>JAYKKI010000122.1:1200000-1932500 GCA_039881145.1 Druceiella hillmani
CACTTAACTTATTTTACACTCAGTTGCAACGATACATAAAAGTAAAAAACAAATAGTCACCAAAAATCAGTATACAGGTATAAAATGTTGCATAAAGTAAAAACCATGAAAAGAATTACAAGTAAAAGTTATTGCTAATTTAACATTGACAAATATGTTCATGACAAGTCAAACGTTCGTTCTTTAAAGCAAAAACTTGTTTCCATAAATTTATCCATAATATTTGAATTAAATATTTTTTATTCCTAATATAACTAATATAACCTTCAAGTTATTATTGAGTATGACTATGAAACAATTTTTTAAACAGTGTAGTTTTTGAAGAATTGTAATAGATGGATCGACAGCTAGACTAAAAATATTGAGTTGATTCCGCAAGTATTTCATTTTTTTTTAGTTTTGAAATAAAATTCATGATATTTTCATTTTCTAAAAAATACTATTTATTATTTTTCCAGTTTTTGCATGTATTTACAGGTTAGCGTATCTTTCCAATATCAAATCAACCACGTGATATTAACTTTACAATACTAATTTATTTTCAGACCAACTAAAGTACGTGACGTATCTATCCTACTAACTAAAGGTTAATTTAATTCAGATTTTTTTATTATTAACTAAACCAAGCAACTTAGATAAATCCAAATCAAATGTCTTAATCAAATAAAATGTAGAACAAGATGGAAAGGCAAAAATATCTCCGAAGAATTAATATAATAATAAAAATAAAATTTTTGGGATCTGCACACGAATATTTAGTATTCTCTATTATTTATTAATCCAATATGAACCGTCTACAATGATTTTTATAGCGTGCATGACGCTGCCGAGTTGATATGTAAGACAAAGTTAGTAAAAGTTACATATGAACAAAGCGCCAGTTGTGCCTATAATCATTGAAATAGCATTAAATTATAAGCTTAGAGTTTGTTCCAACGTAATAACCTACGCGTAATCTTCCACATCGACGAATGCTCAGGTACGTGAGATCCACACTCGCAATTTGTACCTTCGCAATTTGTATCAAACATATCATTGCAGCATCTCATCCCACCGACGTTTGTCTTGATCTGCATAATAACATTAATTGCATAATTAATATCACTCTATTCAAATTCAATACGAAATTGAATGTACTTATACGTAGAGTCATTTGCATATTGCGCTGAGATGTTATCAATTCTAAGTGAAATTCTTGATTTAGACACAAACGTAGCTATGTCACTATCTGTATTTGAGAGAAGTTCCAAGAGTAAATGAAAGGAATCTAGGCTACGGTTTATGGCTATATCTATAGAATCTACAATATTCGCTTTGAAAGTAGACATTTTTTGGCAGAAAATGTCAAAGGATATACTTTATGTAAAATCGTAAATATATAAAATCGGGACCAATATTTATTAAAGTGACACTAAATATATAACTGAAATAAATATATTTCCAATACTTTTTTTTCTAAATTCCATGTAATTTTTACTTTTCGTGGGCAAAGTAAACTGGGCTAACAAATGATTCCATTATGCTGCCATGATGGAAATGTTTCTAGTTCTTTGTATTATATGTACATCGCAGTTTAATTAGATTGTCTTTATTTTTCTCTTTGCGTTACAATATGCAACCTATGGCTTAAAGTTTTAAAAGCTGTATTTATTTTTAATAAAATATTTTTAGCACAAAAATTTAAAATATGGAAAAAGATTCAAGTTAAAGAGAAAATATATATTTCAATTTATTAGTCACTATCTGTCGATTAGAGCCAATTTGGTACGTAATTTGAGCCTAATGTAACTTCTATCATCGTGATATAGAATAATAAAACCGGCCATGTATGATTCAAAACACATGTTAAGTATGGTTACGTACTTGTCTATCTTTGCATATCTTGTATTTTTTGGAAATTATTAAAGTATTTTTTGTAGTTTTTCATAGTTAGGTAAAACCCGTAGTTAGAAAATTAGATTCGTGATGATATGTACACACCATTTTAAGTTTAATATTTTGCAAACGTGGTTTAAAAATGTTAAATGGTATTTCAATATTATTTCAAAAGATTTACTTTAGGACCCAGAACGTAAGAGAATGAGTGAAAAAATGTTCAATTTTAAAAAGATTTCGACATTTTAGATGTAGAGGGACGAATTTCTTTTTCATCAAAAGATATTTTACAGTTACGTAGTCAAACACCGATCTTTATAATTTTGATCATGTCCATTTATATGTATTAGTCTGTCATACTCCTGTAGTTTCCATAGTTTTTGCACGTAGGCTGCATGAAATTTTACATGTACATACTTCAAATAAAGATCTCAAATAATATGAAATGAAAAAATCTTATTTTTGGCGTCTTCTTTCTTAAGAAGTGGATATTAAAAAAAGGGTTTAGGAAACCTTATTCAGCTACCAATATTGCTATATGGTCACTTTCATGTGCATTGCTGAGCATGACATAAGAATTTTTAAAATATGTATTGTTTGATATTTTGTATTAAGGCCGCGGAACCTTAATACACATGGTCATCCACTTTACCGCTTTTTTAAATTATTACTTAGCTATATATTAATTCCTCATATTAAAGTATATGCTTGATAAAATTCATTGATACGGTCGAAGCTGTCGAACCTGAAAAATAGTGGTGAATTACAATTAGACGAATGAATGTATTAAAATGAAACCATGACGAATTAATGGACTAAAAAGGAAAGAAATTTACACACAAAATATATTTTTTCCTGGTATATTATTAGCAGCAACAAACAAATATATTTGTGCCATGGCTGAATAAATCTAAGGTATTTATATTATATTATGTAAACACAAATCAGCCCAAAATTTAGGAAAAATAAGTTTTGAGTTATAATATATATATATATATATATATATATATATATATATATATATATATATATATATATATATATATAACCACACCTTCTGTTTACTTCATAATCGATTTCTGGTACACCTTTGACATCTTTATCCTCCACTCTCGTGGAACGCATACGACAATTCTCCGTTAGACGCGAGTAACAAAATGAAAAATAGGTCATGTGATATGTATGTTTTCTTAATGATAATATTTTTCAATAACTTTTCAGTTGGATGTATTACTGAATTGGTTGTGTGATTTCATCATGTTTGTTTAAGAAACTATTATATTTATATAAATATATAATATAATAATATAACTAAAATATAAATATAAAATAAATATAAATATAACTACTATATTTATATGGGAAAATCAAAACAACAAAACACTTATTTAAGCATGCTTAGAAAGAATGTCTTTAATATATTTAATTTGATTGTTTTACATTTTTAAGGTTCCATTCCTCAAAAGGAAAAACGGAACCCCAGTTAGATCAATTACGTATTCAACTTTTCCAACTTTTTGACAAAGAAACTTCAAATTTGGCCTAGTAATAAAGCATATTCAAATTCTATATTCGAAAAATACTTTAAAATTACATATATATTATGGGATATGGTTTAAAAGTACTAATTAGAAGGGTCTCAAAATTTCTTTATAATTTTGGATAGTACTTACATCTTTCGAGTTATAATAAAAAAAAAAAGAGCTCCGTTCATTTTTTCGAAGCTACTGAACCCAAAATTATGAAAAAAATCGGGCTATCTAGAAACCTACATAATGTACATATATATATATATATATATATATGTATATGTATGTATGTATACATTATACAAATCTACTTAGACGAAGAGCCAAAAATTTGTAAGTTTATAGTGCACAATAATTTTTTTCTTTCAGAATTGGCATGCTTTTTACGACGAATACACATTTTTAATCCGTTTAGGTTTAAATTTGCTTTTAAAAAATGGCATATATTTCCGTCCGTTTTTCTTTACGTATGTACATAAGTATCTACGACGACACGCTACAGATTGTATTTATGAACGATCCTTTTTAATTGTTAATCATCAAGTTAGAAACCTATTGATTTTGATAACGATTTGTAAAATAGAAAGAACAACCATTATAAATACCTGAATTTATTACCAACATTCAGGTTTTTATAATCGTCCTTCTTTATTGCATAGTTTATCATTCAAAATAAAATGATATATCATGATATCTTCGTCTTTTTTGGTATTCTTCTTTTCCATATTTCAATTGAATTCTAATCTAGCAATGTATTCTGTTGTCTTCTAGAAATTTATTTTAATTTTTATGGCGAATATGACATTAATTTTTACATTTTTACACATATAGTTCAAAGTTACGATACGAATATTTCATCAGAATAAAAATAACTAAAAATGTAATTTTCTCTAGTTTGATTGTACTCATTTTAAATAAATTTCAAGGAAAGCTATAGTGTAAACTAACTTAGATAACTCGGAATTATTATTTTTAAGTTAGAGGCAATCCGGTTTTGAATATAGAACTCAGATGAGAACAATTTAATACTAATGTATAAGAAAAATTACAATCATCGATTAAAAAACTTTTACGAAAGGGCCTGACCAGGTTAGCTGGGAGAGATGGCTCACAAAAGATGTTTTTCAAAATATTGTTTATAGTTACAAAGCCATATTAGGATAAAATAATAGAAATAATTCTCGGCTCTAAATCTTGAACCGTCCTTATAAATACTTTTTTCTCTTATAAACTGTTTGAGCTATCGATATAAATAAAATATTGTACTTAGAAAATACTTCGAAAGATATTATATATTTTTTTCAGATATTTTCATTAAAAAGCCTTCCAAAGTGTGAGCCTGTCTCACTGTTTCGTTTCTCATTTGAAGTGATTTTTTTATTTCTCACAGGTAGCTACTAATGTGTACTTCTTGGTGCAAATAAACATTCAATAATTCTTAATATTAATATTAGTTATAACCAGGGTTAGCTTGCATATCATCGTGAACATATCGAAAGTTATACTTCTGGATTCATTGTTATAATCTTCCATCAACCTTTGTGTAAGATTCTAAAAACTCTGTTTCGACTATTTGTTAATATATCTATGAAAATATCGCAACCAAATATTTTTAAAAAGTTAGAGATTCTTATAAACAGCCTTTTAAAGGATATAAAATATTATATTAGGAATCAAACAACAAATGCTATTGCTTAATTTTCTTAGCTATAATTTCAGAGAGCTAGATTAGTTTAAGTTGAAATATAAGATTTGTGCGTGTTTGTGTTATGGTTATTACTAAAATTAATATATCCTTCAAGACATTGTTTTGATTCTGCCACTTTACTTTTAAACACAGTGATGAAGATCAAAAATTATTGAATGTTTTGGATAGCCGCTAGTAATTTTAGGTAATTTTTCCTAAACTGATAAGTTTATATAAAATAAACTCATCTATTATGTCGCCTATGTGAGAATATACAAACAAATAAACAAGATACGAATGTTCCATTCCCTTGATAATTTGATTTAAATTAGAACTACGGGGTCGAAACAAAGAGCGCTAAAATACAGTTTATTTAACTTCGTCAATTTCCTTTGTTTACTTCGTAATCCAATCGTATACGCAGCTTTCATGTCTCTTTCTGGAGGGAAAGATTCAAGTGCGTGAAATTAAGCACGTTCCATAGTTTACAGTCAAACTTGAGTTCAAAATATAAAGTGACCTATTTAATGTATACATGTTACGTTTGCAATAAATATTTCTTAAAAATTTTGTAATTTATTAAATTTCTTAAGTATTTTATAAGTAATTTTTAATTTTTCAAGTAATTTCTTAAGTTCATTACCATGTGTTAAAACATTGTTGATATATTGTTAATATAAGGATAACAAAATCATAACTTTAAATTTGTAGAAAATATCATTAAAATTTACCAAATAATCTGTTTTAGAAAAGTAAGGACTCAGTTCATTTTTACGATTTCGAAAATAAGAAATGTTTGTATCGGGAGAAAGTATATAATAGCCGTTTAATATTAACCTAAAAACTCAGCTTGTTTTATATACAAATATATGTCACGTACTAAACAGATCACGATGGACGTTTAGATTACTTTGTGTAAATATGTGTGGTTCTTTAATAGTAATTCTTTCATAACTTCTTTAGAAGTAGTTGGTTCATAAGTTAGGTTGTTCACTGCACATATGTTTTCGTCTTGACTAGGAATCGTCTTGACAGATTCCCGACTTGCTAATGGATTTGGAGACTTGGGCACTGGCAATTTGGCACTATATAGGGTTTTTCTAGTGACCAATGGTAAGTCTGGGTACTTACCAGTTTGTTTGGACTTGGTTGTGATGCCTTTTATATGAGACAAACAAAGAGAACACTTATTTGCATAATATTTTAGTTCTGTCTTAATCATTGGCATAGCAAATGACCTGTGTCTAGATTATTTTTATTCGTGCTGTGAAAAATTGTTAAGAAAATATTGTTTGGGTATTTCAATTAATCGACATTAAACCATGTCCAATATCCCGCAATTGTTCTGAAATTGGTTCAGATAATGTATCATTTTTAATAGTCTATTATTTATTTAAATTTACTAGCGCTTAGTGATTTAAATATATCTTAATTTCATCGGCGGTATCGCTGTTAATATTCCTTTGAAGTCTCCTAACAATAAAATGAGTAAATCATAGAGAAGATTTATTTTTGGTTTCTAAATACTGTAATTTATGAATATAACTGTGGACAAATTTTGTTATTTGATACTAATATAAAATCTACCTTTTTCTCCCTAAAAAATAAATGGATATTGCAAAGAATCATATAAAAGATAAATAACTTGCAAGTTTTGTAATGTATTGTTTCCACGCATAATTTTTTATCTTTTTGTTCAAATTTATTCGCAACCATAACAATAATCACTTCATTAGTAATTGGCGCATTAAAAAACCGAGTATATTCCCCAACGGGGAATTTGTTCACAATAATAACGACATGTACTATCATTTCCTATTCTAGGTTGTTGGTTTGGCATTAGGAGTAAAAAACCAATTTTATGATACACATACTTGCCCTTGTATTTTTACTGTTATCTCAAAATAGGGGCATAATTATTTTATGCTACTTGCGTAGCATAAAAAGAAGTCATTTAAAAGCATGAATTGAATTCGAATATTTTATTTAAAACAACTTTTCTTCAGCACTGTTGCCTGATAATTGAATACATTGGTGCACGTAGTATATTTAATTTAGCCAAAATAATTTTTTTCAGGAATGCAGCACATAACGGCACTTCATTTTATAAATTTCAATATATGATAAAATTGGAATATTTCAATCATTTTATTAATAATAATTTTAGAACGTAAAGAATTGAGCCGATTATTTACTTTCATTATTATTTATAATCAATCATTTAAAAGCAGCGTGCTAAAGCCTTTAATTAACTAATAGACTAAAACATATACCTAATTTTTCTCAGGCAAATTGTTTTGTTTTTTATTGTTTCTCTTATATAAAATAAACTGATATGGAAGACAGTTCTCACTTGGCTTTATTGGAAAGAAAATCTTTAGTCTAATTAAAGTGAAAATCGTTTTTTTTCGTTTATTAAAACTTGCCCCAGTAGACGAAACTTCCCAGGAGATAATAAAATATAAATAAAATATGATTGTTATCCCATCTATATATGTTTATTTTAATTTAATATCTGTACATCGGCTATATAATAGTCTTTTGACACGCGCTGCCCTGAATTAATTAAATGGAAAGTGTTGGTCTAGCGTCAACAACATTGGCTGACTTTATTTAATATTTTTTATCCCCGGCAATTACATTCGAAATATTTTTCTGTTTTAATATATTTTCAAAAAACAAAAAAAATTAACTAAGCTTCAATGTATCAAAATTATTTATAACACTTTTTTAGATTTTATAGTAGAATTGGTGTTCTTTTTTGAATTGTGTAGCCAAACTATAAACCCGTATAATTTCTTCATGTTCATCTGTCTGTATATACGTCTAAATGTCAAATTCGTTTTATTCGCATTATTTATGGTATAATTTGGCATGTTTATATCTATTTAAAACGCCTACAAAGTCATAATTTAATCAAATGTTTGGTCGCATATCCTATTATGTAGAGTATTGTTAAGTAAATCTTTTCAAAATACTGACAGTTTATCATGGACAAATTTTCGATACAGGAATTCGTTTACGACATGTTAAGCTTTAAAGTGGGCATTTACTTTAGTGTCACCTGTCGTGATCCTCTACCAGCTAAAGCGCTATTTTTTAACATCTGAAAAAGCAAATTTGTCACATCTAAGTCGTTTCTATTAGTTTACGAGTAATATTCGATCAACTTTTAGCAGGTAATTAGGTTTGTAAAAAGTGCATAGAAACTATATACATATCATGTCTTGAATCGACTGCAAAAATAAGTTTGTACTTTAAATTGATAAGGAAGTATATGAATATTTATATTTTTATTACATGAGAACTAAGAAGCTTAAACTAAGAGAAAACTAATATATAAATAGATAATAATTTATTAGAAATATTACGAAATCTCAAATGTGTTCGGAACTCTACAAGAGTGCGAGTTCTAGTCATGCTTTACAAGATTTTTTATTTTATTTTTTATAATATTCTATTCATAGTAGTTTGGGAACAATGAGAATGTCTCTGGTTGAATTTGTAAAGTGCTAATTACATAGCTTTTATGACGTTTTGCAGCATACCACGAGGTACAGAAAACCTAAATATATTCAAAATTCAGTTCACGTTCGCCACGTAAATAAGACTTTCAAGAGTAATTTAAATGATCTCACCTTAATTTTTCAGTGCATTTTTATATGATTGAGTAATATACCAAATTAATAATATCTATGTATTTTTTTTTTTTAATTAAAACAAAATTACTTTTATGACTATAATATATTTGAAAATATTAGCTGGAATAGCGTCAATAACATTTATAGACAAGGTAAAATTACTCGTCTACAAACTTTATTGAAAGATAAACTTACCAAAATTCCAGTTGGAAATAATTTACTAAACGAGGGTGACTAAGTAAAATTTACACTGATTCAGTAAAAAGTCTGTATACAATTAAATAAAGAGAGACAGTAATTTTTTCGAAATAAGTTAATGCTATAATACCTATCTGAAATGTTTTTTTTTACATTGTTGTCAGGCAATTAGTGAGAAAATAAAATTAATTTCGCTGAAATAAATGGACATCAAGTCTGAAAGAGTTCAAAATTACAGATGAGTTTGCTTTTATTCGAATGGGTGCAAAAACAAGACCAAAATTATTATTTTTGTTTTTTGACTACTATATATATATATATATATATATATATATATATATATATATATATATATATATATATATTCCAAAATTAGGGGTTTGCTAATGTCTAGACGGTGTCTCTAAAAATTTTGAACTAAAGTTGGTATAAAAGATGATTAAAGCTAGAAATTTCTAATTTATGGAATTGTTAATTTTTTAAAATAAAATTTAATTAAAAATTATAAATAAATAAATTTAATTTAATTAAGTAAAATTACTCCTGCTTTTTATACTAAATAAAAAGTGAATGTTACGATTAACGCCGTTAAGAAAAAATAATTGGGTATTTAAAGAAAATAGTTTTATTGGCGTGTATTACATCCTTCCTTCTCATATCGGGTTTCTGGCAAAAAATACCATCAGTTTTTTAATAAGGAACATTCACACAGAACTATACAAAAATTCACACTAAAACTGTACAAAATACAATGCCAATCTAGCAACAACCATATCGTAACATACAACGACCCTCATTCTGCTGCATGTAGGAATTTTATTATTCTTCCGAAGCCAAACCTGCCTTTCACTTTGAGATAATTCAACTTAATTGTCATCAAATGGAAACTAAAAGAAGTCTTTAATATTTGTGGACTATAATTTGCTAAGAACATGCTGGTTATATATAGACACACATAAATTATTGTCACTTGAATGTAAAAAGATTTATTTTTAAATACAGCATGTTATAGTAGTATTGACGTTAGAGAGTATATAGCGTATACCACTACAATTAAGACTCATATCTTTAAAAATAATTTTCAATAATTTTCATGGTTCAGAAACATATAATGCTCAAGCTAGTCTAAATATTTACTTGCAATCAAATTTATATAAATACTGAAACCAAAAACTAATTGAAATGATGTTGTCAACTAGAAGGAGTCTTCATAAATGAAAATACGTTTTATGGACAACCACACCTCCGACGCTTATGGTCGAGATTTATGAAGATTGTATTTATAACGTCGAAGGCTACAGTAACCAACCCTATAATTGAGTGACCACGGGTTCCTCTCTCCACGAACCAATGATCACGTAATGGGATCGAATTGCATATAAAAGATTCGATCTGGAATCTACACTATATTCGAAAATACATTTTTGAAAAATTGCTCCGGTTATAGTTCAAATTCAGCGGTGCAACCCAGCGAAGAGTTTCAGTGCAATGCTTTCAACAGAACAGCGATCAAGATAGTCCAGAAATAAAGTTCATAATATTTGCTAGTTCTTTAAGCTAGATCGTAATATTATAGCCGTCAAACCACCCCTACTAAAGATACAGACAGAATCATGTCAACGTGCAATAGTGCGAGTCTGGATACGAGAATCGTAATGTACCTCCGTAGGTATTGGATGATACCACGTAGTCCCCCTCGATTACGAACGCTTCACCAAGAAAAAGTCTGACACCCATATACTTTTATTGAGCCCTTCCGCTATGGTGACGAACGCCGATCCCTCTTTTCGCCACGGCCAACGCGTTCCAAGAAAATAAGTACAGTTAGTAGAGTACGCAATAAAGAGACAGATGTAGGTCTTAAACATAAAAGTTGGAGAATTGGTTAAAGGGAGCGCCCTTGAGCAAACTACCGCTAATCTCGTAGTAAGTTGGTTTCAGCAAAGTGCCATTCCAGCCCATGAACACAAAAGATGATTTGGCTAACTATGGGTTTTGCCAAGATATACAAAGAGTGGAGAATCCTTTCATCCCCGTACCCCTTCTGGTTGAACCGAGGCAGCAAGATGAGTGAAACAATTAAAAACCTAGAAGCCACAACGCCTCATTGCGATCACTACTATAGACAGTAATGTGAAGATAAGAGAAAGGTTGGACCACGGCTTCCTTGCCCAATCACTTTGAAGAATACATGTACAACTGGAATAGAAATAAAACAGCTCGTTATTGCCATAAGCATGTACGCTAAACCACTACACCGGTAAGCTGCGGAACTATCGATATTCACAAGCCACGCCACGGAGTAATGGTAAATAATTCATCAAAACATCTGTGTGGGATTCGATGACGTTATATAAATTCATACCAGCAGTGAACTTCGAAAGTTTTAAGGAGTATCTTAAACTTCTACGTTACCTCTTGCATACATATCTTCCTCATTGCATAAACTTTCAACCAGTATTACCGTCTCCGGAAGTAATAATGGATTGTGAATTACGGGATATAAAACGTCTGCCGCGGCCAATTGTCACTGCTCGTGACTTTAATTCCTTCAGAATTAAAGTTAAAAATATTGTGTCCGTCCTGATTAGCACAGACCAGAAAGGTCATCTACACAATCCTATGCAGGTACGCGAAATGGCAAAAAAACCCAGATATCCGGTTTAATTATTTCGAGAAACAATGAAGAGAGAACCATAAACTGTGATGCTTTCCCAGTTCTTTGTGACCATACAAATTCTGAACGCATGTTTAATGTGATGAGGCAGAGATACTCGTTCCTCTATCTACGACCGAGGATTTTTGTCAATTCACGAGACGTGTTCGAGCGAATCTTCCTCGAACCTGAAAGCAAAGAGTTGAAAACGACTAGCGACGAAGGCTGCCACCGTACTAATTAACGTACTAATCGAGTGGCCGTGGGTTCACAACATCTAACTTTGGAGTCGTTGTCCGAGTAAAGTAATGGAATCGTGTAAAAGAGGACCATGAAGTTCGTAACAATTTATATGCATATATGAGCAGTGTTCGACTTCTAGTTGGATTTCCGTGGTACAATTTAGAGAATAGGTCTAATGCAGCGCCTTCAGTAGAGTAGCTGTCAAGATATCTAGTGTAAAAATAAAGCCCACGATATACCAAGTACTGTTCTTTAAATTAAGACTTTAAGACTTTCGTGCTTTTAAGTATATTTCGAAAAGCCACATAATTTTTAGTCTAATAGTGAGTATAATATTGTAGGAAATTTGTATGAGAACTAAATGATGAATAAAGTGAAAAAATCAAGTATTGTATTTGATTGTAATAGATTAATAAACACTAATTAATAGCACAAAATAAGGCTATTCATATGTATGGAAATACGAAAAAAAAGAATTATCAGAAAATTAAATATAACAAAAATAAATTAGGGACAGGTTATAGGTAAAGACAGGATTGGATGTAAAGGATAAGTATGGGGTGTGTAAGGAATTTTATTCTGCTGATTGTGATGGAAAATATTATTTCACACGATTTTTAGACACAAACGACGAGGTTTCCATTATTCATAATCTCTATTCAGTTCATTCTTTTATCTAGTAGCATACAACGGAAAGAATTCTCCATGGAATGCAGTTCTGTGCTGAGGGATTAGCAGGCTGCTCTTGTTTGAATATAATTCAAGTTCTTGATCTGACAGGTATTATAGTCTAGACCGGAGGTACGAAGTTGTAACATGAGTATAAAATATCAACACAACATCTTTTATCTCATTAAGGCGAAAATCTGTGATATTTTCAGGCATATATTCAAAGTACGTTGTTACTATCGAACTTGTAAAATATGACCAAATATATCAATTGCATTTACTCGTATGATATTTGCTCTACAGGTAAGAAGTACAAGCCCAATATTTGAATCAAGATCTTTACTATCGTTTGGAAAGAGGAAGCAGAATATCACTGCAGTTCCAAATATTAAGACAAACTTTTAGGTGTGGTCTATTATAATCTCAATGGAAACCTGAAATTTGTAGTTTATAATTGAATTATGCAAAAACAAAAATATAAACATCTAAAAATATGACCAAAAAAGAAAAGTTGTTTATATATATTTTCTTATTTATTATTATATACAGTGAGCCATTAATAAACAAATATACAATATAACGATTACTATAAGTGGCTTTATAGTAATCGTTGTAATATACATTTATTTATTAATATTATAAACTGTATCCTGTGTCAGAATGGCCGAAATGTATAGAGCCAAACTCTAGTTCATAACGAAAAAGCATCGTTTTTTGGAACATTGCTTTTTTTGCAACTAAAGTTTTGGTGTTGCCGTTTTTGACAATATACGACTCAATAAAAGTGGTGTTTGGATAAAACTTTCGTGTCGAGTATCCCGTGTAAAAAACGTTCATGTTGTGAATTAAAATATTATTAAATATGCTAAATAAAAACAATGAAAAAAGCAATATGATGGTATTAAAATGAATTCTATTTAGAAGGAATCGGGCATAAGACAATATTAAAAACTGAAAAATTTGTTATTTCGTATTTTAGTGTTATCTATATAAACGACAGGTTTAATGATCTCAACTACAGAGGTGTAAATTAGTCAGTGATTTTTTTTTATGTTAATCTATATTCTACTCAATGGCGTTCATTACTAAACATAATTCTGAAAATGCATGATCAAATACTAAGTTTCATAATTATCCTTTCTGAAAAAGAAAATTTGTCAATATTTATTTCACAAGAATTTTTTCACCCACGAGCCCACAGAAAAAAAACTTTGCAGATTTCTGGACAACTTTTTTAACAAATAAAAAAAAATCACACATATTTATCACTGCGAAAGGATTGCTTTGTTTCACTTTTAAATATTTTAGAAAGCAATTTCCTACTTGGTTTTGAAAATTGGTAGCACGACCCCATGACCAGTTATGTATTAGCTCGGTTAATAATAAAATAAAATTATTTGGTGAAATAAATCGTGCTTGAAGGAGTAATCTGCAGTTCTTGAAAATAAAAAAGAAACCTAAGATTGCTATGGTATTTTATTTTTATGAAGATACGGCTATTTCCATAAAAACAAAGCTGGGTAACTTAATTCATAAGGAAAATATCCGCCATATTTCTTTGCTTCTACTATTAGTAAATTTATTAAATAAATAGGATCAGAAAATTAGCTAAAAAAGGTAAAAGGAATTTCATTTCCTTTAAAAAAAAAACTAGTAGTTAGTAAAGTATTACGGTTACAGAACGTTACAAAGGTTGCGGAACAAAAGAGATCACCAAAGTTCATATGATATGGGAACCATTTGTTACAAACGTAAAAATTGTACATAGAGAAATTAAGAAAATGGAGTCCCTTAAAGGTTTTATTAAACCGTCTGTCAGATAAATGACATTTCATATTCTATAAAAAGTCAAGTTATTTTTAACAATAGTTTGTAAATGCTGTTTCAAGGGAAATCTTTGGACCAGCATGACGAAACAAGTGCAGAGTGTCTCTCTTATATCCTTTGTATATACATTTATTTTGAGAATAAGTTGAATGTTAATTTCAGTTTACAGTTTGTTTCTATTTTCATTAATTAATGGCCTGAGCATTTGAAAAACCAGCAACATAAATTATTTTTGTTATTGCTTCTAAAAAGTAACTTTATTAATAATTTTGGATGAACTGAAAATAAGATTTGCGCGCATTTTTATAAAGACAGGTCTTTTGTTTTAAATTATGATTGTATTTTATTTCTTGCCCATTCCTTATTGTATATTCTTTTACATTCTAAAAATATGTTTTTTTAGAACCATATTCCATTTTCGTAGCGCCAGGCCGTTTTTTTTCAGTATTTTTTGAGATCAATCACATTTATTACAACTGTTCAAATAAGTGGACGATTCACCATAAAGGCGAGTTAATAATCAAGTGATATAAAATGCAACTAGCCATGAACTAATCACATCACAGTTACAACATTATAAGAGAATTACAACATAATAAGAAAATTTGTTAATATGATTATCGTCCTCGTAATGTGGTTAATAAGTTGATCAAAAGGCACTTTGAGGTCGCGGCACATCGCAAAGACCCATAGGTTTTTTAATTAATTTTTTTCAAATTAATTTTTAAGGTTCTGTACGTAATAATGAAAAAAAAGGAACCCCTATAAGATCACTTCGCTGCCCGTCTGTCTTTTAAGACCTTTTTTTCTCATGAACGCGTGGAGGCATTAAGTTGAAATAAAGTCAAGAATTGTTTTGGTCTGCGATCCCTTGAAGCTGTAAAAAAATAAATCTTCTGAGCCAACTCAATGAAACAATATGAAACAATGCTGCTTTTTTCACATTCGCAAATACATCAAAACCTTTAGTGTACTTTGACCTAGAAACATGAAATTTGGCAAGACGAAAAATCTCAGAGCAAAAATAAAGAAAAATATCCCAAAAACTGTTAATTTATAGTTATAAACAATATTTTTTTAATTTGCGCCTGTGAAAGGTATGGTAGGCAATATATTTTTGTTCTGAAAAATATAAATTTTTCAAATAGTTTAATAGAAATATTATGTACCATTAAATGTTTATCAATGCCTAAATATGCACGGAATACTCGTCTTGTCAGTTCCACTCATGCTTGACAGGTTTTTTTACATATCTTTTAATTTTTAGAAATATTGTGGTATGTTTTTTTTCTTTTTAGCCCTCAAACGGTTTACCTTAACAACCCATTTATATCAAAATTGTCGAACTTATTTTAGAACCAAAATTCAGTTACTTCTCTGCTCATAGTTTGGACTCAGGTTCTAAGAATTTGATCCACCCTCTTTTAATCAAAACATAACCAATTTTTTTCCAAAATACTTCTGAGCCCAAACCTAAAAACTTTAGAATCAACTTAATAGATACCGGAACTTTGCCTTCCATGAAAAGACTCAAAAATCGTCATAAAAATCCTAACTCTCTTATCTTTTATCTTTATCGCTCCTTAATTTCCCTTTATACTCACTCTTACCTGGGAAATTTATATTTTCTTTCCCTTTCTCTGTTTCGTATTAGACTCTGCTTGCCGCTGTGTAATGAATTAGGTTCAGTACTTTTAATACTCAATAAAAAGCTCCTTATAATTATTATTTCGAAAATTATTTAAGTTTTTTTTGTCCACCAAAACTTTAAATCAAGGGTTTATATTTTTGTAGTATTATATTTCGGTTAGGTTATATGTTATTGTTGTATTTTTATTTTTCAACATTTACAGCGAAAATTAAAATGGGGATTCAAATACTGGAAATAAGGAATTAAAAATTTTACGAACTTTGCTAGTCTCTATAAAGAAGACATGCATTATTTTATAATTTTTTTCTACGCGCTTAAGAAGTTTTCTTCATAAAAACTCTATCCAGAATAAAAAAATAGTCGTAAATGAACGAAGTAGTACTGATAAGTACCAATTGCAGAACTCTTCGCAATCAAAAAGCTAAATGAAAGAAAAATGCATTGTTCGTTCTCTATAGTGACAGAGAAAGATAACAAGCATTCTTCGTTCTCTATAGTGACAGAGAAAGACTACATGGAAATCACACTGACTTTATCGCTGTATTTCGCAGCTTACGAGCCGAACAACCCGATCTGCATATTGATATTACTTGCATAATTAATATCTCCTTATTCAAATTAATTGCGATCTTTGACCCTACTTAAAGCGATTTGCACAATGTGCCTTTTTATGTAGGCATCAATTTGTTATGTCTTCTATAAATATATATGGATGTAGTAGGTATTCTATTTCAAACACAAGTTGAATATATTTGGAATGGTGAATAGAAAATTTATTTCTGTAAAGACTTGTTATTATTACAAGTGAATATAAAGTTTACTTCTGTGAAGACTTGTTAATATAAATTTTGACATAGTAATGTTCGCTCTTATGTATTTTTACTCATTTAGTAATTAAAAATATAAAAAAACTTTTTGTTGAAAAGTACCTGTAAAACTTACACTAGGCTGTTCCGTACACATTTAGGCACTTTTAAATATTCGAGAGTCCTTAGTATTTCTTTAAATTATTTACTTTACCTGCAACAATTAAAAATATTAACACGTAAATAAGAGGAACTCTCCCAGTTAAAATCGCGATTATTTTTGCAAAATAAATCTTGTTATATTTTGCATTTATACAATACCGGTAATTTAAACTTATTCCAGAATATTCCATTATTCTGGGTGGAGAATGAGCTGTTCAAAGCCAACACACTTGATTGCTGTTTATGCCGATGAACGAGCGAACTTATGTCGGTGTGTAATACACGTCAATATAAGTTTGCTCGTTTTGTGACATAACTTGAAGTTACTTTGAAGTGCTAGGAGTTGCGTTATTATACATGCTACTCATTCACTGTAGGAGTCCATAACTAGACAGTAATTTATTACTTGTATTAGAGTAAAGTTAATGTGTGAAATTAGAATTTATTTTTGTTATTATTCTATATAAAATTATGCAAGAATCAATACCATTTATTTCATACTATTGTGGTGTTTTATAAACGTCTTTCTTAGAGGTGTTTGCTCACAAATACTCTTTAAATATTTACGCTTTCACTATTGCTACTTATGTAAAGCAACCGGGTTTATGTTCAAGTTTTTTTCTTTATTATTCCACCTATCTTTATCTTTTCAAATAAATAATCTCTAGCCAAAATCAGTATTTATAATGTCACCTAATAAAAAAAGAAAGTTTCGTGTAAATAACTTGCGTTTGAGTAGAAATTTTTTGCGAAACATGCATTTCTACTAAATAATCAGAAATTATACTAAAGTAATTATATTGTTGCACATTTGCAAATATTGCTGAAAGGAATTTATAATCAACATGAACTTTTTAAGTAAGATTTCTGGGAAGTGGATGTGGATAGCGGTAATGATTTAATAAAAAAATAAATTTCACAAATCTCACGCTCAGAAACGTTGTCTTTGTTATCTCATTCCTTATTTTTTTTTTAAATTTAAATCTTAACTGATCGATATGACTAACCTACCAAGCTACCCAATACGTGGTGAATAATTTTTACCTTGAGGACATAAAAGTACATCTGTTGAATAAACCCATATCTTGTAGGGAATTATGAGTAGAAAATAATTTAAACTCTAAGAATGCCCTATACCCGACGAAAATAATTTATAGCTATATGTAATTTCGAACACTTGTTTTAAACGTCTTAAAACGTGGTTACAAATAATTTGAATTTCTAATAACCTAAACCCAATAGAAATAATTTAAAATAAAGTAATTTAGTTCCACGGCTATTATAACAGATTTTTCAAATTTTACGTAAATATTACCACTATTCCTGCCGATTTACCAATTTGAAGCAGATCGCAACAAAGATACTCGTAAACAAGCTTCATTCTTCAATATTGGTTAATGCCCGGCGTTCAACCATCACAACGTCTCACTTACTTATGCAATGTAAACTTGTGATCCGTGACGAATGGCAGCGCAGCGACCAGCTGTTTACTCTCGATCCTGGCTCAATCTTCGAAGGCATTAGGTTATTATTGTTGTTTTGAGGAAAGATTAAATTTAAATATAAGGAGAAAGGAAATAATACTGCCTTTCAAAACCCAAATTTGAATACGGCAAATTATTGATATTGTGGCGGTATTCTTTGTTGTCGAAATTATTACGAAGAATGAAACTCAGATAATAATAATAATATGCAGCTACAATCCTAAGTGATTATAATTAGAGATTGTAACGGCGTACTATTATTACGGCGTATTATTAGTTGTGCCCGACAAAGTATACACATACAGATAAATGCGATTTCACTACAAATAATATAGATATAAGTTATATTCTAATTTTCAAGTTTAAATGTAAATGGGTTTCACATATGTGAAGGGTAAATTTCAATGACTAGAACTTCCCCGTGAATTCATTCGTGCAGTATTTCTTTACAAAATTGTTTAGTGTAGTAGCTTATTTTTTTAAATAGAATTTTAAATATCAAGAGTTATTTAAATATTAAGAGATATTTAGTAAAATGGATTTGTTATTGCTATAATAATGTTTATCACAATTTAGGGTAAGAATAGACATTTAAACGCATGCTAAACTAACGGAGTTGAGTGACGAAATGCAAATAAATTTTATTTAATAGATTTTGCATATATAAAGAGTACATTTTGTGAGAATACGCTGTGTTCTTTCGTTGAACCTTAGTTACGGAGTTGTGAAAATAGTTGCAAAATACCTGGGGAGTAGATTGCAGTACTCGGTAGCGCTTTTTCACTTCCACTCGGCATTTCCACTCAGCATATTCACTGAAGTTGAAAACTGCAATTTTTTTGTTTTCAATTTTAACGGGATTTTACAATATATCAATATTGCGTATTTTTTATGTCAAATCTAAATGTGTAAATTTTGTTCCGCTGTTTCATATTTTTTTGTCAAAATGACCTAGTCTCCTCTTAACATATCTAGGCAAAACTTTATCTTATTTGTAAAATTATTTGACAACAAATTCTGCATTCACTGACCATCAATAGATGCATATCCTTCTTTTTAGTACAGGGTAAATAATATAACGTAGTTTGCCAATATATCGAAAAAGTGATCGTTGCTATTCGGCCTTTAAAATAATATAAGTATAATTTGATAAAGACACAACTGTTAGAAATTTGTCACCTTGCTCCTTCTCCATTTTGATTAGCGGTCGTTCCTGACCACTGACCTGCGCAATACCATTTAAAAATGTAGTTTAGAATCATGACACGTAAAATAGTCTAAACTGATAATAGTATTGACTGTAAGTGGTCTTTGAAACTATCCAGACAACAAACCAAGTAATAATTTTTGATATACCAATACAAACCACAAACGCAAAGTGAGTCTGGAAATAAAAGTAAAAACAAAAAGAACAAGTAAATCATAATATAAGGCAGTAAAAGCGAAAGGCAAACAAATTAACTGAACAAATGCACGATTAGAAATACCATGTCTTTCATCACCTCAAATAAGTGTCTCTGTGTCTAACCTAAACAAACTTAACTATAATTTATTTCTTCTTCAATAACGTGTTTGTTTTTTTACTGTCGTTGCTTTTTCATTTACTATTGCTTCTTTACACACCGGGCATATTGAAACAAGTTCATTGTTACTACCTGCTGTTTTTCCTATAATTCAGGAAACGCTAAGTTAACATTAAAAATAAACGTAAAATTTAGAAAGGTAACTAATGGTTTTTTCGTTTACGGTTTTTTAAAGAGCTAATGGATTTTTAAAGGGCTATGCAAATAAAGACTAACAGTATAACTAGAAGTATGTGTTTTCGTAAAAAAAATTTTTGTTGAAAATAAATTACATTCGCTTCACCTCTCATTTTCAAAATGCAAGACATGAAGAATTAAGGAAATATAATATAGCGTTCGACTTTTGAAGTGTCAGATATAGAAAGAATATATTATATTTATTTCAAAATGAGTTGCTTTCCCGAAAAAATTTTCAAATTTTTATATGAGATTAAAAATTTCCATGTTTAATAACGTGTCAAGAAAAAGTCACACATTTTATACTCACTTTTTGCCCAAATTCAGAGTAAACTATGAATTTGGGCAAAAAGATCAAACAATCTACAAATAACTTAATTGCATTAAATAGGTTCAATATAATTACGTCCTAATAAAATTAACTCATTTTCTATAATTATTCAGACCGTTATGAGAGTCGTTATGAGCTGTGGGTGTGATATCTATTTCTAGGCTTGTGATATATTTTGATCGAAAAGCATACAAATGTAAAAGAATATAACTGAATAAAAAACATAAAAATAGAAAGAATAATAGATGATTATTAAGGAACGCTAAGGATACAAAAGAATACAAAGGATCCGAGAGTTTTATAACACAGAAGTTTTATAACACATTTAATAACACAGAAGCCAGGCGAATATGTAGTCAATTCAAAATGACGTTTTGAAAAATTTGTGATAAATTGTTGCTACCAAAAATAGTTTAATTTGATATTTTTTTTAATAATTATAGTCTTTTGAAATAAAATTAGGTTTTGAAAACTGTGTATTCGCTTAAAAATTATTATAACAAATTTTTCGGAATATAAGATTGAAATACCCATTTCTTCATAACGATTTTATGGTCGATGCTTGAATGACTAAATAATCGGTACTCGATAATTTTTATTATAAGGAGCAAAACTTAAAAGGATATATATAAAAGTTTTAAATATTCTAATTTTATGGAAGCTCCTTACAAAAATTAATGATTTGAAAAATATTTTAAGAAATATATTACTTTTCGACCCAATAATTCTTCATGTCCGAAGCTTGGTCAAATTTAGTCGCACCCCATTTATGTTTAAAAAGTAACATCAAAATAAATTTTTGTGCTTTTTAAGATCCTATCGCAATGTGGTTTAAAATTTTATTTAAAAGCTATGTGTATAATTGTGGAAAATTTTTTTCTAAGTAAGAGAAAGTTCAGCTCAGGTAAACTACGCCAAATAACGTACGTAGTAAGTGTTTACACAATAGTGTAATTAAATCACTATGGTAATGGGATATGAGAAACCTTTAATATCCTAGTAATAGCACGAACGCTAACTAATTTTCAGAACAACTTGAAACTGAAGCCATTATTTATTGATCAAAATTGTATGTACTGGAGCGTAAGCCGTAACTTTACATAGAATACGAAACGAGGGAGTATAAAAATAAATATAAAATAAAGTTGCCACTGCTTTAGTCTATCTTTGTGTATGCTGTTTCCTTAGTCTAGTTTTCATTAATATATAAAAACAATCACGCAAAAGATTTTAATGTATAATTTATGAATGTAGTAATTATGTCAAGGAAATCTGAGAGAAAACATTCATCGGAGATATATCTTGACGGGCCCTACTTCGATCGTTAGGCATACATGGAAACCATAATTCTAAATCAACATAATTAATTTCAAGAGGTTCTACAGATATATCACTGCATATGTGTATATATTACATTATATAAAGTCCACAATCAAGAATACACCATTTAAATATAACGTCATATTTCAATTTACCTTTTTAAACTTCATTATGCAAAACTCTCTTAAATTTATTCAATTTAAATTTCATAACGTTTTTTTTCATCTCATGTATATGCAATTTCCTTTTCGTGCCTTAGTTTTCTTACTAATAATTCGTAAATTGCAATGATGTTTTAGGTAAGGAAAATTATATACGCTGACTGCAAAATTGACTCAGGTCGCTAGTATTTATTTAAATAAATTGACGTGCTAAATCTGTTCCAAAATACATGAATACTTAATAAATTCCCCGAACCCTCAAAATAATTTTATAAAATCTTGTAATGATATTAAAAAAATTACTTTTTTTCATTTCCTCACAAATGTTAATAACGAATGATCAAACTTATTAAGTACAAAAATTTATAAGCCGTACAATTATGAACACCATCTCAGCACTTCTATAATAGAAGTAAGAAGAGAATATAATTGACTATGTGTTTAAATAATATGCTCCTTAATTAGCTGAACCAAGTGCATTATATCGTATATTCAGAAACAGCTATTCTAAACATAGTATCATTCTTAATAATTAGGGGCAGTCATGAAAATTAGGATTTGTTAAGTTCCAGTTAAATTATTAAAAAAAAAACAAAGTTTTCCATTTATAATATTATATAATATATATTATGCAAAAAAAATTACGAAACTTTATGTAATAAAAATTCAAAAAAATGAGGAAAAGGGATTGTTACTTAGTAATCATCAGTACTTTGTTACATTTCCTTTTGCCTCATTGAGTGCTTCAATGCGGTTGGGCATGCTCTCTTTGTACTATTTGGAACTTTCTTTTATCGTGGGGTTGTAATGCAAAACATTTAATAACTTTTCTATCAGTTCTACCTTCCTGGTAATCATCTCTGACAATTTCTGCCTTTGTATACTCCCATAAATTTTCAATTGGGTTCATGTTGGGAGAATTACCAAGCAAAAGTAAAACGGGTATATTGTGGTCTGCTTTAAACTTGGTAACGCTTCTAACTTTGTGGTATGGTGCTAAATCATGCAAAAGTAAATTTCTCACTATCTGGGAATCATTCCTTTAGTTACGGTAACAAGTGATCTTTATACTGGTCTAGTTTCTTGATTTTCTGAATAATATAGGGGAGCCCAACGCACTTTACGCTTATAACAGACCACACCATTATTGTCACATGGTATTTTACCCTCTCCATGATACAGTCATGGTGGTATTTCTACTGGGCGTCACCTGACGAAGGTACTTTTGTCAGCTAAAATCTCAAATGATGAGTCTTTCCAGAAATACATCTGAAAGGAAGAGAAAGTTCTTTATAATTTTGAACAATATGATTTAAAAATAGCAGGTAAATATAAAACTGATTTTACTTAAGTCCTTCACAGTCTTCTGGCGGTGCTCACGAGCCTAGGCAAGACATTTTTTCTTCATCACCTCAGTGAACTGAAGTTTTTTAATGGAATAATGACCTATTAAGTCTTCTTTTGCCAACCTCCGCTGCACAGTTCTCTTAGAAACTGGTATACAAGATTCTTCGAAAAACTAATTTAAAAAAACCAGCACTTTTTCTGGTGTATAAACAGATGTCCCAGATCTTCCCGTCCGATTATGGTATGATTATGCGCTTTCTTCCATTTTTGCCTTTTCCTTCAGGGGAAAGTGGTGGATTTTGATCCAAATTCATAATAATTTTATTAATGGCCGACTTCAAAACTTTAGCTGTTTCGGCTATCTCATTACAAACATTAAAAATAAATAATATTAATTTTTTTCATAAACAGCATAAATTGTTTTTATAGCACAAATTTACAATAACTTTGTTTAAATTATTCAAAATCTTTTTTCATCAGTTCACGTCTTTATTACTCTGCGTCTCTCGCGTTATTAAAATATTTGTAAAAGCAAATATTTCCTTTAAACTTGACATCCACTTAACGTTTGAGAAATAGGAACTTAACTTTATTCAGAAAGAGCTATTTCTATTCTAGACTTCTTTATATTTTAAACTTTGAATTAATTATTTTTAAGAAAGAATACATAGCAAACCATGCATTGGTATTGCTTACCATTTTTATAAACAAAAAACAAATTTCTTATTTATATCTCACATAACTAAATTTTATTGTGAGTATCTGGTAGGTTTGTTAGTATTTAATGTTATCAGCACCCTGTTATGAAATTCAATACACATCGTTCTCTAAATGTAACATACTGGTGGTTATATAAAGTATGTACCAGCTAATCACGTCTGAGTATATTGATCAAAGGACATTAATATGCTTTGTTCTCTAGGGTTCATTTAATTGAATAAGCAATTCAGTATTCCTCAACATTCTCCATAATTAGTACCATTATTTTGTTTGTGGTAGGGTTTAGACTTTACTTAGAAGATATTTTATTACAAATAGGATTAAATTTGGCGTGATTGCAATAATAACATACATCTGCGCTCTAATAGTACAGTATTTTTTGTTATTGATAATTAACAATCGAATAAAAATTATTTGAACATAATTCAAATCAGCCTTTTCCTTAGATTCTCTCATTATCTGAATACCTTACGAGCATTTACTAAATTATTTTATTAAATACGTGCAAAACCATAGTTTTCACAACAAAAAATGTACGGAAAATTTTACTGCAACTTTGTGTTCGCACCTAATTTTGAGTTATGTTAGTAACATTTGACCCTCATTACCTCTAAAAACAGTCAAAACTAAAGGTGAGCTCACGAGAACGAATGGAAAACTTTCTATTTTTGCAATGTTTCCATCCTTAATATCATAACGAATTGCAAGAATAATTCGCATATTTTGTCACGATTTAAATTTATCTTATTGTTATCTTATTGTTTGTTTGATTTAATGTTATCTTATTGTTAGCATTTTGCACAATAAACATGACTTATAAATATTGGTTCCACTAAAGTGACACCTATGTATTGTATTTGAAAAGTGACATGCCTTTCAGTAGTATTTCAATAAATAATTAGAGTATTACAATGTACAGATGCTTAATATCACAATTTTACTTGAAGAGAAACGGTGTTGGGGTATGTGCACTTTATAGATACGATACACTGGTCTGCGTAGATTCTTTTAAGACGCCATATTATTAACATCTAGTTCAAGAAATTGGCAAGTAAACAGGCTGTACAAAGTGAATTATTTACAAACTTTGTCTTGTTTAAGGAAAATATCGCTTTCAAAGTAGTGTTGAGTCATTACTCATTAAAACATCTGTAATGTTAAATAAAGTTTATACTCTTATATTCCCTTAAGTATGGGATGGTTAGTAATTACAAAACGCTGGGTCACGTAGTAAGATTTTACGCTAATATTTACATTTTTATGTATGGAATTTATCATCGCTTCTTTTATTACAGTAGCCTTAGTTTACGAATCATGAACAGCATATTTTATACTCATCAATATATTTGATATCCATATATTGAATGTATTTGGCGTTAATTTTGTAGAAATTCATTATTCACAATTAAATTAAACTACGTGATGTAACAAGGAATCTTTGCTAATAGCCCACCTGAAGATGTTGCAATACAACGAAACCTAGGTCGTGGTAAAGAACTTAAAAAAAAGTAGAAATAATGCTACATCACGCAGTTTCATTTAATTATATCCATATATGTTCTATTTTTAGGATTTCGTATTTCGAAAGGGAAAACGAAATTCTTGTAGATCGCTGTAGTGTCCGTTAGTCACAGACCTTTTTTTAGAAACCGCTTAACATAAAAACTTGATATTTACCACAGTATTAAAACCGATTAATTTGCACAAATCTCAGTAGTTAGCATTCAAAATTACTAATATGAAATTATACGGGAGCAAATTAACTACTCGAAAAAAAAAATAGAAGTTGATTAATAAAATTTAGGATATCGTTGGAAAGGGTTATTTATAAAAAATTTAAATGTATATTTTCATATTTTAGATAGTATGTATTTTGGAACCTTCCAAAAAATAATCGAAAAATATTTCCCTCTCCTACTTTCGAAACCACTGAATATAAAGTTAAGAAATAACTAGACTTTTAAAACCTTAAGCAAAGGTTAAAGGAAAATAATAACGAAGATCCCCGATGCCATAGTAGTTAAGACTACGACGATAATATTTATTACATTTACTTAATTATATTAGATATTATAAAATATTGACTGCGCTAAAATTCTATGTATGATATGAATTTCACTTAAGCGGGATACGGAACCTTTCAACGTGGAACAGACTTACACTGAACCGAATTTTGAAAGCATTAATTAAAATACACTACAAAAAAAGTCAGCGAAGCTCTTCTTTACTTAATGCCTTACGTACACAATGGAAGTCGTACGCGAGCAAGACTAATACGACTGCATATTCAAATGTAGATTCCATTGAAAAGCTTTCTCATTTATTCCATCCCTTTTTTTCATTAAGGCATTCTATTATCAAACAACAATCGCAGCGTTATCAAACAATGCGTTTCAAGGACAAAACAGGGTCACGGGTAAAAAGCTCGCCGCGAGGCTCTTACTTGTCGTCGATTACGATTCGGTATTGCGTAAGCAAGCACGAATTTGTAGTGCTTTGTTCAGTATACATTCGCCATCGTAGTAAAGAAAAAATAGGTTCACACAACACTTTGTCGGCAAAGTCTTTTCTTTAAACAGCTCCTTGAAGAAAAAAACAGATTGAAAAGGAAAAAATATTTATAAAATATGTTAACAAGCTACAGAAAATTTATAGATACAAAGGCATTCATAGAAGGACGAAAAAAATGCAAAAAAAATATTAGGTGGACAAACTGTACTCGAAAGTACCAATATTATTTATAAAGTTAGATTTTAAGCAATGTCCAATTCAGAAGGAATGAACGCATAAATGAAATTGCAAGTAGGAGCCTATAAGCTCCCACTTGAATACTAAATTATGCGTTCATCGACTATAATTAAATATTTTTGCATGTAGACCAAAATGTACGCTTAAATTAATATGCTGTTAAACTGTTACAAATTCCAATTACTTTCGTTTTCCATCCTAGTTCATGCAAAAGAGAAGACGATTATTCAATGAATCATGCGGAGGTTGTGTAATTAAATAGTTTCATGTCATTTGGTTCACACATTCTATGAGATTTGGTAAAATGGGTCTCATTTCAATTTCTCACAAAGGGAAGTACGTATAGGATAAAAAATAATTTTACTAATCAGAGACGGGTACAATACAGAAATCAGATACACTGCATTGTTATGGTATTTATAGTAATGGGGTAAAGAATTAGATACGTTATATTGATTTAATTATTCCAAGTATCAAGGGTATAGATCATTCAATTAAGCAGTTCCATTTTTCATTTTTGGATCTCATCATTAGATCATCGCCATATTTATATGAGGCTATCTTGCTAGTATACAATTTTGAACAAAAGAATAGGAAAATATCTTAAAAGACTGGAACAAAAATGTTTGAAACCAGTGACTCATAAAATAGTAAAATTTAATGTATGCTGCAAATTCTTAGATATCATTAAAACAATTTAAGTAATTCAATTAATAAAAATATTGGTATTTGTATTTGTGTGTATATATATATATATATATATATATATATATATATATATATATATACGTAGACTTTTGTCAATTAAAATAGCCTATGGGATAAAAGACGACTCCCCATTAACCATATTAAGTAAAGCATTAAAAAAAAAGAACAAGTGAATCAGAAATAGATAAAATATTGACAGTTTACTTTTGACAGACATACTGTAAAAAACAGCTGATAGCAGTAGTGAGACCTACTTTTGTTCGTTTTGGCTCAAAATTATGGCACTTTATTTTTGACATAATGTACAAAACAGCTAATAACCTGAATTGAGCGCCAATTTTGTTTTCGCGCATGCATACACTTCTTGTCTTATTGTATCTTGTTCACTATCAACTATCTCGGTTGTTAGCTAAGTACCTATTTTCCATCCTTCTTGCGATAGATTCGTTTCATTCTGTCATCACAAATGTTGCATGAAGAACGATGCTTCCTTTACATTTTATTCTCATCGTGCCCAATGAAGTTTTACTTCAATAACTTTCAAAATACTAAAACTCTTATCTGGAAAAATTATTGCTACCACCTGTTGAAAAGAAACGCCCTAAATGGTATTTAATCTTACACACCTATACTTATTACCATTCCATATAAGGTCAATTAATTCTGACATTTTTTTGAGAAATTATGAGTTTGATTCTTTTTTTTAATGTCTTTATTAACGAAAATTTTCCTAATTTATTAATTAATATTTATTTTCTTTTGCCAAATGTAGATAGGTACGTCATCTAAACTAGATAAATAGATAACGTCAACCAATATATTAAACACAATTAAGAAGATGACGCCGTGTTTCGTAAATAAATAAAAATTTTGTATATATTTGGCGTTAATTTTGTAGAAATTCCATATCCACAATTAAATGAAACTACGTGATATAGTATTATTTCTACTTTCTTTAAATTCTTTACTACGACCTAGGTTTCGTTGTATTACAACATCTTCAGGTAGGCTGTTAGCAAAGATTGCTAACAGTACCACAAAATTGCTAACAGACCAATCTTTACTAACAGCCCATCGGACTGCTAACAGAACAATATTTGCTAAAATCCCACCTGAATATGTTGTAATACAACGAAACCTAGGTCGTGGTAAAGAAATTAAAGAAAGTGGAAATTATACTACATCACGTAGTTTCATTTATTTGTGAACAAAAATTTATTTTAAATATAATTAAAAAACTGATTAAGTATATTTTTACTTGATGTTAATTTAATGGGTATGAGTTTCAGTTTAATTATAGAAAATTGAAAATTTAAATGTCAAATCAAAATGTCAATTCAGAAAGGCATTTCAGTGAAACTCGAATACCAAATATTTATTTTTCTTCTACCGTTTCTTGTCAATATTTTTTTCCTTAAGAATACAGGAAATTAAGAAATTTGGATTTGGACTTAAGAAAAGTAGGACGAATTAATAAAATTCTGTAATCTCGCACACACATTTAGAGGTGTTATTGTAACACGAGCCACACAGTCAACCACACTGGCTAAATATGAAAAATGAGTAATACGTGAGATTATAAAATTTATTCCTAAGCTTGCTATAGTCCAACTTTACAAATTAAAATGTATACTGTTTCTAAAAACAAGAAGGATATTTTGAAAAGAAAAATAAGTAAATTAATTATAGCCATGGCCATAAAAACAGAAAAAATACTATTCTCAAATCATAACATGGCATGGTTAAGGAAATGGGAGGAAAATGGAATTAATGAGAAGTAAAATTAATGGATTATGAAAGGAAACACTTTTTCAGATAGCTTTGAAGTAATTTATAAAGGTTGAGTTCCTGGTACCAGAATTCAGTTTATTACAAATTATTGCAGCTTGGGCACAAAAAGCCTTCTCGTAAAAACTGGCTGTTGGAGCGTAACCCTTGATTGCAAGCAGAATAAATCTTTTTCTAAGATACGATGGATAATTTGGATTGTTCCGAATATTATAAATAAGCAGAAGAATAGATACATTGCCTCTATCGCTGAAAACAGTCCACTTTATTTGCACTTTGAAATGAGTCACATGTACATATATTTCATTTTATGTTGTCTAATATCAACACAATACATAAAATGGTTATAAAAAAATTCAGTCGTTTCAATTTTCTAATAAGTAACCTAGACTTAATGCATGCGGTATATGGATTATATGCGATATATAGATATATTATGGATAATTATATTTAAAAAAATCTAAAAAATTCAGTCGTTTCAATTTTCTAATAAGTAACCTTAGACTTAATGCATGCGGTATATGGATTATATGCGATATATAGATATATTATGGATAATTATATTTAAAAAAATCTCAACAATTGGATTACTACTACTACAAATATACTTGTACTCTTGTGTTCACCTTTATACAAATACATCAATATCGAAAAAAACGTTGTAATAGAATAATCATGTATCTAATAGTTTGCCAATTTATTCATCATATTTCCATGAAAGTTTGTTCGTTATATGAAGAGTTAAGTTTTTAAATTCTACTTTACCTACTCGCCTACGTAAGAAAGATAAAATCAAATATAGCTTGCGCTTTTTGCAGCGGACAATTTATTCAACTGAATGTATATTCGGTATACGCTGTTTGAATTCAGAATATCATGCTATTTCTCTATTCATACTAAGACTTGAGTAGATTTAGAGCGAAATGTTTATTTTAAAATGAGATATTTAGTCATAACTAAGAGCAGGCAATATTCCAGTATTTCGTTTTAGGGGTCAAAGTGTCTTGCTCAACAGTTGTGTGCACACCACCTACCTTTTATATTTAAAGTGGTTTTTTTAGTGGTAGATCAAAGTAATTATTAAATTTACAATAAAATTTATTGAGTGGGCCTCTAAAATATTTGATTCAGATTCAATATTTTTCCAGCCCCAGCTTCATCTTTTCGACGTTTTTTTTATATATATTTACAAGCTTTTCTGTTGAGTATAGAGTCAGTGGTAAATAATTAGAAAAACATAACATCGTAGACCATAGAACATAAAGCAGTCGACAGCCAATATGTTTATTATATGTTTAATATTTTTAAGCTTCCCTACCTCGAAATAAAAACCGAAACAAAGAGCTTTGCTAATATCCCACCTGAAGATGTTGTAATACAACGAAACCTAGGTCGTGGTAAAGAAATTAAATAAAGTAGAAATAATACTACCTCACGTAATTTCATTTAATTGTGAAATTTCCCCATTTTTAGTGTCTATATTTTCCATATTGTCCATAATATCACAAACATACGAATAATTCAATAATATCCAATTTATTAGAATCGAAGGAGGCGATCACGGCCTTTAATGAATTTAAATATATTCACGTACACTTTCATATATACTTTCCTGCATACACACATACATGCACATAAATACGTACATTTTTATTTAAATCACATTTCCTCTTTTGGCTGCAGCGTCGAATATATATATATATATATATATATATATATATATATATATATATATATATATATATATATATATATATATATATATATATATATATATATATATATTATATATATATATATATATACACGTTTTCGATACTTCATGCATTTCTTTATAACTGTACTTACCTTATTTACTTACCTACTCACGTCTTAGTTGCTTCCCACTTTTGTACATACCCGTGTATATTTAATTTTTTATTTCGTTACTTTCTTATTTACTTATATAAGTTAAAAATCGTCGGGGTGTACTATTCTTCATTTCTAAAGAATTCCTGTCATAACCTTTTGATACCATTATTGTACCTTGATTTTGCTAAAAAGAAGATTTACGTCGCCCTTAGTTCTACCAAAATTTTAGGGACTTTATTATTAGATAATTATCTTTATAGATATGTCATCTGAGTTTGATCCCAGGTCTCGTACTGTTCCTTGTTGTGAAATTCTACTATATACTTTCATTTTTCAAAAGTCCATTCAAATTTTCAAGATACTGTAAAGGGGTTGTATCCTCTCAAATTAAAAGGAGTTATTCAAATTGGATAATAAATATTTAGCTTCCATTATTATTAGGCAATTTCTTAGTAATATCTGGATAACATAAATTTTCATAGACAAGTAAAGGCAAGGACAAATTTGACATATGTAGACTTCTTTTTTTCGTTTTAAAGAGGACATCCTGCCGATGAATTGCTGTCATTTATCTGGGGCTGCCAGCCAATAATTTCATAGATCAACAAACTCCGGATAAAGAGAGGGATCTTGGGCGTATGGTAAAATATTTTATTTTCTGGAAAACCTAGTAGTCAGACAATTAGTGAAAGACCAAACGAAAAAGCAGTAAACTAGTCCATCTCATAGTAATAGTTTGTCGAAAATCAAGGAATTACAATAAACAAGTATGCAAAATTTGTTTCGTGTTATTGAATTGCATGCAAAAATTATATATCTCGCTGTACAAATTCAACCCATTCGTAATGAGCGAGCATAACATCTCTCAACAACTTTAATTGCTAACGGCAAAAGTACTATCGACTGCTTCTCGTTATCTTTTTTCAAATATATATATTTTTTCATATCGAGAATTTAGAAAAACAATTTGAAAATTCTGTTGTACTTTATCTATTTTTTTATTAGTATTTTGAAAACCAAAAAATATACAATAAAATGATCTGGTAGGAGCATACATACTATATCATAGGATCTGGTAGGTTAGCGCCTAATGTGGGATACGCAACGTTTCAATTATTAATAGTTTATGAGTTAAATTTTACAAGGTAATCATTAGCTCTAATATAAAACAAGAAATAAAATATTTAACAATCAAAACAAGTCCAACCATGACGTCATAGTACAATTCTTTTTCCAAAGATGACTTTTCCCAAGAGCAAATGATTACAGTATCTCCTACGAAATGTAAATTCCGTAATCAACGCCAATTTACAGTCCCATGTCTGTTTATAACCGACTCCGTTTTTTCCTTCCAATGCATTATTTAATGGCGCCGTTATAGCGATTTTCAGAAAAGAATGTTTAAATAAAAAAAGCAAAGGAATAAATGACACCTTTCATCGTAGCCTTTAATAGGCAGGCGCATCGGTCTTGTTCGAGCTAGACATTCATTGTATTGACAATACATAACGTTGAGGCTATACTTCGGTTGTGTGTTTCCATTATTTTTCCTAAAACAGTACGAAGATACGAGCTCTCGTGATGTAAAGATAAAGATAAGGCATGTTTGTGCTTTCTGAGTGGGCATAGTCATTATTTTTGTTTTCTTAGTTGATGCTTTTTAATAATGTCCATATTGGATAAATAAAGTGATGTACCTACACATTGAAGAACGTATTTTATATTAAGTACATAATTTTTGAGATTATAATATAACATTTGTATCTGTCGTTAGTTTTTAGACGATATCGATGGCATTTAATGTTTATTTAATTTATTGTACTTTTACTTGATTGCTTCAGAATATTTCACGTTAAATTTAAATGTACGGAAATACAAGTATGTATGCTATACTATTAAAATAAATACAAGTATATATGCTATACTACTATAATTAATGTATGCTTAATTGTGACTCGTATCCCAGTCGATTATAGAAATATTTCAAGAGCAATATAGTTTGTTAAGAAGGTAATCAGCTTTACTAATATAGAAAAAAAATTATTGATTTGTTGTAGACACGCTTTCTACGGAAACTATACGATCTTTTATGCGATTTGAGATAATGACAGTCAAAAATGGACTATTTCTCAGCCCAATTGTCTGACTGCACGTTTCTTAGCCCAAATGTTTTACTGAATATTTCGTCGTAAAAAATCAGACTCTGATATTCACATACACGTAAATAGCTTTTATTTAATTCATTTCTGAAAAATTATAAATTTTCTCGATCCAAGATTAACAAAGTGGGTCCTTTAACATTTTTTAAGGCGATTTCATGCTTTTCCGTCCTGACCCTACCGGTATATTTATTGAGCGAAATCACATCTTCCCATTAATTCGATTTGAAAAATATTGAAATTATCTTTTATTTACGTCTTTAAATAACCACAAGATATTTTCGGTAACCTTGAGTTTGATTACTATGATTTTATTTTCCTTGTCTCTTTATATATTTAATTTTTATATAACATAGTGACAGTTACGTAATTTTTATTTCTGTAAGTTAACAGATGAATGTTAAAATAGCTACACTAATAACATATGAGTTTAAACCCTCTTTTAGGAAATCATTGTTTTAAGGATTTATGTGAATATACATATTCCAGTTTTTTCCTTGTTTTTTTTTATTTTATGGCGCGCTCTTTTATGACCTACTAATAGTTGTTATACAGTGCTAATATTTTTCATCTTAGCTGTATCGTAAATAAGCAGTTAATGATGTCCACATGCACACAGATAACTTTTACTTAATTCATATTAAAAAATTATAAATTTACTTGATAGAGATAAACGATGTGTGAACTTCCAAATTTAAGGCAATTGCATAATTTTTGTCGTGGGCCTGACGTTAAATTGGTCGATTCAATTTACGTATTCACATTGATTGCAATTTAAAAATATTGAAATTATATTTGATTTCCATTTATAAATAAATGCAAACCATTTTTAACAAACTTGAGAAAGAATGAGCTCATTTCGTGAGTATTTACTTATTCACTTTTACATAATACAGTTTCAATTATGAGATTTTTATGTTCTGGGATTTTGGCCATATGATTGTTTAATTAGTATTAACAATATTTAAAAAATTATTTTTCAAATGTTTTTATTGATATTTTGGTATACTCTATTATATATCGATAATAGTTAAATATCTCGATTGTCACTGACGATAAATTGTAATTATTTTAATATAAAGCAGAGGCTCATCGATAGATATTTTTTTTAACAAATGGCGGATTGAAGAGTCGTGACGAGGTTTAGTAAAAGCTCAGATACAAAAAGTCACAAATATTCTCGATTCGTTTTTCAAAATTTCTCTAATTATCTAAAAAAAGTTTTCCACGTAACCAAATTCTTATGATGTAGAGTGTTTCACATTATTGTTCTCAGAGACGAATATTGTTGTGGATTCGGATTATATGGATCAAGATATTGCGGCCTTGCATTTATAATTAAGAATACATAAATTTAGGTTCAAAGATATACCCTAAGTTTAACCCGCCCACCCTATATCCCAAATCTGACGCCTTCAAGCATCTACGATACCTTTATTGAAATGCCTTCAGAAGCACTGGCGTCTGGTCCTTAAAACCGCTGGTGCAGTAAAATTCCACCCACCATTATTAAGATCATTGGCTGTAGTATTAATTACTGCTAAACATTTATTAGTTTTACAGTTAATGAGGCTAATAAATAATATGTCTAGTAATTTTGAGTGGAGTTCGCTGCACCAGAGCTCCTAAGGACGCGCTACGGCTACTGCTCAGACGCACAATCCCATAATTGCTGATATAGTTAAAACTGTTAGTAAAATTAAATGGCATTAGGGAGAAAGCGTTTAAAAGGATTTGAGATGTACATATACGGGAACTTTATTCAGTTATGCTATTTATATTCTAGCGCCCTAAAGTCGAGATGTATTCTTGAATCTATACGGCACGCTCCCATTCTGTAAGGAGTTCATAAAACGTATATATTACCTGCAAATTTTTACGCTCTTTGAAAGGAGATATTTGTGCTTTATTACATATTTCTGGACCTTTATATTTTTTACCTCTCCAGTATACCGAGAAAACTATTTGGAGGGAGAAGCTGACAGTGATGATACTATAGTTACCAATATGTAAATAAATAAAACAATTAGCTATCATCATATATCTGGAGAGCTCTACTTCGTACGTTCCTTTCGTTATAAATACGTCGTTAATTACACGTGGAGATCTTTATAATAGTCCGTTTCCTATTTGCAACAAACAAAACCATTAAAAGTCAGTTAACACAAAAATCGTAATGTTCTCACCGTGTCTCATTGTGCCCTGAGTTGGGAAGCTATGAATTTATAAGTCTTCTCATTTAAAAGTAAATAACAGCTTTTATGAATTACTTTTCAGTTAATTAGTTGCTAATTAAATATTATTGGTAACATTTATTTAATACTTAAAACTATGACTACTCTAAAATCATAACTACAAATTTAAAATTATTCGCATCAGCAACAATACATCAGCAACTTTATTCGCATCAGCAACGTACAACATTGGGCAAAGCTGACTGCCAGCGGAATAAATTACTCAAGAACACTAAATCAGTCTGCTGAAATTACATAGAAAACTAAACACACATTTATTTATCCAAAAAATAATATTAGCGGGTATTTTATGCTGATAGAATACTCATAATTCCTTCTACATTAAATTTCATACTGGAAACGCCAGACAGTTTATTAATAAAATTGGCTAAAGTTCGTTTAATACAATGCTAGAAAACCAAACAAGATATTTGTATGGTTGCTTAAATGACTTAAATTCATTAACTATTAGTAACTTTACTTTACTTATGGAGAAAACATTTTAATATTCATTTTTCACTAACAATATTCTCAGACGGATAAATCTACGACTATATAATAAGAATATTTCATAAATTTCCTCAAAATAATAACATTTCCTCAGAAAAGAAAAGGCAGTATGGCATTTTTTTATTCTTCCTAATTTAAAATGTATATCCTTATCTTTATATATCAAATAATAATTCCAAAAAAAACCAATGCATTAAAAAATGTAAGACACAGGCTTAGAGTAGTAGCTGATATGTATTCAAACGTATATTCGATAATTGAGTACTCTGTATTTCTTAGTATAGTGTACTAGTCAGAAACCATGTTTTTACTTATTATAGGTTGCCCCTTTTTATACTAATGAATTTTTTTCTGAGAATTTAATAATAGAAAACAATTTCATGTTGAATTTTCTGTTTTCTAAAATTCCATTTTGTGATGGTAAGTTTGAACGATTTTTAGTTAATATTGGTTATTTATAACTTATCTCTCTTTCGAATAAATAAAAGAAATATGTTTGTTTATTATTATTTATTCCATATCATGTAAAATAAAGTGTGTAGGAGAAATTAAAAAATTAGAAAAGTCACCAAAGGAATAAATACAGCCACACCCCTTCACCAAAAGGTGGCTGTGGTATTTATTCTTTGCTATGGAGTATTATATTATGACTTTTGGAATGAGAAAATTGTTATTTTCATTATTGTGGTGCTTTATAATTATTTTATGCTTTATTTTGATATAATATTATTAAAACCTTTCAAGTAAAATACGTACTACAAAGGTTCGGTGTAAGGCATTTATAAACACTTAAGAGTTTTTCTATTATTAAACTATTTACCATTATTAACTTTTCACAACGCAAATAAATTGCCTACTATATCTTTCATAGACATAACAAATATGCATTTTAAAAAAGCTATTTTTGTAATTTATTTAAATCTTTTATAAGGAATTCCGGTGAATTTTCTACAGAGCCAACCATATTCATTATTCTCTTTAACTTATATATTATTGCCAATACTTTTCAGATTTTGGAAAATTTCGATTCAACTGTTTGATTCAATTAATACTTTACTGACACAAGGATAAGATCTATTTACAATATTTTGTAAATAGATCTTATTCTTGTGTCAGTAAAGTATTAATGACAAACCTCCAATATTTTTGAAAGTTATATTAAACGATATTCTATACAAAGTAGAATGCCAAAATGTCACCCCAAATTTACATGTAAAGAAGGTACTTCAAACACTTTTTTTTAATAGATTTTCTTTCATAACTTTGTAGGCATTATAAATATGTATAACCATTTGCACTTTATATCACTAATAGTCTGCGAGTGAAATGGCTGTTATATATAGGATAGATAGATCGATGGATATGACGAAACTATAAAGTTTCCTAGTGGTGCTACGGAACTGTGGTTATTACTGTATGAACTCGATATAATATACTTACAAATGTAGAATCTAATGAATACAATCAAAGATGTTATCGCCCAAAACACACTTAATAATACGACAATAGTAATATATATAATTATTTATTTCTCTTCTCGTCGAAATATTACTATCACGTATATTGCATTTATTTGTATTTTGGTAATCTTTACAAAAGCAAATAATAATATTATAAGTATTGTTTACCTTTAATTTATTAAACGAACCAGAGACGTATGAGTTTTTGATGTTTTGAAAATATTATATTTATTAAGTAGTAAGATTAACGTGTTATATTACATTGACAGAACATGAACAGTTATATTACATTTAAGATTTACATAATGTGTTACATTAAATAGTAAGGAAAAAAATTATGATCTGGCGTCAATTGCATCACTCGTATGAAGTCGTCAACACTAAGTTATGTCCAACAATTACACTAATGTTTTTGAAGTGAAACTACTTTAGCGACGTTTGAGTCATTCTGTCGAGACAAATTTGTATAACTCTTAAGAAAACAATGCCGAATTCATCCGATTGGCGGTGGAACCGACCACGTGTAACAACATGACGGTCGAGATTGTGAAAAATGTTTATTCAATCGCTAATCTGTCGGTAGATCGTTAACTCGCGCATATAGTTTTATGTAAAGTGGAATAGAAAAATTATAAGTAAATTGACGCATCAAATTATAAAATAAAAGACTTGTCATGCAAGATTTATAATTATCATTTTCTATGGGAAGATATACACATAACTTACTTATGATTATTGTGACTAGTTTGTTGCGTGTGAATGTTTGTGGATTTTTTTTTATCTATGAAAACATTAACGAATACTAAACCATATTTACTGACAATATAGTTTCGTAATAAGTTTAATGGAATAAGAAATGACTTATAATCAGAAAGCTAGAATATTTGTGACTGTGTGTGATACATTTCTATGAATACTAAAAGCCACTGTCATTGCTTGAATTTATTAAGGGCTAACTGTGTCATAACTTTCTACGCAGAGACCATTGAAAAACGTACCGATGTCGTTGTTCATAAGTATACATGCACATTTAACCTTTGTCCATGTATATTCAGGTGGAAAATCTATTCCACGATTTAAAATATCTGTACCGGAATCTACTGATGTACAGAGACAAATGCCTAGTAACTAGGCACATCTTTTTTGTGGTTGCACTAATGCAATATAAATTATTATATTTAAAAAATTAAATTCACATGTCTTATAATTGAGGAAACCGGCTACAGCAAAACAAAAACTAAATGTTACCTCAAATCCATTTCAATATTTTTGTCTAAAAACTCCATTACAATTGTATTAGGAGTTTTCACGTGATGAATACATAAACAAACCGCAAAAAATAAACATTTTAAAAATCATTTCAATACAATCTCTCACTTATACTTCATCCTCTAATAACATTTTTCACAAAGATATTTAATGCACAGACACTAAACGGTTACTATTTTTTTACTTGGAGAAATATTATAATTCAGTGAAAACAGAGTCTCAATTAGAATAAAATAAGAAAGTACTTTTAGATAATTAATAATTAACATGAATAATTGAAGAAGTTCTTCTTCTGTGAGCATACGTGGGTGAGGCTCACTATTCACTTTTTTTTCTTTTACTACGATGTATAAATTGGATAGAGCCATATAATGGAAATTTCGTTCTATCACTGATATTACTTCCAACAATTTTTTATGATTTAGAATAAACCAATATTAATTTTGCCATTAAAATTTAAAAAGAAAAAACAGAACCCTTATAACGTGACACACATTTCCGTCTGTGTATCACAGCTATTTTTTCCAGAAATCGTTTGACCTCGAAACTTAAAATTTGTGATAATTATAAAGTGAATTAACTAGTAAATATTCCAGTGGATAGTATCCAGAAATACTTTTATAGAAATGTTTAATTAATAGATAGAATAAAAAGAATCGTATACAAATTACACATTTGATTTTTTTTCATTTGTCAATTAATATAGTAAAATATAAGAATTCTGAAACAATTTTTTGGAATTTCTTGTAAGATATTTCTAGAAATATTTTCAAAATATTGACAAAAATATATTCCTCTTCCCTCCTCCCGTCTACTAAATTGCTAAGATCAGAATAATGAAAAAAATAGCGTTTCGAGAAATTTACCCTAAAGTTTATCGCAAAATTATAGCAATGATTATAAATATCTATTTATAATAAAATGGATTTTAGTGAACTAGGCAATACATTTGTACGGTGAAAAATAATATTGATATTAGTAAATTTGTAATCGATATACTGTTCACCCATAACTTTTTACATGAGTCAGTACGTAAAGAAACTTTGTAGTACGGTAGTACAAATTTTAATTGTACTTAACGTGTATTAGCCATGTTTGAAAGAATTGTTTAAGAAATTAGTCTTTAATTGTAATTGATTATATTGTAAACTTGGACACAAAAAATGAATTTTAACGCGTTTTATTGTTTTTTTTTCATAATATTATTTTTATCCTGAAATACTTTTATATCGGATTACGTGAAATGGTCTGTTTTAAAATATTGTGCTGCGATACTGCACATAATATTTTTAAGATAACACAGAAAGGTTATCATACCGATGCTTGTTTTTTATTTTTATATTATATTAGCTTATTATTTTGTTAATTTATTTTTTATATTTTTTTAGCCTAAGAAGGAAGTATATAATAAATAACCGATTAATAAAATTTATTCGCTCGGAAAAACATATTCATAATTAGTCAATGTGAAACTGACAAATATAATAAAATTGATATTAGAAAAAGATTTGGATTGAGCGTCATAAATTTACAAAGAGCAACGAAATTTTACAAGTTGATAGGCATCAAATTTTAATCTTTTATTTTTAACAATAAACATTTAAGGAAGATAATTTTGCGTTTAAAATATAACTTAATCATATCAATGAAGGAATCATATCAGTGAAGTCAAATGTGTCCGCAACAATTTTGTAACCAAATTTAATATACGAAATGAGCGTTTTCGAATAATTTATCCAACTTATCTGTACCGCAGACAGACTTTTACACGCGGTACAGACTTTTCTTTTGTAATTTGTGAGTGTAAATTAATTTTAGCTTTACTCATTACAGATATTGTTGATAATTTTAGGGATGTTGGCGGCACAGGTTAATAAAATCTTATTAAGGTGAATTTTATATTTCCTTAAAATGCTTGGTAATTTTTTTTGCTGCACTAAACATTATTGCATATTCTTTAATTAATCATTTTTATGTAACTAAGTTTGGAAGGATGCACTGTAATATATACAATGCGCTCACAACCGCATCTAATCCGCATTGTATTTATTAAATTATGACTATTTATTTTGAATTATTTATTTAGGTCTTCTTACATACTACATGATTTTTAAAAAAAATTAAATTAAGTAATAGAAATTGGCTCAGATAAATATCGTTTACATAAAAAAAGAAAATAACAATTTTAAAATCCACGTAAGTTAATGCAAAAAAAACACATTTCTTTTTACGTCAAATAATAAATATCTTTAAACATACAACTTGTGCAAGTTACTTAGAATAATAAACATTCCTTCAGTTTAAAAATATAAGATAATTGGTATTAGCATAAAGCGTTTATTCTGAGATCCATAAAATATTATTTATTTCATTTTACCATGAATCTCCTTACAAATGATTTCAAGATACTAATTTAGCGTTACAGTGAAGAGCGCAACAGACGACGCGAAATTTAAGGTTTCGTGATAACTTCCCAAAATTTCAAGTAATGTATATTGTATAAATTCTGACGTCTTGCTCATATGCAACCATAAATACCTATGGTAGCTAAATAAGGATTTTAACACCCCGACAGTTGGCCCGGCCACTTTGATGAGTCTTGTGTATTATCTAAAATTATTTGGTATAAAACGTTTTAAAAATTCCTACTAATCAACTACTTGAGTATACTTACAAAACTACTTAAGTATACGAGTAAACTTATTGGTCGAATTATTTCTTCCCGTATTATATACCCACACTTAAGGATTATTTTGAATAGTTCAAAACTTGTGAAGTTAAATTATTTGAAATATCTTTGTTTAAAAGTATTGATTAAAACCAATTTACCAGCTATTTTATACGTTTTTACACAATCTTAAATTTAGGTGAAAGGTAGCGGGTACATTTTATATGATTTTGAAGCTTAATAAATTCAACAAAAAAAAAAGTGATAAGTAAAATGTAAATTTTAATTTTAAAAGATCTTACTTAACATAATGAATTTTGCGAATTTATTTTTCTCTATTATTCTTTACTAAAGGGAGGCAATATCATATAAGCAGGCATTATATATATATATATATATAATGTATGTATTCTTGCAAAATGTCATGCAACTATGACACACTCACCGACATAACGAAATTATAAGGGTTATCGTGTTTACGTCGTGAAAACGGAACCATAATAATGACGCAAAAACTCTTTGAAAATGAATAAATTTTAGTTTACACATAGATTTGTTATTAAAATTATTTTATCTGTACTTTATTGAAATAAAGAATAAACATCCTAAACTATTGAAATAAGGAACGATCATCCCTCTATCGCGTCTATCGAAACATTAGACGCACCGTTGCTATGAAACATATGCACATGAAACTGTCACCATCGCATGCAAATGAAACCGGTGAATCTCGAACGAGTACTTAAGAATAATTTTCCCCTTTCATAACTTATTTATTAATGCTGCAAAAAATACAAACGGCCTTCGAAGCTCAAACGGTCGTGCGGTTGTCTTTAATATTTTCCGTGCACAGGAATGAGTTCTGCACAAACAGATCCTGCAAATGTTCTTCTGGAAGCAAGAGGATCTCCATACTTTACTTGTAACCGTGGGTGTAGATTACTTACCAAGTTTATGAGCTACTGTAAGCTATAACAGCTTTTTCTTGACGTTCTTTAGCTCAAAACGAGAAAAGACGCTCGTGGGGTCTGTCTATCACTTTAGTTTTCTTTGGAAAATGCTCTAGGCCTCGAAATCAGAAATTTTGTAAATAATCATTAATAAAGTTATTTAACGATTTTAGGGTGTCAAATTATGGACTCGAAATACAATTTTAAAATTCTGTTTATAGCTTGGACTCCGAGGTCCGATTTTATTTACTGAACAAGGCGAAGTTAATTAGTAAAAGCAGGGAAAAGAGCAGCATAATTAATATGGATACACTACGTGGGATAAACAACGGGACACGATGAGTTACATTAAACATTTATTTTTAAAATTTTCCATAAAAGAACTTATAAACTTGGTAGTTGATTATATTTTTAGTATCATAAAAACTTTCAGTATTACCTCTTGCAGTATTCTAATCTAGAATAAGCTGCGCATGTAAATTTTAATTTTATGTCTATGGCCTATACATATATTATTACTTTAAGTAAAGTATGTGTAATCCAATTTCGCTAATGATTCGCTGCTTGATGGCAGAAATTTAGGAAACAAAGTAACCAAAGTGAAGAACTAATTTGAAAACTTATAATATCATTAGAAAGCATTAACAATATCTTTTTTAACGTCAATTAAACATTTAAATCAATTAAAGACTATGAAAACAACTTAGCACTTGCTTTTCAATAAAGCAAGAAGGAATGCTTTTTCGCGGGAACCAAAAGAAATTAAAATCCATAGAAGAAAATGAGCTTGGCTTTTAATTGTATATTTATAATATGGATAATGTGTGATTTTCTATGCGAATACATTTCAAAGAAAGAGTTTTGGACTAGGAAGTTTTTCAGCCCGAGACCGTTACCTCATGTGCGATGTCAATGTTTTCCTTATTCAAAGATATGTATGCTAACGTCATTCCATAAATCTTTTCCCAAAAATGTGCCCTTAGAAATTTAAACATTGCCTTTAGCTATTGTCCATCGATGGTATATATCCTCCGGGTCATCATCGTAAGTGCATTAATCGTGCGATCGTATCAACCATGCTTTGTTGTAAAATACGTGAACATCCTGTTACCCAAATTCCACGAGCTGAGGAAAAATAAAGTATTTTCTATGATTTTCGTATGCATTAACTTTTGGAATTCAAGAATGGACCGAAATACTACCACCTTAAAAAAGCAACTTTCTCAGACACCTTGCCGTCACATAATTTGATATTTTCGGGTATTTATTAAATTTAAAGTGGAAGACAGATATTTTAAAATTGTCATTTCCCTAGGTTTTAATAAAACATTATATTTGCATTATGTACGCCTTGGCTTAATGTGTAAACATTAAAATTTCCTTATATGCAGGGCATTTCCCTGAAAGAAAATTTCCTATTATTTTGAATATAGCTTTAACACAGAACTTTCCAGCTACTGTAGTGTGCAATTGTAAATAAAAACAGATAGCAAAACAAATATAACTAAACTTATACGGGAATGGTTGAGTATTTATCATGTAATCTTATTGAGTTTTAAACTATCAATCAGTTTATGAGAACTACTCTTGTACGTTGTCGCATACACTTATAAGGAGAAAAACATGTGTCCGAAAGAATTATCTACTATTCAAACTCCATGATCCGATGTTTAAAGTTAGATGGTAAAAGTAACATACTTCTTTTTTCTCATTTTCACATCCGTGAGTTCTGAAACTTAGAGCGTATTAATAACACTTATACATTTTTAAATTTATTTTATAATATTTATATTTTTTGTACATTGCAACAAGTGAAGGGATAGAGTCTCTCATTGTCCTTTAAATTCGTTATTATTGGTTGCAATACAAAAATTCGGTAAATGTTCTTAAAAAAAATAATAAAAATATCAATTGGTAAAATTCATTATTGCCTCATTTTATTTTTGCCCAATATTAAATTATCATAAATTATCAAGTCATTAAAAGCAACGTGATTAGTAGAGGGTTATACAAACTTAAATAACAGGGATATATATTAACTGATTCACGTTATTAGGCAGACGTTATTATAAGATACCCGTTATTAGAATTTATAACGCATTTTTAAAATATATTAATTGCAAAATGGTTAAAAATCTTATAATATATTATTGCACATGATTTTAGGTACGTTTTGTTAAATTTATGATAAAAAAAGATTAAATTCGGTTACAGTGTTTGCGATAGTAATGGAGCATCAGTTATGTACGGCACACAATAAAGTTATTGGGTAATAAAGAAATTAAAGGACACTAACATTTTGTTTTATCATCTCATACAATTTTGCTAAACATATCATTAAAAATAAATAATAATTTGGCTAAGCACGATTCTGAACACGTGGAAAGTAGAATTTTAATCAAATGCTAATAACAAAACTTTTAAAGACTAGTCAAATCTATTGTACTGTTAGTGGGGAAGGAACACATACACCATCATTACTGAAAGTGGAAACTTAATTTCATTTTAAAACTTTCGTCTAATGGTACTTTACTCATGCGGAGCGGGGCAAACAATTTTTACTTTTACTTTACATTATGGTAAGACATATTAAAAGTTCATTTTTATTTTAATATTACTATTAAATATATTTTTTTTAAATAATAACTGAACTCCTTATCCAGGTCACTCACACGCATAATTTGTTTACGGCACTTACACCTGAAAATATAGAAACTTTGAAGCTATTACGGACAAAATGATGACATGAAAAAGTTATAGAGATTTAAAATATCACATTAGTTATTATTGGAAACCACTTGTGCTATAATACATACCTACATAATTTTAGATATAAACTGTTGCAAGAAGACATCTGTAGTAACATTTTTTCGTATTATTAGTCGCGTTAGGAAAACAATATACTTACATTGAATTTCGCTACAGACAAGTATTATTTCTTGTACAAAGTAACTTTAATACCACCTTTTTACAATGCGAATACTAATTTTTGAAACAAACTTGTTCGATCTTGTATGTTTAATATTTTAGAATCCGAACCAAAGTTCCTTGAATATTAAATTTTGGGATATAGTGTCAATTTAAAATTGATTTAAATGTTGAGTCAAATGATGAGGAAAGACAATGTTTCAGTAAAATTATACATCATCATAATTTGTTAATTTCAAAAACAATGGTAAAAGGACTTTCCGTTTCTCTGAAACATGTTTTTAAACCTTGTAATACTATTATTATCAAGTTAAGAAATGATCCATTGAATGATCCATGAATGATTGTTATTCGCTTAATTTCCATTTATACATAAAAAATTATGGGTTTTTTGAGATAGTACCTTAAAAAACTTCTTTACGTGGTATAACTATACTAATATTCCTTGTGATAGGACGTACAAATATATCGATAACAATAATAGCCATATGGCACATTCTGATAAGTCATTTTACAACAAAATATCTGTATAAATGACGAATATATAGTAAAAACAATTTTATCAAATCATATGGTTTATCAAATCATATGGTAATGGACTAAATATGGATTACTAGGAAACTTGAACTGTGTATTTTAATTTAAAGATTATTTAACTTTTTATTCTAAACATAACAAAATGAAATTTCAGTACGTCATCTGTTAAATAATACCAGCAAAAGGAATTTTACTAAATTTGAGGAATATTTCAAATATTGAAAGTATTTGGCCTTAATCTTATAGAAATCTAAAAGGGAGAAAATGTTTCTCAATTAAATGAAACTATGTAACGTAGTATTAAATAAAATAGAAATAATACTACATCATGTAGTGTCATTTAGTTGTGAAAAATTTTTATTTTTCAAGGTAAAACTGTTTTAAAAGAAATGATGTGCTCATTTTTTCTTCAAATTTCCGTCGTATAAGCTATTAAATCCATCTGATAGAATCGATTACCATTACACGGGACGAAAGTAAAAAGTTTGACAAAATATTCAGACAGTACGCCGGCTATATTTTCCTTTGACAGCACCGTTTCTTCGAAGTTATGCACTAAGCAACAAACGTTATTTATTAAAACTAAAGGAATTGGGGAATTAAAATTATGGTAAAATTTTTGTGGTTATTTTGCAGTTGCGCAGCTACAAAAAACGCAGAAAAATAAGCCCGAAAATATTCAATAGGCAGTTTAAAATTTTAGTATATATTGTTTTTAATTTTATGGAATATAAATATAAAAATTCCCAAAAATGTATAGAGTTATTAAGTGTGGCCAGAATGCAGTGAATCTATATTTTTAGAGTATACCGAAAATATATTTTAGGTTGGATGAAATTTTTATGGCATCTTTGCTAAATTTTATTAAACATATTTTTAAAAATGTCAAGAAAATGGGAGTTTTAAATAATTGTCTTAAGCGAAATCAGATTTCATGCGAGTTCGAAAAAAAATCTCATGGGTGGACATGAGTATAAGAAAAAACGTTATTCAGCAGCTGTTAGAGACCTAGTTCCATTGAATTCTAACTGGCTGCCAGGCCCATCACGTGTCCCAAGCTTAGGTAAATTATTTTTTTGCATAACTTAACAAATCAAATTTTTTTGTTCCATGACTGAATATTTACAGTTTGAAATAAAAATGTATAACCTAATTATTGAGTAAATTACCAAATACACCATATTTCATTGTATTTGTATTATAGATATTGTACATATATAACATATAAAATAAAATTGCAATTTGTGGATTAGTGTAAAACATTATTAACTGATATGTACTAATGGACATGCATTAATAATCAATAAGTTAAAAACTAAATTCAACAATATTTAAAAAACTTATAAGAATTAATTCAAAATAATTTCACTCAAACTATCAGTCTTGTATATTGTATAGCTATATACAATAAAAAAATAATCACAAAAGTTTTAGCAGAATTTTTATTTCGCATTCTGCTAACATAAAGACTCTGCAAATTGTTTTTGAGCCTAAATGATAACCTGAAAGACTTCGTCACCAGCTCTCCAATTATTAACATATATTGTTTATGGCTTAAAATTTAATTTTATATAACGGCCATTGGTTCAGTTACGGAACGAGGTGTTTTTCACTCATTTACTATTGGACTGGCACAGAATTAGCTAAACTTGTACTTTCATAGGAAATTCTTCCTGGGTAATGGTATCTAACGTAAAAAATATCGTATGTTGTTGACACAAAATGTACCTCCAATGGATAATTATTTATTTGGACCGAAACAAATGTTACACAGCAGCATAGAATCGTGTCAGAAGAAAAAATATAAGTGAAAACTTGTGCAAAACATTTCAGTAATAGAAGGCATATACTTTCCACTGTTATACAGGTATTAAATATTCTACGAACAAATCACCATAATAACATAAATATTTACACAACGTGAATAGGTGTGAGTCAAAAGACTGTGGAAATTATGTTAGACGAGAAGAAAATAAGGATTTCCTATTAAACTGAATTAGAACTCTGAAAATATAATGTGATTTTTAATTAGCATTATACGATAGTTTTCACTGCAATGAGTTATTTTTGATGCAGTTTATTATTGTTTTTAGTTTCAAGAATGTACACCAGTCCAACAAAAATATTTCGGCTTTCAAATTCATCTATTAATTGAAGAAGAACCAAAGGAATAAAGTAGATATTTGTGGGGAACCTGTACGAAATGTTTATAAACAAAAAAAATGGAAGAACGAGTAATAAGAAAAAGTTCTAAAATGAGAATAGAGTCACGAAATATTTTTTTTAGAAAATCATATTAAGACGATTGTTTATTCCTTACACACACACGGCCATTTGTAAATCAAATAACGGAACGATTTCATTACTTGGTTTGTTCGTAAGAAGTTTTAAATGTACCTTTTTCGAAGAAATGTGTTTTGCATACTTTTTCAGACTTTTCTAGTATCAGAAACTTTTCTAGTGTTTCCACTGTTATATACTTTGTTTGAAAACTGATTATGCTACATAAGTAGGAAAAAAAATTCACTTCATATAAACACAAAAAAGGATTTTTTTCCCTTCCTTGTGGGTATTCTTCGTTGATAACATTTAGTTATTTAATTCTATTGGATTCTTTTAAACTTTGTTATTTTAACCAATTATAATTCGTAATGACTTCAAAGTTTTAACACAAAAATAAATGTAGCTGCAATGAGGGAATATATATGATTTATATATATACATTTTTGTTATTAAGAAAATCATCACAAACATAACAATTATGTTCTAATATGGAACTAAAAAAATATTTTCTAATAAATTTATGTGAAATGTAACAGAATCATTAAGATATAATAAAATATATTTAAAATGAAAAACAAATCTGAAAATATTTTTGTGCATTCAACAATTAAAAAGTTATGAAAATTTTGTTAAATTAATTATGCAAACATCAACATAAACAATTTAAAATTTTACTGCACTTCTTTCTTATTAATTATAGCGTTTAAAAAAAAATAACGAGGTATATGAACGAGTAGCTACCGAGATGTTAACTGCACACCAAATCTGAATTTCTATTAACGGCCGATCGATAGAATTAATACACCCGGTATCAACATTTTTTTCCTACTCTAGACCAAGTTGGCGCACAGGAAGATCATGAATTTTAAAATGTAATACATTTCAGTGGAGCGCAAAATAAAACTGTGCGCTGAATAATATGGGAGGGTATTTATGATGAGTCGGCATAAGCGGCGACCTTGCTGTGTACGGTCTATAAATTATTACTCACGCGCACACGTATGAAGGTTTGGCGGTATAATGTTGACGCATGTACTTTGAATAAAACCCCCTGGTGACCGATGTTGAAAAAAGCGGTTACTGTTGCATGCGCCATATGCTTGCAGTGAAAAATACATTCTCTTCAAATATTCTTCCTTGAACTTTTAACTGAGCAGAGAAATATTCACTTGTAATTTTTAAGGTTAAGGAAATTTACACTAATGTTCCTGTGGACAACATTTTGTAAGTTACCGCTATATTATATATTATTTAAAACAGCAATATATCTCATATATCACTAAAATAGAGTCTTGTGAAATATTCTTCCTTAAACTTTTAACTGAGTAGAGAAATATTCACTTGTAATTTTTAAGGTTAAGGAAATTTATACTAATGTTCCTATGGACATTAGTGTAAATTTCTTTAACCTTAAAAACTACAAGTGAATATTTCTCTACTCAGTTAAAAGTTTAGGGAAGAATATTTTACGAGACTCTATTTTAGTGATATGTGAGACATACTGTTGTTTTAAATAATATATAATATAGCGGTAACTTACAAAATGTTTTTACGAGTATATATTGATGTGAAGCACCTAAGCATTGGGATGGAATATGTATTGGGATCACAACTTTGACTTTTTCCGAAACTGTGAATTGTCATCCGTTTCCTTCATCATCAGGTCATCAGGTCGAGGATAATATTGGTTCCTAAAAAAAAATTAAATTAATTACAAATTAATAAATAAATTAAAGTTATTTTTATTTTAAATTCAATCATTTTAAAAATTAAAATTTCACTGTATATAATTTTTTAAGGTTAGTTATTTTAATATTGTTAAATTAATCAAATTTGAAATTGCTTTAGAATTCAATTTAGTTATATTAAAAATTAAAATATTTTTATTTTACTAGTATATGTTGGTGTGCAGCGTGTAAACGTAAAAGTCTCCATTGAATACGACAATGTGAATTGAAGTAGGAACAATAAGTGTTGTGTCCGTGATTTCATTCGCGTAGAACTTTACAAAATGTTAATGATTCTGTGATTAACGTAAATTTGTCTATTTTAATAATATAAGAGCAATTTATTTAACTGTGTGCGTTTTGTACGAGGATATCAAATCACTATGTTTTCTTATTCAATTTAAAATTGTTATGTATTGAGATAAAACACGGGCCCAGGCTGTACAAAATTCCACAGTAAAAACTTGTATGGTTTTGTTAAATGTGAATATAATAAAATATTTAATTATTATATTTATTCAGTGTAGTATTAAATAAGGAATTTACGTATGCTAACGCATACGCTTTGTTAGTGGTGCATTGTTTCATTGTAGAGTAATTAGGAGCAAACATCCAAACTTAAGGCCTTGCAATTTTAGTGATATGCAACAAACAAATATCTATCTCTATGGATAATAGCATAAATTTCATTTTCATCTATCATTAGATTTTAAAATTAAGAAAGCAGCAAATATTCACATTCTCGATTATAATTGCAAGGAAGAATATTATAGGAAGATTTTTTTATTGAACGCATCTAGCACAGTAACGGCTTTTGACGACATCAGACCCCAGAAACATGCATCAATATCATACATCCTTTATACGACACTCAGCGTCACCGCTTCTGTTGACCGAAAATAAACGCCCTCCTATGTTTAACCAGCAATTTTATTTTGCGGTGCGCTCAAATGTGCTCCGCTTTAAAATTCATAAAAATGCTTGGCATCAAATAACTCAAGAGTATGTAAAAAATGTTGGTACCGGGTGTTTCGGAGGTATTTATTCGGTCCTCAGTAATGAGTCAAATTTGATGCGTAATTGGGATTTATGGAAGATACCTGTCGATATAATTCGTTCTTTATTTTGAACGTAACTGGAAATATGTGCAAAATACTTAAAAGTTTTAATTGATGGATTTTATGGTTATATTTTGATACATAAATTTATTTTCAATTTTTTATAGAACTTAAATAAAATAATTTTTTTACTATCATATTCGACTATTTATTTTTATGACTGATGCTCCTAATTTATTTTTATGAATCGTTTATGTTCTATTTATTGCAGCAAAATTCAATATTGTATTAAAAGTTTCGAACATGAATTCGCAGCAATAATTTTCAGAGTATTAAATTTAAAATGCTTCGATTGATGCAAATAGCCGAATTTAAATACTTTGGGTGCATTCACAGGGAGAAGTAAAATGTAGAGCAATGTCACCAATAAATGGCGTGGAAAATCCGTGATGTCATCAAGATCTACCGATATGTGGAAAGGCAATCACACGCGCTAAACCGAGATTCGAAGCATATCGCAATACTTTAATCTACTGAAAAAACAAAATATTTAATTTTCAATCAGTACATTTCTAAAATAATATAACTCGAAATGATATTAAAAAAAACTTTACATATTTTTTATGTTACTTCTTATTAAATTTTGTCATATATTGGAATATCCTAATTCCCATCTTCTACACAATGTAATAAATTATTATATTCCTATTTAGTCTGTACTGATATATTTATAAAACTGACTGTGATATGGAATAATTTTTTTCCGTATTTCAATTAATATGACTAACAACAAGAAAAAGTATTTCAATAATTTAACATTCTATTTGATATATTTAATACTGGGTATACAAATCGTAAAAATTATAGATCAATATCAATATGTTCACTTTAAAGACTTTAGTAATTAAGGCTCTCTTCGGATTCTTATTATGATTAGTAATTTGTCCTCAGTTGTCAGGAAAGCTTCTGTTTATTGAAGATTTAAAATTATCCTCCGGGGGGGCAACCAGATTTTAAGTTATTTATAATTTATATCGACTCACAATTTCAATGGAGTCTAAGTAACAAACTACAATTGAATGTGCGCAAATGCGCAATGATAATGTATTCACATCAAAATGTACCCTTGATGCAAAATTATCATTGAAATGGAACGGCGCTTGAAAGGGATACCCTTTGCCCTATCCATGAGGGATCTCGGTGTAATTATTGATAATCATCTAACATTTCATGATCCTACCATTAAAACTTGTTAGAAGACTTACGAGTTGCTATAACGTGTCACAGGATATTTCCACTAATTCGGTGACAGCGGGTATATTATGTGACCTTGTTTAATTCATTAGTATATATAGAATCTTATGTTTTTATGTTGGAGAAAGTATTAAACAAGTTTAATAGAGTTTCATATAATAAAAATGTACGGATATTATCCTCATTTGTTCCCTCCACAATTTTTTACTTCAACACCGTCGGGTTGAAGGTAATTAGATACGATCATGCTCATAAATTTTTTAATTATTAAATAATTATATTGATAATTTCTTTGTATAAGGTTTGGCAATACTTTATTCTCCTGATTTTTATGCGATAAGACGAATTCATAGTTTATTTCAACTGCCTAGAGCGCGCACGGATATCCTTCGCATTAACCAATTTTTAACACATTTGTGTTAAACAATGAGGTATTATAAGAGACGCCAAATTTTATTATTTTATTTTGCTCCGTTTAGCACTTTAGGAATGCGATTATGGAGTTCATTGGTACTTCACGTTTGATAATTAGTTAGTTTTATATTTAATTTTAATTATTGTGTTTTTTCTTTTTTATTAGTTGCTATTTATTTTATTATGTATATTGTAAATAATTTGTATCATTATATATTTATATATATATATATATATATATATATATATATATATATATATATATGTGTGTATATATATATATATATTTATATATATTTTTGTTTGAGGTAATCAGTAAGTGAAATATGGGGTTTTTATGACATATAAATAAATAATTACGATTGATTTTATGACCAAAAACTCCAACAGATACGTGTCACATCTTTTTTAATTTTTTGGCTTAGTGCCTCAAAACATAACCGTAAAATTTAATTTGAAATGATAACATCAATTAAATCAATACCTAACAATATGTGAAGTATGTGTCAAAATCAATTAATCAATCATTCTTACCTCAAAATAACACGAATTTACCAAGGACACTTTAATAATAAAATAACTAAGTAATTGAACATTAATTTTTTCTATATATTCGGTTGTTAAATCTGAAGTATATTAGACAGTTGAGGACATTGATGGTTATCTTTTTTAAAAAGATATTGTATCGCCGAGGTTTCCATAATTAAACTATTTTAAAATATCGACAATCAGAAAATTGTGATTCTTAATATTGGCGACCATAAAATTAAAAAATATTAACGAGTTTAGTTACACTATTTTCATCTCAAGTTATGAATGAAATTTATACTCTTGTAATTACGTACAAATTACATCACGCACGGCCCGGATACGCTTAAAATATGCCGACATTTTCTCTGACATTCTATTTGTGTTCTTTATTTTTATATCTACAAAAGAATTGATATAAATCCTTCAAAACGCAAATAAAATAAATAATTATGGTATATAATTCATATCAATATACGGTTGTATCTGAGACAAATCTATAAACCAAATGGGGCTAAACGTTGTTATCAATTGTTGGATCATTTGGTTGTTATCGATAATGTATAATTAATAATTAGACATCTAATATGATTATATTGTTTAAGGTATATACATGAAATGACAAAAGATTTATCAGTGAATAATTATTATTGGCTAAACATGAATCGGTTTCATAATAAATAATTTTCGTAGTTGTTGTCAAAATTAAATAATCTATGAAAATTGTATGTAGATTATTTTGTCTATTGAGGAACCATTACTAATTTTACATGTTTTTCATCAATTATTAGACTAAAACCATATATAACTTTTTTATAAATTGATGATGAACACACACACAATATTATTATAACATAACTTAAAAAGAAGAGGCACGGCTGTATCTCTTTTGGACGTAGCTAGCGATCGTCTGACGATGGCATCGCGACTATTGTTTTAACTGACATTTGTTCATAGAAATTTATTTAAAGGATTTGCTAGATATTTTCGTAGGTTTTTATATATTTTACATACTTTCCTGAATGAATAGTACTAAAATCTTATTGTTAGAATTTAATTACAATCTCCGGACTTACTGGTAGTATGTGATTATCATTTTACTCTACATGTCTACACTCGTTTGCGCCAATCTGCAACCTTTTTTCGAACGAATTTCGGAGAAAAGCGTTAAGATTTTTTCACTTTATATAAGAATAATATAAGTTAAGTCGTAATAAAAACATTACTGCCACCACAACCGTGTAGCACTAAATCAATGAATGCATAATATATGTTTTAAATGCAATTAATACTTATATGGTACCTGTAAAATATTTAAAAATACCAATTCATCTTTAAAACGTACTTATGAAACTTAATCTATTTTTATAGAAAATTTCTAAGGGTGAAATACTGGATAAGGATATAGTACAGTCGTCATTTATATTAATATTCAGAAAAAGACATTTAATCCACAAAATAGTAAAAAAATTCTTATTAAAAAGCAAGCAATTACATTGTTCCGTTATTTACTCAGCAAAAGGCTGAGTGCGTCGCTGTAATAAGAGTTTTTCCAAACGAAACATTTAAGGACTGCGACCGTAACATTTCTACTTCAAAAACTATTATTATAAATTTTACTTTAGATTAAGGATTTATGTAATTTCCTTATCTTCGGTAATTAATTAGATGTGGAGGGAAGTCAAAATATTTACTGTATAACCACTTATAGCAACTTGTGTATATCGCTATATACGACGCTTGCTTGCTTGCCACACTTATCAATGTAATGGCGAACTGACATGTCAGTTCATTCTGAATTTTTAGCATTTCATAAATTATTTTGTAATACATTAAGTTTATTATATTATTATGTGTTTTATAATGTTAATTGGTGGTATTAAATGTGTAATATATTTAAGTATGATTGTAATTAAAATGGTGAATGTTGTTGTAAGGACAGTACCTATTCATCTATCCGAAAATATATATCACTGTAAAATAAACACAATCAAATGATCTGAACACAAAAGAAATTATATGTGGTAAAGAAAACACTACTTTTAAATTAAATGATGTCAAAATATTTCTACTTAGAGAAACGTCATGTAATGAGCCCCGGCCATGACATGTTCTGTCATCTTATATCAACATCGTTAATGTTGATATAAGATGTAATAAATAGATTTATGATGAATATGTTTTGGTATAGATATAATATGTTCTGTAATACTGCTTCTCAGTGATATCGGCAAAAGGCCGTCCTGGCTGGCATTAGTATTAGGCACAACCATTTTTGGATATCGGTGTAAGGTCCAGATTCATTGTGATAAAATTGCATATGTATACAATATGTTTTTTCTGTAAAATATTATTCTATTTCGTGTATTTTTATACCTTAGTTCGTTTTTGAAAAAATGCTTTAATGATTACTCAAAAATTAAGTATCTGTTATTACTTTGTTTTAATTTTCTTCATAACTTAACATTTAATTAAACGACTATTTCTAAAGAAACTTTTGTATTATTTTATTGTATGTAATTTTTTACATAACAGTGATAATTTGAAATTGTTTGAAACACTTTATCTCGCTTATCTGAATTTCTCTTAAATATATAATATAATCTATATAATGTAAGTTACGTATGTATACAGTGTAAATATGCACACTAATCAAAAATATATTTTTTAATTACTCGTGCTAAATAAATCCGTATTAAATTACTAACGTGAATGTAAAAAAGTAAATGTAAAGAGTATAAATACACACAGAAAGCAGATCGACAAAACTCCGTACAGTGTTGGGGTTAAGTGTTTACAAAAATATATATGGCACTTTTAAAAAGGGGTAATAAAAAAAAAATTGTTAGAAGTTTACTTTTAACCGTCAATCAGAAAACAAGTACTTTAATTTTTTTAGGTGTATTTTCATAATTATTCTTTTTTCTTATTAATAATTCCTGTTATATTAAAAAAAAGATATGACAAATCCGCGTTTATGAGGGTAGATTTTTATTTTGTATAGTGGTTACTTCATATTGTAAAAATTACCATTTTTTTAACAAGTGTATTTTATTTCTCTAATATTAGATAGATTACCAAGATAGAATATATCTTGTTCGCACTTTTTGTCGCTTAAGGTTATGTTCATTGCGAATCCTCTCTATTACTCTATGATTTGTTTCTTTCCAACTCTGCTTAAATTCTTTGAATATCATTGCCGATATTAAAGAAAACTCTGTGAGTATTTTGACTTTTTTACCAGCTTTTAATTGTAACCCTCGTGGTTGCTTTGCTTCGACTTTGTCAACCAATTTTTTTAGTTTATCTGGGTCGTTTTGTGTTACATAACGTGTGTCATTAATTTATTTTTCGTTAAGTCTTATTATTGAAATTGAATATATACCACAGATTTATTCAATACTAAATAGCACAAGCTCTCCCGCGGTGGGATAAAATAAGTCTAATGCAAATGACACAAATTTACTCGTCAGCAAAATCAGGCTACAATAGTGTAGCCGGAAGATGGTGACAGGGACTCTTGGGTAATGAAGAGAAAACTCATTGAATTTAGACTTGTTTGACTAGCCTTACCGTAAGCAAAAATGTATCATAATAAGGTAGATAAATCCGTACAGGCATATACAATTCAAATAACCACGGAATAAGAATCTCTCTAAAAAGTATAAAAAAATTAAAAGTTTAAAAAACAAGTATTTACTTGGAACTAGTGCTGTAGATTATCGTTTTTGAATATAAATTTATTAGAAAAATACTGTTACTAGCAGAGATATTTAGAGGCGGTGCCCAGTGAAATATAACAATCATCTCTGTGTGTATATGTATGCATGTATGTGTGAGAGAAGCATCGGTTCGTTACCGATTTTAAATTTAATTGTTAAACAATAATAAATTTTTCCGGTATCTTAAGTCGCACATTCAGCCGTTATGGTGAAGTCTAACGGCAACAAATGATTGACTTGAATTATTTCGAGTGATACATAGCTAAAAAATTAGATGTTTAGCATTTTCAATACACCTTGATCTAATACAAATTTTTAAACATACATTTACACCATTTGTAAAGATGAAGTACCTAAATATATTAAATATATATATATATATATATATATATATATATATATATATATATATATATATATATATATATATATATATATATATAAATAATTACTTGAGCTATATATTTTTTCATTTCTTGTTTACTAATATGCAACCCAAAAAGTTATAGAAATAAGTGATTTTATTGCAGTTCATTGGACATTGTTATAAGAAGTGGCAATGCATAATATTCAACGCATCTTTAGTTTCTAAAGTTTTTCTGTGATCCAAAATAAATACATTTTTTTGCTCTCCAAATCAGTAGAATATTCGAGTGACATAAAAATATTTCCCGTATCAGTATAGTGTCGCAGAATAAATTGTCTTTTGAGTAGAGAGGTTTATTTATTATATATACATGAAATAAAATTGTGACAGAGTGAATTCCTAAGATGAAAAATATTTTAACAAGTGATTGATTTACCGTATTAAATAACATTAGAAGCCAGAAAATTTGTTTTTATAATTTTTGTCTCTCTCTGCCTTTCTATGTGTTAATTTGTTCTTTCAGCTCGCATAATATTTTGCTCGAATATTGGTGAAATTTATTAAGATAATAGTTTATACCTTTTAGCAACACATAGAGTATCTTTAGCTGGATATTAAAAACATAAAAATATCTTGACTTGGTTAAAATAACAATATTGGTACTGCTGATCCTACTTATTAGCGCTTTAAAAAACTTTGTACTCATAAATTTCTGAGAAATATAAAAAAACTAAAAATCCCTAATAACGTTCCTTCTACCGAATTCCACGCGAATGAAGTCGCATTGGCACTGATAACTATGTACATAATTTTAAACATACTAGCACATACACACATGCACGTAAGGACACACGCATGCATGCCCACACGCACGCGCGCACATACTCACTCACGCAGGCATGCACGCACGCACGTACGCACGTACGCACGCATTCATTGTATGCACAGTTTAAAACACCAATATATCTTCATGTGTCTCGCACGTACGCACGCATTCATTGTATGCATAGTTTAAAACACTAATATGTCTCCATGTGTCTCGCACGTACGCACGAATTCATTGTATGCATAGTTTAAAACACTAATATGTCTCCATGTGTCTCGCAGGTACGCACGCATTCATTGTATGCATAGTTTAAAACACTAATATGTCTCCATGTGCACAACAGCGTAAATTGTATCTTTACCTTATAGACTAAGATTGACAATCAGCAAATATTTCTCTGCTCTATTAAAAGTTAAAAAAATCATATTTTACGAGGCAGAAATGTCCTTCAAAAATATGTAGCACGTGTAGCTGCGACCGCTTCTGTTAATATGAGTTAGCAGAAGGTTATATTTAAATGTACATCTGTCAACATCATCCTACATGGCATTCATATGTGTGCGCATGCTTGAAAATCTACAGATGGCTACTCAGCGAGGTCACTTTTCTGTCGAGCCATTTTAAATTCCTTCCTGTATTGTAAAAGAGGCAGTTTTATTTTGCGCGCCGCTCAAATGTATTCCGTTTTAAAATTTATGAATCTCCTCAGCGACAACTCGGCCGAGAGTACTTTGTTGCATTTTATTATAATAATAGATCTCCTGATTTTGTTTTACTATAACAATTTTTTAATTCTATATTCGACTATTCTAGATCCTCCAAATTTGGAAATGTAAATCTTTTATATTATATTTGTTCCACCTAAATTTAATACTGTGGAAAAATTTAAAATTCATGTGGAATATAAAAATAAGCTCTATTAAAAACACTATTTTTAAATATAAAAACGCGAACGAGGCCAATTCGATAGCCCTTCTACTACTTCTGGAAGTCTATTTCAATTTAATAGTAAATTATTTCTTATTTATTCGTTAAAAATAACAAGACCACCGTTTAGTGACAAAATTAAAGGTTAAAACGGAGTTTCGCGTTGCTGCAGTTTTTCGACGCACATTACTTGTTAACTTTATGTAAATATATAAGAAGGTGAGATGATTTCTTCATTTAGTATTTATTGACATAGCAGTAGAAAGTATATTATGTATTATTATGTTGTTGTGAATGACTAATTTTAAATGTAATAGACATATGTCACCGAAAACATGATGAATACTTTAAAGTCCAGTGCACGGGCAATTTAAGTTTATGTTCATTCCTGACATGATTAAACTAATTAATTCTGTCTTGTAATACCACATTACTGAGATAAGCAATAAAATAATTAAACTACTTTCCAGAGCTACATTAAAGTAAATTTTGTATCATAAATATTCGATACTAAATACAGCAAAATTCACAGCGTAAAATTTTTCCTTATATCAGTAAAATCTTCGAGTAAAAAGTCATGTGCGCTACAGTTTTGCATAGTACATATTTATTTTAACCATATTCAAGAAAATAAGGAATGGACTGAAAAAAAACTAGTGTGCTTTAAACCACACGACTGAAGTAAAACTTCAAATTCACAACATATGAACTTTAAAATGAATTTACAATTTTCTTCACTTTAAACGTGGAATATTTAATGTATTGAACAAAATAATAATTTATAAAATGGTTAAAAAACGAAATAAAATTACAAAATAATCAAAAAATCACCATGAGAGGAAGAGAGAAAGAAAATGTGCGCGCCGACTGCTCTCTCTTGCTCCTACAGTGTGATACAGACAATAGGCTTGCACTGAGTCTAAGATATACAAAACACAACGGGCTATGAGAGAAAGAAAATGTGTGCTCGCACCTCTCTCTCTTGTCTCCACAGGAATATACGAAACGTAACTCTCTCTCTTTCTGTCTTCACTAACTTATATCTTCCTCTCAACTTCAGTTCGCATCGCCCGATCACACTTTACTTGACTCTCTCGTCACGCATTCGCCAGCTTACGGCCCAAGTCAAGCGTGCGTAAAGAAGTTTTACTTCAAAAAAATAATTCGATGCGTATATATCCTTTTAAATATTTCGAAGATGCCTTGACCAATTTTTATGATTCTTTTTTGTTTGGATGGTTTAGTAAAGACCTGACGATGTACTTTGGATACATCCTAATGAAATCTGATAAATATGACGATAATAGATGAAAGTACAAGCCTGCTTTCAGTAATTTAAGATCAAGTTTGAACACATTTAACTAGTTTTTGTATGTATTTTATTCAGAGATGATCGATAGGGTTTGATGATGGAGATTAATGATGGTAGTAAGTTTGGGTTCGCTTGATTTTTCTTGGTGAGTATTTTGTTTCAGATGATGGAGCTGAAAAGTGACTCCTTATTGACAATTTTGCTTTTGTTGATAAGTGTTTAGTCACACGTTGGGTTTACTAGGGTCTGATGATAGAGCACAAAGATGGCGATAGGAACTTTTCAATTCTGAGATACAGATTCACTTAGTTTGGGGTCGTTGGACTTATCTCGACGGTTTTCTTTCACAAAAGGCGACAATAGAGCTGGAAGGTAATCTAAAGAATTTCCTAAAAATGAAGTATAGATTCAGCAAGTTTTGCTAATTTTACTTCTCACGACGAAGGATTTTGATCACACGCAGTGGTCAGAGCGTAATAATAGAAACAGAAAGTTCTGACAAGAAATTTTTCTTGGTGAGTAAGAGGTCTGACGAGAAATTGGCGTCATTAGTTAAAGATCTTAATTATTTTTGCGATAATATTTTAAATTTTACGATATACGCAATTCATGTATGTCCGCAGAACAACAGATATGCGCACAGACAAAATGCTTTCTGCACAGACAAAATGCTTCCTCATTTTAGCCATTTTCATAATTTTAAAAATGTAATGTTGCTATAAGTAACGATATTGGTAAATTAAATGTTTTGGTCATGTAAAACTATTTATTTTGTTGGTAGAAGTTTGTTACCTTAAAAAAGTTTAACCGCAATTCTTTTCATTTTATATATTAATAACTAAGTTAATAGAATGACTTATAATTTTTAAATAAGAGGTACGGTCATAAAGTGGTTTATCTCTGCAAAATACGTTCATTTATATTAAGGAAGTTTAAATAATTCACGGGAAAACTTAAATTGAACGTATCTTGATAAAACGTTTGAATAAGTTTCACTTTCCTTGCTAAGTACATAACTTCGAAAGAACTGTGCCGTCAAAGCAAAATGTTGCCGCCATATTGTCTGAACATTTTGTCTAACTATTCTGTTTCGTAGCGTGTCATACATAGTGATCGATTTTATCAGACGGATTTAACGTTCTTAAGCAGTTTATTTGATAAAAATTTATTAAGAAATAGGTATGCTCCTTGTTTGTCCTTGTCTTCGAAAGTTTAAAATAGTTTTATTTTTAAATATTAATTAAATTTATTAATTATTCCTTTGTTGGTATTGTAAAATCATAAACAATTAATTTTATGTATAAAGCGATGTAACATTGAATTATGTGGAATATCAATAAATGCGCTCTAGTTAGTATGAATATAAATAAGGTTCTTCAACATTTCATTCGGTAAGAATATATAGGTCAAAATGGTTTTGTCGTTAGATTATCTGGTTTAAAAGATTGGTTATGCTCGTGGAGGTTCTTACCTATGTAGTTATGCGGTTTCATTATTTGGTTTGTAAAATAACTTTAACCACCTTGAAAAAGTGGGTACGAATATTATTCGATTCATGTGTGCTATTTTAATGTCATGTGGTTCAATTATGTTTACCTTAAAAACATTGACTGTATCTTCTAACTAAGAAGATTGATATATTAATTCTCTGCGAGAAACTTTTACAGTATTATCACCTAAAAAACATTTATTTACCATATATGAAACCTATCGATCTAACTAAAATAAGAACAGGACGTAAGCTAAGGTTAAGTAAAAATTATTTGATAAGTTAATGATTAATGTGATAAATGTGTAAAAAACTTAACACCAAATATATTATATGTTAAAATAGTATTAAATAAATTCATGTATGTATTAAAAAATGGTAAAATAAAGCAATTAAGTCGATAAATATGTCTAAATAATAAGAGTATTTGAACTACTATTCGTCATGAAACAAATTTAAAGGCAACTGTCTCTTTTTAATAATGAGCTCGTTTAAATAAATAAATTAGGAGTAGGAAAGCAGAGTGAAAAACAATTTTCTTCAGTTATCCTGATGTCCCATATATATTATGTTTGTATTGCTATTTTTATTCGATTAGTATTGCTGTAAGGTGGTAATTAAAAAAGTCATACAGAAATACTAACGCGGTAAATATACAATAATAACAGCAAATACTTTATATTTAGAGATAAACCCAATTTAACGAAATGGCTCTAATATTGCTCACTACTGATATTTTAATTGTGAAAATTTGAGTGTTTGTTACTTAATAACTCTGTAACCAAGCTTGAATTATGGCCAAGTTTCACGTATTTCGTGTAGCAAACTAATCTATAGGCAATGTATTATTTGCGGTTTGTTCACGTGTAAAAATATTTTATGATATTTGTTATTTAGTTACGCCTTAACGACAGACTTTTGTAAAATTTAGCACATAAATGGTTCACGATACAAGCTAACATATTAGTTATTTTAACAAAAAAATTGTATTATTCTTATAAAGTGAAATTTGTTACTTTCGTTCAATAATAATATTTTAGTACTGTGATATTTTGTGTGAACGGTAGAACATGTGTATATCTAGGATTTAATATTATTTGTAAATAGTCACAACAAATTTCATCGTCTTAATCAAAAATCTCCGGGAACCATACCGCGACTAAAAAGCTTGTAATACATATTTTCAACTATATCACACTGGGAGCACATGTAAATTATACCAATTTTTTTTGTGATTATATAATGGTTTTTTAGTCATGTACTAGGTTATGGAAAAAGAATTCTATTTTTATTTGCATCTTAGTACAATTTTAATGAAACTTTATATTTCTGATTTAAAATAATTCTAAGTGGATATTATATCCTGAAATGGGTATAGCATTGGAGGAATTTTGGCTTACACAAACACGAGATGCATATTATAAGTTTGAAAAAAAATTCTATATAGTTGTACAATAGTGAAACTTTATTTTTTTAAATTTTATAAATGGTAACAAACAATATATGCGACAGTGTGATCTTCATCTAACAAATAATGCGATAGTGTGATCTTCATAATTTTGTCAGGTCGTCCTTCTGTTCATCGATTTCTCAAAGCATTTTAGTTTATGCAATTTGAGACATTTTTGCATGAAATCTTGCATGTGTAGCATCAGGTGGATCTTAATTATTATGTAGCAAAATATTTAACAAAAATTTTCACTTTATCCGATCCTAATGCAAAATCCACATGAATTTCTTACGCACCGTGTTACCTGAAATATTATTGAAAAGAAATTTTGAAATATAATTGAATTTCCATTTACAATTTTCCTTAACGATATTCAATATTTTCTTTTTCCTACTAATATCACAACTGATTTGAAAAACTATTATATCGATGTAATTAACATCCTACATTATGCCCGTTCCGAAACAAACTTGGCCAAGTTATGACCTTTAGCGTTCCATGCCATAAAAAACGGAACCCTGTCCGTCCTTCCATCACAGCCATTTTTCTTAGAACTACTTAACGTAGAACTTTGATTTGGCGTAGTCATAAAATGTATTCATCCACATATATCTCAATAGCTAGAGCTCCAAAATATACATTTGGAAACTTTAGTCTGGGCAAATTAATTGCTTGAATTTTTTTAATTCCGTGTATAGTGTGGGGTATTGTTTGAAAAGACTAGTTAAAAACGATTTAAAATATCTTTTTTTCATAAATTTAGATATTATATTTTAATATATATGTATATAAACAAATAAGCATATATATATATATATATATATATATATATATATATATATATATATGTATATATATATATATATATATATATAATCATTTAATATGATTCGTATCACCACTTATTCGAGTGTAATCGTGAGTTAAACTCAATTTGTTACTGAAAATTAAAATCAGTAACTCCTTTGTGACAGTACTGCATTCTGTTAGATATGTATCGCAAAGCCTTTTTAAATTGTAATCTTGTTTTAGATGGCTTTTTTATCATTGCATTTTTTTGTGAATTGTGACACTTTCTCCGTTATGGCGACAAAAATGTCCTTTTTTTGTACACAAGCTCTTTGTCAGATAATATTTTAATATTCCGTTTATTGTCATATTTAATTTTAAATATTTTCTCTTTACATATAAGGCCTAAAATTTATATCTACATATTGCATCTCACAAAAGAACATGTATACACTAATAAATATGGCGATTCAATAAAAAGAAAACGGATTTAAAAAATATGGATAAATATAACGTTTTACCAAAAAAAGGACTTAAAAACTATGGAAAAGTATAAATAATATTTTATGATATTAACACATTTTCCATGATATTAAAACATTTTCCATGATATTAAAACATTTTATGATATTAAAACATTTTCCTGTGACTGATTCATTAAAATAAAACACAATTACTTTATTGGACTTTTTTTAAAATTTGACGCCAATAATGTTCTATTTGGAGCAAACTTGGATAAAGCATTTATTTTGGGTAGATGTAAAAAGTGCTTGTCATTTTTTCATAACAGCATATGGCGCTACGAAAAAAAATTATTATGCAAAAATTTTCAGATGATAATTAATTCAGTTTGTTTTTTGTTAAAAATTTGTTTTCTTTTATAACCTTCAGTGCGTTTTTTATACAGTGGCTCTTTGAAGTCCGTTTCATTTTTTATGTCCTATTTTTCCATTTTTAGACCTTACGGTATCCAATACTACTGTAAATGTCGCGAAATAAAAAATAATTAAATAATTACTCATTTATTAACGTCATGTCAATAACATTGCTCCAATTTGATTTCCATATGGTTAATGCTTCATCCATTTTAAATAATTTCATGCCTCAGTATCTAAAATTGTATAACCTTTAGATATTTTAAAACTTTGTTTCTTTCTTTCTTTTGTCAAGGCAAGTCTAAAAAGCCCAAACTACATAAGTATACCCCTGTTACTATTTTTCACCGTCATCACAAGATCCTAGCCACAATCCAAAGAAGCCATCAATAGAATTCAAACGAGCTTAAACTACTTTAGTATCCTCATGACTTTCTGATACCATCATCAGAATCTGACTACTATTCGTGACTACGTAGTACTAAAAAGATAAAACAAGTGAGTACGACCACAGTCTCAAAGTATCCAAAGAGAATGTGTTCACTCACCCAATGAAAATTTCCTAAGGATATTTTCGGAATTCATAATCAATTTCTGTCTATATTTATATGGGGCATTCTGGGAAGCACATCCTCGCATGTGAGAAAAAAAATTCCAAATTGAGTGAACAAACAGAAATAAAAAATATTTCAGTGCGAATAGAGCATATGCACCTTTTTTTGAAATCGGTTAAAATGAAATTACAATTATTAAAAAATATATCTAAATAGTTAAGTCAAAGAGTCGAAATTGTCTCTGTAAAATTGTATTAAGCCTAATAAAGTTTCCTGTGATTGACAAGTGCTAAACTATTTCCCGCGATCCTCTGAAACTCTAGTTAAATCTGAACATAGGCCTGCAAATTTGACCTTTTTTTCCTCTCTAGGATTTGAAGACTTTGGATAATTGGGGCGCTAATTACGAATATGTAACTAGTTTTTCTTCAACACGTTCAGATTTTTCACAAAAGGGACTAAGAAAAATAGACAAAAAAGACACCTTTACGTAGTAAAAATTGTAAATTTCAATAAATACTTATATCTATCAGTTAAATTCATAGGCGATATATCTCTTAACATATTTATCTACCAAAAATCTCAGGAACTTGCCCATTTCTGCTCCAAGCTTCTATTTTTTCTTAAAATCGTGGTTCGGATTGTCGCGCTTCAGCAAACAACAGTAGTCCGCCAATATGCTTTTATTCCAATTTCCTTGATATCTAGGTTCTCTTTCTTTCAAGTCTTAAAGAAATCTTTCAACTTGCTATTCACTAACAGTTCTTAGATTTTCCAAAAGGTAGTCAACGTGTAAATTCAGGAAATGAAGCCTAATGCTCATTGAACATCCCATTTTACCAAAATGTTTCTATCATTTAGCCACAATTTGTATATAATCAGGATCTTTTTGTTCCCTAGAAAGTTGTTAACCACTTCCTTAATAGAACTTCATGCTTGTAACTCGTTTTCATTGAGTTTTCTATCAAATTTTGTGTCCGTCACCAATTTTTTTATACCGGGGCCGACAAAAATACATTCTTTAAATTTGGCATCCGATAACGATACGAAAATGTCTTTAGGTATTTGAAACCTTCTCCTTCTTTGTCCACAGCCTTAACGAACTACTTCATAATGACCAGTTTTATATGCAAAGGAGGCAATAACACTTTTTCTCGAAGAACCAAATTTTCTCGAAATACATTTTTAGTCGCGAGTATTAGTTTAGTTCTAGAAGGTTATTCTTTTCGAATCCATGCTATGTTGTCCCATTCTATCCCATTCTATGACTATCCCATTCCCAGAAGAAGCGTGGATACTTAGTGTAACCATCTCGTTGTCCAAGTAACATATTTATAATTTTCAAATCTCTACGCACGATCCATCAGTGCCGTTCGTATTTTATTTTAGCTAAAACGTTGTGCAAATTTTTGTAGCATTCTTTTAAATGCACAGAATGTTCTATAGGCAATGAAGAATACTGGTTATCATTACGGAGAAGAACGGCTTTCAAACGTTACGGATTTCAAACGTTACGGCTTTTTAAACGTTCAAATCATTACGGAGAATCGATGATCTATCTCCATGCATTTGCATTGTAGTCAACCTCAAACATGTTCTCCAAACCAGGAATGTCCTTGCAATAAACTAAATCTCCATCCTCAGCAAAAAATGGAATAAAATATCTTTCTCTGTTACGATACCATAAGAACGAGGTACCAGAAGGAAGCGTGCTTCTTTCCTGCAACGTTGAACCAAGGAGCGCAGCTGCAATTTAGGCAGATTTAGGTCTCTCGTTAAGTCGTTGAATTCTGTCTGGGAAAATAACTTCGGCTCAAGATCAGATCATACTGAGATAAATCTTCCGCATCACGGCTCGACACAAATTCTGAATAAGGGACGTTAATACATGAGTAATTGTTAACAAAAACGGTTCAGCTTCCGGATCACGAAATACTACATGCATTACGGATTGCACAGTTGGGTAGCTCATTTGTTTTTGAAGTTATACTTCTTTAGGCGCGTTATGAAAAAATGATGAGAGTGAAATTTTAAGATTCGTCACACAAAAGTTACAGTATGAAGTTGCAGCGGTTGCAGTCTGGAAACAAAAGCTACCAACAAAATAGAAATAGAACCTCTATTAGTCGAGCAAGTTGGCACCATCGTCGCCTCTGTTCACTGTTTTCATATTCATAGTATTTATTTTCCACATGTTTCTAGTGTCTACATTCACACACGTGTTTTAGTTTCATATAAGTGTGATTTATATATGTGCTGATACATTATATTCAGTAGTGATTTAAATTCAATATTTTGATTAATATATTTACTATTCGTAAATATTAATGAAAAAATTGTGTTTATTGACTTTTTTAAGTGCTCCAATATAATTGAGGTTGTCTATCCGTATGTATTATTTATTGATATAAATCAAAATATTATTATTTAACATACTAAATATTATTAAATTATTAATGTTAAATATTTATTATTGGTTATTCAATTTTTAAAAGTAAATAAATAAATTTAATAATAAATTCAACTTGAATTCATTGAATTTAGGTTTATTCATTTTTTAAATATTGTTATCATTTTCTTACTTTAATATTCACTTTTCATTTTTATCAAAAAGTTTTAATTAAATTTGTTCATTTATTTTTATAAATATTTATTATTTTCATTTATTCAATTTAATAATAAATATTGAAAATTAATATTTTAATTTGATGTTTAATTTTAATTTTTATCTCAAATTTGTTATTTAATTTTTCAAATTTAAACTGAACTTTATTGACTGTGTTGACTATCCTTTTCCAGTCCTTTTATTATTTTATTGTAATTTATTATTTGCATAAAATTAAAAACTATTTTTTAATGATGCCAAAGAAGTATAACTTCTCACGCGCGTACATAAGTACACGCACCCTTTTTTTTTGGTTTTTGAACTGTGCCCAGCTACACTACAGCAACAAAAGTAACAATGTATTGCATGATCCTGAGGTTCTCTCCAAATCATTGGTATCTGTATTGTGAAGGTATTATCTTGCCCTTTCGGCCACTTCCAAAATTCGAGGACGCATGTTGCACAAACTGCGAAGTATCCACAACTTGTTCCTGATTACTTATGAGTAGACCAAAATATATGTTGTAAACATTTTTCACAGACTGTTATACTTCTTTGTTGTTTTGTCAACATGAATTTTTCACAAATGTAACAAACACTGTCCGATGAAGTTAAAATGTTATTAAATTGTACTGTAAATGATGTACTTTAAAATTGGTTCAAGTATTTATGTTTTTTTATTATTTCATACCCTCATTAACTCTCTTCCAATAAATCAAAGTGACAAAAGATTGTAATAGTGATTTAATCACCAATTAGTGGTATTATTTCGAATTGAGTTTTTCCGGCGTGTAAATGACGCATTAATTATGTACCAATCAGTTAATAAGGTAGTAATCAGTAAATTATGAAGTAGAATGTATTTTTTGCACTAATAAAAACCATCTACATGACGTTTGAGCCGTTTGTTTACTTTTAATTATATATTATTGAGCTTGAAAGCAAACGCAGAGGGTAATTTTGAGCAAAATCAATATTGTAATATATAAAAAAATGTGACATGAAACACAAACAAAAAAATGAATAGGAAAATGACGCGTACACCATTTTTGTATTCTGTTACTTTTGTTACGTTACCGCCATTATTTTTTTTTAAATATCTTCAATGTAGAGATAGGCACGATGTCCTATTTTATTACATTTGTCGACATTAATAGGCAATAAAGAATGTAATAATAACATTAAATTGCCTGAGAGTAACCCACCAAAGACTCATCAAATTCTAAATATTGACAACAGATTCGAATTTTAGACAAATTAACGAAACAAATTAAACTTTTAATGGACACGTAATAAGAAAACATTTTATATGGCGACAGTAACGGCATTTACCCTCTTCCACCTACCCATATCCTGTTTGCTTACTCAGCTACCACTTCTCAATTACTACACACTTCCTCCCTGGTCACGCCCATTTTTTCAATGTGTGTCCGGGTGAAAAATTTTATTGTGAGCTTTAAAGTACATAGCACATTTGCATAATTATTAGTTTGCGAGTAGCTTGGAACTTTTTGTTCATGTTATTCTAATGCAAATTTTTTTTTTAAATATTAAATTTGCATATTGTTTCATTAAATGAACTGACAAATATTTCAAAAACAAAATTTCGATGTTCTTTTACTTTTATTATATCCCCCTGAATATTTTTTATAAATAATTTTAATGTATACGTAGAAAAATTCTATAATTTTATTATATGCCCCAAAATTTCATAAATTCCGAAAGGAAATTTAAATAGAAAAAAAAAGTGACTAGACTTATTCCAAATATTTTTATCACACAAATAGATATATTACCAATTTTAATGTAAGTATAATGTAATAAAAAATTGAAGACAGAAATTAGTAAAATTTATCGAAATGAAATACAAAATTACTAATGTTATATATTTATATATTTTACTTTTTATTACCATGGTTACTAATGTTCAGCTCTAAAGTTTTTATAAATAGGTGATTGCATTGAAATTAAATGATTTCATTGTGAGAAATGACATTACCTTCTAAATCAGTAGGATATTTGAATGGCATAAAAATACTGTTTTCCATGAATTGTGTCATAAATTATGTTTTGGGTAAAGAAGGTAATGAACCTTCTATAAAGTATTTGCGTATCTCATTTGTTGCACTGCATGTTATCGTAAATTTGATTTTCCTTAGAAAATGAAATCGATAAATCAATAAATATTTATTTTTTCCATAAAAAATCCATAGATGAATATTTTACGACGCAGGATTTTTCACTCTAGGCATCAAGCGTATCTATTATTTTTATCCACATCAATCAACAGGAAATTGGGTTTAAAAGTGCATGCATCAACGTCATACTGCCAAACCTTAATACGTGAGTACGTCCTTGATAATTTATGGACAGCACTCAGCAAAGTCCCCGCTTCTGCCGAGCCATCATATAAAAGCGTGTAATTTTATTCCACGCTCCGTTCAAATGTGCTTCAAATTAAAATTCATGAACGTTATCTGCGTCAACACGATAAAGACTAAGTAAAAAATGTTTGAACAGTGTATAGTAATTAATTCAGTCGGTCTTTAATAGAAAATCAGTTGCATAGTCAGGATCTATGAAAGCTACTTATCGATATCATTCATACTTTCTTTAAGTGGAACAGGAAATATTTTCTAAGGGCCTCATTTTTCAAAATTGTTGGATTTTATGTTCGCAAATTATAAATAAAATTAAATATATTGTCATCACATACTCTATCACTTATCTAACATGTAGAGATATGTTTAAACTTCCATTATATTATATAATATATATATATATATATATATATATATATATATATATATATATATATTTTAGGTTTAACCTAAAGAGAAACACTTAAAAAGGGTTTTGTAAAGAAAGTAAAAAAAAAAAATTTGGTTCGAAAATGGCAAAGCGCATCTTCCTTCGTAATATGGATTTTTCGAAAGAAAAAATTCCACTATTTACAATTTTTACTTCAGAATCGGCATCTGCCAATTGTACCTCCGTTTCTGTATTTATATGAATTCCGAAAAAGTTGTTTATTTTTGCTTTATTAACTTCGTTTATAGAATGACTAGGTGTCTTTTAAAAATTAATTATGTTGAAATTTAATACGATTTTAAAGTACTACTAAGTCCGTAATATTTCGGCAGTCGAATCAAAATAATGAAATGTTCAACCTACGTTTACTGCGCATTATGAAAATGAACATTGTCACAAATAACCCTTTACAATGAATATCATCCAACAAGGACAATGTGTCAGCATATTCTGTTCCCAGAATTGTAGTTCGAAAGTATTTTTTTAGTTTATTCGTTAAAAATAGGAGACTACCGGTTAGTATTAAAGTTGAAAGTTAAAATGGAGTTGCGTCTTTTCGAAGTGTTTTCACGTCATGTAAATATTTAAGACAATAAGGGGATTTTCTTGTTAAGTATTCATTAATATGGAGGTAGGAAATAAATATGTAGACCTTTTATTCCTTTTATTTTGTTGCTCCTATTGTCTTGTTGTATATCCTATTATTCTGTTGCTCTGAAGTGATAATTTTAAATTATTAAATTAAAATTTTAATGTCCTAACTGATATATATTAATATCAATAATGATTTCCATTAAGTTTGATGCAATTGTGGTCAGAATCTGATGACGTACCCCACAAATATCCTAATACAATCCTGAACGAATGAGAGTACTTCGCTTTTTTGAGCAAAATAATAACGATACCTAGTAATTAAATTCGAATATGCTTGACATGTATTTACAAATAATTGAATCACAGATTGTTGCTATTTTCTGATGGAGAATCTGGAAGATGGTGACAAAATTTCTCTATGAGAAAGAATAGCGTGGGATATATTATAAGGGTTAGATTTTTTCTTATAAAAACGATACTAAACCTTAATTAATAAAAACATCCATGTGGAAAGCCTATCTCCTGTGACATATCAAGAATATCACTTTAAATTTGTCAATAGATTTTAGTGGCAAAAAAAGGAAGAAAGTGAAACTTATCTCAGTAGATATCTATTACTTATCTTTCAATTCAAATATCATAGTCATCTTTTGCATGGGCATAAAATAAAATCAAAACGAAAATTACAAATATGCATTTCTCTATTAACTCCGTCGAGTTTGATGTAAGTTTCAATTATAATTTTTCTTTTTACTGCAAGTACAGCCTTGAAAAGATAAATTGCTTTTAGATATTTGCAACTGATATGGACCTACAGAATACGCAAAGTACTTTATATTTTAAAAATTGGTTTGCAATGTTTATAACATAAAATATTTACTTATTTCCAAAATTAGAAGCAACCATCTCCTTTTAACACATTAACGATTGAATGAATAAAATTACTCTTAATTTAAATGAAAGTTGTTTTCCAGTAGCATTTCGTCCATGTAAAATAAGATTATTAAAGAATAACACGTTTAAATTATAGACAGGAAAACTTTAGTTTAACGTGTCTCGGCAATACTTTTTAGTAAGTTTCATATAGCTAAGTATATAAACTTCAATGAAACTGTTGCTGCCGTATTGCTCGAATATTTTACTAAACTTTTTGTAATTCATCATATGTAATAGAAATCGTTTCTTCTAGACGAATTTAATGTTCTTAAGCTGTTTGTACAACGGAAATTTCATACAGAAATACGTACGTTGCTTGGTATTCAAGTTCAAAATAGTTTTAGCTGGCTTTTAGATGGCTCATATATATTACTAATTCCCTTTGCTCGTACTGTAAAATAATGGACACTTAATTTTAAGTATAAAGAATTATAACTTTGTATAATATAGAATTGTATTATGTTTTAGTAATGGTTAAGAATTCTGTCCGAATATCTCGTGATATTTTTGAAGAATAGAAAATTGATTTGAATATAAATTATCCAAATTTACTCAGGAGTAAGACTATATTTATATGTTTTGGATATTCTCTCTTCTGCTAATAATAAAAATCAGATTTTTCACAACTTCATTCGCTTAGATAATATGTTTTGAAAAGTTAGGTTTTGCGGGTGTGTGCAATTTAAATAATTTTTTTTTGTAAGTTGACTCATCAAAATGTATGAGGTGATTAAATTATATTTATCATAAAATATTTATTGCGTCTTGTAAAGAGAAAGATTGGCGTAGTGATGTCGTATGTGAACTTTTATGACACTACCATCTAAAGGAAACCGTTTATTTATCACACATCAAACAGATTTTGAGAAATTTTGAATCAAATTAAAATTGCGACAAAAATTAAGCTTGAAACAAAACATTGGCAAACTTATTTAAAAAAAACTTATTTTGATCGACTGTTGTGTTGTTGAGGCTTAAAAATACATTTCGGAAAAACAGACTTTTCTATTGTTGTTTTTCAAATGAGAAAATTACAAATGTTGTACTACACATTTTAACTGAAACGTAGATAACGTTTCAATTTATTCCTTCTTATTTACCTAAACAATTGAAATAATTTAAAGAGCTTTCAATGGTCGAAATACAGTATTAAAAGAACTTTGTCTACGTTATAATTATAATGAGCACGATAGGTTCACAAAAAAATCGATACCTTATCGCTTGTACCCAAAGGCATTCCACTACCTTTAGTAAGTTATTTGTCAATGTAGCTGGGGAATATTCCATTATATATCTTCCGGTCATTATTTGGGATTTCATCTCAACAGACATCAGTTTGTGCGATATATGGCCTTATTCTCGTGACCCTAGTTCTCCTATACATCTCATCATTAGAGGTCACATTTCGTAAAGAAACATTGCTTTTAACCTTTTCCAAGTCTCAATGAATGACTCGTTAACTTTTTAGTAGACCAATAGTAAGTAGTCCCTTCTCACACTGACAAAGAACTCTGACTGAAGAAGTTTGTCTTAAAATTTGTCGATATTTTATATGAGAACTTTGATTGAAATTTTATAAACGCTACCCAACTGAGTTGGATTCGACAAATGACCTCTTTCTCAAACTTTGGCTTACGATAATACAAGGCATATTATCATCAATAGCAAAATCAATTTTATAACAATGTAGTATTTGAATTTTAAAAATATCGAAAAAGAGTTATTTAGCTTTAGATATAATACTTTCATAGTAATATATTATTTCATATTTTTACATTTAGTCATTTTGCTGAATGACAAATATATGAATGCGTATTATCAGAAATATCTTTATACAGTAGTTCGTACTCACGCATTGTGTATTCTTGGTATTATAAATGGTTATAAACAATTACTATGACAATGATTGTAACTTTTATTACTTTGCCAAGTAGATTCACCTGTATATTATAACTTTGTAGTTTTGGTAGTTAAGACTTGGGTTTATGAATTAAAACACAGGTGATTTTTTGTACCACCGCATTGAGGTAATATCTTAAGATAGAGCTTTTAAAATAAAATTGAGTTTAAATTTTGTATAATGACATTCACTATGTTCGTTCCCACATTAAATTTACAACAACCTGTTTGAAAATGATTTAAAAAATTTGCGGACCGTTTGATTAAAACCATACTTTATGCGTGTTCCGATATTATTACAGACGCTGTAACTAAGTTTAATCTTATTTTTACGAAAAATATAATATGACATACGTATACATTTCATTATAAGGATTACCACCATTATACAATTAGCATATGTTAACAATGATTTAATAAACACAACACTAATTATCTTTTTACTTAAACCTTTATTTGGCTGTAGTAATTATATTTTCTAACAATTTTTGAAATCGAGGGTGAATTGTAGAAATATGTAAATCAAAGCGATGTTGAAATCGTTGGCCATTTAAAATGGTATTATTTTTTTCAGAACACTAGAAAAAATACGTGTACAAACTACTTTTATTAAGTAAATAATAATTTCATATGAATTTTAAGGGCAATGCTAAATTATACTCTATCACATATTGTAGTTTAGATAAAAAATCAATACTGTAAAATGTATTACCAAAACTAAATTTTTTTAATATCAATTTATGTACGCTTGAACTTACAATTTACAAGAAGTCAAACGCAAGTAGTCGTTTCAGTTATGGTCGAGCGATAAACGTAAATGTGACGTTATGGAATTTTAATAGAAGATTTTTGGTTATACACTTGATACAAATGCATTTTTCCCCACATCTCACAATGATGCCTATTTAAAATTCAAGATAAAAAATTAATTTATTGGATATATTAACGCGGGTATATATTAAAATGTATCTCGTTTTAATCGTTAGTTCAATGTTATATATAGGTTGTCTATATTAGATACGATATTAGAGTGTGTGGATAACGTAGCGCAACAGAATTAACCTAGTACTAGAAGACACTGTATTATTCGCCATTTTAAAAGTTATGTATTATTCGTCATTCAAAATGATTCTTTTTGGCATACTGTGTTCACTTTTTATTTTTTCTGTACAATATATTTTATAATCTACAAAATTAACCTTTTCGACTTACGCCTGCCGTCAGTTTTACTGTGTTATATAATAACTATCGCACATTTGCATGAAAAATAACATTCACTTCTGTGATCTACATAAAATAGAAAATTGGAATAAATTAACATCGTAAATCCAAATCCATTTTCAAGAGGGGAAAATCCATACTTTGACTGGCATGATCCTTTCCAATTAAAAAAAAATAAACTTTCAAACACAGAATGTGCGATGAATAAACTACTAATAAAAGTATGCATAATTAAAATATTTCCTTTCTAGTTTGGTTAATAACACAGCTTAGTTGAACATGATCTTGAATATAGCTCAAATTTACTAAAATCAATAATAGGCAAGAAATCAATAACAGCTACGTATCCTTGCATCTTGTTAAATATCCACAGCACCGTTTTCTTACCTGATAAACTTATGTATCGTGGCAGATGGTATTGAACCATTACACTCCATAGTTGCCTCCAATAACAAGAAAAAAATGTCACGTTTCGTCCATCTGATGATTATTGACGCACGGCAATAGAACGTCAAATAATTGCAAGTATTACGTTTTTAGAAAACGTGTGTGATCGATATAACAAAATGGTCATAAACTAACACTTGCTCTTTGTACCTATTCAATATATACCTCTAGATTGACAAAAGCCAGACGATCAAAAACGGAGAAAATAAACAATATTATTAATAATATTTCTTAAACAAAATTAATAATTTTAAAATAAAATCTTAATGAAACACCAGGGCATTGTGTACACCATATTACCTTAATCTACACAAATGTGACTTGATTATATATGGCAAAGAAGGTTAATAATTTATTTTGCTAATAATACCGTTTTCAAAATTTTTCATATTTTTGAAATTTAATTTTTCATATATACAAGCCAAATCTAGCCGAAATGTGTTTATATAATTGTATGTGTGTGTAAATGTGTAAAAGTCTCATCACCTTGTCTATATAATTATAACATAAAGCTATATTTTTCAGCCTACTTTGAGGTAAACAGAACAAATTAAGTGCCGATCTTGGATGAGGCGTTTCCTCATTTTTACCCATCGTTGAGGTTTACGAAGCATCTTTTCACTTCTAACCCATCGTAAAGGTTTTCGAAGCATCTTTTTAATATTTTGATTATATTACTTTTCTACGATTAGAAATTGTAATATTTCTAAAATTTTATAATTTTCTCTTATTCTGATATGATACACACGAATCATATGATCTAAACTAATTCGAAAGTATATGTATAAGTTCTAACGTTAAAATTGTACTCTATGGTAAACACTTTAACTTCTATGAAAACAATTTTCCGAATCATGTTGGCGGGGCAAATTTTATTATTTTCTTTCTCTCTGATTATTACTTTTTAAATACTCTCAGTACGGCTGCATCCTAAAACACGTATTTTACATGACTTTATCAATATTTAGACAAGTGGGTTTTTTGCGAATTCGATAACTATTTTGGGGCCGATTGAGGTTCATCTATTAGAATATATAGAACTATATACTGGTTTATTTTTTTATCATCGTGTTTAGTAATGAGCAGCGCAAAGGATTTTTAGATATTGGTGATTGTATTGAATTTCAATGACTTTGGTGTAAGAAATAAAATTGCCATCAAAATCATTAGAACATTTGAGTGGCATATCAAGAAAGTAATACATCACAAATTTTGTTTTTGGTAGCAAATGTTTATTTACATAATTTGAAATACTAATGTAACTCATATCCTACAGAGTACGTCAGCGTAAATGTTGCCTTCCTATGATATTAAAATCAACTAATCAACAACAAACATTCCCATACGATGCAAGAATATTTTAGGACGCAGGATCTTTTATTATATGAATCTAGCGCATGTAACAGCAGGCTCTTTTACCAACATCAGAAAACAGGAGGTTGCATTTAAAAATGAATTCATCAGTATCATACTACCAAGTCTTAATATGTGTGAACATTCTTAGTAATTTATAACATATATAGAACTCAGTAAAGTTGCCATTTCCGCCGATCCATCACAAAAAGGTTTAGTATAATAACTAGTTCATAGGAGGCGAAAATGTTAATACCGGCTGTGGTAATTTATTCAGTCGGCCTTTAAAAGGAAATCAAGTTGGATGCTTAATTAGGAATTATGGAAACTATTTTTTTACATTATTAATATTCTTTTTCGGAACAGCAGATATGATTAAAGCTCATCAAAATGTACGATTGTTGGATTTCATATGCTCGTCTTATTAATTCAAAGTTTTTTAAATTTGCTTTCACAAAGTACTATTTTAATTCCAAATCCTGTTCTTGGTATGTATTTATTTTGGAAAGTAAAATTATTTGCATGTCGAGTTTTTATTTATACAGCAGTAGTAAGATAATTAGTATTATTTATTGCTTCAAAGTGCTTATGGTTCAATTACTATATTTATAACACGCATAGACATTTGAAAAGAAAAATTCTGTGTATTCTTAGATCACAATGCAGTGGCAATTAAAATTTCCATTTATCTTCACTCTTGTTGCAGTTAAATCTCTTATAATTTTAGTCAATTGTGTCAGTTCCTTTAAATAATATACTATTGGAAAAACATGTTATTTCAGAAATAGAAAAATTTTGTTATATCTTTTCGACATACAGAGATCATATGAATGATTTTTATATTTTATATAGCACACTTAAGAACAACTCTCACTATAAATACAACTTTAATTAATTTGGTAATATCTCAGTAGCAAATAAATAAATACATTGGGAAAATCATCGGAAGAAATATTATTCTAGCTGTTAAATTAACTTTAATTTAACGTTATAATTGATAAATATTAAATACAGCTAAATTCAAGGAATAAAATGTCTTTTAGTTTATCAAGATGTCTGGTCCACAACTTATAAGCGCTACTGTTTTGTGAAACGTATATTTATTTTCAATTGATTTTAAAAAAGAAGGAATCGGTTTTCATAATTTTTTTTTGAAGCCAATGGTTTCAAATAGATTTCGCGTAAATGTGGTCAGGACCCAATGACGTACTACGCAGATATTCTAAAAACTCCAAAATAAATGATAATACTAATGACTTTTGCAAAATATAATAATAATAATACCACTGTTGAATATGTTTGACATGTATTTACGATAAATTTGACCACAGGTGATGTTTATGATCTGAAGATGAAGCTGGAAAATGTTTCAAACCTAACAACGGTCTTACTTTGGAGCCGAAAGGTAGTTGTATTCATTCCTCAATGTTGATGAGTAAATTCAATACGTTTACGCTCATTTAATATTGTGTGTTTTTTATTCACAAATTGTGACCACGGTCTGATGATGGAGCCGGAAGTTAGCGACAGGAACATCTCTCTAGTAAGAAGCATATTTACCAAGTTTCGACTCCCTCAACTTGCCTTGACTCGGCATTTGGACGAATGCAATGATCGGGTTATGATAATGAAGCTGGAAGGCAATCACAATATATAATATTCAGCTCCCATTCAAAAAATTCCTTTGTCATAAGAAGTTACTTACAATATCTTTGTGTATGGCCAAAATTTCTTGAAATATAGACAATTGTTAGGATTTTAAAAACATAATATACCTATTAATAGTAATATCGATACACAAAATTACCGTTACTATGAAGCTTGTCATATTATAATACTTTTTTTAATAAAAAATACATATTAAATTAAAGATTATTTAAACTAATTAAACTTTTTAAAGAGACCATTTCAAAATGGTACACTGTAATGAAAACGGCATCACATGCTCACTTACTGCCGTAAATGTATACAAGGGACACATCCATATTTATAAATTATGCATTCATGATTCCATGCAGCGTACATAGAAATACTTACTAAAAACTTCTCATAATAGCTTATATTTTAAAATTTATCTGTGACTATTATACTACTTGTCAGTAACATGACGAGTAACATAATTTTTCAAACCGAATAAGAAATGTATTTCTAATAGAAATATATTGGAAAATAGTGGAAATTTGTAGTGGCACGCAATTTTTTGTAATTATTTTTTATTGTTAATAAATTATATAAATTTTATCTTTTTTCTAATAAAAAAATTTCCGTATTTATTTTGGCCTATTTGTTTTCTCTTCATTTAATATTATTGATGATTAATTCAACATGAAGATTTTTTTAAAATTTGTTATCAAAGTGCTTCTTTCAAGCTAAATACGTTTATTTACAGCAAAACAGTTTTAATAATTGACTAGAAAACTTTAAGGCAATACGTTCCAATATATTTCATGCAACTTCAAAGGAATTGTGCCGTCAAAGAGAAATGTTGCCGCTGTTTTGTCTGAATATTTTGTTAAACTTCTTGTCATTCTCCACGTGTAACGATATTCGATTCTACCAGACGGATCGACTGTTATTAAGAATTTTATGACAGAAATTTCATGCAAAGTTCGAGTTCAAAGTAGTTTTAGTTTAAAATATTTTTCAAATATATTTATAAATTCTTTTGTTAGTACTGTAAAATCATGCACTCTTGGTTTTTAGGTATAAAAGGGTGTAACATTGAACAATAATTTAAATTCAGTAAACTCGTTATGAAAATATTTTATTAGCGGCAAACGTGTCTGTCAGAATTTATGAGACACTTTCGAGGAACCAAAAATGGTATGAAAAAAAAATTTATGAGTTTCAGAGAAAAAAGTTTCTTTCAATTAATATATGTACTACAGATATTCATTCTGCTAGTAATAATATAAATCAGGTTTTTTCACGACCTCATCCGCTTAAGTACTTGAGAATTTTGGTATTTTTATAACGAGGAAGATTTATAAGTTATACCGTGCGGAGAATTGTAATGATACTTTTACCTAAAAGAACATTTATTCATCATGCATGAAACAGTAAAAAACACGTGTGGTTCACATTAAAATAAAAACAAAAGGTAAATGAATAATAAGTAAAATAGTGACGAAATCAATGTCAAAAATTTATAATTTTATATTAAATAACGATAGTATTTTAATTATTTTCAGAGGGATTATTCCTCTTGCTTAATTATTTTCAGACGGATTGGTCTTAATTGCTTTGAGTTAGTCTTCAAGTTGGGAAAAGTCTTTATTAAAATAATTAAATAAATTAACCACGTTATTCCGCGGATTTATCCAAAAAAATTACCTTTTGATTATAATATTTCTTATCTAATTAAATATGAATTTTGAAGTTCAGACTTTTTTTTGGTGGGAATAGTTTTTTTTTTTACTTTACTTGTAATTAACAATAAAAAACTGTTTTTTGCGAAAAAAATTTGGTAAAACTGTTATATGATTGAACAGCAATAATTAAAACATCTTAAATAGTGGATAATTGTTTTGTTTCTAATATTTTGTTTTTTGGAGGTCAAGTTCTAACAAAACATTTTGATTGAACGAAGTTTGTTCTCTTTTTATTCAGGCCACGCAGTATTGTAATCACCTTAACAAAATCAAAGTTGTTTTCCAATACCAAAGTAAATACAGGCAATTGTGAAGAAAAAGGAAGTCTTTTTTATTATGAACAAAATGAGCCCAAGATTAACATAATGAAAAATAAACGTAAACAATTATAAAAGAAAAATTATCTACAGTAAACTTGGCAAGTACTCGAACGGTGGAATGGCGAGATTAAGAACAGATTAATATCTATTAAAAAAATTTCACTCAAAAGGGATAAAAGCTAAATGAGCCACACAGTGTTATAGAAAGTTGACAAATCCGTGGAAAACCTATTAATATACCTTATAATTGTGGAAAAAAATAACAATATTTAAGACGATATCATTTCTATTTATTTTCACTGTTAACATTATGTTTTGCTTAGCATGCTAACGATGTGTGCAAAAGTAATCGTGATTAATTCATACATTATTTTATTGTATATTTTGTAATCAATTGAAATAGTTTCATCTTAATCAATAAAGGTAATCTGTTAGTAGTATGTGATAATTAAAAATATACATACGGAGAAAATTATTCAATTTATACAACTAAAATATTTAGTTTCGGTACTTTATTAACATTTACATTAGTGAAAATGGACGGAAAAATTGTACCCAATTAGATTTACGTATTGAGTACTATGTCAAATATCAACCGTCGACAAATTTCAATGTTTTTTAAACGTAGGTCACCATACAACTTATTTATATTTTTAAATTTTAATTTCTGGGTCAACATAATTTGACTTACCAGAAAAAATCGGCGATCTCTACAAAAGGCATGTGTGGGATAATAAGTACTTGCAATTTTTTAATCAAACATTTCATACAAAATATACCAGTCTCCTTTAAATAGTATATTTTTTAATTTAGAATGTATTATCTGTTTGACTAGGAGTATTAACATAGATATATAACGGAAACGATATCTTATTTTAGAGTCATACTATGGACAAAGTTAATATAATTATTGACACACTAAACATTATAGGTTAACATAACTGCGTGACGTGTTAAACATATAACTTGTATAGTCAATTATATATCAAGCAGATATCAGAACTGAATAATATTGAAACAAAAGCTAATGAAGTTCCATAATAATTTTAATACCGTGAAGTAAATCACGATGAGATTTAAAAACTAATGATAGATTTTTAGCAAGTGGACAGTATATAGAAGAACTGCTAAGATTGGTTAAATCCATCGTTAAATTTGAATCAAGATATAAAATATATTAAAATATTACTCTGTAGATATGGTAAAATATAACGTTATTCTGTGGTACGGAGTGTATGACGAGATCTTTATACATCTTTCGTTGTTTAGAATATTTGCAGTGGATTTAGCTCATTTGAGAATATGATAAAGCTTTGTTTTTGCATATTATGTATTTTTGTCAAACAATCAGTAACGAGCAGAGAAGTAACTGCCAAGCCAAATGTTTCTTGAAAAACGTATCGCTAATTAATTTAAAATTACTAAACAGTTTCAACATTTTATTGCTACTAGGGCTTTCTAATATACTTTTCAAATCATAAATCAATTATATTTTTTACACATAGTCACAGTTGATATTTGTTTACATTATATTGTTTTTTTTAAGACAGTCACTCGAATTTATTTTAAACAATTATGATTATTAAAAAAAATATTAGTATTGGATTGAAAATCACACTCATAACTATTGATTTACTGTCCGACCTGTATTCGTCTCTATGTAAACTTCTCCTACGCTGTGTTAATGGATGATACAATACTAAGAATAAAAATATTGCAAAAATTTGGGTAAGTACATTATAAATATTAAGGCTAATATTTGGTTTACAATAAATAAAATAAGGTTGGTCCACCATTTTATTGCACTAATTGAATTATTTTTGATAATACTTTTTAATTGTAACGAATTAAACTTCAACTTACTTCTTGAAGTACTTTTAGTCAACATTAATAAGTAACATTTATTTCTATTTTCCCGGACTACATTCACATAGGTTTTAATAGAGATTTCATTTTTAAAATTCAGGATGATTAAAATCAACAAATATTAACAACAAACCTTTTTGAACATTAGTACAGTCCATTGCGATATAAAAGTTATTTATGTATAAAGACATACACACTTAATACATCGCGGTGAAATCCCCGTCAAAAGAAAACTTAAAATAATTTTTAATATTAAATATTTGATCACGGAGCCCGCAAATAAGGATAAATGTGAAGTGCTCGTGTTGTGTTTTAAAAGAAACATCTTACAAAATAAGACTTCTGTTTTAAAGGGCACTATATCTTTCACGCTAACCCCATCAGCAAATTTATGACTGAGAAAACACCCGAGTCGGGGAATTGGTTCATCCTACGCTGGTCGCCGATATCCGAATGGACATAGCCAGAGTCTGAAGATATATTGTAAAAGTTATTTATGTCATTATAAGTCATGGCTAATTCGATATTTATAAAAGACGAAATATAACATACTACTAATAAATTATATATGAAATTTACTTTACAATTTAGGAGTCGTTGCCAATTCACTGTAGCACAAAAATTTGGGGAGCACTAATTTCATCTTCCGTGATAATTTGTGAGATTACATTTTCCATTACTAAGTTTATGAGGCGATATCTCCCCAAAATTGGAAATAACCAATTTTATCAAATATATTAGAAGTGCCATTTTAGACTAATTCATTGCATTAAAGATAAAATCGTAGTACAATAGCCCAAAATGTTTTTCATAAAACAGTGCAGAATTAAGAGAATTATCACATAATGGAACGGTAAGAATAAATAATAAAATCAAGCTAATGTACAACATTAAATTTTTTTTAAATTCACTGTTTTTTCTCAAGTAACAGAGTATAATCTTGCATAGTTTTATTACCTGGACGTTTTTATTTACATTTGTATAGCTTTCCCTGACTTTTAAATTTGTAATCGATAAGAATATATGAAATATCTAGGCAAAACGAATTTTTCAAACAAAAGTCATCTTAATATATTATCAATCGTATTATTGTCTCGACATAACAGCATAATTTATTAACATCGGGATATGCTATTATAGACATTTTGCTAATGTAGATTAGCAAAATGGCCATTTCAGTTTTTTTTTAGAGAAATATATAAAGACGAAGTTTTAAAAAAAAATAATACAAAGTCGTAACAATTTTTATACAAGTATTTTATTTCAAAATTAAATACGGCAAATACATTAACGTTATTTTTAATTTCTACCTTTCAAAAGTTATAGTAGAATAAACCCCCTGGACAAACATACAAGTAGAAATGTTTTTAATAAAAGTTAAATTTGTGAAAAATAAATGTTTTCAAAGGACAAGATTTATTAATTATGACATCTAACTCACTTAATATCATTAAAAACATTCAACTCTACCAATCTCCAGAATTAATAATCAAATCTTTAATTTATGACGTATTAATTTTTTTCATTATCAGTAAAACCTATTTATTTTCACAATTATTTTCAGTCATTTTAAGTCTTTGATTTTTTGAGTTAATAAAGAGTGCGTTTTTTATATTTTGTAGTTGAGAAGGTGCATGCATGGATACAAAATAATACCGCAATATAAAGATTTCAAAATAAAGTTTTCTAAAATTAAATTTACATATATATATATATATATATATATATATATATATATATATATATATATATATATATATATAGATATTTCCCTTATTCAACATTTGTTAGTAGCATTTTTATTTAAGCCTTTCTTGAGTCCATAGTACCTGATTGCACTGTTAAAGTGAAAATAGTGAAACAGAATTCAGCAATACAGACAATGAAGAAATTCATTGTGATAATTTTTCTAGATTTATTTTCTTTATACTAAAATAATCACAGCCGTGCACTATTTGGTTCTAAATACGTCGTCTTTTACATATAAATATTTTTTTTATGTATTTTATATTTAAAAAAAAGATTAAATTTGCATTTTTCGTAAGTTAAACTTTTTCCAAGGTCGGTACTAGAAGAAGCTTTTTTCATCACACTGGTTCGGTTTAAGAGGATACTTAGTATCATAAACATCAGTTACGGATGTGGTTTACTATCGTCATGTATACGATTTTTCTGAAAATGCGAGATTTAAATTAAAAATTTTTTTACTTGTATTGTTGTCTTACTTTTTACCGTAAAATTAATTTTTGCCTGTGCAATACGGTGTCTCTTAAATAACTATAAACTTATGACGGGGTGTATTACATATTTGCAAATTTTTTAAATGTTTTAGACGACTCTTATATTTCTGCGTCGCGATCACATCACATTTCATAAATACTATTCACAGATATTTCCTATGAAGCCAGCTCGACGGTTGGTCAATGCTGCATGTATTTTTAATAAGTTGATGGAATGGAAGCAAAATTTAAAACAATCGTATGTGCAGTGTTGGCTTCGGTGAGACCGGTGGAATTTCGAGTATATATATATATATATATATATATATATATATATATATATATATGTGTGTGTGTGTGTGTGTTTATGTGTGTGTGTGAGCTTGCGTGCTTGCTTGCGTGTGTGCGAGTGTGCGTGTGTTTGTGACTTACAAATATTTATGTTATTTTTAAAAGCCATTTACGAATATTAGTTTTTACAACGCAAATACATTGCTTATTATACTTTTCACAGGCTTAAAAACTATTTATATTTAAATTACATTGTTTTATATATAAAAATATAAATATAGTATATCCGTCACAAGTATAATAAATACATATTTAAAAACAAGAAAGTCAATTCTGCAGTTGATTTAAATGGAGTTGCTATGAGCTTTACAACCTATAAATAAAGTGAACATACCGCAGTTATTTTTGTTATTATAATAAATATAATGAACAAACAATCACACATGTACTTATGGTTTATAAAGAATACGTGGGTCCTGTTTGATTTAATTTTATATGCGGGTAGAAAGACATTTTACATCTTCAAAGAAATAGTCATTTGAAAAATATTATTTTAATTTTGGTAAATTGGCTCACAACGTTTAATTCCTATTTATATGTCAATAAAATTTAATAATTTTCATCGGTTGGTAAATAAAATAAAAATGAAAACCACGAAATTATAAGCGATCAATGTCTAAAAGTAAAACACTAAATGATCGTATGTAAATAAAGATGAAAATGATAATATTTAAAATATAATTTTAAATTTATGATATATAGAGGCCAAATGCTGCATATTCTAGTGCTTATTTCTTTACGACATGAAATCCATTTCGTCGATATTTTCTTAATTTATCAAAATTTATTGAATTTTAAATCCATGTTACACACATAGTATAGCATAGGGATCGTCCTGTAAGTGGAACTGCTATATGTTAATCAACAGTAGTTTGGAGCCATAAAATAAATAGCAAAACTATAATTTTATAGGAAAACTTGATGAAATTTTGCGTTAATGATCAAATTTTCATATGTTAGGAATAAGAGCAGGAGATGATGAGATATAGTTAAATCACCAGCTTTATAGTTTGTTCCTAATATAATGCAAAGCACTCAACTCGTTCTGGAAAATACACCGGCAATTCCTAATTAGAGGCATGTTTTTGCATCGTAAATTTGTATATATTATGGTGGTGAAATATATCACTTGACTTCCGGCAAAATATTAAAGTTAATAAGCTTGAGATTGTGTTTCTTTGGATCCAATATTTTGCTAGTCATATTTGTTGAATTATTAGTATTGTTTGGCAAGAATAAACCTAATGCTTATAGAATCAAAGAGAAGTTTGACTATATTTGTCATAGGTTTATAACTGGCAAAATGCTTCTATAATATGAGTTTATCAGCGTGAAAATATGGGCGATTTTGTATGTGTATGTATAATATAAATTTATCATTCTAATATAAGTAAGTGAGAGCTTCTTAAATACGGAATCGTCTTAGAATACTAGAAATTTATATATGACAAAAAATATTCCAAATTTTCCCCAACTACGGCAGAATTTCATGGGCTAAGTATGTATGTGAGTAAGTTTGTTTCCTCCTACAGACTAAACTATTAAATTGATTTCATAAAATAAAGTATTCTCACACTTATTTTAATTGCGAGATTGTCGTACCCTATATAACGTCATGAATTCCACAGCTTATGTATGTATGTGAGTAAGTTAGTTCCCTCGTACAATCTAAACTACTAAAGTGATTTCAACAAATGAAGTGTCCTTAAATTCTTTGTAATCCAGAGAATGTCCTAGGGTTCATAACGTTATGAATGTCATAGACTATGTATCCATGCTTTTTAGTTTTTTTTTGGTGGTCGGGTTTCAGTATTTCCACTTATTAAAAATGTTATGTTAGTTCCATTATTTTGTAATTCATAGAATGTTCACTTATATTGTTTCTGACAACATTTTAGTTACCGACTTATAATTTATTCTCTTTATTGTAGTTATTTTCTCAATTCAAATAAATAGGAAAATTCAGTATGAATAGAAATATAATTTGAGGTAGTTTCTATTTACTCAAGGAAAGAATTATATTCCATTCAAGAAATTCAAGACCTTCAAAATTAACTATATTTTTTCTGTGTTCATCCGTCGTTGAGCGGGTTTTACACGATATTTACACTTTCCTCTTCATTCATTCTAATAAAGAAATGGCTTAGACTATTTATTACTTAATCACGTCTGTTATTCACAGAAAAACGTTTTTGAAATATGGTAATAATCCATGTTTTTTGTTATGGATTGATTTGTATGCAACATATATTATGTTGGTCTTATATTAAAATATTCAAAATTATGGCAGAAGCTAGATTGTGTATTAGGTATTTAACTACGGTTAATACAATTTTTGATATCTTTTTCTTTATGGTGGTTATTACTGAGATATACATATATAAACATATATATATATATATATATATATATATATATATGTATATATACATATATAAATATATGTATATATACATATATATATATATATATATGTGTATGTATATATATATATATATATATATATATATATATATATATATCTTATTAAGAATGTAATTATTTGAAGCTTCGAAAGCTTCAATTTCTTGCTTCAAAGACAATATTTACGGTGGAATTCCCAAAACTTAATAATTATTTTTGGATCTTAATGCCTGATAAACGAGTAATTTAAACTAAATATTTGTGAACCATTACACTTTTTTACTCTACCGGCAAAGTATTTTAATTATAATATTCCACCACGTTTACAGCCCAAAAAACTTTTTAAGCACGAGTATAACTCATGTTTCCGTTCACTACTTAACAAATTACTATGTCCTCTTTATTTAAACTTAATGGCAAATAGTAATTCTAAAATATATTTGCAAATATTACTTGTTTACAACATATTGGTTACCATACATTTCACAAGCGTAAAATCATAGTGCATATTTTAAAAAATCATGACATCAACAATTATCACTGTAGCTGTCTTACAATGTTTGCATAGACTTGTAAAAATGTGTCATTTTAAAATTTTAAGTTCTGTAGTCTCTTTTCAGTGTAACTCTGAAGATATAAAGCTAAAGCTGTGAAAAATAATTGAGTATCAATTATAATTAGCTGTTTGAAATAATATTCGACACTACATACGGAAGTAAAAGAATTTTTTCGTGTACTTAATTTACCTATTTTAATATATTTTTCTTCATATAGACATGTACCATAACATAGATATTTTTAACCGAATTAAATATATTATAAGTTTCTTTATTCCAGCTGTATATATTTTTTTATGATTTGTGTGTGTTTACTCCTAACTTTGTCCTGCGTAGACGGAATTTTTTTTTCATATAAATGTATATACATACATATATATATATATATATATATATATATATATATATAATATATGATTTTTAATGTACCCACAGAAATATGTGGAAAAACTGATGATGTATTATGGATATATCCCGAAAAATACTTCAACGGAAGTGCAAGGCAGTTTGGAAAATATGAGACCGTATTTTAACATGTTTTTTATTTATAAGTACTATGGTAACAGTTGGTGGCCTAGGTCAGATAATGGAACCACCAATATTTCAGACAAGATTCCTCAACCGCGGATAATAAACCCATGTCATTCGAAATATCTTGGCATTGGCAAGAAAGTAACAAATTCTTTAAGCGTGTGCAAGATTTTTAAGGAAATAGAAAATTAGTAGGTAAGTAAGTACTACACAAGTGTATACAAAGGTATTGAGCAAGCAGGATATACTAGATAGCTAAATATATAATTAAATTTATGTATATACAAAGAAATGAAGCATCGAATACGGTGAAACGAAAAGAGTATAAGGTTACCCACATGTTCGTGTATACTCGTAGGTATGTGTTTATACATGCAGCCATGTACACGTTTATGTAAATATATTCATTTTTATTTAACGCCGCAAATGTCTGTTTCAATTTCAATAAACGAGGTATTATTAAATTATTCATGATTTTATCATATTCTCGGTAACACAAGATAAGAAATGGTATCAACGTCAAATGGCCGCTGAAAAAAAGTGACTGAAAAATATAAGATGAAATGACTTATTAGCAAAAAAATCAACTTTAAAAACGGTAGAAAAGGAAGAAAACAATATCCGTTTATAATGAGGGCAGCTTTTATGATTGATATGTTCAAAGCATATTAATTATAGTATTATTTTATTTATCTACGGCCTTTTAGTTAACATTCTTTTAAAGTCAGTGTTTAAACCAACAGAGTTAACTATCATAAACATTACACTGAAAAAACATTCACTACCAGAAAAACTGCATACATTACCACAAAATAAAGGTGACACTTCATGAAAACTATTTACATTAACATAAAACAAAATGAAAGTGTCCCAAAGGGACAAAATTTCCCTAGGAATAAGTTCAATTCCTTGTAATTAAAATATATTATTCGGAAATGGTATGAGATTAAATAAAAAAAAATTTAAAAAAATTAACTTTTTCCTAGTTGTGGAAAATACGAAATAATATGCACTATCAAAATTACTATATATTTTTTAAATAAAAACTTATTCGATTATCTATTAACTTATAGTAACTAATCAGATACTTTTCTAGAAAAGTGGTCGAAAGTTTCAAAGTATTTTTGTGTAAACAATAAATAGGCGTAAAGACATTCACGTAAAGACAGCTAACGCTTAGCATTTATGGTAATAACTATATCAAAGAAAACCGATTTAATTCAACATCAAATACGAAATTGTCCACTCTATGACTTCCACTTCGGTTACGATGTGATAGGCATCATAAGTATATATCCATGCAATGATTGTTTGTATGATGGCAAACATTTGGTTCAATATATTCGAGAACCTCGATTATAATCTTGAAAACAAATTTCATTCAGGTTACGCTGTTCAGTTAGATGTACAAGTGTGACACCCGAGGAGTCCTATTGAAGTCACAGCACAATAGAAACATATTTGCACAAAAAAGGAAATTTCCAAAATAGTGTGTTTGGGTACCCCTCTAGAACGAGCCTGATTTAAAATCTTGGTTTAAAAGCATATATAATAAATGATAAATTTGATATGCATATTAGCCAAGTTTTTAAACTACTTTTTAATTCCTTCTAAATTATTTGATTTTGTTCACTTTAACATATCCTAAAATAAAATTTATAGCAAAATAATCTACTTACTTTGCAACCGACTTCAAAGAGAAAATGAGGTTCTCAATTAATTGGAACTTTTTTTCATGTTTGTTCGGCGATAACTCTTTACCTAGTGGACCGATTTCGATGACCCTTTTTATTTAAACGAGGGTATATTAGGAGTGGTTCCACAAAAAATATTATGATGATCTGATAATGAGGTTCAGAAATGAATAACGGAACTCCTTCGCGAATGGCAATAAATTAAAAAAAAACTATAATTAAAGGTAATCGCTACAGGTAGTGAGAGGTAGTGAGAGTTACTTCGCAATAACTACACCACTTATGAGATCAGAGCTGATGGTCAGTTTTGGAGATGAGCAATGGAACTCTTTAACGGATATTAGTAAATTAAACGTGATTGAAGATATTTGCTACTGGTAGTTGTTATGTTGTAAAATAATTACATCATTGACCATGTTAATCGACCATCGACATTGATGTATGCTGAAGATGAACAATGGAACCTTTGACTGATGGTAGAAAATAAACCGTAATTCAAAATATTTGTACTCGTAGTTTTTTCTTTGCAAAATAAGCATACGATCGGTTAGGTCAGGGTCCAGTGATGAGTATTGAAGATTAATAATGCAACTCCTTAACGGATGGTGGTAAATCAAAAATCGAAAAATATGACTCTCTTTGAATCAAAGCGAATTTGAAGACAACTCATTTGTCAAAATTACTTTAGTAGTTTAGTCAGTACAAGATTCTTCTCAAGTGCTTCCTCTACCGTAGTCGGTTAAAAAATGAAATGCAAAAAAGTTTTAAAACATTTTCATACTTTTCGACGTTATATATTGCGAAAAGTTTTATTGTTTTCCTCTTTCGATTTTTTTTTGGATATACGTGAGATGACTTCCCAGAATACAGCAAAATAATATCAACGAAATATAAAAGATAAAAAAAATTAAAAATCCTGGAATTCATATGTACATACAGATGTACAAATACCGGATCGGCTCGTTCTGAAGTTCGATTACGATTTTTAAATATTGTAAAATCTTGTTGAAGAATTTGTAAATATTATATAGAATTCCCTGTATCACAAGAAAATAACTATAGATTTCTGGAAAAAATAAATGGAACACGCTCGTTAAGTGTAATGTGTGTCTTTAATTTTTCTTTCCTATTTATTTTTTAAAATATTTAAAAAGCTGAATTTGAAATTATGAAATTGAAATTTCAGAATAAAAATAGCAATTTGATATTAATATAAATAGAATTTAAGGCGCTATTATTTAAATATGAGCGTGTAAATTACACAAATATTTTGTGTGCAATGTACGTTCTTGAAATGTAAGTACACAGTTCCAATAATTTAGATTAATTACACCTTTTAGACTCATGATCTGCATCACATAACAATGCTGTGATGAGTTATTCACTTTTGTTCTTTAATTAGAAAAAAATTAATAAAAAGAGAAAGATATTTAATTTTTATTTAAATTTGAATATAGATTGCAATATCAGACACATCGACTTCGTTAAGAGTGCAATGACTTTTGTCGGGTCACCATTTTGTATCTAGCTTTCATTTTATTGAACCGACACTAATTCTACCTGCAATGGTAAATTGTTTTTTGCCCTACGGCAGATGAAGTGTTGTGAATTTCACAAGCTATGTGTGTATATATATTTGTGACCAAATTTGCTCCCTCGTACACACTAAACTACTAAAATTATTTCAACAAATGTGATGTTCTCAGATTCGTCTTGATCTAGAATGTTAGGTCACGAACGTATGTAACGCTATAAATTTCACAGGCTATGTATGTATGTACATATGTGAGTAAATTTGTTCACTTTTACAGACTAAACTACTGAAGTGACTTCAGCAAATGAGATTATTCTTGATCCAAAGAATATCGTAATGTATACAACGTGATAAGATTCATAGGCTATGTAGGTATGTATGTATTTCGTCACTATTAGTTACTTTCTCCGTAGTCAGATTTTACTTTTTTCTCTTCTTTATATATATATATATATATATATATATATATCTATATAAATCATTCATCGCACCTAGGAAAATAAATAGTATGCATACTTTAAAAACTGGAATATCCGATTTTTTCAACTTGATAATTGCAGTATAAAGTTTGCAACTTATTTCCAATTTAAACGAGAATCTTTGTAACAAGAACTAGCGAAATGACCTTAACTAAATGTTTTGTGTCCCACAGTGAATATACCCGTTTATAAAACTCCATACACGTAAGTTTAACAAACCCAAAGGTACAATTTATTTTCATTATTACTTACATTAATCCGGCTTGAAAAGAGCAACGGAATCATATTGACAAGTGTCCCCCGTTAATCCCAACCGCGCATTAAACCTTACTTCGGGCGAAATTTCAACTGAATAAGTTACCACATTCAGCTTTCGTAATCGTTATCGCGCAATATTTTTCTCCTCTCTGTCCGTATCCGAGTTGACAAACAGGATGTTCATGAATTTTGGAACGGAGTACTATTGAGTCCGGTGTAAAACTATATGGGAAGGAATCCATGTTCACAGAGTCTCAGCAGGTACCTCGTCGTGTGATACTAATGCATGAATAAAAGTATACAAGAAAGGTTTGTAGGATAAAGGCAACGTATACATTTACAAACTTGCTCTTCTTGTTTGTGTAATACGCGATGGAAACTGGTTAGTTTCTTTTTAATAATACTTGAACATTAACCGATTTAAAATTACAATTAAAATACAAACAGTTACAATTAAAAGAAAATTTATAAAACAAAAGGTCATTTGACAATAAAGAATTGTTCTATTGTTGGGAAAATCATTGAATATTTATGAGAAGCGTTCATACTATACGCAGGTTTAAAAATTAAAACGCGCATAGATATTCCGTCATTTGCAATTTAGAAAGGATGTCCGATATGAATAAAGTGGCAAAAATTGTACAAATGAAAAAGAAATATTTGAATGATTTCGTTATGTGAACATTCCGAAAAGTGAAAAATTGAAAAATGTTATATACAGGAAATATTTTATATGTACAGTCGAGAAAAACTAACAAAGGAAAGGAAAAAAACTTAATGAATAATGGTAGAACATCCACAACAAGAGTTTCCATTTATATTTAATTGATTATATAATGTTAAAGGTTTGAGGGTGTTAAGTATTTTTATTAAACTTTCTACAAACAGTGATGTCATTCTTTCTCATGTAAATATATAGACTAATATATGTTTCATAAGCGTAAGCTTGGTTGCCAATATGTCTTTGTTGATAAAAATTAACTTAAATAATGTTGCGCAGATATAATTCCTAAATAACATATTCCGATATGCATATGATTTTTGAAGTCAAAAGGGGGAGATACCGCACAATGTCTTCGATCCTTATATCTTGCGAAGGGGATGCCATATTGAGAAGTATTACTAAACATTTTCAATTGAATTTGAAAATATATTTCTATGTGATAATATTTACTTATTTCGTCGTTCAATTATTCGTGATTATGATTTTTTTGGCTTTAAAATTTTAAGCAGTTAAAATGAGTGTTTTGTTTCTGATTTAATGAATAACTCGTAAGTATAAATTTCTCTTAGCTTCCCTTTCACAAGCAGCCTTATCTGGTTATACGAACGGGTCATGTAATAATTCGGTAAACCCACCGAGAAAAAAATCATCCGTATTTTCAACGTACTTCCAAAATAAATGAAATGGGTTTTTTTTCGTGTTTTTACTATCCACGAAATCCAAATACGTCTTCCTGTAAAACTTTATAACAAACTTAAATTGACACGAACGAGGAAATAAACAAATCTCAAGTATGTGTGGAACATTTCTGAAAATTATCAAACTGTATATATAGTATTTATAAATATCATCTCTGTAATTTATACATTCTCGTTTGCTGCTCATATACGCTCATAAACGTTTAAAACAAATGATTAAGGATTTTAACGCCGCGACAGTTAAATCATAGTTAACAAAATATATTTCAGTAATACATGTTACTTTACTTTAAGTAAGTTAGAAAGGTCAGTTTTATAATAATTTCCATTCGCATTATTTTTGCCTACGTAATTTTTATGAAAGTTACAAAATTAAGAAAGTCGTATTACAAGATATAAATTGATTTGAAAGTTTTGATAAAAACCTATTTTTTCCAGATATTTACAAATATTGCTTTAAAGTGAGAAGAGGGTTCATTGCATTACATTTTGTAACTTAATATTTCGTAAACGGTGCTAAAAAATCGAAAGCGGCTAATAAAATATAAACACAAATTTAAAATACCTGTATAGCGTAGTTATACAAAATTAGTTCACCTAAAAAATATACTCTTTAATATAGCAAATAAATAGTAATTTAAAAAACGGACAAAAAATTCAAGCAAGTAGATTTAAAACTATAGAAACTACTTGTGACACAGACGGGCAGACACACACACGGACATGACGAAAATATAAAGGTTCCCTTTTTCACTAAGGGACCTTAAAAATGGTCAACTATAAACAAAACACAAAGCAACGAGATAGACGGTAACAGATCAGCCTTTTTGTTCAACAGGTTTACCTTTTTGGCATATTCATATCGAAAATGTTTTCATACGAATAATTATATTTGTTAGAAAAATTAATTTGAAATAAAAATTTCATTTCAATTCGCATTAAATGTTACTTTTGATATTACTTTCTCATTTGATATTGCTGTCATAACAGAAACGAATCTGAAATAATAAGAAGACGGAATTTTTCATGTTTTAATTATTCAAAAGACTAAATCACGTATGTCCGCTATGTCAATTTTTATCATTTTTAAAATAATCGTAATAAGCTTCTGAAATGAAATCCCAAAAGACAAGCAGCGATAAATGTTATATGAGTATATTCGCATTTGAAAACATTTTCGCCATCTGTCTTTGTACGTTTGCTCCGCAAGTAATCAATGTGTTAGGAACATAATTAAATCAGGAGGATAGGCGGAAATTCGATAAGGGAACGGCAAAGGATCATCTAGCAATCACTCAGGGCCAGAGATCTGATTGATTGAATTGGCGTTAAAAGTGTTACGCACAGGATGTCAGTGGCTGCTTGCAGCCAAGCAGACGAGATAATCCGGGACGTGATTGAAGTAGAGACTTTTCGACGTAAATTTTGATTTCGGAATAATTTTGACAGTGTGCGGGGAGAAATTTTCCCCGTAATGCGCAGGTGAAGGAATTTTATATTTGCTCGTGTTTTGAGTTTAGAAACTAATAGATAATAATGGAGGTAAATAATATAAAAAAAGTTATTTCTCCGTACCCAGAATCGAATGCTGGGATATTAAATAAAAGCTATTTGTGAAAAAAGACACATTTCTTATTTATCATGTAAAACACCGGTATTGTGTATTTTTTTATTTTGTCGATTTTGTCGGGGCAAAAATGGACCATGTTGTGCATTTCATTTTGTTTTTTTTCGTAGATTTATTATTCACACTTAGCAATTTTCCAAAAACGCTGAAGTAGATACGTTTCTTTCTTTCTAACTGATAGTCTAAATGCAAATTTGGATGTCCCTAACTTTAGTAATTTCGAAACTTTTATTAATTTTCTTACAGCTTTTGGAGCTGAAATTAGATAAAAAATATTAGCGATTAACTAAAAGCCAACAAATAAATACGTGCTACATTTTAAATTTGTACGCTTTATATTTCTGAAGTTTTTTCCTCCTATATGTAGAGATTGCATAGGTCGATTCAGTAAAATTATTTTGTATTAAACAATCACTAGCTTCTCTTCGTCAATCACTGGGCAATGGCCATTTGTTATGCCCATAACTGCAACGTTTGTTAGGCGTCTTGCTTATTACAGTACCTAGCTTTTTCGAACAAGTAGCGCTGTTGTGCTTCACTGGTCAGTGGTGTTTTAGCTACGCGATTTCAAACATCACTTCCGCCCCTCTGGACTAGCGGCCGGGAATCGAACCGGAAATATTATTTTGCGCTCATTCATTAAAAATAAATGTAATTTTTTTTAAATATACATTTTTTGTTTTTCACATGGATATGGCTAATATTTTAATCGTGAACAAAAAATAAACTATTGAAAAGAAGTGAATACATTTTACAGTCTATCGAATTATTTTAATCAGAAGTTGTGTAAAATAAAAGAAAATTACGTTTACTGAAAGGACAGAGATTGTCAATCTCAAGAAAGCCGCAAAAATACATATAAATGTAAATATATACAAATTTTAAACTTAACAAAATGTAAATACATGAGAAAATGAATTTTAAAACCCCATGGAAGATTAAAAAATGTGCAAACGTAAATTAAAAATAACGAAGTGAGAGAATTTCGGCATACCAAAAATTTCCAAGAAATAAAGGAAAACTAGGATAACTTAATAAAGACTTGGATATCATAATACGCCTATTTACAAAATTTATATCGGAAAAGTTGCGGAAACATCTTTTGAGTCATTTGATCTTTTGAGTTATATGATAAAAGCCAGCACTGTTTTTAGTAGCTATATAAAACCTGTATTTCGGTGGAAGCAACTATTTCTATTTTCTAAGGGGTAAAGATTGCCGTTTCTTTTTTTTTCAATCATATTCAATAACCAACCTTAACAAACAACTTTCCTTAGAATATAGGATCTGTTGTAAAATTACCCTGTTTTGTAATTCATACATTTACTTTCTTTCCAATTAATTATATTTCAATACTTTGTTTGCTTCAGGGCTTAATATATTTTAGCAACGATATTTATTTTATGTGTAAACATCAATGAGAATATCTAATTGGGTTACAGGTGTTTATATTTTTTCAACTCTTTCATCAACTTTTTTTTGGATTTTTTTATCAGTAATATCAACCGTTTTTTAATCTTAATCATTAAAAATCGCATTAATTTTTGTATCAGCAATAAAAGATATTAAATTGAAAATTCGGAATAGAGAATTTATTTTTCCGCTCACGTATGTATATATGTATATGATATCCAATTTTTTTCAAATTCAATTTTAATTAAATTATCCCAATCGGTTTATAGTTGAATGTTCTTATAATATACTGAATATTGTTATACCATTCGTCATATGTGTGGTTCAGTAGTATACAATAAAATTATATAGCTTTTGTCAATTTGCTATTTTATATTCCGCTTTAGAATCGGTTACGTCTCAATATGGATCTAATGTTGCTGATAAAACGAACCGATAGTTTGCGTGTGTTTTCGGTATATTGCTTATTTATTTTAATTTTTCTGTATTGGTATTGTTATATTTCACTGACCAACTACTAAGTTAATTTTAAGTAAAAAAGAAGAGTTTTAGTGGTCATTCAATGACAAGTGTTATTTGAATGAAGCGAGCAAAGCGAGTGTATTAAATTTCAAACTCAATGCATCAGTTTATTAAATTTCAAAATCCTTAAAACTTCTTAATCCTGACGGGCCCGATGTTGATGATTTTTATACTATTACTCAGTAAGATTAATATCTTATCCAAATATTAATCAGTAAGATAATGAGTAAAAATAGGAACAAAATATGACTATACATTTGAAATGACACGAAATGTTTATATAAAAAAATGCGCTCATGCTAAAAATCCGCTGTAAGATCAAACGAATAAAAAATCGTTTGTAATTATTTGTAATTTTTTATTACAACTCTCATATATATTAAAGCTTTTAATAATAATAAAAGGAAGCAAACAAATATTTTTAACACCTTACTGTTTACAGTTTAATAAATGCCATCACAAAAATGACGCGACCAAAATGAATTTCTCCCTAAATTGTCGGGCTATTGTTTATACGATACAAATATTTAATTGCGTACATAAAATAATTATAATTTAAAATAATACATAAAAGTAAATTTTTAAAAAATCTTCAAAATCGGACCTGTCCTGAGTATTAAGAAGTAAAAAGCTTCCTTAACTAAATTACAAGCTTCTGCTTATTGTATATATAAAATAAAATTAACAGCCGGTCAACGCTTTTTCCATTTGGGAAACAAATGGAAACTTGTGGAACTTTCTGACGAACTTGTGGAACTTTCTAACTTTTCAACGAACAACTGGAACTTTCTTGGAAAACACGAGTCTGTGTTTATGTGACATGATAACACAGTAAAATTCTATCATTTTATTTCATTACTCGGCGTATAAAATATTTTTATTGTTGGAATCCGGCAGTAATCAATACAGCGCTACAAATTTCGCGTTATGTTGGATTGCAAAATTACGCCATTAATTGAGTTTTGCACTAGAGGTACCGCAATAATATGGCAATATATTATTAAATTTATGAGGCACTAATAATTTGAAAAGTTTGTGTAAAAAATTTTCTAACAAAATTTAATTATTTTTAATAAAATTTAATTTATAAACAACAGGTCGGCGACAAATAATTAGTGCATATCATATCGTAATGAAAATTCTAGAAGTTTTTCTAATTTATCTATTTTGACTCATAGTCAGCGGTGTTTTTAAGAAATTTATGTTCTATCCTGTATTTGAATATTTATTGTGTGCGATTTATCACTAGCTGTTTCTTCCGTAATTTTAAAACAAATATATAATATTTGATGCAATCTCTTTTAAACAATATGTATTATAAAACCAATTCCTATGCCGTACCTTTATGTTAATATTCACATAAATATATTTTTACATAGATGAATATGTATAAGCGTGAGTGCATTATCGGCGCAGATATAAGAAAATCAGAGCTTAAAGGAAATTAGATTTAGAGAAAATTTTATAAGTGTTTTATAAACGTCACTCTCTTATAGTATTTGTTTGAAAGTTTCTTCTTAAAAACTTGTTTTATTTTATTTCCAAGGCATCATTTAATCACATGACCAGTATCATTAAACAGCGCATGATTGGCATTGTTTTACACCGGTCACATAATTGGTATCATTGTGCACAAATCGCATGATGGACATAATTTTAAACCCGTCAAATGATTGGCATTATTGAACAGTATATGATTGCCATAATTGTACACCGGTTCAATGATTGACAAGGTTGTAAACCTCTCGTATAAATGGCATGATCGTACACTGTTTGCATAATTGGCACCATTACACAACGAGTGTGAATACGACAGAGCTTTGTCATACAAGCAACATTGTTTCTCTATTTTTTTAGCTGCATTCAGCTTAAATTGGGTATATTGATTTAATGTAGACATAAAATTTATTTTCACATTTAAAAAAAATGGTCACGTATTTTTTCCCAATTTCCTGATTTTTTAATGTAAAAAATACTAGCGTTTGCTCAAGGTTTCGCTCACATAGTATTAAGAATGTTGACTGTCAATTGGCAATGCCGGAACGATTATGCACATGCGCAAACCCTATATCCGTTAGAAGTACCAACACGGTAAGTGCCAGTAAAATTACTCAAGGATGATAAAAATTGTTCTGTTAAAAATAATATATTTAAATGTATGTATATATATATATATATACACATAAATGTATATGCATATGTATATATATATATATATATATATATATATATATATATATATATATATATATATATATGTATGTATATATATATAAATATATCTTTATTATTATATAAGGAATTTTTTGTAATCGGATCAGTAGTTCCCGTAACTAATTCAAACAAATGAATAAAAACACTCACAATTTCACCTCTTCATTATATTAGTATAGATAATACAGCCACAAAATTATTTTATTATTTTTATTTATATTATTAAATGTTTTTTCACAACAACAATTACAAAACGGCAGTTTTATGATTACATAAATGTAAATAAATGCATAAATGAATGTCTTTGGCCAGTCTACGTTCGTACAAAAGAATTTAATGGTATCACTGAAAAACATTATATACACCAATGACGTTATAATATATAGACGTGTCACTGGTGCTCTAAAAGAGGTCCTCATAAATAAAGCAACTTATCATAAAATTTGCTTAGTTATCATTAATGTAAACTGTGATTGCTTTCCTGCATTATGACAAAGTGGTTAAATATAAGGATGCTGCCGGAAAATGTCCGTTGGTACGTAAATATATGAAAATAATATTTAATATTATTGCTTACGATATTTATGTCTGACTTCTTGCGACTGCGATCAATATTTAGTTGCTCTTGTCATATTGGTACTGTGTAAGCAAAAAGACCGACTGGATTCTATTCTTCTAGAATAAATCCACCATTATTATTTAGAAATGGTCTAATAAGATTGAGGTTAATGATTCACAATTCCATTCACCCCATTTCATACTAAAGTTCAACTAAAATTATTGTTACTCATTATTGTGGGTTTTCAATTGGTCATTAGAATGAGAAAATTGATTTGATGGCAAGTTTCTCATTTTATAAGATATTCTAAAATATTCGGAGGTAAAATAAAGCATTTAATATAAATTTTAATGCCCATATCCTTATTTGATCTTCGAAATTTTGCTTTCCTAATTTTTTGAATACATTTGGCGTTAATTTTGTAGAACTTCATTATTCACAATTAAATGTAACTACGTGACGTAGTATTATTTCTACATTCTTTAAATTCTTTATCACGACCTAGGTTTTGTTGTATTACATCTTCAGGTAGGCTATTAGCAAAGATCTTTGTACCTTTGCTAATTGCTTATATCTTTGCTAATAGTCCACCTTAAGATGTTGTAATACAACGAAACCTAGGTCGTGATAAAGAACTTAAAGAAAATAGAAATAATACTCCATCACGTAGTTTCATTTAATTGTTCCTAATTGTTGTCACGTACCTTATTAAAGAGCACCAAAACTTTATAAATCAATAGGTAATATAAAGCAGGTTCGTGAGTGATTTCTTCATCAATACTTATAGTTCATATAGTACAAAAAATAACAATCAATATTTACACCGTAAATTGATAATACTATTATTATTGATTTCGATATTCTTCCAAAAAATGTGAATATTTCCAGAAAAAAAATAAATATAAAGCACAATTTTTTATATAAGATTAATTTTTTAAAGATATTGCTTTAAAAATTAATCTTTTTGCTTCATATATTTGTATTATAATCTTTACATAAATAATAATTGATTCTAAAACTATGGTAAGTTTTTGCCTTATCATTTTAAACATGGAAGAAATTCTATATTGTATGAGTTGGCATTTTATATCGCCTGGTTGAAAATGTTATTTATAGTGATTAAATTCCAACCTACTTAAATACATAATACTCATAAATACATAAAAGATAAAATATTATAAAAAGATAAAATATTACATACCCATAAATACATAAAAAGATAAAATATTAGAGTTAATTTTTCAGAAATAATTTAGTACTAGCGTGACCCGTGCGAAGTCTTCGCATTATAAATTATTCAACTCAATTTAATAAATCAAAATTAATTGCAGGTATTCAATTCATTTCTAATTTTGCACACTGCTTATTACGTTTTTATTCCATTATGAAGCTCAGATGACAGATCAAACAAATATTTTACTAAAATTGACATATAGAGGCGCAAGTATCAAAAGCATTGAGCTAAAGCGCCACTTTATTTATACGTGAGTGGATTTGAAATTAAACAAAAATTTTACCGACCGTCAATCATATTGACGTTGAGCCGTTAGATGGCAGCATTGCTGTTTTGTGTACATAATTTTAATAATTAATTAATTTGCAAAATCAATAGCAATAATAAATTTTTTAGTTGTGGATGCCGGTAGAGCAAGCAATTATCTATAAAATGATATATAATTTATGTGGATTAGTTGTGAGGTTTTTTCTAAAAAGGGAGAGTAACATCTTAACCTTAGCGTATTAATATATATGATGATGATGATGATCATCCGATTTCATAAATATGTCAAATTAAAATTTTAGAAGTTAGACGGACATATTAAATATAGTACGTTGAAAATACGTGAATTTATATTGAAAATGCGCTAATAATATTATTTTACTATATATTAACGATTTTTTTAATAATTCCTAAATAGTATCGCCGAATCGTAGCAACTTGGGTAAGGTGGATAAGTACCGTGACCACTTGAGCATCGTGGCCAATTGAACAAAGTGGGTATCTAAGTTGTTAGAACTTAAATTCTCGAGATATTTTTCACAGCGCTATTTTATTTGACGTAATTTTAACTTACTCTATGAACATCCTTTTTGCCAAATCAATCACGGACGAAGAAGATAGAAGTGACGCTGTACAATCACAACATTAAAAAGCTGAATGTGGTAATTTGTTTAGTCGACATTCGTTAGGAAATCAGATTTAATAGGTGGTTTAGTTAAAAAGGGACACCTAGAATATGATTATTTTGTAGTTCTTTTCTGAATATTATAGTTAAAAATAATTAATGGTAACTAAATTTGAAAAGTAACGTGGTAAGTTAATTCCTTGCAATTATATATTGTAAGTTTTGTCTTCCTAATTTCCATTTTTCCAAATTTTTTAACATGAAATCAAAACCTTTTGCCTGAGAATTCACCCGATTCTATTACGTAATTTCTAATGATCGAGAAACAATTTAGAGCAATTTGATCGTAACGTGTAAAAATACAATATATTTAATGATTTAAATTACTCTTTTAGGGGAAGTTAGTTTAATGGTTAGGTGATTTATGAGATTACATTCATGTGAATACAACAAAGTTTTACTGCATTAGAGAAATATTTATTCTTTTTTAATATTTTATTGGATTTAAATAATAGATTTTTAATGACTGCCTCCTAATTAAGAAAATATCAGAAGTATGACTGAAATACTTTTCTTGAAATAATCATTTGGTCGAAATAATCGTTGTGCAATTTGCACATAAATTACTTACTATATAATACTGTATACTGAAATTCATGCCTTTAGTTCGCCTGTAAAATTGTTATATTCACAAATATCATACATTCGTATAGATTTTGTGCATATCGATATTAAAATGAGCGAAAATAGTTGTTAGGCCATTGACGAAGAAAATATTTGTGGGACAAAACGAAGCCAAGGTTAATCTCATCGTACTGGTATAATTCGGAAATAGACAATTTTTTTTGACATCCTTGATTCATAAAGAAGAATGACGAAAGAGGTTTTTTGAGGTATTTGTATAAAACAGTTCCTTAAAACAAGAAATAAATTACGATTTTAAAAGTAAGTTTCTAGAAAAATTCAATGCACAATTTATGAGAGGCATTACAGTCATTACATTACAGAGGATTTACAGTTTTATTTTGATAATTTATTAAATTACGTAAATAACAAACTCAAATTGCAAGTTCTTACGTTTTTCATACGTTTTCGACCATAGAGATTCTTATTTTAATTCTTGTTATGCTATCAGAATAAAACTCTCTTCAAATAAAGGAATATACTTTATTGGATACCCCGCGGATGTGTACTTTTTTAACGAGCAACGCGCCAACCTCGAGTTATGATGACAGAAGTAATTGTAACTCAGGTAACATTTAGTAGTAATAAATTTTAATACATTTTTTCGAGAAATGAGGTGTTTCTCTTAAAATAATACTTTTTTGATGATTGTTATCTAAATTTTCCTTTGAAAATGACGTTCGTTTTCTTTCGTTGGCGAAATTATTTGGTGATTATTTTTTCTACCGATCAGCTAACTATCTCTATAAAAACCTGGTGATTTTCATAATTATTTGTCTAACAGTTTAAATTTTAAGCTCTGCAATAACTCATGTCATGCTGGACTGTTCTCTTACTCTTCATTTGTGTAAAGATCTTCTTGTCCCTTTTCTCTCTACTGTTTTTTTAATTTTTACTTCTAACTTCTTCTTACAATTCTTTACATGTCAATTATATTACAGTGTCACTTTTGCTTTTCGAAACGATTTTTGTTTCCAATTAAATCCGTTTTGTGTTGCACAATCAAAGCAAACCCTAATTATTTTATAAAGTTGCATTTGGTTACTTGTAAAATTGATAGATTTTTAAGTATTTAATAACCAGGTTTGAATTAAAAGAGACAAACGTTATTTCAGTGACATTGACATCAAAAACCGTGAAAAATAATTTGATCAGTAGATCTTTGGTAATATATCGGTTTACATTTGAAGGCTGACTGACGTATAGGTCTGAGAGACTATGCATATTTAGCGTTTTAGCGATTAAACGATTTTATATTGTGAAGTATGTACTAAGATATCACTGGCCGTCGGTTAAAACGAGTGTTAGCTTACTGTTGTGTTTTTTTTAATTATTTTCTACTTAAGTCATTAAAGAACAAGCTTTGAAGATAACTAGAACTACTTAATGACATACTGTAAAATAAAATTCCCCACCATGTCAGACTGTCGGTTTGTACTCGATTATGTCAACTAAATGGATTTTTTTGCTTACATTAGTAGATGGTCTGATTTGCGAGAAAGGTTTAAATGTATACGTGTAGTATAAATAATGCCATACAAATTTGCATTCAAGTTAAATTTAAATATTAACAAAATATTTTTTAAAAGCAAGTTCTCTAACCATCATATATAAAAGAAAGCTGGAAATTCTTGGGAATAAAGTCCGTTTTTTACATTATATTTACCCGTTATACAATTACTGCCAGTTTACTCGCGGAAAGAGGGTGGAGAGAATGATGAGAGAAAAGTTAACAATCACAAGAATGAAGAAGTTAGACTTATTGTAGTTGTAGTGTGACAATGATATTAAAAATTATCATGAAATTGTTCAACGATTTTTTTTGGATTCCAAATTTTTATAATAATATCATTCGAATAGTGAGCAAAAATTATGTTTACTTTCCTTCTAGATGTTTTGAAATAAAATTAAGTGTCGTGAAATATCTACTTTTATTTTTGTGTTAATTGTACAATTTTTATAGTGATTTTTACCTAAAATCAACCGTAAATAAATATTAAACTTTAAATAAGCCAGATTTTTACAGTTTGAAATACGTAAAAAAAATTAACAAATTTCGTCGACAGCACGTTTTACATGAAAAATAATTGATAAATGCAGATATTTATATCTCCCATATCATGATATTATTATCTCCCACAACGATTATGCAGTATATACGTGCAAATTCAAAGAAACGAAAATTCTAACATTCCGTTGCTTATGTACAATTTATCAATCACGTTTTTTCTCGTACCATATTTCAATAATTTGCCAAGTTATAGATGTGGATAAGTGACATGGATTATCACAAAATTGTGCGTATCTAGCAGCGACTAGGCAATAAATACAATATACACAAATTTAAAAACATGAAAATTCCAATACCGCGTATACATTTGTATAACTCGCTAAAACCTTTTTTATGTGGTATAATATTTAATCAATTTGTCATGTTACAAGGCTCTTGCGGCGATAAGTGATTAGTATCTTAACTAATTAGTGCTCCTCCAAAAGCGAGTATGCAGTACATGAATTTAAACTTAACGACGTGATAGTTCTATTCCTGTATTTATATGCATAACTCATAAGTGACCAATATCGTAACCAAGTGGGGCGCCGCTATACATGTATACACATTTAGCGATATTATAATAAATTATTAACACTCTCACATATATATTGATACACTAGAGGTAAGCTATTTGTAACGATTTGCAATTAATGGCATAGCAAAACTTAAGCCATTATATAAAACCTTGATAAAAAAGTACATGAAAACTACAATAGGTAACGACGATAAATTTCAATAAATTTACTTTCCTTTATCATAAACACATCATACTCTTATGTGACCGCAATTAGATGGTTGAACAGTTTAATACAGCCGGGAAACTAGATAGTTCTGATATAATTTGGTTCTTGAGCAAAAAGGTGATGATTACGTGAAAGCAAGAAATATTCAGGTACGAAAAAGGACATTTATTCAGCAATACGGGGCAAAGGATAAAACAAACACCGCCTGACAAATACTGCTTAAAATGTACGACCAAATCATATTGACAGGTATTCCTTACCGATCCTAGCCTGACTTTCGGACGAATGCTGACTGATAAAGTTATTTACAAAACACAACACTTTTGGCCGAGATCGCAACATCATTTGTATCCGTCAGTGGCCGAGTTCATCAACATGTTCATGAATTTTAAAACGGGTTGTAGTTAAGCTCTCGACGTGGAATAAAATAGCGCTACGAACAAAATGAGAAATGATTTATATTCGTTCAACCAACTAGGAAATCTCTTCGTGTACTGTTTATGAATTATAAAAAATTTGTAAGACCATACGATCTATGAATTTTAAAGGTAAAGCCACGTTGGTTCATTATATAATGCTCATGGAGATCGTTAACACGTCCGAGAAAATCTCCAAAAATAAATTGTTTCTCAACAAATGGCGGACCGTTCGAGTACGGCTTTGTAAAATTTTAAATTCTTTTTTTCAAATTTATCAATTAATATTAACAAATATCGGTTATTTATCAAGTGGTAGTAACAAATTGCAAGGTGGTAGTAACCATTATAAAGTCGTATTTACGGACTTCGATTATATGACAAGTTATACCGCCAAATTTTGATTATTTATAAAGTTATGTTAAAAAATTCGATTATTTTTGAGTCGTATGAACATATTAGGGTTTATTAAATCAATAATACTCTTAAAAATATTTATTTGTAGTGTGAACCAATACAATCATCTCTAGAGCCTACAAGTTTGATGGTATGAAATTTCAATAATGCTAAAAGTCTATAATTAAACACTTTATTCCGAGAAGTTATACTTTAATTTTACTAATTATTATTTATGTAGAATTCTGTAATTAATATTATGTTATCACACGATAAAAAACTGGTTTCCCTTCACTAACTAAAACATGATATTAAATTACAAATTAGAAAAATTCTGACACAAAACATAATTGGGAAACTTTAAACTTTTTCTTTATTTTTATTGATAAATTGTAATGAAATGTTAAACATGAGTAGAACTTACACTGTAAAAATATACATTCAGGTATATATGAAGATTTAGAGACAGCTAGTGTTTCCATTAAAATATTTTAAAATTTTTCACACATTAAATACAGGTGTCAGGGTGTCTGAGTGGCAGATTTCAATGTTTGAAAAATTGTAAAGAAAATTACACCTCTAATACAAAGTAGGTTTATTTTAACTTTATAACAACAAATGCGGATTTCATTTTTTAAAAACCACGTTTTCCAAATGGCGGCCATCGAGTCTGACACACTCTTCAAGTCTAGCAAGCATGTTTTCAAAAACGAGTTTGCAGAGCGACTGGGGTATCCTACTGACTTCGGCTCGAATATTTTCTTTAAGTTGTGTCACAGTGCTCGGATTTGTTTTGCAAACAACGGATTTTAAGTATCCCCCTAAGAAAAAGTCACATAGGCTTAAATCGGGTGACCTAGGTGGCCACGGTACGGTACCGTTTCGGGATATGTTTTTTTCTGGAAATAACTGCCGCACTGCATTCATGGACACATTAGCAGTGTGAGCTGTGGCCCCTTCCTGATGGAACCATGTGTTTTGGTTGAAGGATAGACTATTCTGTAGTTCTACTCTGAAAAAGTCATTTAACATCTGGACATATCTCTTCGAATTCACAGTTACAGTTTGGCCACGTTGATTTTCAAAGAAATAAGGCCCTATGTTTGCAGATGCAGACAAGGTACACCAGACTGTTACTTTAGGCTTACGTAAAGGCTCTTGAGGTTGGGTTGTGTCTTGGGTTGTGGACATCCCAGTAACGAAAGTTCTGCTTATTCACATATCCTCCAATTTGAAATTGAGCTTCGTCACTAAAGAATATGTTGCCCATCCGGGTAGCAGTACGAAATCTCAAGATCACCTCCGCGTAAGTTTTTCTTAATTCGAAGTCAGAATCGTGTAAATCTTGAACAATTTGAATTTTATATGGATGGAACTTGAGCTTTTTTCGCATTATTACCTGTAAAGTTTATTTCGGCATTCTCAATATCGATGAACGTGTACGCAGTGATAAACGGGGATTTTGTGGCTGTGTTTGAGGCTACCAATGGTGTAGGTCCTGGCCTGGGCTTGACCTTGCTACCCATGACTGAATGAGGTTGATCGATGGTCCATCACGTAATCGACAAATACTGTAACGATTATTAAATCGACGGCGTGCTACAGACAGCAAAAATCCACTCGAAATATACGCCTCGATGGCAAAAGCGCGGTGCTGTCTACTCCACTGTTCCATGGCTACTAAAACATCCGCACCGCTTGCGCTTCTAACGACGCCCCCCGCGCTCCTCTCATGTGTTGCGTTCAGAAACTATGTTTGTTGAAACTTTGAAATCTGCCACTGGACACCTGTATATTGATTGGCGTACCTTACACAGGCCAACAATATCGTTACGTTAAATAATCCACTTATCGTATATTAAGACCAAACACGGATTAAATTTTAGGAAGTTTACCATGAATAATGATGAATAAAAATTAGTTAAAAGGTTTGAGAGTTTGAAATAAAGGTTTTCTTAAAAAAATATCTACCTTAAAAATTGTGGTGTTAACAAAGAACAAACCAAGAAAAACTAATCAATTATAATTAAATGCACAAGACACAATCTAGCTAAAGCCATAACTTTGTTTATTTGAAATCTGTGACCAATATTATTACTGTTAAATATAATTAAAATTACAACAATAAATTTAATTTTATTGCCTGCCGCATAAAATCGTCATGAAAATAAATTATAATAGAAGTCGGTTAAAATTGGTTTGAAGCACGTCTGTATTATTTCTATGGAATATACTTCTTTCCTTGTAAAAAGAAAATATCCTAGAATTATTACCTTTCTTATTTTGGATATAAAAGTCTATGACAAAGAGAAATCGAAAAATCTGTAAAGATAACAACATCAGGGGCGATATAAAAGTAAGTGTTATGAATAAAGAAATATAAAAGAATAAAATAAAACCTGGAAAAGGCAGTTGTGTTTTTCGTGTTTAAACTTACATTATTACGACTCGAAATGACGCCGTAAATTAGAAGTTTTTAAACAGAAATTGGGTTGACAAATTTACACAACACAATATCGTCAATACATACAATATCGTCAATATTTTTACGGGGAGAGACAATATTTATTGAAAAAAGTTAACATTTGACAAGCTGTAAGCATATAAAAAATATAGCCGGACATTTATTGATTCCGTAAGAACCCTTCTTGTTCTACCGATCGAATACTAACAGTTCTATAAAATAAGATCCATCATTATTTTGTCGAATACAAAGTGGCACTATTAGAAGCTTGTTAATATTGGTATTTTGACGAAGGTATAAGCTTAGGGTAGGGCCCCAAAATTCGGTGATTTAAATATATGCAATCATCTTTGATTGTTTTCCTTAAAGAAGCATTTTTATAATTTATGAAAAATATTCAATAAGATTTTCTATGGAATTAGAGAGTTGCTTAATGAAATAACATAGCTTCGATTTTCGTATGACATGAGCTCAGGGATCTATGAATAAAATCCACAATCACTTTTGATTTATTAAGAAGATAGCAATGAAAATAGTTTCGTATCATCAAGAAGTAAGTACCATATTAAGCGGCGTAATCGTCTTTACCTATAACAAATTCGAAATTTTGTTGTAAAAATAATAATTGTCATATTGATTTATCACGATTTACTTTTTTTTGGTTTTTTTGGACGTGGGTAGGGTTTAGTAGGTATTGTTTTTTTGGACGTGTTAATTTCGATGTTATCATTTTAATTTAATTTGTAAATCAGATGAGAAATTACTAAAAATTAGAATGGCTTATAAGTTGATGTTAAATATTAAAAGACAATTTAAAAAACAAAATTAAACAGCATTTTCAAATGACTTATTCATTTGAAATTAGAGATGCACATCGTGATTGCAAAAAGTAGAAGTCGATAATAATGTACACAAGCTTCTGTAAATGATATCATTATATATATATATATATATATATATATATATATATATAGGTATATATATATATATATAGGTAGCCTATATATTAACCTAAGACGTATTTTATCTTAGTGCAAAATTTTAATATTAAGAGCCCTCTTCCCCACCTTCTCCCCGTCCAAGATCTTCTTCGCAACGTATCAGTAAATGACAATTTAAAAAACTAATAATAAATCAAATTACCTTGTTTCAATGAACATTATGCACAAAATTGTATCAAGGCCTTTACTATGATAGATTAAGTAATTTATAACAATATAAAAAAAATTAACATCTACACACATCTTTTTTCTATTCATCGAACGAATGATTTATTCGAAAAGCGTCTTTTGCACAACCCGTAAAACCTTACTTTCCTGCTGAAGGCGAAGGTCGAATAACTCACTACGTGTGAAAGTGTCTTGCCGTGACCAAGGTAGCAAGCAGGATGTTCATGAATTTTAAAACAGAGCACATTTGAGCTGAGCGTGAAATAAAACTGCGCGATGAATAAAGGCCCAAAGGGGATTTATGATGAGTTGACAGAAGCTGTGACCTTCCTGAGTGCGCCCCTGAATTGTTAAGAACGCCCGTATGCATGAAGATTCAGCAGTATAATGGCGATTCATTCCTGTTTAAATACACACCATTGTTGACACGTCCTTTGTGATGCTGACGAGAATGTTTGCCAAATTCTAAAGCGAATCTTACGGTGAAAATCCAGTACTGCAAAGTATTCTTATTTATACCACTAATCCAGTAAACAAATTTTGGCTTATATAATAATGCTTATATTCAAAGTAAATATAAAAAAATGGAGTTTACGCTGAGAGGTGAAATACTGTGGTACAAAATGACACATATTTTACTTTAACAGTACGGCATATGAATGTTCAGACCAGATTTCAAAATACGATGTGACTTTATATTCACATATTTGTACAATCTTTAGATAAGTATAATTAAACATACAATAAGAAGAATATTATAACCAAACATTTATCCCATCCCGTTAGAAAATTGCATTGATTAATTTGGTTGCGAAAATAAAATGTTTGATGAATTTATAAAATCGTATTCCAACTAAAGATTTTACTTCCAGATTTTAGTAGCTACTGAGTGACTCAAAACCCTATGGATTTTCTGAAAGATATGAATAAAAAACAGCCAGCAAAGTCTTTTAGGATACTTGCGCTTTAATATTTATGTGTGTATATATATACTACTATTTGTATTTATATTTGTATTCATTTAAAATTAATTAGCAGCTGATTCAAGTTTATTAATGAGAAGATGGCATAATTATTGAAATCTTCGTATAAAATCTCATATTTGATACTATCGTAACTCTGAAACCACCGTCTATCATCTACCATAGTAACTAAAAATAACAATACCTTAAATGTATATTAAATAAAGTAAATATGTCACAGTTATTCTTGACATCATAAATATTATGAACAGCCAGTCGTACTTGTGTTGGCGACTTATGACAAATTTGCAGTTCTTTTTCTAATATAATTTTCCATGCATTTGGAAATATAATCTATGGTTTCCAAAGAATTAGTTCCTTAAACATTGTACAGTTTTTAGAAAATTGTCTTTTAATGTTTAATATATCTTTTTAATTCATTAAAATTGGTGATCATAAATTGACACGGCAATAATTACCTATATAATACAATTTCAAATTTAAGACGTGTAAAGGCTAATTGACTTATTTCATAGTGCTTACTCCTTTATCACATGAAATTCATTTCGAAAGTATGTTCTTAATGAATCAAAAGTGATTGTGGTCACACTGTACATTCCGATTACACATACGGTATCGAGGAGAAAGTGGACATGAACTGTACTGTGCGTTAATCGACTGTAGTTTTGAGCTATGTAATTTCATGAAGCCACTCTATAATTTCATTGAAAAACTTAAAGCAACACAACAAATTATGTTTATTTTTATAATATGATACGCAATAAGATTATGTTTATTTCTATATTGTTAACTATATTTATTAAAAATAATATCAACATTAGATTGAAGTATACAAAGTTACGGTATTAGTTAGATTATTTCTTGGGCGTTTTTTTGCTGTTCTCCTCAATAATCTCTCATAAATAATATCTATAAGAATTTAAGCTGTAAGGGTAACTAACTCAATTTCAAATTACTAAGAACGATTCACGTCTCAAATTCATGCTACTGAAACTGTTTATCATAATTACACGATATTATCATTTAATTAATTTGCTAAAACCTATTAACGTAACATGTTTAGAAAAGTACTCAAAATATTCAGACATTTTGCTTCAGCAACGTGGTTTCTGCAATGTTACTTCATAGCTGTGAAAGTTCAAAATCCGATTTTCACAATGGATCAAACTTACCTAAACGTATATCTGGGACACGTTTAATATTTCTGAGTTAAATATTTAGCAAACGATGCTACAAATTAACGTTATTTGCACAAACGAAGTGTTTTTACCAGCAACTTTAACCGATGTAGATTTGTGTGAAGGAAACTGCGGCTTGAACTCTTCTGAAGAGTAAAATGTTATAAGTAACATAAAATTAATATTTATTCTGTTCCAAAAATATGTCACGTGATAAGCATATTTGTTATCAAAAAATTACTTAAAGTTTAAAATTTTCACTTTTCTAAAACAAAGTAAGAAAACCCGTGTATTTTGAATTTTCCTTACCTACTGAATATTTAGTAAATACTTATCAGTGCAACTATTTTATTAGTGCAACTATCATTCATCAGAATACAAATATTTATTTAAATCCATACTGATGGTACAAAGAAACACAAAAAAATTTAAATCCACGGTACACATTTAAAAATGAAAACTGACAAATGATAAAAAGTGACCAAATTTATTGTAACGTTGCAGCTTAGCTTGTTACAGACTTTATGTTATGGAAAATAACTATGTTATAAACAAAAAGGTACGGTTATTTACACGTTTCCAAATAAAGCGAGATTTGAATATTTATGTATTGTTCCTAATGGCCATACAATGCATGAGTAAACTCTACAGCAAAATTCAGTGTTGTCACAAAACTTTAATAGAATTTAAAATTATTTATATAGGCAGATATAATTGAATACATATTTTTTAAAATCAAGTCTTATAAGTCTATATGAGTAGAAAATTACAGTCATGTAATATTAATATAAACATGAACTCAGAATTTACGTTGACTGAAGGTCACGAATTCATCTACGTTTTTACGTTATTACTAGCAGGTTTTAGTGATTACCTTAGTAAAATTACATTGTTAACGAATTCACATTGTAGAATAATTTATATCCGACAAGAATTTCTTTAGAAATAAATTGAATTCGTGTAATTAAAATATATTATTCGAGAATACTGTGAAATTAAAATAAATTGTATTTTTAAAAAAAACTAATAATTGTTTCAACTTTTACAAACTTATTCAGCAATCTAATGTGCTTTGGCAACGAGTTCAATTTTTTCTAGAAAGGTTGTCAAATATTTCAGAATATTTTATTATAAGGTAAAAATAGGACTGAGTGCACACGGTTAACAATAGCTAACACCAACCTTACTTTGCTCAATTGCACTTAATTTGTTTATATTACACATTAAACAAAGAAAACAATTAATAAATTGCAAAATTTCTAGGTCTTAAATAATAAAAAGCGTTAATGTACAAATTGCTACATATAAAGGTTCTAAAGTAGATCAAATATCATTTTGCCAAAAAGTTTACGTTTTAGATATTCAATTTCAAATAATAATATTATTGCAACAGTGCAGGAAAAAAGAAAAACCCAAAGCAAACAATTTTACATGCAAGCACGATACGGGGCCACAATTTTGTGGATACGGTAAGTAAAAATCTTTTCACTATGAACTAGTAGTAGTTCTTACTACAAGGACTGGAAATGTTTTTTCACCTGTGTATTTTATTTCCAGACTATTAAAACTCTATTAACAGTAAACTCTATTAATCTTAGTCTACCAAAAAACCTGGAAAAAGTGACCAAGAAAAACTTTTAGAGGTTGTGTTGTGTTGAGTGTTATGTAGAAACTGTATAAGCAATCTTCTTTTCATAGGTTTTTTATTTAAATTCATTTTGTTCTATGTACAAAATGACTGTATCTCTGGTAAATATATGTAGATAAATCACATGCACGCACGCAAGAAATTTTGCAAATACTTGTAAATCCAATAAAACTACAAAAATAAGGGTAACGTCACCTATTTAATAACAGGGCCGTAAGTAACGTTACAGTAGCTCCACCCTGGTAAATGTAGGCATACTGAGCTTTCACTCACTACGTTCCTTGAGCACGTGGCTTTTAGATAGTGATCTGGGTATTGCCATCAATTCACAAGATTGTTACAATATATAATGGAAATTAACAAGTACGTATCGGGTCACTTGTAAATTATGATGTCATTGTCATTTAAGAGAGTATTAAACTATATATTTCAAAAATTCTTTTTTCGTATTCATACACGGCCAAAAAGGCATACGGTAGCTGAATGAGATGCTAATATCCCGATTCTTGGTTCTGCTCTTCCCATTCATTTGCTATATTTTTTATTTTAAATTAATGTGCAAAACATATTTTAATAATTTATCCTAACTTATCTTAAGTACATGCTCAGTCGTTCAGTAAATTTCATCTACGATATTTTTGCGTACATATTTTTTTTTTCTTATTTCCAAAAGTAATGACGTAAGCAATTTCATTTCAAAAACTAACTTTTCTACAGTTTTACATAGTCTTGTTTAGAAATGGGATCAGGATAGTAAGGGATATATTACAAACGGCTTAACATTTTGAAGCTTATTGCTTGCGAGTAGTAAACTGGGCTAATAATAAAAAAAAGTTCTAATTTTAATACGAAATAAATTTTAAAAGAAATTTATAATAATACTCCACACAATGAGTTTTTCTATAACTATTCATCTTAAAACAGGGAAGTACAGTGAACAAAAATGTTTTGCTACATATTAACTAAAATCTTTATTTGAAGAATGTTCTTACAGAATTTCATGCATATGAGTTTAAAACTGTGGTACCAGAATGTCACAGGAAGACGGAGGCACGTGTGGACAATATTGAATTACAAAGATTCCATGTTTGACTACAAAATCCTAAAAAGGTCAATCAAAGAAGAAAGGTAAATATGATAACAGGTGGTAAGAGAATGTCACAGGAAGACGGAGGCACGTGTGGACAAGATTGAATTATAAAGATTCCATGTTTGACTACGAAATCCTAAGAAGATCAATCAAAGAAGAAAGGTAAATATGATAACAGGTGGTACGAGAATGTCACAGGAAGACGGAGGCACGTGTGGACAAGATTGAATTATAAAGATTCCATGTTTGACTACGAAATCCTAAAAAGGTCAATCAAAGAAGAAAGGTAAATATGATAACAGGTACTATTACCTCTACCTTTCGGTTAACTGATTTAAATTTTGGTCATATTCATATATTAAGGTTTACAAATTGAAATATATTGCGTAGGTATTATTTTCTATCGCAACCTGAAACTTGCCACGAGTGAATTTATTTATATATATATATATATATATATATGTATATATATATATATATATATAAATATATGTATATATGTATATATATATATATATATATATATATATATATATACATATATATATATATATATATGTATATATGTATATATATATATATATATATATATATATATATATATATATATATATATATATAAGTTTGTGAAATGATTTCGAAGACGAAAAGTAACGAAAAATTATACAATGAATTGCGCATTCTGTAACATATTCGCAATCCGCCTATACACTTCTACTTTACGTGTAATGAACGTGTTAGGGCCATAATTTAATCAGGAAGATGGGCGGAAATAGGGGAACGGCAAAGGATGGCCGGGGCAATCTCTCAGGGGTCTGATTGATTGAATTGCCGTTAAAAGTGTTATATGAGAGACGTTAGTAGCTGCTTGCAGCTGAGCAGATGAAATAATTAGGGACGTGATTGAAGTAGTGATTTGTTGATATAAATTTAGATTTGGCAATCATCTCCAAGGAAAAAGCATTTTTTTATTTACTATCTTTTATTAACTTTACCAAAATTACTAAAATAAATGTCATTTATTTCTGCCAACGATTTTTATATAAAGATTTGTGTATCTCTCACTTTCGTTTGTGAAAATTCCTGTATAATTTTCAAGAGGCGCAGGAGCCATAGAGAAAAATGACATCCGCATTAATGACGTCACTAGGGCCACATCTTTTTAAAATTCAGATTCTACAGGTTATTCTTTTTCGTCATGACTTGGAAAAGTAAATCAAATTGTTCAACGGTATTTTTAGTATGATTTGACGTTAACTGATTTAACATTGGACCCACTTTAACATCGTAAAAAAATGTTTAATGTTTGTTCACGAAAATTTAAGTTGCCCAACAGAATTACCCAACATTTTAAAGCACAGGTGCTGTGGTCGAGTTTGATGATAGAGATCTAATGACAACTTAATAATGAAATCTTTAAAGTTGTGGTATGACTAAGGGAGGCATAAATTGACCCTTTCGTGAAATCAGGGCAAATGATAAAGCCGATAGTTGGTAATAGGCACTTCTCAGTATGAAGGAGTAAACTAATCGGTTATGGACTTATTTAAATTGTACCGACACAGGCAAAGAAATAGAAAAGTAAATAAAAAGATATTAAATTACACAAGAAGATAGGGAGAAACTAAGTTATTATTAGTTTGGTAGTTATGTGAATAAGTACAAATATAAACTAATACGTGTATTGAAATATTAGTACGTACGTTGATAAACAAGTAAGTATATGCAGGTATATAGAAAGATATGCAACGATATATATATATATATATATATATATATATATATATATATATATATATGCGTGTGTATGTATATAGTATACACAGGTACATAATTGTATAGATAAAGATGAATATGTTTAAATCAACAAATACGATAAATTTATTTTTCAATTTCATAAATGAGCTGCGGATTGATACTCAATATATTGTTAGTTCGTGAAATCGTTGGTACCATTGGATATCATGAAACACTCAAAATGGAAAATAAAACATGTTTATAAAAAAATTTAAAAATTGAATATAATAGATACTTATTTTTTTCCTAACTCTAGAAGTCATTGAATGGTATACGTCACGTTCCTTGACTGATGTTTTATTCTTCATGTTATAATCACCATATTATATGTGAAATGTTTCGTCTTTATCATTGTAGAAAAGTCTAATTTTAATATATGATTTTCGTGATTCGTTACTTTTTGAAATGTTATATACCTACAATGACGAAATAGGGCCAGGGGTAATATATTACGTGCACGGCAAACAAGAACAACAATTGTTATAGCATGTTAAATAAAGAAATAAATGGATTCCCGGCGGAAGAAAAAATAATACAGATAAAATTTACGCTTATCTCCAGTTCAAGTAATAAACCCTAAGCGTATATATATTATGAAAACACACAATAGTCAGTTATGTCGCTATGGAGTTTGGTCTAGCTGTCATTATGCAAATATTTCAACTTGTTTGTTTACGTTATACTGATTACTAATTTAGTTTGTATTTCCGTACGTGATATCAATGAATTTTAATGGGTTTTAATTGAGTTTTGTCGATTTTAGTATTTGCTCATTTAACTGTTTCGCTTGATTGGAATAAGCGAAGCGAGTTCTCTAAATCTGAAATATCTGTAATGTACTAAATCGTTTAATTATTGATTGACAAGAGATATCTGATATTTTGTTGTAGAAGTGATCGAATCTAAATGTTATGATTATATAAGAATATCAAGTGCAGTGTAAGATATATTCAGAAGGTAAATAAAGATAATAATCCGAAAAAACCTAACATTGTTCTTGACCTTGGGATTCTGCAACCAATTGGACTGAAGTGAAATCCATTATGGTGAAAATGGCGTATGTACGTCTGTCTATCGAAGGTTTCAAAGTGCTAAATAAAATAAAATCTAGAAATTAATTTAAAATCGAAAATCGTATTTATAATAGAACAAGTATTATTACAAGGAGGTTCTAAAGCACGTTTAGTAGGGGCAGATGCACCTCTTTATAATATGATATGATCATTCCATAATAGGTAAAAAAATAAATATTCTACATGTGATTTATTTATCCGTATATATGTATGAAAAACGTAGATTAATTTCAACAAAATATAAGTGAATTTGTTGTGTAGGCAAAGAACCCTCGTAGCAGGATTGCCATTCGTAAACCGAAACTGTTCATTTTTTATTGTTATGATGACTTGGCAAGGAAATTTACAAGAATGTTGCTTTGCTTGCAATTATGTATTTATTTACCTTAACAAATGTACATATATCTGGTGCTATAACGTATTGCTTCAAGAGACATTTCTTCCATTTCAACAAAAATATTGTATTTATAATATTACTAGAGAGGTGGATAACCAAATGTGTTAACAAAAAATGATAAATTAATTTTTAAAAAACGAATAGACAAAATAATCTAATACTGTTCCAGAGCAAGATCGAGGGGGATGGAAAACAAAAAAGAAGGATTAAGGAAAAAAAATATGAAAGGGTACAGAATGCGGAAAATAAAGTTAGGACATTTGGATATTTGAATGGATGTTGGAAATGTAATTTTTGAATTGTTTTTATTGCCTTGATCACATAAGCATTGAATAAATATTCATAAAAAGGAGTACTATATTCGCGTATAACAAGTTTGCAAAAATTCTTAGAATATGCGTAATTGAATTATTATATTATTGTTAATAAAAATAAGCCTAATTGTTACTAAATATGAAATAATAAATACAAAATTTAAGAATAAGTAAGTAATCGAAAAACACTATTATTGAACACAATAAATAATACCAAAAAAATATATATTTGGTATAAATTGTAATTAAAAAAATAGTAATCGGAAATTATGATGTCATATTAATGTTATATAATCATGGCAAAACAATTGGCACTGCCAAGAATAAAATTAATTGGACATGTTGGTTTAATCTTAACCAACATGTCCGATTTATTTCGAAATGGAGTATCAATTCTAATGCTTATAATAGTAGTGAAATGTTATATGTTCATATGTTTATTGTCTACCTTTCTTCTTAAATTCCACAATAGATTTATATACACAAGAGATATAGATATTACGCATCTAAGATAAAAAGATAGGCCGTATATAATTTCATTGTTATTTACAGGATAGCTTGGTGAATATGAACGCTAAAAATATGCTCATGCACGGAGAACTGAATAATTGCTTTCATAATTATATAAAACAATTTGGTCACGACGTATAAGTTTCGTCAATAGGTAACACGCAATAAGGATTTTAATAACAAATAAAGGTTTTATTATTAAATAATATATTCGTTATCCTTATTGTGAAAAATTATGAACGCTTGCGGGAATAAATTTCACTACCAGTAAGTAAATATATTTTGTCCCTAAAGTTCCCCTGATACTAAATAGTTAGCATTTATGATTTAGTAGTTATAAAGGTAATAATTTATCCCTGCGTATATTTATTCGGAATCTGCTACATATTTCGACTGGCGGAGCTCTGATGGATGGAACAAATGTGGATGGGTATGAGGTGAAGAGTACATTTTCCTGAACCCACGTGGGCGAAGCCACGGTCGAAAGCCGAAGCGGTGTATTGAATTAACTATCTTTGTTTGTATGAATGAAGTAAATTTCATTACTAGTTTTAACTTAGTTTTAATCTAAAGTTTTTAATTAACATATTAATCTTGGTTTGATTAATGAAAAGGAATAAAACCGTTTTTTTATGCAAAACGAAATCGTTAGCCTTCCCAAAAAACGTGGAGCTTTTATTATACTTATGAATGGTTTCGAATTTTTTTACATTTTCCCACATTAAAATTTTTGGCATAACTACAAAATTTTAAAGTGATAAATTAAAAAGTTAGATGCCATAAATATTATGACCGTTTGTACTATTCATGTAATAAAATGTAACTTAGTCAAAGTGACCGATTACCTGTTTGTATGGTATATTCCCATTGTTATGTGTACCCACAATACAAAAAAATGTATAATTAAAAAGTCAACATCCAGCTAACACTTCTTCATCACTTTAAAAACCAAAATTTTAAAAAAATCCTGTAAGAAAAATTCGTTTTCAATTTACACGCAAAAGGAGTGAGATGAATATTCTTTACTAATTTTTAAAATTTTACTTTTATTTTAAGCCTTTAACATTACAGTATAAAAGGAGACCGGGGAAAATATGATAGGTTTTACTAACACGGAATACAATTTTTAAAAACTGGTATATTTAAAATAATAAAACTAAATAATTCAATTCAGTCATGAAAAATTTTAAAAAAATTAATTTCTCTTTCTGATCATATCTACGTACAAAATTACTATCTTCGTAAAGTTATTAACAAGTAAAGTAAATAAAAAAATTATAAAAACCCCAATGACGTATACAGTAATTTTTAGAAACGATTATAACAAAATTATTTTAGCAATTACTTTTTAGGGTTCCGTTGCCAAATGGCAAACACGGAACCCTTGAAGTTTCGTCCAGTCCGTCTGTCTCTACATTCGTCATGCAGGCCATCCATCCGTCACAACCATCTATCCGTGGGTCATAACCATTTTGTTTGGAGACTATTGACGCTATTTAGATAAAATGGATGGTTTGGATGGTACGTGCCTACTGTGAATTGTTTTACAATGAAATAAAAGAATCATGAAAAAACTAATATTAACGGTGGCAAAACATACTGAGTGATGACAAAAGAAATCCAGTGTATATAGGCATATGCAGTATCATTAGAATACATACGCTTATCTTAAAAATGATATAGAGGTTACAAATAACTTTTTTATTGTAGTCAATTATGGGTGAGAAATTCGCTTTTAAAACCATAAAAAGTGGGTTACATTCCGCAAACTTTTCAACTAATTGCTTAAAATTGACAAAACTTTTCAACTAATTGCCTAAATTCACTTGAAAAGTTTCGTGTATATAATTATAAAATATTAAAAACAATGAGGATGCGACGGACAGCCATAGTGAAACAATAGGAGTCTGATTTTTGCTCTTTAACTACGGGATACTAAAAGCAACTAATCGATCTATACTTCCTGATATAATAGGATACAATCGTAAGTAGGGCGCTACTTCCAGTGTGTTTAAACCGATTTTACCCAGAGTAAAACGATGTAAATATTACCTATTTTCTGAGAAAAATTGTAAATAGTGTCCAGAGAGGTGGTGCGCCGTTGCGTGAAATAAATCTTTGTATTCACACACACACGCACACGCACACGCGCATGCGCGTTTGCGTGTGCGTGTGTGCGTTAAACCAATGCTTCAGCAGTTATTAGGAAATAAACAATTACATGTTTATAAAATTATTCGCGTAGAATTATTCGTTGCTGATAATTTTGGTTCTATCTATATTTAAATACCATTATTCCTAATTTCTTTTTACATTTTTATGAGCTGTGGTCTTAGTGATCTGGGTAAGATATCTATTTTTGAGCATTTCCCCTTAAACATGTTTAAATTAAATCGTTAAGGAATATATAATAGATCATGATTTGATAAACTTTTGCTTGACATCCTACACGATAAACTTGGAAGAATTTTTTTAATAACAAATTGTACCACTTGAAATTAAACCTTGAATCAAAATTTTAAATTTTTTGACCATGCTATAAAACAATGACGCACAATTGGATTCTACTGGTGTTTTGTTTTTAAAATTTTATGGAATACTAAAAACATGTAACTATAATTTTATCCGATACTGTAGCAATAATTTTAACTTCATAGTCTTTTTAGCTACATCCGCCATTTTCATGGTCGTGAAAGCTATACATAGCCGAAATATCAACACGTTATTTATAACCGTAATATTTTTAAATAGTTTTTATAAAAATAAAAAACATGTTTATAATATTTATTAGTGCTTATGTGCGTACAGCAGCCTCGTATGGCGGGTTGTAACCGTACTTCTTTTAAGTTTAGTTTTTAACTTGTTTTTACTAAAAAGCCGACCACATTCAAATAAGAGTTATCTATATCTTTTGAACTTTTTTAGAAGGCAAAGGAAATAATTCTAATTGATAGTTATAATACATAGAGTAATTTCCAAACCTAACATTTTAAAATTTAATTTTAAAGAATTAAAAAAAACCTATCCCGCAGAAAACCAATTTATGGGGTGCACAAAAAAATTTGATTTCTGTATATTTTTGGGGAGATAGGAAATGTTTTTTTAATATTTTGCTACGCATCGATTAAGGACATCATCTGAAATTTCTACGACTAAAATATTATGTCTGTATAATATGTTATATATATATATATATATATATATATATATATATATATATATATATATATATATATCTAAAACTGTAAGAATTATTTGGTTATGACAGACTGGCGTATAGATATGACATATTTATTGGGGTTGCTACTTTGCCACAGGACCCCAAAAAGTGTCACATGATTTGATAATAAAAGAAAGTTACTATGTTACGTTATTTCCTATTTTCCTTGAATCTACGTACATATATATTAAACCACGTTAAATATAAAATTTCCTAAAATTTATAAAAATAAAAGAAAGTGTTTCATCTACTAGTTATAGTATCAAATCAAGCCAATGATATAGTTACGAGATAGGTATTACTTTAAACATAATTTGACTTTAGACTTGACTTAACATTTGTTGTAGTGTAGTGCGGCGCGCCGCGAAAATTTTGCGATAGTAAATTGGACTAATATGCCGTAAAATAATTAACCCAATCAATTATGCGCGTAAGGCATGTACGGTCAATATAAATTTCTTATGTCTTAGAGGTTAATAGAGGTTGTTATACAAATTGTAAATTTTTGTGCTCTAAAAAAATCTGTGCGATTTTTTTACAATACCAGTAGCTTTCGTTGTCGAGGACCTAGAAAATGTTTTCCACGATTTCCACCCTATATTATTGTAGATATCTTCACTGACGAGACTTTTGATTGAGTAAAAATTAATTTTTTAAGTGCGAGTTAAACTAAAGCTACGAGTATACCGCACATATTTGTTCTTTTGACAAGCGGATTTTTTCAAGATCACTCTTCGTAAGTTACATCCATCATGTTTTGTTTTATAAGAGCTAATAAAAAATATAAAAATAGAGATATCTTTAGTTTATTTTGCAATGTATGTTTTTGTTTATTTATTAAATAATCCCCTGTTAACTTACAGACGACTTCAAAGCATGGTACATGCGCAAGCACCAAATATAGTAGTTTTCATTACAATATGAACTATGATAAAAAAATACATCAGTTGCAAATAAAAATTTTTCAATAATTTAACCTGATATGTGTGATGACTAAGCTTAGTAGTTTATTTCCTGGGTAACGGACTTAGAAATAAATATGCCAGTAACTACATTTTGTTACGTAGATTAAAACGTTTAACAGAAATGGGTAATTTGTAAAGGTTATTTTCGTGAAAAAGCTTTTTACACGACATTGAAAAAGGGAGTATTGGGTTTAGGATTCATATTATTAATTATGTGGGTTTATTTTCACTTATTTGGTTTATGTTTCAACTATATGTTTATTGCGGAAACGGACTTTTGATGCTTAATATTTAAAATTAAATATTCAATAGTACAACTTGAAGCGTAATAAAATAGACCCTACCAGTCGATGTAAAGCTGACATATTATTTATTCACCAGAAAGAGGAACACATCAGTTCTAAGGGTCAGATATCTAAATAAAACCGGAGTATCTATAAAAGACGCCAAATAAAGGGGAAAACGTTCGAAGCGATTGAATAGCCTGCTGCCTGATGTGTACATTCGACAGTAAAAGGGAAGCCACATGTAAAGTACCACACCCACTTTGAAAAGGACACCGGCGGAAATGGGCCTGGCTTTACAGAAATTGAATATGATTTTAAAAAAAATGGCACATATATTAATATACAAAAAGCAATCAATTCGGTCACTGATAAAAAAGCTATCTCCAGAAGACGCTCGTAATATTTTTAATACATCAAGAATTTTGATTAAAAAGTAAAAATTACCTAATAACTTTTTGACAAAAAATTAATACTGATGTTTTTTGTGACGTGTAGTCTTGACAAAATTATTTAAAAATATACTCTTAACTGGTATTGACATTCCCTCTGTATTGCCACAATAACTTTGAATTTCACGATAATTACATTTATAACGACGATAATTGGCATTTTACGACGATAATTACAAAATATCAAAGAAACTTAGACGATATGTTTCATGGATATAAATTGCTATCTGATCTTTAAGAGAAAACTATGATTTTTTTATAATTTTGAACGGCGAATTATAAGAGGCGTTTGTAACAATATATCCACGCCATTTAGATATATTGTTGCAGAAAAATTACATACTGTTACACTTAAATACTTTTTTATTTAAGATATTACTACTTGATTATTTCGAATGTGAGTATGATATTATACAAAGATTACGCAAAAAGTGAGATTTAAAGTTATTTTCTCATAAAACATATTAATTTTATTTATTTTATGTTTCAAAAAATGTTTGCAATGACAAACAATTTATTATTTTCAAATTTGTTCCAAGACAAAATATTAATACATACACACACACACATGTGAGTGTGTGTATATATATATATATAATATATATATATATATATATTTTTTTATATATATATATATAAATATATATATATATATATATATATATATATATATATATATAAAATATATATATATATATATATATATGATAATCTTCAAACTATCCCTTGATAAAAAATTACATATTTTTTATTCTATATAATTCGTCATTTATATTTAGAGAGACGCTTATTTTTTCTTAAGTAAGTTTTTCTATGTTTTTCAAAGTTTTCCCAGTCGCAAAGTTTCGGTCTTAAGAAACATCTAATATTTACTTTCATACTTTGCTTATAAGGAAGTATTGCCACATGCATTTTCTATTTAATAATTTTTGTTTCATTACCAAAAACCTTCTCAAGTCACCAATTTCCGCACTATTTTTTAAAATATAATTTCATCTTTATACTTTTATTAGCTTTATACAATTAAAAATTAGGGGTGGGTAAAGTCGACTTGATAAACAAATTTGTCAAGTCGACTTTTACTTACTCCTGACTATCATATCGATTTGAAACTTTGAATTTTACAATTCTTGTGGCAATATTATAATGTGGTATCATCTCCCTTACATTATGGTCGAGGAGAAAGATTATATAAATTTCTCAATGGCTTACTATAAATCTATCGAGTTTGGGCTCGTGTGACTTGCCTCAATGAGCCCTTCGTTTACAATATCGTTTTTTAAATTATAAGTTTTCTTATTTTGTTAAAATCTTTATTTTATAAAATTAAAATAAATTACTTACTAATTCCGGATGAAAAATTTAATCATGTGCTACTTTTATCGACCAAGAATGACACATCATATGTCTTGGACGACTGATGTACCATTTCCTGTGATTTTTAAATCAATGTTCATTCTAACTCTTAACATTTATGTTCTAATTATTCTTGTTTTCATATTCTATGTAAACAAATGTGCTAAATATTCGGAGTAGTTATTGAAGCTTGGATTACATTTCTTCTTATATATATTTAGAAGTAATAGTAATAAGCTTTGACAAAAAATAAAAGAAAATATTTTTCGAGGGCAATTCAAATTAAGATTTTTTAAAACGACTAATGATACTAATTTACATTGTGTTAATTTACAATCCAACCAAACCCAACATTGCATAATTTATCCTAAAGTATCAAAACTACAGTGGCTAGATATTCGTTCCATTAGTTTGTATAAAGTAATGAATGTACTTACGTACTGATAAACCAGGACATAGAAGGCACCGTGGTTACCTTGGCTAGTAATTTTGCCCTACTATAACATAACAAAATGTGGCCTAATTTGACTATCAAAACTAATCGGTTATTGCGCAAAGTCAAAACTTGATACAATGACAACCTGCTAAAACGAAATGTCAAAAAACTGGGTACTTTCAATTCGGCATTAATAAACGCATGTAGGTAACAAATTACAGACCAAATCGTAACGATTCATGACTATGCGAACGATATAACGTGTGAATATAAGCCGCTCGAAAGCGCACGCAATGTTAAATATTTATATTTTCGACGGTGGAATGTTCATGTTTTAGAGTAACTTATGTAAATTTTCAAAAACATAAGCAACATACTTGACTTACATACCATAACGACTATAAACTATGGATTAGCATATCAATATTGACTTGTGATATACTCACTTGGGTGGGGGCAGCTGCCAAAATAATTATTGAACTTCTTTTCAAAGCACGTAAAGCTTTATTATATAAAATATCATGCAGCTATCTCACTGAACAATTATTCAAAGGCTTTCCGGTACTTGAGACTCGAGAATTATTTATTAGATCCATTCTAATTCACTTTTACAAAAATAAAGTAGAACGCAAGTTGGTTCGTCCCAGTGACACTACTCAAACGCTTCGCCATGGTGACATGCTGCTGACGAGTATCAGCACTACTTATGGACATAGAAGTTATGCATTTCTTACACTAAAGTTTACAACGTACTTACTTCTTAACTCCCAGAAATAAAAATTAAACATATGTATCATTTCAAAAGTCAGTAACCCGCTGGCTCTTTGACAAGCACAGATCAAATACGAAAAGCCTTGTATCGTCAACATTCATAGTACGGAATATTGTAATATTGTTCAGTGTAACGTTTGATTATTTGTTTTATAACTTAAGTTTTTTTTATCCGAAAATATATAAATATGCTACTAATATTGTGCGATCAGTAGTTGTGTCAGTGTGCATGTGTGATTTACATGTATATGTGAAGTTGTAAGTGTGCATAACTTCGAGCGAGTGTATATATGCATGTATCTATACACATATAGGTGCATATTTAAATTTTGCATGCTACGTATGATATATAAAATGTATATATTCACTTTAATAACAAACGATGGTTCTAAGTTTCATTAGTTTAGTTTTAAATAAAATAAACTAAGTTTAACAAACTCAGATATTAATAAAATGATCAATTATAGCACATATTTACTCGTATGTTGTGATAATGTAAAAGAGCTTTAGTATTTTTTCCAACTGGTATTCCCTTATCATAAGTAAATTAAGAACTGCTCCATTTATTGATGGAATTAATTTATAACTAAATATACAAAGTCGAAATGCACATCAATGCTGTTCTATTGTTTTTATAATAAGCGGGAAGGAGAGTACAGGTGAATTCAAAACCAAAATGAAATATTGATAACAAAATGTAATTTTTCAAATATATTAGAAATATACAAATGAAAGAGTTATATATTGAACGTGTAATTTTTTAAATTTTACTTGAGAAGGACATGAGAAAAGTGGTAATTTCCATTAATTCACAGTATTAAGACAATTTATTCCCTTATATTAACCTATTTTATTACTTCATAATAACATTTTTCATACCTTCATTTTTCCATTCTTCTTAATGAAATGTTTTATACCTGCCTATTGAAATGTTATATTCCTACATATTAAAGTATTTTATTCCTTCGTACTCAATTCTGTCATTCCTCTTTTTTAAAATATTATATCCTTCAAGTTACAAATCTTATATCCTTTCCAAGTAATTATTTTATCCCTTCGATTAAATATTCTTTCCGATTGGTTTAAATATTTTTTTACACTTAGCAGATTTTTAAAGAAACGCTTTGCTTTATTTTTTCTGGATGGGTCCAGGATACATATACCTCTATAAAATTAATTGATAAAGATAGAGCCTATATGGTCAAAATTCTATTCAATCCACGCTATACTCACCAATTTCATCAATGATCCGACTTAGTACTTGTGAATGATCATAAAATTTTGATCATGTTTTTTGATCAAGCAGAAGCTTCGTTCGAACATAGAGTAAGTGGTTAAAAAGCATAATTATTTTGCAAACCTTTTATCCAAGCAGCAACTATCAGTAGTGGTCAATGCTTTAGTATAGAAATATAGAAATGAAAAAATATAGAAATGAAAAAGAAGATGGTTAAAAACGAATTATGAAATAAGCGTGTTAGAAAAGATCTTTCAATGGAATGGAAAAAGGAAATGTATTTATATATATATATATATATATATATATATATATATATATATATATATATGTGTGTATACATATATATATATATATATATATATATATACATGTGTGTAGGTTAAAAATTAAAAATGGGTGACTAATTACCACGTCTATGATATGACAATCTCGTTAATTTAGGTTTTCCATTTATCACAGGCTACCACGAAATATGTTTCTTATAAAAAGTGGCCTTGATTTAGTTTTGTATTTCATCAATTGAAATAAAACGGCCGATGAGGGATTGTGAAAAACATATACCAAGCCCTTTAATGACAATAGTGACCCATGTTTACGTTACGTCAATGTGAATATACAGTTACGTTGATAATATGGAGAACAACGCTACATCAATGATGCCGGTGAAATATCGAATTTGCATAATATTTATTGCTTAGATTATTCGCATCATAAATTAAATAATTTATGAACACTGATATTTCCGAATTTTAATAATATGTATAATCCATATATCTCGCATCGAAGCGAAGTGACCAGGAAGGATGCTAGGGAGGGATCAGGATACACATTCAAACGGCAAGACTTTAGAGACGAAATTCAACAGAATTTGGCAGTACGAAAAAGTCTACAATGTTACCAATAAGATGAAAGTGTGAATATTCGTTTCTCTATATTTTCTTATGATTCTATGTCTTGGGAAATATGTTCTTTGTACAGGAAGAAGATCAACTAATATGAGATATGGCAGGAGAATCCTTGTAAAATATGAACTATCAAAATAACCTAAAAAAGTAGGTTTAACGAATTCCAACTAATGTCAAATTTTTAAGCACCTATTACCGAGAGGTTTTTGGAGACTGGTATTATGACTGTTAGACAAGACAGTCTAGATAAACAGACTGTTGTTGGGAAAGTAGAGTGCAAAAAGTGTAATTTTTTAACCGTTGTTTTAATCTGGTCAAAATTATCACAGTTATCCCTGACACTGAGACAAGCTAAAGACAGGTAAGCATAGAAGTAGCTAGTGAACTCTTCTAATACGGATATATGAGAAAGAAGAAAGTATTTTGTAAAGGTGTTTTGAAATATCAAATTTTTTCTTTTGTGTACACGTCGATTCTGCGTACCCTTATATGAAAAATGAGTCTATTTTCTCGTCAGTATTTTATGTTGGGGTATAAATAATTAGAATGAAAACAAAGACATACTTAGATAAAAGTATATTGAGTAAATTTTACAATATAATTCGAAACGAAAATTAAATATTTTTTTATTGATTCCATTGCTACCATAATTTACAATTTGCAAAATATTTAACATGTTGAACAGATTAGTATCTAATTCTCGCAAAAAAAAAATACATACATAACTAATTTGAAAACTGGCTGTTCAAAAAAACCAAGAGAGATCTGGATATATATTTTGAAATATAATAAGTTACTCACAGAAAAGTTAATAAACAGTATTACACGAACGCAGGAACAAGGCACTGACAAGTCCGCCTACTCCATGAATTATTTATACGAGATGCAAAATTGCTTGATAAGCTTTTTGAAAGATGAAGCGCGAACTTAAATTACTTGTTTATATTGCAATTTCAATTTAGTCGTCGCTTGTCTCCTAATAAAAATGTTTGCATATTTTCTTTCACGGAATCGCTAAAGTTTGCTTAAATCTTTTACAAAGTCCCAACCAATGTAAAATGTCAAATATAAATTTTACAAATTATATAGTTACATATTTTGGATATACGCATGCATTTCATAATTACATGAGCATTGCGATTATTTAATTAAAAGTCAATGTAAAGATAAGAAAAACAATCTGAATAATAAATATCAATATAAATTAAAATCAACTAAGTACGAGTTTCGAGAAATTTCAGAAATATAATAATACCAAATAAATGCACACACACACACACACACATATATATATATATGTATATATATATATATATATATAAATATATATATATTTGCGTCATGTAATGACCATCGTATAAATTTTTCGTATGGTCCTAAAACCCTATTTTTCAAAATTTTTGGATTTAATACTTTCGAGAATAAGGGGCTTGTCGAAAATATTATTTTTGCATATTTTACTGTACATCTCCATAGGTATTTTTATAAAATTATGAAAGAATGGCGGTACCGAATATGAAAAAAATACCGAATTTCCCTGAACCTTCAAATTTCCATATAAATTTTCTTGCTAAGTTTCCAGTTATTATGTTAAGTATTATTGGAGCAAAATGTCTATAACAGACAGACAAATAAAATCTTGTGAGGGTTTCGTTTTTTATTTACAAGTACGGAACCCAAAAAAGTGAATGAATGAGTGACTTGATCATCAGGATCAGCAAATATAGAAGAGGATAAGGCATTAATTTAAATCCTAAATATTTTTCGCATTGTTAATGAATTTAATCTTCAGCCGTAATAACTCATAATAAAATAATGAAATATATCCTTCAGTATTTTTGGCAACACAACGCAACCGTGATTGCGCGTCGCCTCGAAACTGGCCGAGGTCCGTTGCTCGAAGCTGGACAACGCACAGAGCACAATTTACGTCAACTCGAAACCAGTCGAAGTCCGTTGCTCGAAGCCGGACAACGCAGAGAGCACAATTTACGATACCTCGAAACCGGTCGAGGTCCGTTGGTCGAAGCTGGACGGCTCAGAGAGCAAAAACTAGCCGAGGACCATTACTCGAAGCCTGGCAACGCAGAGGGCACAAACCGGCCGAGATGCTGAGAGCACAATTTACTTTATATTATGATTAAAGTTTTTGTTTTATATTTTTTTAAATTTTGTTTCATATTACGTACTTTTATTTGAAATAAAAATGTGCGGCCCATAAACCTATATAAGAACTTGGCTAGAGAGTGAGAGGGGTAAAGAAAGAGCGAGACGAAGAGACTAGGGTATAGAGAGGAGGAAATCGGAAGCCACATCGGGTCGGGATAGGGTGAATAAAAGAAGCTCCTACCTGACACAGAATGTTCAGTGCGTCATCAGGGTAGATACCCTGATGACGCACCAGTGGTCATCGGGAACAAAATGAAGAAGCCACAACAAGAAACTGCCAGACTTCAAGAGCTAGGCAGCCATAATCGTTGGAAGCAAGCAGCAGGAACAAGATAGCCTTAACGAAGCAGCCAAAACGTACAGTGTGTCTTCAGCAGCCAAGCAGAACTTACCTAGGAGTCGTCTATGCTCTGGTAAAATAGCCGGATCGGTTCTCTCTCTACGTCTCTCTCCGGCAATTAAAAACCGGATATTGGAACGTATGCCGCGGCGCTGTCAAGGAAGCGGAAATTTCGAGTTCCATTTCCACCTAAAGTCCGAGGCGTGGGACACCCGGTTGCCCGTGCGCGTCGTTCGTGAGCGATCTTCGAGCGCACATGCCTCGTCTCACCGTTCCGCGAGGCGTGTTGGGACAAAGCAAACCGGTGCGCTACAACCCGCGTAACCCGCGAGCGACAGGAAGCTCGCGCCCTCCGTAAGGTGTAGCCAGACTGCGGTCCTAAGCCTAGTCGGCCATCGGCTACAAGTATATAAGATATAATATAGTTAAATAGTAACAATAGTAAAAGAACGTGTAAATTCGTTTAGAAATATCATGTTAGGATTAGATCTTTCCTGGACACTCAACTATTTCGGAAATACAATATTTTGTGCATCATGAGAAAAATTAAATATTTAAGTTATTAATTTACATGAAAATAAACAAAAAATTCCATTATACACGATTATTTACATTCATACATAGAATGTATATTTGTGTTTGGCGACAGTGAAAATAAATAAACATATTATGATAGAGGGAAATTTTTTCTCAATTTACAATTTATGGTTTCAGTACACGAGAATGATTGAAAGTTACTTGAAAATTCTTTTCATTATTTTGAAAAGAATTTTTAAGTTGATTTCATTGCCAGTGTCAAAAAATTCTGCATAAATGGCCATATTTTTAAGGCTTGTTTTATTGCACTAACTTTGAAGCCTGATATTTTTACAACTCCAAGGAGGCGTAACCCAAAGTATTTCATATTAATTTCAAATTGATACATCCATCGTTCTTGGGAAAAAGATTCTTAGTGGACATACAGATGGCAAGGAAGTATCTTATAAGGATTCCTTTTTTTCTTTTTGAGGTAAGGAACCCTAAAAACGAGTTGCGTTGTGTAGATACGGGAATGAGTCACCGACTAGTCCCTTTCTCTTTATGAATTACTCACATGACGCATAAAATTGCAAGAGAAGTTACATTTTTCTATCAAAAATGAAATGAACATTTTCGGTTTAATATTTCCGAAAACAAGGGACGGAAGGTAAATATTTATGGTTAAATATAAATTTTTATGATTATGGTTAAACATAAATTTTAATTAAAATTTTTCTCAGCTTATTTTAGGGCAGTTGCAGAGCTATAGGGAGCGTTTCTTACTAAAATTTAATGAAAGAAGAAATTTTGTATTAACAGATATTTTTAATAGCAATAAGACTTTAAAAATACATTCCTCTTAATAAAATTATTTTTGCTTCCTTTACTTATACGTACTATTGTATATGTGGTAAGTTATATAATACATACATAAAAAAGTTATATTCTGCATATTTGCTGTGATTGAAATCTAATATAATGTTAGTGATATACTGAATAATATAAACCCCATTAGTTAACTTCACTATTTAGTCATGAGTAGGGACTCCAATGAATAGATAAGAATTATTAAGAGCCCAAGATTGAAGGTTTCTGGTCGAATGTTTTTATGTAAAGCGATAAGGAATATATTAGAAAGAAGTAACAATTGTATTATATTAGAAAAATTTAATTAAATTAAGCTGCATAAAGTCATTTCTTCATAAAAATAATAAAGTTAAAATGAAACAAATTTACTTTGTTTCATAATATTAACTGGCGTGCGAGTGTATATTTGTTAAATTCTCGTAATATTTCTTAAGAGATAATAAAAATAATAAAAAAAATTTATCAAAGTTTAAAAATAAAATAATTTCCACTAAGCAGTATTTTACGGGAACAAATATAATAAGGTCTCTCCGGATTATCCACTTAAAATTTAAAAAGATATTGTAAATTTACATTTAATTGAGGAACAAACATATTTTTTGGAACCTCGTATTTTGAAATTCTTACTAAGTTTAAAAAACTCAACAATTGCGCCTGTAGCGTATTTTCGTACAAATACGTTTACGTACTTATGTAGAGATCAATAATTTTATGTTTCATTCAATAATTTCTTTTTCAATCTTTATTTTGTCAATATTTTAAAAAATTTACTAAATGGGAAAATATATTCGAAAGAGTAATATTAATGACTTAGTAAAATTGAAGTAATTGAAACTCGTGTAATTTTACAGGTATACATCGTAAAATTACTTGAGTTATAATTACTTTCCTCATCAAAATTCGAGGCTGTGGTGCTAGTCGGCGTTAAAGCACACAAACGAATGTACAACAAGCGGCTCTTGTAAGAATTTTATAATTAAATTTTGTGTGTTTATTTGCTTATTCCATGCTATAAAAATTTACCGCACAGCCATCAAAGCAATAAAATAGTGCGGTACTCAAAGTGTTTGAACTAACATAAATATTAATACCTGAACGCCAGGTGTAAGTAATTTTTGAGTTATGGGCACTCAAACGGAGTCAAAGACGTTTCAATTTATCGACGACCCATAGTGAAATTAGTTCACACGTCCGTTATTCTAGAGGGAGAAACATCCGGCCCTTAAGCACGCCCTTCAGGTAAAAACGGGAACTTTAAGAGCAGAGGGTTACCACATCATATGACTACCTTGATCGCACCGGGGCTCATTTCTTAGTTTTGGCGCCACGACCATTGTATACTTAATTTTATAATAAATATTGATTATATATCTATATTTAATGTAACTATTATTGAGAGAATTTTCGATTTTTTGCGAAGAATTTCATTATAGTCTAAGTTCCATATAACTATGTCGATTTTTTTCCGTACTACTAAAATAAGACTACACAAACTATTATCGAAATCATGACAAATGAAATTTGTCCATATTGGGAAATTTTACTGGACTTGTATCCATATATCAAATCAATTGTTTGTAAATTTTTCGGGTCATACGAAATTGAGAACGAAATAGATATTTTTGGTCGTTCATTCGCTTGTTTGTTTAAATTCCTAACAAACGAAAGCACGTGAAAGAATCGCATGAAAGAAAAATATGTAACGAAACCTATTATGCGAAATGCTCAGTTATTCCTATCTTATATCATTATCCCTTCCTCTCCTATTCTGTCTCAACGAAGAGGAATACTCTCACTACCTTAGACGTGTTGATAATTGAAAGAATTGTTATTGTTATTATTGTATAAGAGAGTATTTATGTAATAATAAGTAAATAAGGCAATAAAACTTATATCCATATTATTGTTTTGTCTTATATTTGTTAATGTTGGTATCATACTGTGTTTGACATTCAACTTTAGTGTTAAATTTGGTCAATATTTCAAATAATTTTTATTAACTTACACAGACCTGTTTAAATTAAATTACTAGTAATATTTTAATTGGAAAATATGACTTAACAGTTATTGGAAACTAGAAAAATAATGGGTGTTCTTAAAATTACCTATTGGAATAAACCTTATAAAGGTAACTTCGTCGTGTCTATCCGTCTGTTCGTCCAATCAACGTTCTAAGCCTCACCTTTTCTTGAAATGCAAATTTAGCTAATATTTAAATTTCATGGAATGCGAATTTAGTTAACATTTTAATTTCAGATAAGGTATTAAAAAGGTAAAGTCAATACTTCCATATTTTATAGTCTAAAGCCATTTTTTAAATCGCTGAGTTCCGAAAAAAATATTACATTATTACATATTTTTTTTATTTAATTATTTTCTATATTAAATTATGTTTTATTATTGTTCTTACTAGCATTGCATTCCTTAACAGCTAAATCTTCTAAATAAATGAGAGTTTAAGTTTCCTTCATCTCTACAAATTTTTTTCTTTAATATCTACAATAGTGTTATATTGAGTGACTAATACTTTTGCATTTTTATAGACTAACTAGTATTTATCATTAAGTTTAATTGATCTCAAAGTTAAATTGGTCGAGGACGAGCAGAACTTGCATCACGAGTGTGCTGTTAACATTACGTCTTTCATAAGCATTTCATTTTTACAATTTCGTAAGACTTTACATATTTTCTTCTGTACATTACATCGAAATGTTAATTTTTGGAAAATAACTATATTGCCTACTATATCTTTCACAGTAAAAAATATGCAATTCACACTGAATTAATTGTCAATGATTTTTATCTTTAGAAATAATCTTCATAAGAAATAACTGCTACCACGCTGACTTCAAAAGTTGTAGGTCAACCCGACATACCCAATTGATTTTGATAACCGTGTAAATAACAAAAAAATACGCTTTAATATCTTCTTCTTGCGTGAACCAAATAGACTTGAAATTTAAGTCAGTAGACAATTATGATTTCAAATTGATACGTAAAGTCACGTTTTAGAAAAAAAATGCCTAACTGACAAGCGGATGGACGGAAAACCCGGTGTTCCCTTAAGGGTCCTATTTTTTTCGTTTTGAGGAATGAAACCCTAAAAGAGGAATAGGCTTCGTCATGTCCTTGCCGCTAGTTCTTATTTACTCAATATATGTATAGTGGAAAACGGAATAAACGCAGTGAATTATTTAAAAAGAAAAACCAATTGCCGACACAATTTCGACTTTTCGAGTCTCGAAGAGACGGAGAGTAAAAATTTTAACTTGCATAATAAACTTTCATTATTGTTATATATAACCTCATTAAAACGATAAGAATATACCATAACGTCATCTATTTTTTCAAAAACAAATTACTATAAATTTCATAAAGCTCCCATTTTTGAACGTGCTATGTATCCGGCACCAAACTTAAAAAAATATTCACGTTTAAACTGTTAAATGCCATTTCTATAGTTCAAAATAAAATACACGAAAAATAAACATAATCTTAAATGTAAATCTAATTTGGACTATTATTCCTTTATATCTATATTTCTACTTGACTCAGATACTCACACACTTAATTTTCCTTTTTTTATAAACATTAAATTTTAGGTTCAGTCAAGTATACAGTAAGTCAAATTAAACCTTCAGTCAATTTAATGTTAGCGGACGTGTTAAAGTCATGTTGGAGCATGCAAGGTTTCCTGAAATAAAACTGTCCGCGTATTAATCCTAATTCATTATATAATAGTGGGTTTTGTTCAATCAATTACTCTAATGACAAGTGCCTACGAATACAAATTTGTTTATAAAAAAATCATATAAATGACTATCAACCATTGCAATAAATATATACGATTTAATAAGTATTTTTTATGAAACTCTTTTCTTTAAACGGAATTTGCTGCTGAGGGTAATAACGACGACTTTTTTTATAACAGGCTATGATATTTTCCGGTTCATAATATCAATATACTTGTTGCTGAGCTTGTACTATGAACATTCTGTTCATACATTATTTAAAGAGTACAATTTGATAAAATATACAAACAATTTTGAGATTGAAAGCGCATAACGTGGGTACGAGATTTATATCTATACACTCTTTTATAAAGTACACAGGGACTCGTGATAGCTAAAAACCTTATTGTTTTAATCATAACTTGGAAATAATTATAGTTAAAATTATTCTTAGTATATATAGTGTAAGTACAAAATATTTTGAATATTAACGAGGAATATTTTCAATTCATACTTAATAACTAACAATTTGGATCAAAAAAAAAACTCTAGCATAATACGTTTAAAGCAGCCAGTTTCTTTGTGCCAATGAAATTATTTGTTTTAAACGCTCGCTTGGAATATCAACAATTTCAATACAATTTTTTATATAATTTTTGGTTTTCATTCTAATAATTACACGACATGTATTAAAGTTAAGCCTAAAAATTTTCCATTTAGGAGATTAAGGTCTCTAAACCGTAGACAAAAAAAATATATTCAGAATACCTACACATTCTACTTATTCCTAAATATTGTTTTTAAATGAATATTTCCTGTCTTTTTAAAAATGCTAAATTTTTAAATTCGTTAATTCCAGCTTTCTGTTCTTTACTGCAATATCTGTACTCGCTTTCAAAAATAGTCTAAAAATTATAGATAGTGAATAGTTTCACAAAAATAGGATGAGAATCAATTGCATTCGCATCCTATATTTCTCAATGCCTTATATTTTCTTTCTCACGTGTCTTATATTTTTTTTACACACATTCATTTTACTTCCTACTTATTTCAATCAAAATGGAAATGATCTGAAATAATGTTTATACAAATTTTGGATGATGTTTAATAAACCTCAGCTGTTTCTAACTTTTAAATTTTTGAATCCTGACGGTTATATGAAAAAGGGAGAGTTAAATTTTTATTTTAATAACTTTGTCTACTGAACACAGAGAACATAATAACTTTATACCCAAAATATTTAGTAATAATTTCACCGAGAATATTTTATAGGCAATATATATGGTAAAGACTCTGGAGAAATATATTCAACTCGGAAAACTAATTTTTGGGAAATTTTTCGATTCTGACTGTGAAACAATATAGGTGCTTAGATTTATAATTTGGTAAAAATATAGTCTCATCATGGCCAGGAAAAAAGTTTATTCGTCTGATTTTATAGAACATCAGTATCATAATAATATATAAAACCAAAACCCAACATTATTGGCGTCATGAGTCTAAAAGTTTATTTAATAAATTTCATGGAATGGTGATATTTCCTACACGTTAAATGAAATTACAAAACCAAAACGTAATCTAAAAATAAAATTTATATCTCCATTAAAATTAATTACTTTTCCTTAATTGTATTTAATGTTTTTTTTTAATATGCCTACAAAATGGGTTTGAAACAGACTCTTTTACTATACAACATATGTGCGCTCGCTTGAAATAAGTTTGAATATAATTTCAAATATCATTTTTGGTTTTGGAATCAATAATTATATAACATGTGTAAAATTTAAGTCTAACTTTTCCATTTGTGAGAGTAATGCCTCTAATAGACGAAGTTATACAGAGTGTGTGAGAGACGAAGTAATTTCCATTCGGTCTCTTTGAATACAAAACTAAAAACAATCAAAAACCTTGTTCATGTAGATATGTCACCTGTATAAACCAAGAAATTCCACGACACTAAAAATTTATCTTACAATAATCAGACAAGAATTATAACCATTTATTTAAGAAATTATAATTCTTATCTTACTCTTGGAAGATAAATTTTATTTGAAATTCAAATTCAACCATTTTATTTCAATACGATGATAAGTATTTATTTCGTTAAAAACGTTATAATATCCCATGCCATGTTATCGCTGCCCACTTCCTAATTGGAAATGGATTACTTTTAAATATGTAATGTAACATGACGATTAACAATAGTAGTAAAATGAAATATAACAAAGTTTTAAAAAATTCATGCCCAAAGTTATCGAAATTCAAATTAAATTTTGGCTTTAATTTAATAAATTTTTATTTTGTAAAAAAAAAATTTAATTTAATAAATTTTTTTTACTAGTTTACTGGATTGCATATATAATTACAGTTACTACATTTGCTTAAATTTTTTTTGTAGCAAACGATTAGGTATATATGAGAAATTCCCTTAGCAGATAATTTTTACAAGCTTTGTATGTTTCATCATCTCGTAGTATTATTATACGTTCAATCTACGAAATAATATGAAATTTACCTTGGTCGCAAACATTCACTGCATAACCCTAATATTAATAAAGCAAGTCACTCTCGTTGAATCCCAGGAGCCATAAATATTATTTATTCATCGGAATAAAATGAGTACCGTGTGCATGGACCGGGGAACGGGAATAAACTGGAGGTGCCCATAAATGGCGCCATGTGGGGTCAAAGATGTAAAATTGTTCGGCCACTCGTTGGTTGAATGATTCATTCGATCTTAAGTTGATAGTAAAGAGCACGCTGCGTCTTTTGCTTAATATTTATTCCTTCATATTAATATTGCTTTTGGTTTTGCGTTTAGTATATTTTACGTTAGAGTTTTAATTAGAACCATATTAGGACAGGAAGCCGCCATTTGCTTTGCAATATGCAGTGACATGTATGAAGCTTTCGTTTATATTTTCATGATGGAAACAGGTAGGTGACTATGATGATGTATGTGTAAAGTATTAAAAGTTGTTTAAGCAATTCATGAAAAATTTGTCATCAAAGTGTCATCAGTTCCTTTTCTCGTTTCTGAAGCATATTTTTGAAGTATAGTAATTTGAAAATTACGATAATAGGGAGGAAGGTAAACAATCAGAGATGTTTCGCGTTATTTCGTTTGAAAACAGAGTATTAATTTGAGTTTCAATTGAAATGAGAAAATTATAGAAACTTAATAATATTATGTTTGACATCGCAAATTATATTTTAAATATTAAATATTGTATGAGAAGGAAAATTATATATTTCGTTTTTATTTACGGCCACGATCATATAGACCTTCTCCATAGATATCTACAAATATCAATTCCGTGCCGCTTGCATTTGATAATTTCCCGCAGCTTTTACCAGGTTATCTATCTGCCTTACGAGGGAAGGTCCCACTGCATCTTTTGATACGTAATATATTCGAGAAGCGTTCTTTCCTAACAGTCGCCTGTTGTGTGTAATGTGTGCGCTACTTTTGCGTGTAGATACGTCAACCTCTTAATTCTGCGAGCTTTTGGTGATTCGTTCTTGTTCGTTGCCACCTTCTCTACTTCGGTGTCAGAGATTTTATTTTTGGACACATTGCAAGAAATATCTTCAATCGTTTATTTTTAAAACTATAATTATTTGTAATGTTATTTCATGTTTTCGATTGTATTCCTTATTTTTTCACTATTTTGTAATGTACAGATAGTTACATAAATACTAAAAAAATTTAAGGTTTCATTAATTTCTGAATAAGGATATAGTTCATTTTTTCCGCTATTTATACATATTTTAGGATAACTTTCTACTATAAAAGAGAAAAAAACAAATAAAACAGTCATTTTTATTTAAATTTCACCCCCAATATAGATCACACCCGCATTGCGGTCATGTAGAATATTTTACAGTCATCTTTTCAACCATTTCCGGAGTGAGACATTTTCAATAACTTATAAAATATAGAGACGAAATAAAGTGCAAATTATGTAAAGAAATATTATCTATTATGTTTTATTTCAATATGTTCTTATTTGTTTTAGAACACATTCTTAAAAAAAGGAAATATTAAATACAACACTTTGGAAAATTAATTTGTTACAATGAAAACATCTATCTTATTTTGACATTACATATCTACTGCTTAATTTTATTTAACATATAGGTATATTTAAATAAAATACTTCTCGTTTTAGTAAGAACCGAAAAGTTTTCATAAAAATTGTTTTCTCTGTTGCAGTATTTTTTGTGATTCTGTATACGTTACTTATAAAAAATGTCTGGCGAGAAACTTTTTAGAATAAGAATAAAACTCTCCCTTATTTATCTAAACGTATGGATTCTAAAATCTAGAGGTTAGAAACTGTTGTAAGATATAATCTAATATTTGTAGGAAAATAATTTTCATGTCATTTAAATTTTTATTCAGATAATCAGAATGTAACAAAAATATATACATATTCATTCATTTGTTTATATAAAACTCGGATTCCTTTGGGGCTAGCGATACGTTATGTGTTTTTTTCTTAATTTACATGTTGTTTTGTCTTAAATGCTATATATCTGCATTTAAACCGAATTTATTTATTTACATGAATAATCTCTTCAAGTCGATCAAAGCCCAGTAATACAAGGAAAAACTTACTAGATGAACTACAAATAAGTTAATTAAAAATAAAAGTTTTGATATTTGTAACAGTGATTTTTCTGAAAACCAAATGACCTAAATGTGATTTACATGAAGTTCAATATGAGACATGAACGAAGACAGGATATGAATCAAAGGATTCTCCGTTCGTTTCCAACCTATTTTCCTAAAACTTTTCATTAATGACAATTATTTTGCTTATTTTTGAAAGCGACTGCGAATATTGCACTTATGATGCTAAAATTCAATAACAGTTTTTTCTGTAATCCATAATCCAAATTCCCGAATATATAATTAACATTTAGGTAAATTAAATGAAACTATGTGATATAGTGATTTCTATGTTCTTTACCACGAACTAGGTTTCGTTGTATTACAATACCATCAGGTGGGCTATTAGCTAAGAATTATTTAAAGAAGATGTTGTAATACAACAAAACCTAGTCGTGGTAAAGAACTTAAAGAAAATAGAAATAATACTACATCACATAGTTTCATTTAATGGTGAATAATGAATTTCTACAAAACTAACACCAAATATATAATATATATAATATATATATATATATATATATATATATATATATATATATATATATATATATAACATTTAGATGAAATTTCCGTAGTATAAATTCTAACCAAAATTTCCAACCTATTTATTCAATAGATGAATAAAAATAGTCATGGAGTTGATATTAATATAGATGCTATACTATTTATTTAAGAATACTTAAATATACATTATGAATTTGACCATTCAAAATTCAATAAATCCTCATATAGTAGATGGTATCTCTCAGACGTAGACCAAAATCAATTCCAAACATTCCGTAGTTTAGTCACAGGAATAGTTTCAAGCGGTGTGTAATTTCAAACACACTAACTTTCATTAAGAGTTTGCTAGATCAATACACATTACCAGATTGACACTTTCGTATAATTTTATTTTATTTTTTAATTACATTTAAATAGTAAGAAAATTCTTATCCCTTTGTCATAATACGATATGAGTGAAATCAAATAGCATGTTTCAATATATGTACTCGTACATATTTTTAATAATAAATGTGTAATTTTAACACTGGAAAGACCAACGCCGTCACGTTGGTCACGATTTCATTCTTAAATATTTTACAAACTATGTTTTTGTTTCTTTTCATATTTTATTACTTTTCCTAATTTGTTATTGTTAGCTTAAATCCATATATAAAACTATTAATGCATATGTGGTATATGAGATTCCTTTACAAATACCTACTAAGACCGCACACCGTCAATGTGACGGCAGCGATAAGAATATTAAACAAAGTTTTTGACGAACTAATGAGGGTACTTTTGTTTTATTTTGAATTTGAATTCTTTTATTGCCTAGCTTCTTTACGTTACACTTAGTAGACGTTGGTTTCGTTTAGTGGGCAGTCGTGATTTGTTATAAAAATGCGTCGCCATCTCAATACTTCCCAAATAGAACAAGAACTGTCGCGATATCGTGACATATAACAAGATGTGTCAGGTGATGAAAGTGGTGACGATTTATCAGACAATCTTTGCAAAAACCGTGATGCAGAATTTCAGCCGGAGCAGGTTACTTCTTCGTCTGAAGACTCCGAAGCAGGGAATCTGCTGCTACAGAAAACAGTATTATAGTAAATTCGCGCAGAGGACGCGGAGTATCTCGTAGATTAATTAGCTGCGGACGAACAGGGCGCGGTGGACGTTCAGCTAGGACATCTTCGGTGCCTGAAGTCGGTACGTTACAGGTAACAAAATGGATTCGTATTTCTTCAGATGCTAGTGAAGTAGGACGTCGAAGTCAGCAAAGTATACTTAAAGAAATCTCAGGGCCTACTCCATACGCCAACCGATATATTGAAAATAACAAGCCAATTTCTGCGTGGAAACTATTTATTCATAAGTACATTCTTCGACGTATAAAAGAATGTACTGAAAAGGAAGCACATGACAAGAGTCAAAATGACACTTGGAACTTATCCCTAGACGAGCTAGATGCATTTATTGCTTTGATCTCTGCTCGTGGAGCCTATAACATGAGCCACCTAGATTTGGACATCTTGTGGTCGCAAGATTGATTACCACTTGTTTTCAATAATATTATGAGTAAAAATAGATACAAGGAAATCATGAAATACTTATGATTTGGTATGAGAAGGACGCGTTCTATTCGTTTAGCTTATAATAAATTTTCGATTATTTCAGACATATAGAACACATTTATAGATAATTGTCAAATATGTTAAAACAAAAGAAAATTTGACAGTCAATGGGCAGTTGTTTCCATCAAAAACTCGCTGTCCGTTTTTACAATATATTGCAAACAAACCCGGTAAATTTGGCATAAAGTTTTGGCTGCCGGTGGATGTCAAGAGTAAGTACCTATGTGGAAGATTTCTGTATCCAGGAAAAGACGAGAACCGTTCCAACGATATTTCATTATCCGAAAATGTGGTTTTGAAATTGGTACAACCTTATTTCAAAAAGGGCCGAAACGTTACAACTGACAACTTTTTCACGTCGATAAATTTGGCTACAAAACTAATGGTCGAAAAGACTAGTATTGTTGGAACAATGCGGCGTGCAAGACGAGAAGTACAGAGTGCAGAGACCAATATAACCCTTACTGTCTATCAAGGAAAACCAGGAAAAAATGTTATTATTTTGAGTACTTTGAACCCCAACGTGAGCATAGGTGTTGATAAAAAAAATGCCCGAAACAGTTAAATTTTATAATGAAACGAAATTTGGTGTGGACATCATCAATCAAATGGCACGAAAGTACACAAAGTACCACAGGAGATGGCCTGTTCATATTTTTTACAATACACTTGATTTACCAGCTATAAACTCATGGATTTTGTACCGAAAATTCACAGGAATAAATATTTCTCGGTATGATTTTATCCTTCAACTAGTGAACGACCTAGGTGCAGAGTATGTGAAAAAAAGAACTACTTCAGCTTTGATTCAAAGACAAGAAAGTAATTCTGAAACAAGTGAACAATGTACTACAAACAATAAGAGGCAGCAATGTCAAGTCAATCGTAAATGTAAAAAAAATAGAAAGTATGAAAATTGCACAATCTGTAAAAAAAAACTGTTTGTGGAAAATGTATAAAAGATTTTGAAAAAACTATTATTTCTTACAAATGTTACTCAGTTTAAATGCTAAAATTGTTAATTATTAATAAAAAAATAGAGTGATATTACTTTTGTTTCATTTTAAAGCGAAATACGCAATAATTTTATGAGTATTCTGATTGAATCTCTAGTACAATCAAATTGATGGCTGCGGTCTTTAAAGATATAGTATGAAACCCGACCCTTCTAGTGTTAATTATCTTTGTATGATTACATGACGAACACACGCCGAGCAAAGGTCAGTTTCATAAAAATTGCACGTGGTATATAAGTTTTGTTTATGTTAAAATGCTATTTAATTAGTTTGAAATTTTTTTGCCTTATTGGTTTATTTCAAATTTTAAAGTATTTATAAAAACTAGTATAAAGGGGTTTTCACTTAATGTTCAATGGTCAAATCCATATACTCTAATGCATCAAAAAGTATGATGTATGAGTAAACATACGGTCATACGATCTGTTTAAAATTATGTTTAATGTTCTCATAAACTTAGGATATAAAAAATATATTATTATCTAATTTTATAAAACACGTATTTTGTAGTATATTATAATACTAATACATTAAATTGAAAATAGATTTTCCAGGGAATTAAGTTATGAATTAAAAGTTCTGTCGAAATGTTCAGTGACAATTACGATACAAAAATGTTTGACGTAAGTTAAAACATATCCATAAAATTTTAATATTCTCTTTATAATCGTTAAAATGGGAGGTATAAAAGTCGAACGCATGAACCTAACATAAACACTATAGTAATTGACGTAGATTTACGTATATTCGTATGCTTAATAAAAAGAGTCCGAAAGTATCAAACAAAATTCCAAAATTATCCTGCAAACATTCAAGGACGTAAAAAATAATAAAGCTATTCATAGAAATGATCATAAACAAGGTTGTATAAATGAGGGAAGAGGTCGCTGGAAGCCAGCACCGCTCCATGAATTATTCATATGACGCACGAAATTGCGTGATAAGTTAAATTTTCTTCCTGGTGGAGAAATACAAGTTCGAATTATTCGCTTACAGCATGATTTTAATTTAATTTTTTCCTCACGCTGTTCCGAAACAGATAATGAGTTTTCGGACTGAATCTTTTGGGTTTAGTTTGACGTCTTATGATGTAGTGTGAATTAAATAAAATATTCTTAGACTTTAAAAATTACTTTACCTGTGAATATCGAATGTATATAGATTTTACAAAAATACCATATTTGTTTCAAAAATAATTGTTTTTATCAACAACATAAGTCAGGTATTTGGCTCAAAAGATATGCCTGTATTTCTTTATGAAGATAATATAAAAAATGTTTATTGCACAATTTTTGACGTGAAAATACTTTTGCTACAAGAAATGGAAGTATATATGCTGCAAAATGAGAATGTAATGAAAAATTACCAAGTACGAACTTGACCCGCATATGGAAGGTTCTTTCATTTGAAGTGAAATTACTTTATCATAATCCATCACATCGGATGGATGAAATAGGATAATCGTTTATAAGTTTTCTTAAAAGCTTTGTATATGCTTCTATCTAGGCTACGTTTCTCTAACATCTTTGCCTAGACTTAAAAAGGGGGGGGGGGGGTGAGGGGTGGAATAAAATTTTTTGCATATATTTTAGTTTCTTTTTGAATTTACATAACTTAAATTAAGGAAATTATTTTTTAATCCCTTGTAACTAATCCTTTCAAGCCGTGCCCAAACTATAGGTGGAAATACAAAAAAAACAGTTAATGAATACTTCAATATGAGATATTCGCAGGAAACGTACGATATTCTCATATTAATAACAAAATTATGTCACACTAGAGTTCGTAATTTGGATTTGCTTTAATATTATATTATATGATTTTCTCTAATATTATATTAGACAAGTCCATGCTTATCTCTCAAACCCGAACTTCCATATTGATAACAAATTTTTGTGTCCATGTCATTTTAAAAACACTAGAAACATAAAATTCTTTTTAACTATTATAATTATGATTTATTTGGTATGTTAAACTTATACTTGGAATGCTACATCTTCGGATTTATTTTACTTAGTATACAACCGAGCGAAATGGCTTTGATAAGCAAGAAATTATAAGAGTGTGCATGCATAATTATGGAGGTTTTGTGCACATAACGTAAGAGTAAGTCTTATCCATTTGAAGTCGAATAACCCGTGCTTATGCAAAATTTGAGAAAAGATTAAAGAAAATCGAACTCATGTTAACAAAGTGACTTATATTTTCAATAAATTGTATTACATTTCAAAAATGAAAAGTACGAATATACCGATCTTCGAAGCAATAATTTTGAAAATAAAAATTAATTATGGATTTGTAAAAAATAATTTTGGGAGAAAGAAAAAATCATTAACGATAATGAATACTCAATTGAATATCTCACAATATGTGTTTTATACAACGTCTGGTTTCGTTGGTTTGTTCGTATTGGGGCACATTATAGGTTAAAAATCTTCGACGATTTTGTTCATTCTTTTTTCTAATAATGGGAATTGAATATTACAATTTCATCATTAATAACAATTTTCTACAAAAGTCTCTTCTTTTCGTTCTCACTGACTTTTCTCTCCTCCTCATTTGTGCCATTTTAACGTTTATATTATTTTTCACTTGTTCCGAAAATTACAAATGGAGTGTGTAGAGTTATGGTGTTGACGCTATTAGGACCCATTTTCGGTAATATGCTCTTATGATGTACATATTCTAGTTTCATGGTTTTTCAAAAACAAATGCTTTGGAAGGAGCTCTATTTCTGTGAAAATTATATAAATGATGAATGATATAAATATATATATATACATATATGTATATATATATATATATATATATATATATATATACATATATGTATATATATATATACGTATATGTATATATATATATATATATACATATATATATATATATATATACACACACTCACACACACAAACATCTATTTCTTTTTACTTAATACAGTATCTGATACCATCCTTGGATATTGTTTTTTTTTAAACTTGCTGTTTTAGCGAGTCGTCTTATATTTTCCCAGAAATAGTCAATGAAAGATAAGGTATTGTAATGCAATCCTTTTACTCATATTAACCTATGGACCGAAACGTTGTCACGTTAAACCGAATGATTCAAGTGACGCGCGCCTATTAAGGCTATTAAATTTTCATCATAAACTAGTGTGGTTAAAACAATACTGGCGCGAGTTTAAAAAGCAATCAAATTATTGAAAAAGTAAGTAAACAAAGGAATTTTTTTATGAAAATATATAAATCTAACGAAAAAGTAAGCCACGGGAATAAAGATACTGCACTGAGTTCCTCATTTATTCACAGGATTATTTGTAAGACAAGCGTATCGAATATTTTGAACCATATTCGAGGGATAGAGAGTATTATGAGGTATTTTTTATGAAACAAAAATATAATGATATATAAACTATGAATAATAAAAAAGTGATGCACTGGATTAAGTCTGTATAAATTCCTGTTTTAATATTATTTGCTACAAGCTCTGGTCGCGATATCGTGCACATATATTATTAAATAACCTTTAAGAATAATGTACCTAACGTAACAAAAATTATGAAAATAAACTTTTTACAAGTAAATATTGGACATATTGAGAAAAGTTGAAATATTAATGACACACATCTTTTTTCCGATAAAATACGTACTATCCTAAGATAAAACAGAATTCACTAGCAAAAACTTCATCGAAATCATTTTAGCTACTCTTGCGAGTTGTGCAAATAAAAAAAAATGCTGACAAGGAAATATTACAAAAATAATATTTCTGTTTTCTATTACTTTTGCTCTGTATCCATAAATAGTTCTTGATTAATATGTTTTAGTAACGTACATACCAATTATGTAACTATATCATATGTATAAACAGAAAAGTACCTGACAATTACATTTACACAGCTTTATACTCAACCTACCAAAGTAATTAAACTATAAATACTGAGAGCACATTACAATTTTATGTTAATTGAGAAATTAAAGTAAGCTTATAATGAATACATGTCTTAATATATGACAAATGCGTATCGTAAAATAATTTAAGAGTAAAATATAACGAATACACGTCCAAAAATTTCATAGCCTAAAAACGGCAGTAAACGATGTGTGCCCTTATGCGTTTGTTCGATTTCGGGTTGCTTATTCGAGTAAAATTTACGTAGTGCCATTTATTAACGTATAATTAAAAAAAATATATAACATTTGCGTTTATTCTAATGAAGTGAATCAATTGCGATTAGGCAAAAATTTAATATTACTTCTAGTTGACTTTTACATTCATTTAAAATTCAATACAAATTGGTTTAGTAGATTTTACGTGATACGTATACAAATAAACACGCCAATAGATAAACGGATAAAAATAGTTTTGTAAACGCCGTTAGACAGATAGGTTAATTCTATGGTTTTGCTATATGTATACATAATAAATTACATAACTAAATCTCCACAGCTTAATACTTAAACCTACTCAATTAAGTAAGTTACAAAAATTGCTAAGATTAAAATTTTAAACCAATTTAAAAACTAAAATAACCTTATGTTTAATACATACAACAACGAAAGATGTTATTCCAGAAAGAAGACCAAAAAACATATTAATTACATATTAAAACATAATAAAAAAAGACCAATTTTAAAGGAAACAGGCCTGTTCTAAAGTTTTAGTATTATAAAAAATTAAAAGTTAATATCAAATTTTACTTCTGTGTACTTTAATGCATTAATAAAGGTAGCAGCTTCAATGATCTATATCTACAAAACTGCTGTAAATGACGGGAAAATATGTTTACTGAGACTTCACATATTGAGATGGTTCAAAACTGATAAACCATCCATTATCTTTTATGTCCATACAATTATGATATTAAGAGCATGGTTACCATAAGTTGATAAACTTAAAAGACTTTATTAACAACACCGATTTTTTCTACTACAAATTATTATTCATTTACATTGGTAAATTATTCACCCTTATTATAATACAATTTCGATATAATAATATAAAAAAATCTCTATTTTGGTCACTGCATAAGGTTATAGTTTACGTGTATGTATTAGCGTCAGCCATATAAGCAATTTAGACCTATTTTTGTCAATACAATTAAATTTATAACCGAAACAAACTACAGTCAATTTGAATCGGCAGCAAGGTTGAGATCTGGCAAACCTCTAATAACTTATTCAAGAGCTTGTGCCTCGTATGTGCCACAACGGATGCTCTACGTCAAAATGTAGACATACGCATAAAAAAAAATGATAAATTTGTCAGGCTTTACGGATACTGATACGGTAAATGTCGAAGAGTACAAATAATTCCAAAACCTTTAAAAAGTTTTTGTTTATATTTCATTACCGGGGTTAAGTTTATTATTTGATGAAGTTTAGGAGGAAACAGGGTAACAGTGTTGTAAATATCTGAAAGTAGAGAGAGAGATCTGAAGTGAGTGAAATTTAAATGATTTATAGATTTCGTAAATCATGTAATGTAACTTCTATCAAAAATTGTAAATTTTAAAATACAATTGTTCCTCGTAAATAGTTCTGATGATAAATCGTAACGTCTAACAGGTTAGAATTCCTTTGTTTTTAGATAATTCTAAGAAACCACATTGTACGGATAAAATACTTGGTAAGGGATGCGATTGACAAAAAATGAAGCTATTAACCAGTTAATAATAAGATATTTTATCGGCGAATGAAAAATGTAAAACAAGAAAGTAAATCTTAAATTAATCTTTGAATTATAATTAGATATCTCTCGTCAATTAGTAAAATGTTAAAGATAAGTAAATAATTTTAATAATCAGTTTATTACATACAAAAGAAAAGCAAATAAATTTCTCAATCAAATTCTTAGGTTCCAGTTGGTTTAATTATTGTATCCAAAACAAAACTTTGAATTCAGCTTCCCTTTTACTTATGAAAGTATAGAAGCTGATCTGGTTTAATTATTAACTGATCATTCCAAGTATCCCGACACCGACGATCGATATCGTTTGGAAAACGGAGCAAAAGTCTATATTGATCAAGGGGACAACAATATAATGAATTGAAATAAAATCAATTTTCATGAACCTGCCCAATACCTTCTTTCTAGACCATTCCATTAATTTAAGCTTAAATTTCTGTGCATACACAGACACAACCACATTTTGCAAAAAACCACACATGAAAACACACACGTCCGCATGTACAAACGCACGCGTGCACAAATGCAAATGTGGACTTATGTACACATTAGTATACGCGTAAACATTCATCAACGTATATAGGAAAGGGTAGCCAGAAATAAAGAAAATTTGTGACATATTTCAGATTCAATTGCTGTCTTTTGTTTGGTTGCTTGCATTTCTTTTACGATTGATATTTAAAATAAGTAAAACAACCTAATTTTCAATAACATCACATAATGGTGACCATAAGTAGAATCAAATTGTGACATGTTTTAGGGTCAAATGCTATTTTCTGTTTTGATGCTTTGGTGTTCTTGATTTATGAGTGCAGTAAAAATAAATTTAACAACTTAATTTCCAAAAACACTATGAAAGGGTAGCCATAAGTAAACTTACGACTTGTTCCAATTACTGTTTTGTCGTCAATCATTGTTTTTTGCTCAAATTAAACGAAATAATATGGTAGCAATAATAATTAAAAAATCCAGTTCCCAAGGACACCACATAAGTAGTGACAACTGGTGACATTTTTCAGAGTCAATCGCTGTTTTTGTTCGATTGCTTGTATTGCATTTATGAGTGATAATTAAAATAATTTAATTTTAAAGAACAACACAAAAGGATAGCCGCAGTAAAGAAATCTTGTTTTATGTTTCATCAAATTGCTGTTTTTGGCTTGGTTGCTTCTATGAGTGATATTAAAAACAAACAAAATTATCTAATTTCCAGGTTTCATAACAACCAGTACACGCTAATTGGACATCATTATACTATATATATTATACGGATGTATATGAGGTTGATAAATAAACCAACATTTTTTGGAAAAACTTGATTTGGTTGCTTGTTATCCTAACCCAAATCCCATTAGCATATAATCCTTTAACTGGTTAAAATGAAAAAGGTTTGAGTAATAATAAATAAAGTGTACGCAAATAAACGCGGTCGGCGCTCGGGGAGCGGCCACCTGGTGGAATCTTAAGTATATATTATACTTAAGATTCCACCAGGTGGCCGCTATCCGCTATCCGGGTCTTTATTTATTTCTTATTTGTTAACTGATGTTTGATACATTATTTTATTCCCTGTACGATTCCACAAATTCCATAACCTGATAAGTTTGTTCATAATTGTATTATTGAATATATTTGGATTTGTCTTTGCTAATAGCTCACCTTAAGATGTTGTAATGCAACGAAACCTAGGTCGTGGAAAAGAACTTAAAGAAAGTAGAAATAATACCACATCACGTAGTTTCATTTATTTGTGCACAATTTTATTTTTACTAACTTTGTGACATGATAGTTTCATCATATATTTTTTCTGTAGTTTATCCATAAAAGTCAGAAAATATTCATAAATTATGCCACGGACTATACAGAAATATGCTGCCTTTAGCTTTTTCGTACATCGTTTAATAAATACCATTCCACCGCCCCATGCACGATATTTATTTAACTGTGATAGTTTTGTCAGTGTCCTTTACGAAATTTTTATGGCCAATAACTTTTTTTTATTATTGCGTTGACATTAATAAATGTATCTCAATAATTATTCAAGATATATATATATATATACTGTACTTATTTATTATTTACTAGTAATTATTTAAGATATATACATTGATATGGCCATTTATAAATTATAAGATACCATATTGTAAAATTAGCTATCAATCAGATTGATGGTTTTTACGTGAATACCTAAAAATTAACGACTAAAACTTCTCCCTGTACAATATTAACAAGTTTTGAACAATAATTTACAAAATGGAAATAAAGTCATTTTTATATAATAAATACAACAGTGGAAAATAAATTAAATTGATTTTAGTGCGAAATTTACATTCTAATAATCAATTCAACTTTGCTTACAGTGTTATTATTTGAGGTTTCAATATGTAATGTTACGGAAGCGATATAAATCATTAACATGTTTATTTCTTAAATTTGTTGCTATTTTTTAAATTACATAGTTATCGTGGACTCTCTATTATACATTACCGACATTTAAACAATAAAATGCATCTGCAATTGAAAAAAATATCAAATTTGGCAAGAACAATTAAATATTTAGAGACGATGTGTTTTGTTTTTTGCATATGATCATTACTTTCCCATCAATTTTACTCTAAAGAATTTTTATAAAATTTATTCTATACTAAGACTTAATAATACATGCAAATTAGTAGAAATTGATTTAAAAGTAAAACGTGATTTAAAAGTATGGAAACTAAATCATTCACTGCAACAGACGGGTACCTGAGATTTAATGCAATAGCTAAAATTCTGCCATTTTCCACAAAAAATTCAATGTAAAATTAAACTTCTAAAATACTTTTAGGAAATTTCCTCCAAACATATAGGTTTTTTATGAAAATATAAACAAATATTTTCGAACAATACTGTAATGATTTTTTTTATAAAATTTGTTTTGGGAAACGATGATTTAAACTTGGTATTTTATTTAGCAAATGCATTAGAATACTAAGCATTATAGTTTAAATTAAAAAGCTAGAGTCGCCGAAGTAGGTACAATATAAATTATTTAGTACTTCAAATTTAATTAATCATTGAATTAAACACGATAAAATTTTGTATTAAGTGTATTATATATGTATGTATAAATACGATGATAATAAAAGTATTTTCGTACATACTTTTAAAACAAATATGTTAAAAAATAAAAAGTGAATGGATCAGAAGAAATTCGTATTGAACTTTCTTTCAGTCTCAGAAAAACTAATTTTGATAATTTTAAAAGCGATGTAATTAAATATTATAAACAAGAACTTTTTTTTATTAGATTGTTGTAATTCATACTGATATATTTTTCTTAATTCTTGATACAATTCAATTTTATTTTTAATTTTCACCCTAATATTTTTAAGTCCCTTATTTTGAAGTCCCTTATTGAATAAAACAAGTAATTTATTATAAGCTGCTGCCATATATTACTTTTTATTTTACAGTAGACTATTGTGGAAAAAAATATTCTTTCTTACCAAATTTGATTATTAACTTATTGTGAAAAAATAAATTATCATTTTTAATTTTAATCTTTTTTAAAAGTTATTCTTAAATACTGCCATTGCGTTCCATCATTATAATTTGTTTTATGTCTTCCTTTATACTTTATTCAGTGCCTTATATAAAGTTAGGACCCTTCTTATAAAATTAAAAGAATTTTTTAAGTGTTAGCAGAGTTGTGCCTATCAAATTCAAATTTAACGGCATGGTAATTAATCACTAATTTTTAAGGCTCTATATTTTGATTTCTTGAGAACTTAGAGTAAATGTATGTTTAATTGACGATCTATTTTACTGAGCAACCATATTCCGAGAAATTATTAACTGAACAGTTACAAATTTATAACTAATTCTCAACAAATCGTTAGAAAAATCAATAACTCACATACTCAGACACATCTCGATAGCAGAAAACAAAAAATCATGTCAATACCATTCGACGTAGCACAAAGACGTTTTTGCTTTCTTGCATTGTAGTGCCGATAGAAATAGAATATATCAATAATTATGGGTCTGTTTATGATATGGGATGCCAACAAATTCTGTAATCAAGCGACGTGTTTGATGGATTATCTTAGCACGAAAAGAAACAAGTTTTTAGATTAAAGTGAAATATTCTGGATCACGTATATGATTAGATTTAGCGAATTATTAAAAATATTGAAATGAAAAAAGAGTATCTCTTATTCATCGGGACGATCCAATGATTCCTACATAGAGAAACTTGATCATGTTTAAAAATTCCCAAAAATATAAAGGTGAAACATATTTGGAAGGAAGTATATATGTATTTATAATCATGTTGACGTTTTATCGTTGCTCATAATGTTGAAGAAAAAAACTCATTCAAATATGGCTTCTGGCATATTATTGTTTCCAGGGAAGAAAATGAAACATTTAAAGCTAACAGATAGGCCAGTTTAATAAGAAGTTAATGACTATAAAATTCCCAGAATCAATTTATCTTTAATATTGGGGTGTAATTTAAGATGTGAGTTTTCACGCCACTAATTCCTTTCTTTGACTTTTCTTGATGCGTCAAGGCGTAAAAATAATTTTTGCGATAGTGTTAGATTTCAAAATAATACGGTATATCCTTTTTAAAAAAAATTCTTAAATTTAAAACCTTATTTTTTTGTATATTCTCGTACACTTTATAATATTTGAGAAATTAGAGAAGAAAATATAATTGAAATTTTGGCTAATCTCTAGTATGTGAGTGTGTGTCTCTAAACGATGGTTTCATGCAAAAAGACCTGAAAAACATTTTTCGTAACAAAATTTTAGCAGCAACAATATCCATCCCATAAATTTTTCCCAAAAAAAATGATGGTTTTTGAGAAAATCATAAAAAAATATTTTTACCCTTTTACAAATACATGAAAAGTGGATCTTAGAGAGTAAGTTCAATAAAGCGACAAATTAAATACAATAAGTATATCTATCACCTCCTCCGGCCAATTTTTACTTAGTTTGACTGGTCTAAGAATTGTCATTTAACTATTTTTTTTCTAGGCCAAAAAATATTTTATCTTATTGAAGAATGAATTGGTTTTCAATGATTGTCCTTTGAATATTTGTGTGTATTTCATCATATTCGTGTGAATATTGCCTTATCTGTACAATAAATATTTTATTTAAAATAGCTAATAATAACAATAATGATATAATTTTGTTACTACAATTAGTAGAAAGGAAACCAGTAAATATATCTTTATTACTTTGTTAAGAATCACGTAAGTATACTTTTTTTTACAATTATTGAACAATTCCACGAAGTCGAATCGATTTACTTTGATTTTTTGGGCTCGCTTTTAACTATTCTTTATTAAATTTTAATTAGGCGTGATAAGCCTATCTCTAGGCATCTAACTTAATTGAATTATTATTTAAAAACATTTACAAATTATGCAGTAAAATAATTGTAATATATCGGTTATATACACATATACAACTAGTTACAGATTTTAACTTTATTAAGTAGGGTAACTTTCTGAAATAAACATATTTAAGCTTAATTATTAATGGTTAAAAAACATTACCTTTTCAATTAGAATATATACGCGCAATAACAATAATTTTTTTACTTGTTGTCTATCAACTACCGTTATACCCATAAGTTCTGAACGTCCCTTAATTTGAAATAACTTAAGAAAACGAATAATTTAAAATTTTTCACTCCTCTTTTATCTAAATGAGTATATTTATATATTAGGTATATAATTAAATATACACAGGTACATGATAGCTATAAAAAAAAATTAAGAAAATTATTTGGGTAAAGCTCAGCATTTAGTGGTAAGCCTTAAGGTAAAGTATCACAGTTACACTCTTCTTATTAAATGATAAACAGTAAGGATAAGATTTCACTTTAGTGGATATCAAATAATTATAAATACTCAAATATTTCATATTTTCTTTTTTTGTTTACATATTTTAATTAAAATAAGATGAATTAAAGATGCCTCCATTTTCACTAATAGTGTAATTAAAGTAAAAAGTGCGCATAATGCACCTATAGAAATAGTTGGCTAGGTGTTTGTAAATATTACGCTTTGTACGTATAAAATAGTAGTTCACTTTACCGATACTGAGGAAACCAGAGTTTACCCGAATCAGCGTCACCGACCCGAATCTGACGCCTCAGCTTCGTCACTGCTCGGAAATGTTGCGCAGATGCGCATAAAGAAGTTTTCACTTTGAAAAATATGCCTGCACACGAAAATCAGAAAATCCGAATGGGCTGGATCAAAATTTTGAACTAGTATGAATAATATTTATTTGACCGCACTATTATGGTTAAAATTTTGTCCAAAAATGTCTAATATTCTATCTTTTTCCTTAATACCTGTATTACGAAGTTTCACTTCCGATTCTAAATATGTGAAAAGAGGGAAGTTTTGAAACAATTTTTTTGAGGTTTTTCAATCATTGTTTTTATCAATTCAGTAAAAAACAATTTATAATTCTAGCTTGGCAAATTATGTTCAAAATAATACGTTCCTCGCAACTATATTTCTGACTATACTGAAATGAATACTGATTCCTTTGAAATTAATTTTTTTACATTTTTTTAATACGATGTGGGCAAAAACGCGGTTTGGAGCTAGTTTATAATAAAAAAAAACAACCAAACAAATTACGTAAAACTATTCCTTAGACTTTTAAAGATATTTAAAATGTTGATTTTCCTATGAAAATTCGTCAAATTTTTTTTAAATTTTATCCCGGCTTCAACACAACATACTTGCCTTTGAAAGAAGAACTAAATGAAAATTTAATTATCCCTTGGTTTTTTTTAATATTCTATTATTAATTAATTTTGTAAATCACAAACATAACAAGTGTACATAAACGGTTATAAAGGCGATTGAATTGTTTTTTGTTGGTTGAACATCCGAGTAATAAAATAAAAGCCATGACCTCTCTTAATAATAAGGCCCCATATACTAATTGTTTCTCTACATTCATCGAAAGCCTTTATATGATATATACAGGCATCACAGGGGATGCTGTATAAATTTAAAAACCGGACAAGTGCGCCACATTGAAAATAGGGTTTCATAATTTTATACAGTTCCTGAAATTTTTTCATAAATATTACCCGAAATAATTTTATTTTAAATTTATACTTATCACATTGAGGCTCGACATAAAGGGTAAAATTTTTAAACTTAAGCTAGTTCGGACAGCTGGTTTAGTCGTATTTATGATTCTATGGTCTTGGTTAGATGTGGTATTGTCATCCGCTGGAAAGGTTATGATTTTAGTAGTTTTCTGTTTTTCATACGTGTCTTTGTTTTTGTGCCTACCGTAAAGTAATATTTATTATTGTGTTTGTGTCCTGCGCATATTTAAGTTTTTGATTTATTTGAAAAACGAAATTTGCCCTAGTATTACTTTTAATAAATTTAAATGCCATTTTGAAATTCTAAAATAAATACTACTTAGTAAAAATATTTTTTGTTGCGGTTTTTTCCAAGTTTACCGAAAAAAAGATGTCCTTAAAAATCAATTTCGAACGATTGCTGATAATTCCTTTTTTAAAATAATGTAAAAATAATTTCTTATTTAAAAAAAAACTTATGTACATTATTTTTGAAAAAGCTCAATTTTTCAGTAATTTATTTTTTAAACTCATCTGTACGACGTATGGTTAATTTTTTACTGTTATGCATTTATAATAACAATTAAAAAAATATTTTTACTACTTTTGAAGATGTGAAAAATTTTGCGTAATTTTGCGGCTAAGCATAAAACGTGTCAAATTTTAAGTCATAGAGTATTTTAAAATTGTTTAAGTTCATTCCGATTACGAAGGAAAAACAATGTAATTGTACTGTGTACATTAATTTTGCAACAGAAATTTGAACCGAAAATGTATTTTGTATAAATTTTCAAATTTGCAAGAGAGAATAGCAAAATAATGCTATTCTCTCTTTACTTATAAGTCCACATCGTATATACAGTTTATTATTCATATAGGTGACGTTGTGCATCAATTGAGTAGAAAATCGTAAGTAGCCTTATGAAACTTCTCAACCGTTTCTGAAAAAAATTCCTATTATATTTCTAAAAAAAAAACGAATAAGATATGATGCATAGAGCAACATGTATGAATAATGGACATATTTATTCTTACAACCTGCCTATATATATATATATATATATATATATATATATATATATAAATATATATATATCTGAAAAAAATTACAATAAAATTTTATTAATAAATGAAAAAATCAATTTTTTTACAGAAATACACTTCAATATACTTAGTTTCATGCACATAATCACTTACATGAATGAATAATGCGTTCATTGTTTTATCTGTATAATAAAAGCAAAATGTTTCGTACGTATATAATACTTTTTAAAAAATATATAATTATCATATAATTATGTAGCATCCACGAGGTGTTGGGCGGGCCGGGGAACATAGCGGAGATTTCCTTGTTTCAACAGCAAACAAATTAATTTTTTTCCTCAATACAAATATTCCGAATTTAAAAAAAAATGTTAATAATTTCTCACGACTAGAGAATATCACAGAATTATTTTATATCAAAACTGGACACCAGCTTTTATAATATGAATATGGTAATAGCCTCTTTAGGGCCGTAAGCAATGTGCTAGAATATTTAATACCCGTAAATGAGTTGATTTGGTGGCTTCCATATTTCAATGCGGAATTCTTTTCTCGAGACTCTCCCCAATATTTATGAACACTATGGCCAGAAATCTCTATCTTACAAATAATTTTTATGAGTAACAAATATATATCCTAATAGATATCTCTATTGTTTCGATCACCATCCCTAATATTAATAGCTACCCTATTGCTAATTCTTTTATTCTATCCCTTTTCCCTATTCATATTGATACTTTAATTATTGGCTAATTAGTTTTTATTAAACTAATTTTTATACAGTTATAATATTGTATATTTTATTGTAAAGAAGAGTTAATTTTATAATATCTCGCTGTCTATGTATTTCTTCTACAACACTAAGTTTTCAATTTCTAAAGTTTTAATTGACTTGAAAAGATTACTCATATAGCAATATTCAAGTCAATATATATAAATATGTTAGTATCTTAAGAAGACAATATTAAAATATTGTTTTCTAAATATACCTACACAAACAAAAACAATAAATCTGCTCTCGACCAAATCCAACTTCAAATAAAATTTTCTTCCGTGTACTAACAACGAGTTCTCAGTTATTTCGATCATGTAGTTCATAAGAAGCCACATAACCTGGATAAACTTATCATGAGAAAAGACCGCAAAAGAACTTATAGTCCCAGCTGCTTCTCTAATCAGATAAAAAGCATTAAGAGACTCCCTGTAACCGCCGCTATTAAACTAGCAGAAGACAAGAGAGTACGAAAGCAGTTGACTAACTTCTTTTTTAAAATATTTGGATATACGACAATAAAGATACGACGAAGAAGAAGTCTAAATATATAAAGAGGCTTAAAAATTAACTCAGGATCACAAAAAACTAATTATTTTTCCCCATCTTTTCAACTCAAAAAATATGAAGATGCATTTCCAACTTATGCTCCTACTTCGTCATAAGATCTTCCAGCACAGATTCGTCAACCAAAACCTTATCGAAAACAATAGACGATTAACCAGCGCCACACACATGCACGTCCTAAGGCGGCCCGTTAACAAATAAGCTGAAATAAAAAATGACACGAGGCACTACAAGCGGAAGTGGAATGGGGAATTGTGTGCTCACGTCTGCCCGAAATACTGCCAAGGCTTCCACAGTTGGCATTTATCGAGATTGACGATGAACACGTTTTAAACGCAACACCAGCTCGAAGGGAGATATACACGCACTTCTTTTAAGGTCTACCATATTTTAATTTATGTGCAGATAATACTTCTTAGGAGTAAAAGATGCAAAAAAAATTGCTGGCAAATTTATTGATATAAACACTTATAGATCTATATTTTTCCACAACGTAATAGGTTTGTTACTAGCCATAATTTAAAATTTATTCATCTATGGGTATTGCGTAGATTATGTTCTAATAATTGATTTTTCATTAATTTTGTAAATAAATACATGAATATACGTAACAATTTTGGGAAGTTTAATCCTAACTGTAATTTCATAAAACCGAATATTAAGTTTAGAGGTAGAAATTAATATTAACACTCGATGTATGAATGTTCAATAATATTAGAAAATTTTAAAATGTTTGGCTTTAAGTACACTTTATTTAAATATTTTAGAAATTAACGCCGTTTGAACTCGTTTCGTTTACTTTTGTAAGTAATTTAGTCTCAAAAGTCGGGTAGGTTCTGATAATGAGGGGAAAAGTGGTATCGGAAATTCACAGTGGCGCGAATTATTTCCTATAATTTATGGCCGGGGTCTGACAATAAAGCCCGAAGTTGACAATGGGATATCTTGCATGGTGACGAGTAAAAGTTTCTTTAAATATGTACTCAGATTTTAGAAGGTTAATGTAGTTGGATTTGTTTACATCATACGCAAATACTTCGACCGAGTACTGAAACAAAAGATATAGGGAGAAAAACTTTTCTGTCGTACATAGTGTGCACTTCGCTATGATATATATATATATATATATATATATAATATAAATATATATATATATATAAATATATATATATATATATATACACATATATATATATATATACATATATATATATATATATATATATATGTATATGTATAATTTCTACGTGTATAAAAAGTACGAAAATTGTATTAATTTTTGGAAAATATATTAGTGACAAAACTATTTCTGAATGCCTGTTTTGATTACAATAAATGAGGTATTATTTAATTCTTTGTGGGTTTGTCACGTTTTGAATCGCACAGTAGTGACATATGATAAAAAATATAAATAGTGAAAATAAAAAAATAAAACTTTTTTATAAAACAATTTAATCAACTTTCAACAACGACCAAATAAGAAATATACAAAAAAAAACGCAAAATATTAAAAATGTGAGTACATATTTCAATCTTTGCAATACAATATCTATTTTGGAATATAAATAAAGTTTGAAAAATACTGGTGATCTTAGAAATTTTTGGAGTCACGTCGAAAGTGACACTTATATGTAACAAGTTCATGTTGATTTGGCACCAGTTTCTAAAATATTTAACAAAAACGGTATTTTACACTTTTATTTATGTTTGGAAATAATACTAAACCGCAAAAAATCTAATTAGGTAAATACTCGTATTTTTATTATTTTTTATTTTAATTTCGTGCGTTTCTCTGAAAACATTTTATTTTTAATTTTTTTTGGGGAAGAAACATTATAATGTTTAGTATAGAACTTGGAATAAAATTTCTAAAATGTTATAAACACTACACGGTTCATATTTATGGAATAAATAGTTAAGTGCTATGTTAATTTAATGGAATTACTTATTACGGAATATTTGTAAAGTAAAGGACGTAATTCTTTACAAAACAACAAACTAACTATACGAAAACTGGGTGTGACTGTGTTAGGGGTACAGACGAATAACGTAAATACGTTTACACTGTCCACTAATGGAGCAGTTCTACTTGCGACGCCTCAAAGTATCAGCTGCAATCGCGGCTTCTTTCACAATATCACTGGATTGCTTTTACGATATGATTTTCAACCACAAAGAGTTTTATTATTTTGGCTTGCCTTTTTAAAAATTAAAAAGAATATTGTGTGCAAATTTATTTATTTTCGATTTAAATCCACATGACATCCCATAACGGCCCAAAACAATTTTTTTTTCCACGAATCAAATTAATCTTAATAAGGAGCTATTAATTTAGATTACTTAGTTTTGATGAGTCAAAAGTGATACTGTGTGGAAGTTTCCAGAGGCGGCGAACTAAAACTGAAATTGGGGTGGTGCTCCTCTGTTTTATGCAAAAAGTTACATAGTACACATTTTTTGATGTTTGCCTATCGAGTAGTATAATTCAATTTTCATATACATGATACATTTATGATTGCAATTCTAAAATTGACTTCCTAATTTTGTTGAAAGTAATTTATTAGCCTAAAGTTAATATTATGACAATACATAGAAAAAAGACGCTGTTTTCTTTTTGTTAAATTCAATGTATACATGGTTAAATTCAATATATACAAAATATACATAGTCCTACTAAACCATGGCTACATATTCATCTACGAAGACGATCAGACTATACACATCACGTCCGTTAAGGATCATTGAGGGGTGACTGAGTGGATTTGTTAGGTGGCCGATCGAACGTAAATTAGTTTTAGCCTACTCTGCTCTCTATTGTTATGGAAATGAGAAGACATTATTGACACCCCCTTGTAGGAGTTGTCAATAATGTCTTCTCATGTCCCTAACAATAGGAGCTCATTATAGCAACCTAAAGTTGTTATAATGAGATACTATGCAATTTGTCGAAATACGTATTTTACGCGGAAAATAATGGGAAATATTAATTTAACACGAACCCTCTTTGCCACAGTGTAATGGTGCGAAAAAGTTACTTCGACTTTCAGGAAATAACAGTGTATAATGTTGATGATTTGTTTTTCTTTAAATAATCAAGAACGGATCTTATTGTTGATAGTTGCGTATTTAAAAAACTCTGTCCAGTTTGATCCCAGGACTAGAGTAAAATGAAACGGGCTCTAGGCTACATTGGAACATAAAAAATATGTCGTGAAATATCTCCATAATGTCAAAATAAACATTAACCAAATCTACACCTGCTTAACACTCTTGCGAGAAAAGTATAAATATTGCTTTGTTGCTTTGTCTTGCAAAATAAGTATGGACTTGGTAACAACAGTTCTATTTTGGAATTGACAGCGTTGCCATGTTAAGTTCTAAAGGAAAATAGTAGCTGCTGTAAATTTTTCCACTTTCGCGTAAATAGTCGCTCTCGTGTCGTTTAATATGCGACATACTGAACATTTTGTTTGTTTCCGGAGAAATTTTAATAAAACGGAATTGTTAGATTTTGGTGGCTTGAAGCTACACTTCAATAAGTCCATCTCGTCATCACTTGACTCATTGAAAGATATATTGTCATCGTCAGGAGAGACCTCAGAAATAGAAAACCCTAGTGATTCGTTAACTTCCTCAATTTATATTTTGTTGCTTTCTCTGTCTTCTTTTATGTTTTCTTTATTTTTTTTTTGTCGTGCTCGTTCTTCTATTCAATTTTTCACGGGAGTATCAGTCAGTATTAAGCTATTTCTTACTCTTGTTATTGTTATTTCTGGGCCTTGCTTTAGGATAGTCTTTGCATTACAATGAATTTTTTAGTCGGTTTTCACATATTTAAAATGCAGCATTTGAAGTATAAGGTTGCTTATTATCGATTGGAGGTATTTTATGATCCCTCGATTGTAGTTGCGGGTTTTCCTCACTCAATGGTCTATTTGTTACTTTGCTTGTAAGAATTGCGTCTTTGGTAGATATGTCGATCAAAGGAAACAATTCTTGTGTTTGAAAATTCGGATTTTTTGTTGGATGATGCCGCAGCTTTCTCAAATGCTTGGTCTACCAACTCAGCTAGAATATAAATGGTCAGGGTTGGCCCTGGGTACCAAACCATCCAAGGGTTTGCTGCAGTATTATGAAATGTTTAAAAAGGACACATCAAATACGGACACATCAAATGCTTATAATTTATGACTCATATGCGGAGTTATTTTGAGAAGTATCACTCCGTTTTCCTTTGTAATATTCAAGACTTCTGGATCTCAATTACTCTTATGGTTGTCCATAATTACAATAGTTCGATTTTCTTTCTTTAATTTTATTACAGAGATCAAATGCGTTATATACCTTATTGAAGCGGAATATTCCAATGACGATTACCTATTAGATTGTGACTGACAGCAGCTTGAAATTCACAGGAGGTATTGCATAAACTCTCATATTTTTATATTTTTACAGAAGCAAAGATTTGTAATTGTACCGGATTATTTCGAACTTCACCCTCCGATTTAAATTCTTTGATGGCCATATAAACTTCGTTGCGCAATGATTAACATAGCCTTTGCAAACCAAAACATGTGTCTTTTTCAGTTCATTCTACGTTTGAACAGTAGGATATGGTTTTAAATTTTTTTTTCGCATGCCGGATTATTCTACACTACAAATGAATATCGGGAATATCACTGTAAAAAGGTATTTGAGTTATTTAATTTTTAGATTCCAAAATTAGATTAGTCTTTTTGTTCTCCAGAGTGTATGGATTCAATAATTTATCTAAATTATATATTGTGTCAAGAGCTTGTTAGTGCCTGCATCAAAGAAAAGTGTGCCATAATTAAATCCAAATTTCTTTTCAACAAGATGCATATTATTATTTTCGAAATGTATTATTTGTCACCAGACAATATTTAAATTTAATATTAAATTAATTTTTATTTTTACAAAAATATTATTGGCTAATATATATAAAAATATATTAAAATTTTAAAATGAGTAATTGGCAAATAAATTTATCTATTTTAGAAACTAAAGAATAATAATTAAAAATGTTTTAATACTTTGGATGTTTTGGAAGTAATCACCAGTTTATAAACTACTCCAGTTTTCAATTGTTTACTTTATTCTGCTTACTATTGTTAATTTTTAACTGTTATTCCCATATACAGTATACAAAAGAACTATAAAAATATTATATGAATAAAGAATTTATGAACGGAAATAGACGATGTCATTTACATTTAATTGTCACAAATATTAATATTATTGTTATTATGCCGATATATCGCCTAGAACCCCTATATAATCATAAATTTCCTCAAAATATAAGCTGTATAATTATCACAATTTGTTGTTATAAAATTTATCTAAACCTCTTAGTAGTTTCAAAAGTGGATACGAGGGATGTGAGAACATATGTTTCGTAGATATTTTTAACAATATCTCTAAAAGTAAACTTACGTAAATTTCTTCGAAACGAATATTTCTGAAATACTCATAATTTGCTCTACAAATAAGCACTTTATAGCACATCCAATTACAAAAAAATTTAGTTTTAAAATATTACCATAAAAATATTTTTTTTGTTTTTAGATATATGAGGGTTAATATACTTTATAATTAAACTAAACATTGAATATATTTGACGTTAATTTTGTAGAAATTCATTATTCACAATTAAATGAAACTACGTGATGTAGTATTATTTCTACTTTCTTTAATTTCTTTACCACGACCTAGGTTTCGTTTTATCACAACATTTTCAGGTGGGATATTAGCAAAGATCTTTGCTAATATCCCACCTGAAGATGTTGTAATACAACGAAACCTAGGTCGTGGTAAAGAAATTAAAGAAAGTAGAAATAATACTACATCACGTAGTTTCATTTAATTGTGATTAAACTAAACTTCAAACATTTATGTTGAACGGATTGGTAGAAAAATGTTTCTAATAGAAAGATGAATGGATACACGAGTGGTTATAAAAGGGTCATATTTTTCTTTTTGAGCTAGGAAACAGTAATTAATTCAAGTACTTTGACCAAAATGGATTATTTTTTTAACGAGAGAGGTGGCTAAAAAAATAAAACATACTGGGGTTCAATATAATGAAAAAGAACAGAACATCAGAATCGTTTGGACAAAGAGGATTAAAAGTGATAAATAAACGAATAGGCATAATACTGGGAATTTAGTGGTATATTACTTCATATTAAGAAATAATATTTACACGTCCATTCTCTTTTAATTATGGAGACACAAATGAAAACAAATTGTTCGATGGAACTATTTATCGTTAGTATATTGTCGTTATTCTCGGGGATTAAGTTCGGAAAAAAACGCAAATACCGAAGGGAAAATTTCATAGAATATTTTCAGAATTGAAGAAAAACAATTTTAAGAATCAATGTAATTTATAATTTAATAAGAAATCTAAACCGATATTAAGCTAAACTTAACTAATGTATTATAAGAAATGCATTGGTGGATCATTAACCAGATATGATTCTGGTTTTAAGAAGATCAAGTAACCAGATTTGAATAAAGGTTTTTAACATCCAAATAACAACCACATTTTTATGAATGCAGAAATAATTTTTTCTTTGATGGTGCTGTTTTTTATATTTAATCAGTTATTGATAATTGCTACCACGATTTGTATTTGGTACATATTTTTAGAATTTCTAGTACAATTGAAGACGAGCTTCACATAAAAAAACTTTTTAATCTTTTTGTCACTCGAAGCCATTTTTATGGGTTTATTTTTAATTTTTTTTGACAAGATTATAATTTCTGTACGAAGTTTTTAATATCCTCCACACTACCCTGTTCTCGGTGCCAATGTCGAAAAACACTGGTTTTTCGTTTATTCAGAATTTACTTACACTACATTCAGCTTTTATCCCTCCTTGAGTGCAAATAGCAAATGCATATGTATATATATATATATATATATATATATATATATATATATATATATATATATATATACATATATATATACATTGTATTTATCTTAGTTTAGTTCCTAGTTCCACTATTCACTATAAAAATCAGAAAATATGCACCGATAAAGTTAAAACCCAAATTAAACATGTTCAAATATAATAACTTTTTTTAATATAAAATTAATTGCATAAAATGAGGATAAGTGTTGAAAATATACTTCCTAAAAAATAATTAAAATTATATGACCTGTTCTCATGCATTTGCATAAGCCATGTAATTTAATTGTAATCACTTATTTAGAAAAACTCTTTTATTAAATGAAGACATATTTTATTTATTTATTCAAAACTTGCATCTATTTAAAGGTTCTTGTGTATTTATACCTCCATATCCATATAGCTTCCTTCAAATATTTTCATTTTTCACTTTAGTAATTAACACTTTATGCCATATTTTTTTATTTAAAAGTCACAATCCTTACTTTTGTTTAAAAAGTTTGTTTTCGAATGTATGAAAACTGAAATGTGGAAACATTTCAGTTTTCATCAAAATTGTTTAAATCAAAAAAAGTTTTCATCAAAACATTGTTTGTCAGAATCATTTCACTATTGTTGAGTGGAAAAAATATTGTTCTTGTAACAATAATTCTATAAACAATAAAACTGTCGTATTAAAGATATCATAAACAAATGAATACAACTTTAAAGCGTGTAATTTTACTTGACTTTTTTACCGTAGAAAGGTACGACACTAATAAAATGAAAATTATAAAAAATTAAATGAAAATTATTATGCAAGCAAGTAAGTAAAGTTCACATTTTCCTTTTTGAAAGAAAATTAAACTTATGACGCAATTTCGAGCGTCATATGAATAATAATTCATGGAGTGGAGCGGGCTCTCCGGCGACCTGTTCCGCATCTACGCTATCTTATTTATTGCCTTTTATATGGATGGCTTCTTTCTTTTTTAGACCCTTAAACTCAGCACTAGGCAATAAACTAGTATTAAAGGGCTTTGAGATGTTTTTTATTAAGTGGGATGTGACAGGAATTGTGCGAATGATAATAATATTTAGGGCTCGTCTACTTGTTTTTATCCAAATTGTTGCTTTTATCGAAGTCTCGTTGCGCGTTAAATGTTGACACATTTTACAATAAACACATAATTCAGTGACAGTATGCGGAGTAAATACGAAAATATTTGCGTAATGTCGCACCTTTCACCGCGTTACACGAAACGACTCCGCTTTTCAAAGCAGGAAAATATTTGATGCCATGTGAGTAAAAACATATTCATAAATTTAAAAGGATTCAACATGATTGGTGCACACTACGTTTATCCCCTTTGAGTAAATTCATTTATAGTCACTTGCAGGGAACAAGCTAGCACATATTATTTTATATGATTTCCTAGCAAAAATATATTTCAGATTTTGTCTCACGGCCAAGTTGTCTTTTATTATGTTTCTTAATGTTGGAAGAAAATGCCTTTGTCGTACCTTTATACTATGATACAAATACTTTTATTTAGAAATATCGTAATTTGTATATATGTAAATAGCACACGTATACTTAGAACCGATTAAAATATATTATATATACTAAATATTAGCACTTGGATTTGCTCTTGATGAAAATTTGGCGATTGTTACAAATGCAAAAATGAACGTCAAATTTAGGAATAATAAATAAAAAAGTAATTGGAGAATCAAATATCAACTTCATTACTAAAAGTTCAAAACGCCGAAAACCCCAAATATAAATGATGAATATAAAAGGTAAGGAAACTAATCGATTTTGTTTATTTTCATTTTACAATGAACGAAAGCGTCATGGAAATCCCTTATGAGAGATACTTAACTGCTACATACAAATATAAATATTACCTAAAATATTAAAACTTAATTGCTTAGTGACAAATTTCAACCAAACTTTCCTTTGCACAAAAAGGTTGTTATTAGATCCCCTTGAAAGTATATTAAAAAACTTTCGAACACGAACACGAAACAAACCTGTCAAATTAATTTCAGACCTGTTTGATGATTAATGCTATTGACAAAACAGAATCAATTATATAAGACACGAAAGTCATTTTTACCTTTAAAGCTGTTCTCGAAATGAAAACTTTTCACTGAATATATCTGCGAGACAGCTATAATTTAAAGATAAATGTTATAGAATTTGTCGGTGAAAAGAACCAATTTCGATTGTTCATTTCTTTTGTTATTATAAGGCTTTTATGTAATACAATAATTATTATTTTTGTGAAACTTTTCATCCGTATGTACATGAATAAGAAAAACATTTCCATGTACAAAATAAGCATATAATTCACAACTAGGAAGATCAAACATCCTTTATAAGCAATTAAACCTGTTAAAGGGAATTCGGGTCAAGACGTTGTACGCACAAATATTAACAGGCTCACAAGTTCCGTGATGGATGTCGACCTTCGGAGAAAGAGCAAAATATCGCTGAAATGGCAAGTTTGTTGGAAAGCATTATTTGAGCAAGGGACTTAAGCGGCCCCTGTATGTGGATTAGTCCTGAAAGGTTTGTAAATAACGTAAATGTAGCTTTATTTTGATTCTGAAACGAACGCTCCTGGCTCAATAAAGCGGCATTTTTTTCATGGAAAAGCAAGAAAAGAGCTATAATTTTTTATAACAAGGGCGTCGTTGTGAGCGATTACGATGACTAGTTATTGGTGTGATGCAACTTGTGATTATTAACTGAAACCTAACTAATATAATTATTTTTTCATAGATTTTTTGACAGTAATTTCAACATTATCAAAAATGCATTTTTGCAATGAGAATATGTATGTAAACTAAATTATTATTTGTTAATATAGTTTCTACCGGAAATATTTCAAGACTTTTTAAATTTGTTGAAATGTAGCCGTTGTCGATTCTTAAATTGTTGTCAATAGCTATATTGATAAGACGTGACATATTTTTTAGTTTCTTATAGTTTGAGCGACATGTGTTATTAATATAGTAGTCGCCCAATAAATAGTTTCAAATCAGTTAATAGTGTTGCATCTTTGAAATCAATTCTAAAGTACTAATGATACAAAAAAGTTCAAAATTATAATAGGTCTGTACGCATTTGTATACGTCTATGCGTCGCCTGGTCTAGCAACTTAAACTTTAATTTAATTTTATTTCAAAAGGAAAAACGAAAACTTCATAAAATTTCTAGCGTCGTATTTCTCGGAGATATATTTCTCAGAAACCTTTCGACACAGAAATTTAAATTTTACGTCGTCATTCTTCAATCTGGAATAATTTGTTCTATGTATATATTAATTTGTTCTATGTATAGCGTAAACCTTAATATATTTATATGTGTATAAATATATTTATAAATAGTCAATATATACACACACACATACGCACACATATATATGTAATGTAAATTTTGTCAAAATTGTATGTAACATATATCTGGAGATATTGTTGGTATTGCGCAAAAAACATGTATTTCCATTTCTTATTTCTCTGAAATTGTTACATTAAAAATTTTAAATAAAGCAACATCACCAAACACCAACAAATGTTACCGAAAATAATATTTCCTTATTTTATTATCTTCCTCAATGAACTTTTTTATTATCTTCCATTGATAAAAAAGGAAAAGCGTGAAAGACATATCGTCATCCATTCAGTAGTGATGCACTCCATGTTGTCTGATTACTAGGATAGTGACCGGTTTTGAAACGTCAACGTTCAAACACCGCGTTCACTAATACGAATATATTCTATTTGACATGTCATACTACGTGGTATTAAAAAAGTAAACCAACGGATATTTAGTGCTTCTTCACAGTTAAACATATCTGATTACTTACATAAAACACCCACAATGGATGCGTTTGGATATCTTAATAAAGCACTCAGAGAAAGAAAGCAAACTATTTTTCCTCAAAGCAATACCTAAATATTCATATGTAAACACACCGCAAATAAAGTTGTCACCAAACATTTTTTGCCATGTCAATTGTAGCCACTTATTTTATTATTCTAAAGTAACTCAGTCCTAAAGTACCATATTCGTATTACCACTATCGTATTTCCTTTCTAGTATAGTTTTGTATTATCAGGAATGGATGATGGATATTGCCAAGTTTTCGATTTCCTGGTGCAAGTGAGTTTTCATAGACGGAAAGACATGCTATGGAGCATATGTGTTCAGCAGTTTTGAAATATTTAGCTGAAGTTTGTGTATTCGACTGTATTTATTGTGGTGGAAGATTCTGGAATGATTCCGGTAAATGAGAAAATCACAGATAATATTTACATGAGAGAAGTAGGTATTTCAAAATTTTTTCAATGTGTATGTTCATAAGATTTTTGAAAATGAGTACTATGACATCTATTAGATATATGGTTGTTTCAAGGTAAGGGTAGCTTAGCTATATAAATATTTATGATTGTGTTGAGTATAATTTGGCGATTTCTGCATAATTTAAATTTAATTAATATTTAATTAGATTATAATCTAATTACATTTTTCGCGTGAACTGAAACAATTTTCATATTTTTCTTTTTGCTTCTCATTGTTTTGTTTTCGCCGTAAATATTGTGAGATGAAATCAAGGTTTTAGGTTAGAAACCAGGCTCTCGAACAAAAGCTAGCCCTTTTTTGTAAGGAACCTATAACAATGAAATAAAACATCGTGAATTTGGGAATTCTTTCTTATCTGTCTTGTACTTGAAATTATGTTATTTTTATTTTAAAGTTTAAAGCGAGCTCGTCGTTATACATTATCTAAAATATACGGCTTAATCTTTTCATATTAAAAAATATTTTGCACCATAAACTTCTGGTATTTTTCATGAGACTACATGAAGAGGTAAGTTTTTATCGACCACATATAATCAAAACAAAATAAATAATAATTACGGAAGAACGTTATGTAAAACATCATATGATTCGAGAAAAATATATGAAAGTAGCATTCTCACAAATTCGAAAAATTTTCTTATTTGAAGTATGATTCATGAGCATTCATGAGCTAAGTATATTCTAAAATATTTTTGTATATTCCTAACGAAGAAATTTGATTAAATACTGCAAATATGAAACGATATATCAAATATTTACAGCTAAACTATATTTTTGTTTCTAGCGATAAACAAAACTCAAGAATATGAAACTTTTAAGTAGCCATTATTTACTGTAGTTGAAGATTGTATAAAAAATCGACAGCAGATATATTAGTGATTTGTAGTTATATTTATAATTGAAAATCAAATTTCTATGTCATGTGTACTTTTATATTAGCTTTTATTTTCTTAATATTGTGCCAATAATTCATTGATAAATATAATCTTATTTAAATACAATTTTATGTGACACTGGTTACATTTCAATTAGAAAAATTACATTACATGAGAAAGTATTATTTTCCATATCAAAATATCTTAAAATATTCTTTAATTTACTAAGTGTTTTATCTAATAAGGACCTTTTTTTATCTAATAAGGACCTTTATCTGCAAGTAAATGTTTCTCCATTCCATTTCATTTCTCCTCCATTCAGTTTTAGTAGTTATTTTGATATTTGGTCTGTGCGTCCATCCCTAGGGATTTTCTAACTCCTCTTTTGCTGTTTAAACTCTTCCAAATTGTCACATTTTTGGTCCATTTCTTATGACTCCTTACTACATTGTCAATATCAAGAAACAATTTAATCATAAGTCAAGTATAAATGACATTCTCTCTTCAAAGCCAATGATATTTCACGATGCATGAGATGAATATGGGCTGATTAAGTACGAGTAATTAAGGTACCTAATTTAAATAGTACTTTAATTACTATGAAAATATTTTATGACGTTTGGCACTTATTTAAGTTTATTGAATGTATTTTCCGGAAAATTCAGAAAATAGATTTTGATATATGCCTCCGATCAAAATTATGTCAAATAATTCAGCTTCATTAATATGGTACTACCCAAAAATCCGTGGAAATAACGATGATTTAAATTACTGGAAGCCAGAGTTGGCTGACGAATGTACTTAAGATAAATTAATATGCACTATTAAAATATGTAATATTTAGTTTTTCAAAGACAGATATGTAATGCTAGGTTTTTTTTTTAAATATAGAAAATGAATGGCAAGCGATATTGGAATCGTTATTCTGCTTCCGTGGGTATATGTGAGCAAGACAGTAGTGTTTATAATATATATAGAGTTTCATATTTTCTGAATGAATACGGAACCTCAATTTATGCGTGGTTTGGCACGCACTTGGCCTGATTTAATTATTAGTGATATGAATATATGCATGTAATTATGTAAGTAGACAATTATAAACCTCGTTCGTAAAACAACAAGCTTAAAACAATCTTCAATGTCCCCTCTAACTTTTAACCACGATTTTCAACAATTTAAAAAAGAGTATTTATATTTATTTATTTATTTATCTACTCTAATGTATCTAATTGATACATATGGCGGACTTATTGCTACAAAAGCCATCTCTTACAGCCAACCACAGTATTAACCAAAGTATTACCAACCACAGCCACCAAAAATATTAATATTTAATAGAAAATTGTATTTATATCGAATAAAAAGTTTTAAGATATTTTTACAAATGTGGAAAGTTACTTTACGCGTGTTTGACATACAATTTTTCGGTTTCACGACACCGTTTATACTTAATTTTTGTTTTGACTTCGTGTGTGAGAATATTTTCTCCGTCTGAAAACACTTTTTTGTTGCAAAATTATATTAAAACTTCGACTGTAAAACTAAATAGCATTGAAATTGATGCGATATGCAATATTGCTAAAGTTTTAACCACATATAAAATTGATAGCAAACTTTGCACAATTCTTTTGAAACGTAACTTATGGAAAAGCTCGTGACGACCACATTAAATTCTTTGCAGCGTATCTAACAAGGCAGATGAATAAAATATTTACCACAAAAGCGCATTTTGGTATCACAAAATTTTCCCCATCTAAATTTAAAAACAAAAGTGCAAAGAGTGACTTTGGAGGTTTTTGCCTACTTCGGGTGACTAAAAAATGTTTATTCAAATTGAAGTGCAGATAATAACCTTTTGATGATACATTAATTACATTAATATTTGAGAATAATATATATATATATATATATATATATATATATATATATATATATATATATATATATATGATATTATATATGAGAATCGTTTTGGAAATTCAAGGACTAGAAATAGTAGAAGTGGAAACTGTGTATCACATAGTTGTTTAATAAAAATTAACATACAAAATTTAGAGTATTTACATAATTCATATTGATTAATCTAATATAGTCGTCAATAACTTTCATTGTCATCACTATAATCATTATTATGTACAATAAGATATTATGTATTTTTACCTTGCTACGTTATTAGCGTGCAAAAGAGGATTTTTATATATTTTATATTTGTATTCTTTCATCTATTTTTTAATAATGAAATTATAATTCTTAGTATTTTGCATGTTCGTAACGATATATCATAATAGGTTAATATCTTTTCAGAAAAGGTAAAATAAATAAATTATGCAAATAAATCACCGTGGTGTGTTGGGTTCTATACGGCCTTTTCCTGCGAGGTGCACCGGGGGGACCCGGGTTCGATTCTCGGCCGCTCGTCGAGCGGGGCTGGACTGGTTTTCTGGTTGGCTGTAAGAGCTTGCCCTCTTAGCAATAAGTCCGCCATATGTATCAATTAGATACATTAAAGTACAGAAACAAATAAAGCGGAAATTCAAAAATATTATATGGTACAAATTAAAAAGTAATACAAAGAAAAAATTTTGCGTAACATTTTTCATTAATAAATTAAGCTCTAATGAATGAATTTAATTCTATCATTTGAACTCTTCACACATTTGAAACGAAGACTTTTTGGATAAAAAACTAATCTTAAATTTTTTTGTATCTAACGTCTCACCACTTAGAACAAAAATTAATTAAATATTTTCCTACACTTAACGGGTCATTTTTGAAGTAACGCTTTCCTATGTAGTATCTAAATATATGCGCAATTATGAAATTAGACAAACTATATTATGAAGTCATAGTCCAAAATGTTCAATGGACTGGCCAATTAAAATTTGTACTAATTCAGTCAGTGTTCCATGCTATCATTTATTATTTTAATAGATTTGATGGTAAACTGTGGAATATTTATTTATTAGTCCGAAAATCTAAATTTGTGAACGTCTATTTATACATATATATATATATATATATATATATATATATATATATATACATATATATATATATAAATATCCTTATTAGTCCGAAATAAGATCATCAATTCTGTATTTCTTCCAACATGAAACACTTTCTCAGGAAACGTACATTTATTGCAAATTTTTTTTATTATTTAATTTTTGGACAAAATGTCATTTATGAGTTAGAAAGTGTATGTACTATTGGGATTATAATGCATAAATCATTGTAGTACTGCCCTAGTTATATGATTGTGTTCTGTATGCAAGGTTTTGTTTGATCTGTTATGATGAGATATTTTCTGTACAAGGAAATTATCACATATTGTTTACACTATAAAGTTATAGAAATACGTTAGGCTTAAAGAAAACTATTAGAACAGTCTGAGAATATCAAGTTATTAGAATTGGATTTCTATTTGAGGTTAGAAAAAAAGAGAAAGTGATAGGGATAATTTTACAAGCTACGATCTTATTAACTACATATATTTAGACCCTTTTAATTCAATATATCTTAACGTAGATAATTTCCATTTTAATACTGCAATTCGAATTTCCAGACTCTTGAAATATTTTAAACCCGTCTTAAGGCGTTGGGGATAAAAAAAATTATCAGCTTATACTTTTTACATTAAAATAGTACTGCATGAACATTTTTAAAAACCCGTGAAAAACCATTTGCTTTATTTTGGGTAAAGGAAAATATTATTTTATGTAGCATTTAATAAAGCACGTGTCTGTTATTTCGATAATGGACTGTGATTTATATTAAAATAAAAATATATGTAAAGTTCTCAAAAGCTGCGAATTTTACGTTTATTTAAGATAAATTAGAATACGACTTTATTAAGCTTATATTAAAACAAGTGTCTATAATTCATATAGGTGACACTAGTTTATATTAAAATAGCAATATCTTTATAGTACTCAAAAACTTCGAATGCTCTTTATTTTGGGTAAAAAAGAATATGACAAAAATATGACAAAAAAATTTAAATACCGTATATTTAAAAAAATCACGTATCTGTTATTATTATCGATGACTCCAGTTTATATTACAATAGCAACAAACCTATAGTTCTAAAGAGCTGCGAATTAGCTTTGTTTTAGGGTAAAAGGGATATGAATTTATGAAGCATTTAATAAGGCATATTTCTATTATTCATATAGGTGACCCCCGCTTATATTACGATAGAAATAAATGTATAGTGCCCAAAATCTATGAATTTGCTTTATTTTTGGTAAATAGGAGTATATCCTTATGCAGCATTTAATGGAACACGTGTCTCTTTTTCATATAGGTGAGCCCAGTTTATACTGCAATAAGTTTATACTGCAATAACAATAACTATATAGTTCTCAAAAGATTCGCTTTATTTTGGGAGACAAAAATATGAATTTGTTCATAAGTTTATATTTTTGTATTAACAGTATTTAACAAAGAACTATTATTCTTTTATTCATATTAGTGATCCTAATATATACAAAAATAACGATAAATCTGCAGTTCTCAAAAGCCGTGAATTCGCTGTGCTTTTAGTGAATTAGTTGTATTTTGGATAAGGAATAATATGGATTTATAGAGTATTTAGTAAAGCATGTGTCTATTATTCACCTAGAAGAGTATGACCTTATGCAGCTTTTAATAATGCACTTATTTATTATTCTTGTAGGTAACCTCAGGTAATTGCAATGGCAATATATATACATATATATATATATATATATATATATATATATATATATATATGTTAATTATGAAATGTTACTTCTATTGCCAAAATATAAGGTACCATACCGACATACGTCATAAAATTATAAGCGAGAAGCTGGTCGATACGAGATGGCTACTGTTACATACAACAAATATGTAATTAAGTATTGTAATATTTTTTGCATATCACATAAAGACTTGCGACCCCTGACTCTGAATAGTTATATTTGATAGTGTAAATAACACTCGTTTTGCACAATTTAATAACACTTGTCTTTTATGAAATAAATTGGTTTACTTCAAAATGCTATCTCAATTAATTAATTCATGTTAGTTGATTACAAAGCACGCACCCATGAGGTAGACAATAGGTTTATATTTTACTTATCTAACTATCGCTTTATTTAACGTTGACAGACCTACGGCACTTAAGTCAGAAAATGCCAATATACTTTTATAACCTAAGTCACTGGTTTGTCTAATAAATGGATATTTGACACATGTTAAACATCTGTTTGACTTGTGTGCTTTTTTCTGGTGACAAATTAATCCAAACTTGTGACTAAAGTTACAAGACTATATTGACATATTATGACTTATGTGCTTAGGTCTGTCAACCCCAGTATTATTCACACTTCATCTTATTGGTATATATTATAATTATTTCATTAGATTTGAGTGTTTTTTAAATTTGCATTTATTTTTTGCTTTCATTAGATTTATATACAACCATTTTCAAATTTATTTTTCTTTGTAAAATTTACGTTTATTGTAGTTTGTTTTTATTAAAAATGGCCTGTTACTAAAAAAAAACCATTTTAAAAGTCCCTGAAGTTTGAGTTGGTTTCAGTGTCCACTAGTATAATTAGTATTTAGTAGAAAGTAACATTGAACGCACATTTTCTTTACGTTCAACAAATAGAAAATATGTAACTTTGCTTTATTATATAAATAGTAGCATGTTTTTTCCTTAAAACATTTTAGATATTTATAACGAAACGCCGTGTGCAGTTTTCAAATTGACTGACTTTTTATTTTATTACTTCCACAATTTAGTACATAGTTGCTAGTAGATGGCGCTACATGTTACCTGCGTATTCATAGTTGCTAGTTTATAGAGCTATTTGTTATCTTTATTTTGATATATTGATGGTTTACTATAGCGTTAATAAAATATTTTTTTCCAGAATATCTAATTCAAACATGATATGAGCTTAATTTGTTTTCATTCCAGGAGAATATGAAAAGATTGAATAATTGTTTGTTAATCCTATAGAAAATAAAAATAAATTATTGCTTGGAAATGGTTTCGTTTAATGAAAGAAGTAAAAGTTAACATAAAGTAAAGTATTACAAATATTTGATTGGAAAATTTCTGCACACAATATGCCCTAGGAGCGAAAAAGCAAAACAAAATACATTCCGAGCACGTTACATCTATTTAAAATTTGACAACATTTGAAGCTTCGAAAATACGTAGTATCAAAAAAATATGTACTAGCTTAAAACTATAAATAAATAAGTATTTTTAGATTCAATAAAGCACAATACATTCCTCTTTATTCATAACTTTCCTAAATACTATTGGATACAAGGCATATGTTTCTTCTAGAAATCTTTCTAATAATTTCTGTACCATTTCATGAACAGACAAAATATATATTATGGTTTAGTGTACTAAGATATCTCTCTCATATATAATTTGAACAATCACAAATGTTAATATTAATATACCTTTTATTAGCTTTTTCTCATATCCATTATCAACACTCTATCTTAAAGGATTTTAAAAGGTTAATTAACGGGAAGGAGAAGGATAATCCGGGGTATTCCGGTCTGATATTCCGGGAGTAAAATGATCTGCCAAATATATTTGGGAACAATTTTTCACGCCTATATTACACATGAGTGTAAAGTAAATTTATTAATTAACCCTTATTAGTTATTACATAAACAATAAACTCCGCATTTTTCGTCATATCAACACATTTTCGTTGCTTTCAAAGGTAGAACGGACATGTCTCCTATGTAATAACAAAACGCAGTGATTGCCTGCTTCTGTACCCCCACGCTGCTTAAATTTAAAATTAAATTTTGTAAATTTACACAAATGTACTTATGCAACGAATGCATACTACAAATATACATTCGGCGCGAAAAAAGTCGTTTAATAGCGTAAACGTTTTCAACCTTACATAGCGCCATTTATGGACATTTCAATCCCATTTCTACATCTGGTCTACGGGCACAACGTAGGTTATTACTTGCTAATAAATCATATTTGTGTCGCTCTGAACGCGATAGGGACAGCGTGCTTTACTGCATTGTGAGTTGCTCTTTGAATATTTATATAAGTAGGTTGTTTTATTCTGCATGTTAATAACATTTTAATTTCTATTCAAAAGTAGATAAAAACTGAGTCATGAGTTGATAAAATGATGAGTTAATTAATGAAGATAAATTTGATTATTTTAAAGACAGATGCTAAAAATTTCCACCAATATTTTCTATACTAGTCAATAAAAATGTAAATGTGATGTAAAAGTTTATGGACACTTATTTTGAGATATTGCTACTATTTCTGCCGTGTTCAGCGTAATTGTTACAGATGCGGTGTTTGCTCGATCGTGACCTTTACATATATAGGTTATTTATTATTTTGGTTTGTTAACAAAAATAACCATAGACGTGAAAAGTCGAGCGATAGAATTGGCACAGTCATTATAGTGAATTTCCAAAATACTAAATTCGAAATTTTTAAAAGGTACTAGCAAATTTATCGGTTTTTTCGGCGAGAAAAAATGTATTGTGTTACGCATGTCCAGATTTTCAAACTTTCTGCCTGGAGTATAGTTAAGGAGTGATTCAGGTTCTGATGAAGATAGCTATATTATAGTGACTAATGCGTGAATTGCGTTCCATTTATATGTTAAAAAATAAAAACTAATCAAATTCGAATGTGCCTCTTATAGTAAATAGGGGAGATATATATATATATATATGTGTATATATATATATATATATATATATATATATATATATATATATATATTATCCTAAGAAATAAGGAGGGAGGGAGATATATTTTTTGCATATTATTCCATACATATTTATAGATTTTATTTAAAGTTGTAAAATATCTTTAAAAAATAGACAAAATTACTTTTGGGCCATTTAAAACTTATCCTTTCAAACGATAACTTACACTATAAAATGCAGGAAACTTAAAAAAAATTGCTTACTTTTACCACCCCCTCTCTGATTATAGTTTCTAATAAATATTTTTGAATATTAATTGCTAAGATATGTGCGGTTTGATATAATTTATTACACTCATATATAATAGGCCCCTAAAAATAACTGCAACATTTTAAAGTGTCAGCTACTGCAAATTATGCCGGTTAATATAATGAGTCATTTTATGAGAAAAAAAATTGCTTATGACCGACGGAGAAACGAATAGGTGAGTGAGTTCGTAAGGGTTCAGTTTGTCTTTTTAATGTGAGAAACCCTAAAAATAGAAGTAAAATAAAGTATGTAGTGCAAACTTTTTAAAACTTGAACTGAGATTAAAATCGTGGTATACACAAGAAACATAAACTGCTTTTAAATATTATTACCGACGGTAAATTATGTCCCAATAATTTTATTGGATTACCAATAAAATTTAAATACCGTTGCATTTAAATCCATCCACTCATTGAATAAGATATAGCAAACACACCCACACACATGGACACGGATGTTGGATAAGAAAATCACATAAGCAAGATTAAAACCACTCAAGAAAAAAGATTATACGTCTTGGTCAGGTGGGTTTATTTTTCTCCCACTTAAAAAAAATGAGAAAATAAAAAAAATTCAGTGTAAATAATAAGTGTTTTATTTGTTACTTTATGGGAGGAAAAAATAAAAAAAATATACTACGTTTTTACCAATGTTAAGCCAAACTGAATCTAGATCACTAATATCGTATTAAGAAATAGACCGTGTTAAGTGTAATTACTACACAGTCTAACGATGCACGTCAATACGTCATCTTCTACCAAAATGCGTGACATAGACTCTTATACTATAAAGTAAATACGCTTATCTCCAACTAAATATGATATTTAGTTGTAGATAAGCGTATTTACTTTTTTAAAGTTATTAAAAAATCTAAAAGAACTAAAGTGACCATTTTAGTGTTAATAATAAGTGTTTCATTTTTTACTTCATGGGAGGAAAAAATATAACAAATATACTACGTTTTTACCAATGTTAAGCCAAAATAAGTCTAGATCACTAATATCGTATTAAGAAATAGACCGTGTTAAGTGTAATTACTACACAGTCTAACGATGCACGTCAATATGTCATCTTCTACCAAAATGGGTGACATAGACTCTTATACTATAAAGTAAATACGCTTATCTCCAACTAAATATGATATTTAATTGTAGATAAGCGTATTTACTTTTTTAAAGTTAAGCAAAATTATAATTTAATAGAGAAAAATAATTTAAATCATGAACAGCTGGTTTCATAGTCACTTATAAAGCTATAAGTTTAAACTTTTGGCACATTTATCGTTCATAACTTATTTATGAGCTTATAAAATATTTGCACAATGTTATTAGAAGAAAAAGAAATCCCATTTGAGTTAAATTTGAAGCGTTGAATTCAGAGCGTTTTCTATAAATATTTGTCGCTTCGTTTCGTGGAAAGGTATCAGCGTTTATTATTATTTTATTAGTTGGATAATTCTCTGCAGAATAAAGTTACGTTGCTCTTCTGTACGCTGTAGTTTCTGCTGTTATATATCATGTTTCATTTACGTATAGAACTTATCGTACATTTTTTGTCAAGCGTTATTAAATTCTGTTTTTTAAATAGGTGTGTGTTTTTGGAAGTACAAAAAGATTAGTTAATATATATTGTGTAATTCAATACCATACCTCGTTTACTAAAGCTATCATATATCTTGCAAATTAAGACTTACTCTAATTTGTATGGATCTGATGCGTTTCTCAATACATTCCTTTCGCCTTATATTCTACGAGAAATAAAATTTTCACGAAGCTTGAATATTATAAATAATAGCAATAAAATCAGATTTAAAAACATTAAAAGTTTTATGTTTGACTAGAATTACGATATAGTTATGAGGAAATAACTCTGGACAAAGGTCTCGTTGTGGAGGGTCCACAATATTTTGTTACAACAGAATCAAATACTGAGCATGGTTCACAACGCGTAATGTCTTCGTCGTGTTTATTGATTTTCACATCAGCTATTCCCAAAAAAAGGAATCGCATTCAGACGTGTGGTTTTAGGTACCCACGCAAACAAAAATTTAAAAAATGAGAAATATTCTCAATAGAAAATAATATCCATTAAGCACTTTTATTAAATCCTCTTTTTTTGTTTAAAGTGATTATAAGTTTAAAAAAAAGGAATAATTCGAATCGTAATACTCTTCATTTTATTATACCTTACAATGATTCGTATTAAAATGTAGTTGTATTAGTAAAATACGTAACAATTTCATATTTACGCATCCAAAAACATAGTGCCGAAAAATCCCGACATTCTTTGTACGAATTTTGTAGTATTATATGTGTTAATCTTTCTTAAGCACAGTTTATGAGTTAGGGTAAGGCATGTATAAAAGATTTTTATCATTTTGTTCGCAATGTAACCTGCTCGTTTTTCGGTTTACAACTTCACTTAGTATCTAGAGTAGTAAATTGGAACTCAATATCCAATGAGTCCCTTATTCATAAAGATGAAAATTGCTTGTGGTTTGTTCAAGAACAGATACATACCGACAAATTGGATCTCGCAATGTTTTACTTTATTCAGCGGTACAATCATGATAAAAATATTTTAAAATTAACTAGAAAAATTAGGTAAATGCAGTAGTTTGGAATGAATATAAAATATTATAGCATAATGGTGAAAAATAAATATTACAAAAATTATTTTACATAAATAAATAAAATAAATTATTCAAAAGGACATAAAATAAATACAGATCAAACTTAGATGAAACTCAGTATTACGCTTATCTATTTATCATAAATGGAAAAAAGAAGAATTATTGGTGACGGCAGGTTACTACTAATATGACTGTGGGCTAGGTCAGTTCGAAAATTTGGGCATTTTTAGAGAATGGTATATTAGTAGAAATGATCAAGGTAATACTAAAATTTTTAAGTTTTGATAGTAAATATTTTTGGTAAATGACAATAATACTCAAATGGACTGAAAAAGAAAACCTTTATAGATCGTAAGTCAAGCACGAAATTTGTTAATGAGATAATTGGGGTTCTGAATAACGTCACAAATAATAACACTGAATCAATTGTCAAGCCCTTGTGGAATATTACACATTAAAGATATGAGCAAAACGCCTTAGATCATAAAATATAAATTAAGGGAAATTAATTCCAAGCTACTAATGGTTATTAAGAAAACATCTTGATTAAAACTAAAAAAAATATGATTTTTCATAAATTCAGAATTATTAAATTTATATTCCGATAAGGAACATGTAAACCAAACTTGTTTACGTAATACTTAACTAAACACGAAAATAAATTACGAAATCAAAAGAAATTTATCAGCACGTACGTAAACGCATCTTGGAAGATGCCACATAATATGATCAGTGTGTTTCTGGATCGCGCGAACGTCCACGAGTTTGCAGGATCGCTTGAAATACTTTACTGCAGACGCCCCCATGGCGGTAAATATAATTATGGAATATCAAGCCCATTGCTTTTATGTGAGGATAAATTTTGAGAGTGTTTCCTCCTTGAAGGTGAACCGTGCTATTTTCATATTTCTCTACCGTGCTTATTAATTTTTTTTTTAATTTTCATGTAATTTTGCGGCAATAGTTAAAAATGTCTCAGTTAAATAACATGTAGTATTTAAAACCACCATTATTAAATTAGGAATGAATCGTATCATAGAATTTTGTAATTCCACTAACGTTCGATTTTATTCTTGTGGACAAATTTGGTTGGCGGCAAAAAATACAAGACTGAGACATGAACGACAATGAAAATTAGAAAATGAAACGCTTTATTTACAAATTGGTGTCTATTTCATATCAAGATATCACGCAGAAGATCGTTTTCGCTTCCTAACAAGACTTAAATGAAAAAAAATAAGTACAGGTTTATTTTACAACTTCATGTGTTTCTAGTGCAGTTTCTTGGAATCGCTCTTTTATGCCATTAGGACCAGGCTAGCGGTCGACTGACTAAGCTTCCTTGTATATATTATTAATCGGCTATGATTGTAAAAGTGAAATTTTTATTTAATTGAAGGGTGCATCATTTGGTATAGCTATCGCCCATTCTAACACACTTCATATTTAACTGCATCAATCAATTAGAAATTTACAATTACATATAGATTCTGACTTTAGTTCCAACATTTTTATGCCTTTCAATCCGCTATTTATTCTTCTTATCATACAAGTAATACTTCTATACCTCAGGTATTATGTTGTTCGCTCTAAAATCACCACAATAACAATTATAGCATAAACGGAAGCGAGTGGTGTTAATAAAACATAACATGAATATTATATCATGTTATGTTTTATTTAAGATAACCGACAAGTTTATAGCGACGCGATATCCATTAATCATTTTTTAGTTGTATGTTTGTGAGGAAAATCAATATGGATTAAAACTTGCTAAATAAGATTTGAGCTACTAGTTTAAGGGTTCCGTTCACGTTTAGGCACTTGCAAACGTTTAAAGATATATAATATTTCTATTAAACTACTTACAAATTTTTTATAATATATTGACTACTATACCTTTCACAGGCTTAAAAACAGGTATCCGTTTCCAAAATCATATGGTCTATGATAATAGTATTAATTTTGCTGTAAACTTCGGGGCAGATTTTCCCAATTCTGTTTTTATGATATTTTATTCACGAATTTCGGAAGTAAGGTTCATTATATTTTCATATATTTTACAGAAATTTTCGTAAATTTTGGTATTTTGAAATTATTTAAAATTAATTATTCATAATCCATATGATATATGAAATTTATAAAAATTGTAAATACTATATTTATACCATATTTAATTGTTATTTGAATATATCAGAAAAGTTTATTGATGAAAAATATGTGGGTTAATGAAATATATTGCTTTGTTAAATTTCAAGTTTCTATGTCCCATAGTTTTTGAGAAAATATGCTGAACATAGAGAACCATTAGTGGTCTCACGAAGTTTCAGTTTTCCAGTTTTTGTAACGGAATAGATAGTGAAAATGTGATTTTGAACCGAAATACAATGGCAGACACAAGTGCATAAAAAAGACGAACAAGAAATGGAGTATGTGTTTGAATTACCATGGGTAATGTGAAACAATAAGCTTAAAATCCAGTTAGCGTAGTTCGAGCAACACATAAGTAGTGTTGATATTTAAGAAGGCTGCATTGCTAGTGCCTAAAACTGAATTGTTTTTTGAAATACGTGATAATTTTATAATAATTGTCTCTTTGTCAAAAACAAGTCACCTTCGTTAAAATTATTTTCGTTTGGTCAATAAGCGTTTACAATTTTAGTAACCTATATTTAAGTAAATAATTAAATTTTTCATTTGATTTTTAGAATTTCGTGCCTCAAAACAAATAACAAAACCGTTATAGGATTTATTACTTTTCCTTGTGTCGCATTACTTTTCCTCAGAAATCTTTATGCAGAAAATTTAAGTTATCTATAGTAAGAAAACAAATTAACATATTTCAAATATAAATATGCAAAAATTTAATGGATTATGGATTTCAGTTAAGTGTTGGAAAATAATTTTAAATTCTACATGTGCAGTTTCAGTGTAAAACAGTTAATTACAAGGATCACAAAAAAATTTTCATGATTTTAGCAAATATATTTTTAGAGATGTACAGAAAACAAATTCGCAAAACTATATTCCTTTTCTGTATTTCCAAAACTACCAAATTTAAAATTATAAAAAAACAAGACTTTTCAAAAAACTACTTTTAAGGGGTCTACTCGAAACTCGTAGGAAATATAAATTGGTGATTCAAGATGTCTCAGCTTATATCAATATTCATGGTAATTTATACCCGTCCGCCGTGCTTAATTATTTTTAAAAATTTAATTATTAAATATTTATTACGTTAGGAACGTCGGACAAAGTACAGAACCCTAAGTGTATCAGCTATATTAAGTTTTTATTTTTTACGCCTCCTTTGTGAAATAATAAGCTTCAAAATTAAAGTCGAAGTCAACAGTACAAGTATTTACCTGGTTCCGAATTCTTAACTGTGCCTTTGAACATTTTAAAGAAACATGCGTATTAGCGTTTAGAAAATTGTAATCCAAAATTATTTCATTTAAGTTGATTTACGGATTTCAGGGAATATAGAAAAATAAGGAACTTTACTTAATATGCATTATGACATGCAAATTGTCGGTTTTACAACTCCGTTTAAATGTAACTTTTACTTCGACTTCGTCCATGAGAATATTTTCTCTGTCAAAGCAATCTTTTCATATAGCAAAATTATGTACAAGGTACTAAATCTTAGGCTATAAAAAACACCAAATTAGCAATGAAATTGATGCGACATAAAATTTACATGCAGTTTGAGCCAAATATAAAGATTGATGGACTTTGTATGTAAAAAGTTTGATGAAGTAACTGTATTTAAAAATTAATAGAATGACTACATTTGAAATTTAAAAAAAATGTGAAGTACTTAATTTTCCCCCTCTTCCTGCCGAGAAAAAATCCGTACAAAAAATTAACTTTCATAACCAAACCCTTTTATCTTACACAAAATTAACTTTTATTTTACCGTATTAACTTTTGAGATATGTACATGCTACCTTACTTTATTATATTTACTTATATTAAAAAAATTACAGTCTAACTAATAAGCAATTTAGAGATCTAATGTTTTAGGACCAAATTATTTAAATATTGCTCATTTTTTGGGCTTAACAATATGTCTCAACACGCTTACCTGGAAATAATATCTGATTAGATATCTATCACACAGAACAAAGAAAGCTATCCATACAGCGCACATCAGTGCAATAAACGTACGCTATAATGTTAGTGCTTCATGACGGGGGCGTTAAAAATAATTTTTAAAGCTAAGAATGAATTTAAAAACTAATATTTTATTTAAAAATAATAAAACAATAAAAATAACCTTGCATCAAATATATATATATATATATATATATATATATATATATATATATATATATATATATATATATATGTATATATATATGGGCTCGCATTTGTGAGAATATGTATGTAGGGAAACTGTAGAGTTTATGAAATGTTTCATTGTTAGTGTCCCTTCCCATAACGGAACATTAATGGAATCACTATTGTTATATCCGCTGTTATATTTGCTCAGAGATTAATGTGGAAAATAAAACAGGAAAATTTCGTGAATATGTCCCAAATTTTTCGCCCGAGTGAAGAGAATTGATAAGTACACCAACGAATGTTCATTATTATAAATTATTTCTTTTTATGGTACATCTGGATTCACGAGATACTAAAAACTTTTGCGAAAATGACATTTCATACTAGAACTGCTTTGAACTTTCATTATTAAACATTTATTTTACAGGTCATGAAGACTATATGAATATGTCCATCGGGCACCTTTAGCATTTCAATTGGGAAATATATTTAGTCCATAATTGAATTAAATATTTTAAGTTCGCCAAATCGGCCGTTTTTGGGCTGCCGTCTCTTGTATAATATTTTAAATTATGTGCTATACGCAACATAAAAATTATGAAGCTAGACAAATTACAGGATGAATTCACAGCAAAGAAGTTGTGATGAACTGAGGAAGTGAAGTTCGTATTTGCGCATTTGACGTTAAATATTATTAGTTCTTTTTGAATATAGATTGGTTGGTATATCGTAAAAAATATATTTATTAGCCCTAAAGTCTCTTAGTTGGAAAATTAAAGTATAACTTTTGCTTTTAACGACTTGTCCAAACTTGGGATAAGCAAGTTTCTACAATTCAGTTTACAATTGATTTTAGAAAAAAAGAAAAAAGTCTTTTAACAAATTTTCAAAATTTCATCTAGATTTACCCATTATATTGGTAGTTTAGGTATTAGAGTTTTAAACAAATATATTTTACATACATATATTTTAAATTTCATTTCTTTTAAACCCTGATCTTACCAGCTGTGTTACCATATATATTGTCCAGTACAAAGGGTTCGATATTTATTAAATTAAAAATCAGGTGTTTAAAACTTAATATTCAAAATTAAGAATCAGTTGTTCAAATCATTTTAAAACAAAGTAATCGTCGTTAAAACTATAATCCGAGCTAAAATTACAAGCTATTGAACGCATATTTTTTGTAGTGGAAAAAACAATAAATTTTCCGTGATGATTCAATAATTTTTTTACCAGAAGAAAATAATTTTCCCAGTAAGAAGAGTTGGCAAAGAATATATAATATGCCAATGAGAATACATCATTTCAAATATTCGTTTCTCTCTGATATTAAGAGGCTCTCTAAAAAATTTTAAATGCAAAGAACAATGTACTGAAAAGTTCGAAATAAAAAAGTTTAGAAAGAACAGGAAGCAAAGAGACGGTGGAAAGGAAATCCGCGCAAAACGGAGGCTGAGAACAGTCGTCGGGCACGAAAGAAAGAATTTTTTATAACAAAAATAATTTGTAGTGATTAAATTGTTTGACAAGTTGTTGTGAAAATCAATAAGCTTCTTTCCCATTATTTCTAAACGATAGAAAAAATAATAACCAAAATCAGTCAAGAATTGCGACCCGTAGCGTGTCCATATACCTATATGTCTAAAGGAATACGGAAAGAGACGCAAGTCCTTTTTCAAAATTGTATGGTAAATAATATTGAAAACAAATAAAAAATAGCAGAAGATTTCGGTGAAAATCTTTTCCTTCCAAAAAGCTATGTTAAACTTTGTTTACTTAACCGTCATAATTAATCATATTTATAAATAATTTCATATGACCAGAAAATTTTTAAAATCGTTTATATTGAGAATTGTACTTAATTATTCTTTGCTATTAATAGATTTATATATAATAATTTTCAAGTATATTTTTGTTTACAAGATAATTTCATAGAAGTAAATTCTATCAAGGTGGAAAGAACACAACAGCGCGCATGAAATTCGGTAGGCGTTTACTATGAAAAGCTACTAACAATTCACCCGCGGCGTTTATTTGACAACTTTTATTCAAAGAGACAAATATTTCGGATAAATACAATTTCTTTTGAGATATTCCTGGCTGTTATACCCTGCGGGGTAAACGCTCGCGGCTTAGCCTTAGCTTTATGTATCTGTTTGCGATTTGAATTTAAAATTTATTTTGTAGTTCCGTATTTCAAAGTAAAAAAAGAGAACCCTTATGAGATCACTCACATATCTGCCCGTCAGTCCATCTATCACTGCCCATTTTCTCAAAAGAAATGTGAGGTAGAAACTTGAAATCTCGCATAGTAATACATTTTATTGACTCTTATGTTTTTCATCATGCTAATTTTTTTTAAAGTATCCATAAAGTAATTAAATAGGTCATGTTAAAGTATTCAAAATAATATTTTAAAACTTTAAATATTATAGGAGATTCACTTGGAAGAACTTGTTATGAAGAATACTAATATTCTTTTTAATGATACATAAATTGCACTTTTCAAAAGATATTCTAAAAATACGTGAAGCGGGGCATTCTTTATATAAGAAGTGTATCAATAGTTTTAATTATTCTGACAATATTTTCAATGTTTTACAATTTCGTTTCATGTGTCCCCACATTAAGTAGATTAAAATACACGGGTATATTTCGAAGTAAAAAAGTCGCCAAATAATCACGAGGTAAATAACTCAAGTACGAGATGGCTGCAGTATACTTTGCGATTCTTCGGAGATATAAGTTTTGACATTTCTCAACGGGAATGTTGCTATAGTAAATTTTTTTTTTCAATAAAATTGTATTTTAATTTTGTTTAATAAATTACTTTTAGTGTTCCATTTTTCCTTTTAAGGTGCAAAGCCCTTAAAAAATTTAAATACTGTAAATAAATAAATCAAGTGCTAAAAATTAATACTTAACTGAGGTTAGGATAGTAGCTTATAGGAAAAACATGTATTCCGCTAATTATTAGTAGTAGCATTATTCAATAGACTTAATATTTAGAAATCATCCATGTATTTACAAAAAAGGTCACATGTCATTTCACTTCATCCAGTACGGTGGTATTTTTAGGGTTCTTCTTAATTGCGATTACTTGGAAGCCTGATTTTGTTACAGGTTTAAGGAACGGTAGATCGAAATATTTGATTTAGCTTTTTTTAAACTTGTTCCTCTTTGCTTTCCTGAGAAATAGGATATGCCGACAGACATACGGATAATGAAAACTTTCAAAACGGGGGTGTACATACATATATATACTTTTTTTTTGCATAAATATATGACGTACACGCAATTCGATAAACCAGTACTCCTACAAATATGTCTAATAATAGATATATACTTACATAACCGAGTTTATTTTTCTCCTACTTAATAAAGAGATACGAATAATGTGAGTTTAACTTGTAACCAAATACGTAAGGATAAAATATATTATGTTTCTGTGAACAATAAGCAAAGCTGAGTTAAAGTTAATATTACCGTATAAAGACGTAGATAATAAAATACATTTACAGCAGTGTATAATGATCTATATCGCGTCATGTCCCACATATGTGTAGGACAGATGGACTCCTTATACTATACAATGCAAACACTTATTTCCGATTAATAATAATACAGTTATTGTACCTGATACAATGTTGTTTCTGATACAATGTTATCAGAATATCGAGAAATCTCTTTTGAGTTAAATTTATAGTTCTCTAAAATTATTTGTCTGCAAATATTGAGAAAGTTCTTTAGAAAGTTCTCCATCTGTTCCTGCAATTCGTGGAATGGTATCATTGTTTATTATTATTTTATTAGATGTACATAAGAGGACTTTTTATAATTTTGTACAGTACTTCGTTTCTTATTTCGGTCCCCTATCCTGCGAATTGAAATGAGACAGGCCCTATCAATGCTACGCTGTAGCCAGTGTGTTTCTATAAAAAATATTCTCTCGCCTTATCTTCTATGGAAAAAAAATATACATGTAGCTTGAAATATAGTAGTACAACCAAAATGAAAAACTTTAAACTCTAACGATAGACTAGAATATAAATATAGGTAAATAATAAAGGTTCTCTAGAAAACTGTTACACTTTGAATATTTCCCCATTCTGCTACATCAGATGGAGCCAATTGACTTTAAGATAATTTGGTAATGTGTAACGTTTCTATTATAGTTAGGGGTTTTTATTTATCTCCTTCTCATATATTTTTCGTTTTTTCTTAATACCTATCAACAATGTAAAATATTTTATAATTCATTTATTATTACAATTATGGCCTTCAAAAATTTCTCCCAACATTTTTATCCTAAAACTCACTATATGATCAATTTTCAATTTGTAACAAAAAGTGAATTTGTAATATTGATCACCATGCATACTCAGTACAGGAATTTATGTATCCAAACCCGAATTGAATAAGAGAAAGATAATGGTGAGATGTTGGTGGCATATCAAGCGATCGCACCGGGAGTTAATTAATGCTAAATACAAAGATTTACCGTAAGTAATTAAAATAAATTAGTAAGTAGTTAATAAACTCAATAGCCAACCCGACTGAGTATATTTTCTCCTCGATAACCGTAAAACAGACATACACTCGTCAAAAGATAAAAGAATTGAATAGGGTTCTGCTCCTGCCTTCGACTTATGTATCTAACATTTCATCAAATAATTATCATTATTGTAGAGTTAGTAGATCATTTCGAATATATCACAGCTAGTAAATCATTTTTATGTTTAATGCTTGAATATTGCTTGTCATTATAGAGAGTATTAGATATAAAAATGTTTGCCTTCAAGCTTTAAATATATAATTTTCATAATATACTGCTTTACATGTCAATATAAAATTTTTAATACCGTCACGGAGAATTCTCTTTTCTTACCACCCAAGTAAGAATAAAAATTTCATATTCCGTTTTCAACCCTTAGTGTTGTTTTAGTTTAAATCGACATATTAAGATATAATTAAGGACAAAATACCTGTAGAGTCCTTGAAGTACAATACCTTATGGTTAAGTTTTAAGTACAAAGAAACATATAAAATGTTTGATGATTTAATTGAAGAATTAATATTATGTACAATATAAAATATTAATAAGTTGAGAAAATTGTTTTATAGTATTGGAAATCGCACTGCTTATATTTATTAACCTTAAAACTTAACTGCCAAAATACTGTCACCAACAACACTCAGGCAAATACAAAAAAACTTAACACACAGGATTATATGAAACTGGGCTAGAGTTGATATGTATAATTTTTTTCTCATTGTTCGACACAACACCTACAAGACGCTAATAATGGAACCGCCGATGCTAACACGATGCCGACGCTACTCGTGTTATTTTTCAATCGACGTTGGAATCATATTTTCTAGAACGTTCAACTTTCTTTTAAAAAATGTCAGTGTAAATAAATTTTATGTATAATTATTAATAAATTTGGAAAAACTAAAAAATCGTAGTTTAATTTTTCCCGCATTTACATAGTTTTGATACAAAAATTTATGCAATATCTTTACATACTTGTACTTACTCGTTTTCAATAATTATAAGGTCCGAAAAATATATCTTGGTGCGAGCGTAAAACGCTACGCACATCTCCCGTATCAATCCTGTTTCGGCCGACAACAGCAGATGTGACTAACAAGGTTGATGTTGGCGCCAACAATATCGGTAATCTAAAAGTGATTTACCTGTAATCTATAATAAAAAAGAACGCAACAAAATAACACTCAAAAATCACAGAAGCAAAGGGAATAAGCGATTGTTTCACTTTAAGGTTTTCATATGTACCGTATGTCATATAAGTATTACAATAAAAAACAATTTTAAGTTAATAATTTTTTTAGTAATTACAAGTTTTTGCAAAAAAAAATAAGCATTGTAAAACTGTATATTTATGTAAAAACGGTTATAACCATTTGTTTGAGGAAAGACATGACAACACGCATTTTTTCATAAAGGATATTTGACTGATTATTGAATCATTAAATATTAAGTACTCGACATTCTTTTTGCACGAATATGTACTAACATGTAAGAGAATATACTTAAACGGAGTGAAAAATCGATCAAGAACTTTTTAATTCAATTCAATTTTGGATAAGTTCTACACCGAAATGAATTTTATTTGGAAAAAACAAATTTAAGAAATATATTACTTTTTGACGTAATACTTGTTCTTTTTCGTAGTGGGACTAAATTTGGGACACCACTTCACGTATTAATATATAAATTTCGTAGTGGTATATGTATTTAGTTTTGTTAAGCAGTATTGTTTAACAGATACCAATAGTTTTATAAGCAATACTTATTAACAAAGTTAAGATAAATACAATAGGTTTTTAACCTTCTGTTCGCAACAGGGATACCTGTTTGATTTCTAATTGCCAAATGGAATATTTTTGAACTTAATTTTCAACAGTATTTTAAATAATAATACTAATATTGCTTGTATTTGATTCATGAAAAGATTCGTATCGATTATTTTAAGATGTAAATATTTGGCCGCATTCAGCAACTTCAATAAAAATTATTGCTTCATTTTGAGAATATGTAGCAACCTTGTTATAATAAAAATCTTTTCGAATAGTAATTAATGAAAATGATAATACTTAGACGGAAGTTAGTATTACCCATACGCATTTTTCCCAAAATGAGTGGAAAAAGAAGATACACTGTTGGTTTAGGCTAGATTATATCGAACTATATAGATTGGTTTGTACATTTGAAAATAATGATTCGATCATAACTTAAGTTATATGACGTGGACAGGAAATAATTTTCTTTTAATATTTGAAATTAAGAAGAAAATTTTTTAAAAATATAAGTTGATCCTCACGAGTAAACAAGCCTAAAGGTCTGATAATCAAGTAATTTGTATTCTGAAAATATTATAATGTTAAAACTAAGCTTGGACACGTGAAAATGGCCTTAATTATTTACCCTTTATGAAGAATTCAGTATTCGTGAACTCATTTTCTAAGGTTAAACATTATAGGATATATATGTTTTGAAGAACAGTCATTTAATTATATATTTTAGAAGGTAGCTGTGCCGGCTCTAACCCATGTAGTGCCTGTTTGCAATCAAGATCCTGGCACCCTCTAGTAGGCGCGCAATCAAAATGCAATATTAACATTTTCATCAGCGATCAAATATTTGAGTGCGAATAATGCAATTATAAATAATGTTGGGAAGCAGTAGCCCATTTACTTTGCTTACTCTCCGTAGACCGCGGAGTAGACGAATAAAAAGGATTCATAGCAAGGAAGGGCTTAAAAGTATAAAAAAAGAAAAGTTTGTCATTAATTAGAAAATGTTAAATTTAAAAATCAATATTAATCATGGGATATAGTATTTATGCACAATATTTCGCAGACAAACACACAACAGATAATTTGGTAATTTTATTGAAAATTGGTAATTTTATTGAATATAAAATATGGGCATTAAAACTTTCGTTAGGTTACCTTTAGGGCAACCACAGGTAGCTTACTGAATTACACTAAATCAGGTCTTCTCCTAAAAAGACGGAAAATGGCCATAATTACTTATTATATAACTTTGCGATCTCTATAGGAGATCCCCTGAACTTGGACACAACTTACCCCTGGACATAACTTAAGTAAATCGCCTGGACAAATTAAAGTGTTTCCGAAGTACTTTAAATACACCGCTTCGTAGTCTAATCTTTATTTGATTGGTTGACTTAATCATACACTTTACTATAATTTTTTAATTTTTAATCATTTAGATTTCAGATACATGCAACAATAATTATTAATTAAAGGATGCTCATAATCATAAATCTATTTCCAAAAATTAACTGTTCGTGCCTTTACATTAGCAAAATCTAACGATATCACTGGCTTTGATTTGGATTTCATGTTCAATACTTATTAAAGATAAATTTGTTATTTACTTTGCGACAATCTTGATCTGATATAGTTTTTAATTTATTTTACTTTGGGGAATGATCTTTTGCTCTGTCAATTTGAGGTAAATTTTAAGCATCAACTTAAGATTAATTCTAAGTTCTGTGAACAGATTTGGGAACACTGAAATCAATTTATTCGTAAACAAATAATTTTAAAATATCCAACGACTTAGTGTAACTGTCAAAAAACGTCGGTAATAATTCGATTTCATTAAAGAGCTCAAACTTATCTACACGGTACAGTTTATTTTCTAAATTAGAAAAATTGGCTTTTTTTGTATCTAAGTCCAAATCCTTCCAGTGTTTTAATTTTTGAAGAAATGAAAAAATATTTTAACTTATAGTTGGAACCGTTTGAACTTAGTAATTGTGATGTCTAATAAGTACTAGTAAAAATTTACTTTAAAATATGTTTTCCCGTCTATTATCGGTTCATCCTCCGCCTCATAAGTAAAAAACCTTCTACATCCGTTTTTTTCCGTTCAATTCCTTGGTTTGAAACTTGGTTTGAAAAACATACCATCATTTCTTTTAAAATAATAGTTTTCCATGTAATAATGCTTCTTAAGAGTTAATAGAATTCTTAAGTCTTCTTAATATGATTCTTAAGACATATTGACCTTTTTTTATGATGTTCTAAAACAATAAACAAATCTTGCCCATTTTTGTAAGCCTTTTCGGGGAAGCTTCGGCACAAGGATATTCTACGACCATCAACGATAAAGATAGTAGCGGCAGTGATATTGGAATGAGTTATGTTTTGGAATTATCTTGATTTTCTTGCATCTCCAGGTGTTCGTCCGAAGATGGATCGGATCGCAGAATAAATTTTTTGATAGAACTTTTATTCTTTTTTAGAGTTACTTCCTTTCCCTGCTTTATTTTTTTATTCTTTGCGCTGGAAAGTTTTGTTTTAAAAAACAAAACTTTCAAAAAAATCAAACATCTAAAATAAATAATAAAGTATTATATAGGTGTTTAAAAGTTTTATTTTATGGGCAGAAGTTAGTAGGTACTTAAGTACTATCGATGTAAATTAGTGCAGATTCAGATAAATAGTTGCAACTAGGTATTTTTATAAAACACGTATTAATCAATCAACTTAGATTCATACATAAAATAACCTAACAAAATTTGAGAACAAAAAAGAAGAAAGTGAATACACATTACGTCATGCAATTTAGGTTGTTCAAATTAAGTGACAGAGTGATTTGATTAGGTATCAGTAGTATAATCAGTTAAAGTCAAGATAAAAAACGACAATAAAAATCGTGTTTTGAAATCAACGACACTCAAATACACACAAACCCACATGTTTTAAAACTCGTCGGTCAGACTACAGGTTACCAATAAGAATAAGACCTAAATAAATATCTAGGTATACTAGAAGGTACATATTAAAGCAGCAAACTTACTGTTCTTCCGCGCCGCATTAGGATAAACAGATGAAAAATTCGACGTAGATCGGTACGTATCTTGGATGTTACTTTCACTCTCACTGTCATTTTCGATGAGCTCTAAATGGTGAAAATCGTAATAATTGTGGTAACTAAAAACCAAAACTTAACTTATATATCATTTAAATAAAAAAATGCCGATTTATTTCATATTTACATGTTTAATCAAACATAATACTTAACCCATTTTGTCTAGGCTTATTTTAGCAGAACTATGGTGTAGCGGTAAAACAGAAAATGCAGCACGCATACACGTGCCTTTGAAAATGCCGCGTCCCTGGCAATTTCAACCTGATGTCATTCTAATAGAGCTGAGTTTGCAATGATTTTCAGCGCCGCGTCATTTCAAACACTTCAAAACAGATACCGGCTTGCGCCTTTGGTAGCTTCTAATTATCTGTTTCTAGGCTAGTTTCACGGTGAAACAAAAAATTGGGTAGAAGGTGGAATAATATGACAAAATTATTCAAAATGTTAAAGCCAAATATATGCGGAGTCCGAATTATTTCTGTGTACTTCCGAGTCTGACGCGTTTTGTAAGGAATTACTCTTTAGTGAGTAGCTCTGTATATAATGCTTGCAATTTTCATACCATTATAGCATTAAATTAAACTTAAAATCACGTGTCAGTTCGTAACGAATTTTTTTCTTCCGGACAAAATCTAAAGAAATCTCTCTTGGTGTATACCGCCGCCCGGCGTCGGCCATAACGCGGGTACAGTCTTTGAGAGCGCTGGGAGCGACGCATGCTTTTTGGAGTTGTTGCGAGCGGTGATCGGCACCCCTTAAGATCCTGCGCCCATATACGCTGCACATTCTACACCATAGGTAAAGCCGGTATTGGACGGTGATGCACACCTTCTTAGTTATTTAAAAGTAACCGCTTTCTTTTGTGGAAAGTAAATTATTTTCAAATTACATGTAACTTCAATTGTTCACTTTATATAACGATTCAAAACGATGTCATAACTACTCATCGAAGTGTTTCAAAAATCATGAAATATTTTTGGAACCTGTGTAGAGGTGAATTTCGATATTATTTTAAATAATATATCACAGAACACGGTAACCAGTTCATCGAAGTATTTAGGAAGTATTATTACTTGAATTTTTATTATGCATTTTTATTTTGATCCGTTTCCAGCAAAACAATGCAGACGTTCTCGTGTCAATGTAGTACACGTACGTTTATACGGACGCTTGAATAATGTGTTTTATTCATAACGGTATCTTAATTTTTTTTAGTTTTAATTTTGTCTGATAGACTTTATTATATATATTACCTTCAGAATAACGCTTCCTTAATTAGAAAAATTTGCGTTATTATCTAATTTTTTACCAACAACTTCTGGAATTTGCACATTTGAGAAATGTTCACAATGGCTAATATTGTGTACTTCTATTTAAAGAAATAAAACCTACGTCACTTAAATAAATGATTGGGCTTAAGAACTTGTTGAATTTAATAATAGCAAACGTTTTCAATTATAAATATTATATCCTGATATAGGACATATAAATAGAATTTTATTAATTTAAATTTAATCACAAACGAAAAAATCTCAAATTTAAAGAAAATCATATGAATTTAACTTTGAGAATGCATAATTCAAAAATTGATACGAATTATTATAAGAATGGCGTTTTAATGAGGGTATTACCGTTTCAAAATTATTTTTTTTAAACAAAGAACTCATATCTGTAAGGGTTACCGAGGTTCACAAGGTGCTGTTTTTGAAAGTTTAAAATATATACAAATATGCATTACTTTATTATTTTATATTGCTTTCTCTTCCATTTCGCTCTTAATATTCAATAACGATCTTTATTTTTACGATCACTATGTATTAGAGAATTATGCCACGCAAACCTATCACAATATTCGCAGAATATGGAGTTAAGCAAAGGTCCTTCTTTGATATTTGATTTGTAAAATCACATTCAGTAAAGCATGATTTTATTAAATCCTTATTATGTTCAAAACGAATAAAACTGTTCTTCATGAATTTTTAAAATGAAAGGACTATTAAAAACTATTAAAAAAAATATTTGCATCGTGTAACATTCAATTGGGAGTGCTCGGATATAAGTTCCTGCAATCCTAACAAATTGTATTTGTTATCATGCATTTCCCAACGTATTGAACGATTCCACTGATGTAACTTGTTTGTCTTGGTTTATTTGTATTATGTCTACATAAATGTAGAAAAGAATTATATTTTATCATAGCTGCTTAACATGTGCACGAATATCTTAAAACTTTCCTCTCTTTTTGGATGCTTAAAGCCAGGAGTTGAGTTAGTCTTGAGGTATCTTCTACTCAGCTTTTCAACTCTAAAATTATAAACGGGTTGAGTTATATTTCATCTTAACGTTACCTGGTTTTTCTTTGAAGTTAAATTTACACCATATCATCAAAAGTTTGTTTAATTAATTTTGGATATTGACCTCTATTTCTTCAGTGTTGTTTTTATGCCATCGCTCAAAATACTTCAATGCAGACGCCTTTATCGCTGATAAAAACGTAATTGATGATCAATCATATTGTTAAGCAGGAATAGGTTTCTATTTCCTTCCTCCTTATAACATCAGCCATCCTATATTCCTACTTCTCCACAGTGGTTTGTATATTCGTGCCCAGTCATATTTTTATTTATTCAATATATTATTTATTTATTGTTTTTTATATTCACACCCTATTCCAACAATATTGGTTAAATTCCAACATAATTCACTATGTTTCATTCCATAGTTTCTATTTCAGAACACATTGCATTGAGGAACAGCATTGTTTCCATCATTATTAGATAAAAAATGGCTCACTTTCTTTCTAATCATGCATGATCGATTGGCTTATATATCCAATATTCGATGTTATCATAATAAATGTACGTGATGACAGATTATTTCACATGTGAGATAAATATTTCAGTTTTAATATCATATAACGTTAATTATGTACTTGTAACAACCTTAGAGATTTATTAAGTTACATATAGGTTATATGGAAATGATCCTACACATTTGCTATTAATTCATATCGTAAACGGAATAATTCTAAACACTGTTCATTATATTTTCGCTCTATTATGATTATAATAACGATGGGTAATTAAACAATGGTGGGAATCCAAACTCCGTCTTTGCAGAGAATATCATATGTTTATTATTTAAGATAACAGTCAAGTTCAGCGCAACGCAAAATTCGTTACGCATAGCATAGTTGTGTTTGTGACAAAAAGCAATGAAGAATGCATCAATGTGAAATGAAAACGTGATTTCGAAAAGGAGTTCTGAAACGACAATAAGTTTGTAAAAATACTTATCTGGAGTGGAACTAGCACAGCGAGAGTTCCGTACACAGCTATTTATAAACATTTAATGGTACATAATATTCCTATTAAACTTTGCAAAATTTTAATTCTTAGAAAGAAAATGTATTGTGTACTATATCTTTTATAGGCGCATATTTACAAAATATTTTGTATATGTAAAATAACTGTAACTTTTGGATTATTTCTTTACATGTGCTGTGAGATGTTTGCTTCCGGTCAAATTTTATGATTCTAGGTCAACTGGAAGTACCCTATAGGTTTTGATGTATTTGCGAGTATCAAAATATAATATGGTATTTTTAGGGTTCTTCGTAATTGCGATGACTTGGAAACCTGATTTTGTTACAGGGTTAATGAACGGTAGATCAAAATATTTGATTTAGCTTTTTTTAAACTTGTTCCTCTTTGCTTTCCTGAGAAATAGGATATGCCGACAGATATACGGATAATGAAAAATTTCAAAGAACGGGGGTGTACATATAAACACACACACACACACACGAACATATATATCTATATATATATATATATATATATATATATATATATATATATATACACCCCGTTTTGCCATATTGGCGATGAAATTTACGGGCTACTAAAAGATCACTCAGATTACTTGCATTCATAAATTTTTTTCATAGTGCCCAAATGAAATCGCTATATCGCTAAAAATGTTCGACAAAGGAAGATGCGAATATTTTTTCAGACTTCATGTTAATCGTAGTAAAAATAATGATTTTCTTGAATGTTATCTAAAAACATAACTTATGCCCTTAGACACTTTTTCGAAATGTCAGGTTGAAATAAAACAATATCTTTTCCTGTCAGTTTAACTTAAGCTGGTATGTTGGTTGCTAGTTTTTAGCTGCTTAACAATATAACCCTTGGTTAGTAAAGATTTATATTTGTTAAATATCTCCAAAGCTTGAAAATAATAACAAGTAATTTGCTATTAGTTTGCAAAAGAATGTAAAAAGGCGATAAAATGATATAGCTTATTTCATACCAGATTTTTGTTAAAGTTATGCAATGCACTTTTCAGGACTTTTCTAAGTAAGAAGTCATTTGGAGCATAAGTATTTACTATTAAGTATCAATATTTTTCATAATTACCATTTTTTAATTTTATTTTTAATCCAAAATGTATTTTAAAAAACTTTAATATATGGAGTTTACTATATGTTTATACAAAAATCATTGAAAAACGGTAATTTTTTACTATTTCATGTTCTTTTAGGATATTACATTTTTAATTGTATTACGAAATCTTTAGAGTTACTAAGACAATTCCTTTAGAATCTAAGAAGATTTAACGCTTTGTGCGATTTTCGCAGACTGTGTAAATTTAGTACGCGTATATTGCGACAGTAGTGTGGGATCAGCGATATATAGTTTTCGTCCAGCAACAAGTGCTGGGCACTGTATTAGAACTTAAGTATTTAGAACTTAACTACTCAAAATACCTGACAAAACAAAATATGTATACCTTATTACTGCAAAAAGAGCCTTGCGTGGAGTATTTAAGGTACACTTCTGAAAGTTTTGGGAAACTATGTTCATAAAAAATAGAAATCTATTGCCGACAATTTAACGTACATTGTGGAAATCGTCCATATGAAGACAAATGTGTGAAATATATATCTATATGAAAAGATAAAACGCGGACGCTACAGATGCCTACTTAATCCTTATTGTAGGTAAAACCACCTGAAAAAAAGATACTTTAAATAATTATTACTTCAATATTCATCAAGCGTTTGACTTAGTTCGTTATTTTAATTCATCATGCACGAAATGTATGAACAACATAGAAGCCAGTTTTGCAATTGGGACGAGGAAATATTAGATAAAATTTACGCCGCACGTGTTCCAAAATGTAATTCGATCTCCAGAAAGAAATTTATACTTACGCACCTACTTCCGTGCATCAACGTATGAATTATTAACAAAGTTTTGAGGGATCTCCAGTGTCCGGTTTCGGCACTTACGGAACTTATCGCTGATTTTATTACGTTGTGGATATTTAAATATTCGGGGGATAATTTCATTGAAAACCTTTGAAAAATTTCAGGGTTTCAATATTTCTCAGGTTTCATGATTGTTTCGTTTGTTTATTTATTTGTCACATTCTTGTATATTATAATGTGCCGGTTGCACATTAAAAATAGCTTCAACAAAAAATGAGTTTAATTTCAAAATATCACTTTAATATTACAAAATCGCCATATACACGTCAATAATCGATATGTATTGCAAAATATATTTCAAATAATATTAAACATTCTATTCAAAGTTAGATATTGCCTTATAGATTTCTCTCTTTGTCGTGTAATGAACAACTGATACTCCACAAATTCTGGGATTTTCCCAAATTATAGTAAAGATTATTCATCTGTATGTTTATTCAGTATTGTACTTTTGTCTATTTAAGCGATGATACGCGGGGAATTGCAGGCCATAAAAATGGACCTTTTTTAAATTATTATTTCCCGCCGACGATGCCGGGATCTTCTCGATAATAATATATTATTTCTACCTTTAATTTTTTCTTAAAATATCTTAGGTACACATATTAAATTCTTTTTAGCCAATAACCGATAATTTTACTATTTTAAAAGTCTAACAAAAATGTTAAGTAAGAAATTAGATGAGATTAGTACGAAACGTTGAGATAGGCAGATCGCTCAACATTTAACTTCCATTGTTATTTAAGGTGTACCTTATAGCTTTTGTTTCATTGACTTATACCTTTATAAGTTTATATTGTAATTTTTTTAATTCAAGACACAGTGAAAATGATTAATTGAAGATTCCAACTTTGGATTGACACTTTCAAACTTTACTTTTTTAGGAAAATCAGTCATATTCTTAGACATGAAGTGTGGCATCATTCTAGTAGTGAACACGCATCATAAAACGACGTATGTCACTGCATTCGTCTCTGTATATATACGCGATCTTCCCAATTTTTTTCATAAATATTTAACGGATTTTGTCTCCTTTTCAGTAGCGGACAGATTCATTGACAAGCAAGGTGAAAATGTGCAAAATGAAAGTTTTTTTAAAATTATCTGACTGCGAAATATTGATGAATTTGGGAAAAAATATTCGTCGGAAAGCTACCTTAGCATCCGCTAATTAATTCCGCTAAATAATTACACAAATAGCACCACAAAATCGTGGTAATATGAGTACAATTTTTTAGCTCTTTATCAAATGTAAATGATAAAAGTAACAAATTATAATACTAACATCAAACTTTGCATCTGTCATAATAGTGCCACTTATTTTTTTTTATTTCAAAGCGAAAAAAGAAAGTGGAATGCTCACTAGTGGTATAGATTACGTATAAGTTATACATTGAATAAATATTTTATGGTTTATTATAATTTTTGTCAGGTTGTAGAGATAGGGCAGCATTTAATAACATAAAAAAGTGTCACATGCAAATGAATATATTATTTTTGCAGATTACATTTAATGTCAATTACCTAAATTGATCTTGAAGTTTCTTCCTATGGAAGTTACTATCAGTTATTCATAGATTATATTTCTTTCTAATAAATATAAAAAAGTTGTTTTAATTAGTTAACATTATATAATAATTAACATTATAATTACTCATGTCAATTAAGCTACGTTGCTGAATTTAGCAATGGGAAAAAAAATCGCCAAATGCGTGAAGTCGTGCTCTATACAAATAGCGATGGCTTTAGTGTCACGGAAATATACGTTTTCACAATTAGAGTGAGAGAAAGTTAGGAATATTTTTCTCGTAATCGTTTTTATATTAAATCGAATACAATAAAAGAAAGCAGGTCTTGTTGAAGTACAATTATTACTGTTACGATGCAACTATTTATTATACGATATTTTCGTTTACGAAGTAAATTGTAACACGAAGTAATTGCGTGTTACTGTACTATCAAGCTATTCAAATTTAAATACTTGAATATTAACACAAAAAAATTGATACAGCAAATGCAGTTCATAAATGCGTCTCAATCCTGTATTTTAGCATGAATTCGGTGCCTTTAAAACTGTGAACGTCTTCAACTTCATTCGGCATTATTAATTAATAATTTGATCTGATCTCTGGCCTACGGATGCAAGGCACATATTTTCTAAGTAAATAAAAGTTAAGTCGGTTCTGACTCTATAATTGTGGATTAACTTTGTGCATATATGTCTTATGCATATATAATCTCATAGGCACGATAATTGATGTAGTGCAGTCACAAATTTTCATTTTGCCTGTTTAAAAGGAGCTTAAGATGGTAGCTTTATTTCTATGTTTATTTAAATTACTAAGGTGATAAATTACTTATATCAAAATTGTTGCTCATTTAGGCGCGATTGTACCAAGCACATTTTGAAACGTTTTTACGTCAAAAGATTTTAGATAATATGTAGTTAAACAGGTGAGTTTACTTTTTCTATGTAACAAAAGAAGAGGCAATATAGAATTTATTTTTATTAGAACCATAGCAAGATCGAGAACTGTATTATAACTTTTCAATATTCTTTATATACATATTCTCCTGGTAGTATTTCGAAATTAATTTTATAAAATGTTTAAGTTGTGTTCCACACTTTATGACTTTGGTAATTTTTTTTAAAAAGGTAGGTTACTTAAAAAACACCTTTTTTAATCATGTTAAATACCTTATTATAACCATATGCCTGGTAATTTATTTTTTCTCCGATAGCGTCTCAGATTCCAAACAATTCAAAGTGTTTTATTAGTTTTGGTACTGCCTACTTATTTATATAATTCCAAAGAATTAAAATAAGAAAACGTTTCTTTAATTTTATTTCTTGTACAATTTATTTCCAAAATTTCTACAAATTTTGCTTTACAAAATGACACCAGATAAAATAGAAGAAATAAATTCTCATGCGTACTAGTATAATGACTTATTTAAAAAAATTAAAATGAATCTTTTTTAAATATGATCTACTACTAATAAATTTGCAAACATTAAATGTTGCAGAACATAAATTGAAGATAATGCAAAATAAGTTTTTCAGCCTAAAGATAAAACATTACGGATTAAAAAGGCAAAAGATTACCGGCATGATGACACATTTTGAAAAAATAAAAAGGTTTTTTTTAATATGATCTACTATTTAAAAATTTACGAATATTAAATGTTGCAGAACATAAATTAAAGATATAGCAAAATAAGTTTTTCAGCCTAAAGATAAAACATTGCCGATAAAAAAACTATGTCACCCTAACGTATTGTTATTGCAATGTTGAATTCATAGAGGTTCTTTTTTCATGAATAGGTATACCTAAATAGGGCGAAGTGTTGAAAGTGATGTCACTACGCCAAAACAGCAGTTCTTTCGATTCTGCTTTCAGATAAAAATATTTGTCAAATATGACGGTTAAAAATTATCATCTGTTCCATTTAACTTATTCTAATTCCAACGCTCACATAAGTCAATATCGTACACGACGCTCGTTGATATTTTACCCTGGTACACGACGTGCACCGCGGCTACCCTATGTGCTATAGTACTGGAGAGAAGGGGATGCGATAAAAAGTGGTGATGTGGTTAAAAGCTTTACAGTACGCTTACAAAAGTAGTTGTACAGTATTTTTTTATAAAATTTCATGAAAGCACGCCTTACCTGGTCAAGTTACTCTTTTAAACTATGGATTAGGTTTATTTTACGTACAATTTAAGTTCTTTAAAGTTGTGAACAAAGTTTTTTGGTTTTAGATAAGTGCTTTTGCTTTCTTTTTGAAATAATTAAAATTCTCTTCTGTACATGGAATTTATTTCAACCTTTCTCCAATTACTCGTATTTTCATAAGTACAAACAAATTTGACGTGTCATAAATTTATTATACTCTTCGTAAATTTAAATGTAGTCTTGCACTGTTAAAGGAAAAATGTGACATGTCATTGAAGTTAAACCGTTTTTAAATTTTTTATTGAAATTTGAACAACCAATTTGTTTTGTTTAATTTGATGTCAACCGATAGGATTCGAGCAAATCACAAAATCATATATTCATAGAATTTAGAGCGACCAGTAATAATTGGTTAGAATTTTCTTTTATCATTCCTCTATGTGTATTTTAGAAGTTCTGGAAAATTTTAGATTATGTTATCGCATTTTGATATTCAAAGAAGTATGGGTTTTCGAAACTCTGATCGAACGCAACAACAATTATAGATTCCCTCGGTTAATGTTTCCGGGTCCAACAAGTATACGCCGGTTTTGAGGAGACTTGCTCTTTTTTAGACGTGCATAGAAAAGCAAGAATATAGATTGGCTGACATTGCATGGAGGAAAAAATTACGAAATCTGTATTCACTTAAAGACAGTACGATTGATCACTCATAATGTTTTTGGTTGCAGTCGAAACGTCTGTCCTGAAGTTTTTTTGCTATGGATGTGCAGCAAAGTTGAAGACAAAAGGTCAATATCTAAATAAATTAAGTACCTTTCAAAAGTATGATGTAAAACGAGCTTCGAAGTAATACAATGAAAAAACCTCAACACAAGCCGTAACTCCTAGATTTAAAAATCAGAAAAACAAATGGGCATTATGGTATACTCGTGCGCATTCTACACAGCAATATAACAAAATGTAATCTTTTCCCACATTAAAGAAACTAAATAAAAGACGATAGCCTTGTTCAGATAAATAATCCATAAATTGGTAAAATGTTAACAAGTAGAAATTGTTAAAATTTCATGGAATTATATCCAACCACTTTGTTACCTACGAGTTTAGACTTAAATTATTTTTAATCTTGGTAAAAAGACCAAGTGTATATGTTCATTTCGAACATATTTGAATCTGTCACGTTTTGAATCTGTCACGTCACGGACTTCGTACTTTTGCTTGAACCTATGTCAAATAGAAAATTTACGAGTTTTCCTTTGTTAAATATTTTTTCACTTTGCATGTTCGATTACTAAAACAAGTTTAATATCAAAAAAATATCATGTCAGTTTGTTTTTCCGTACGAAAAAATTTCACACAAAATCCACTAAAGTAATTGATATGTTTATAGAAGAAATTTATACATACGAATATTAATTTGTTAGAACTAATTTTGTTTTCATTTCATAGTGATATCTCAAACAGTTTCAAAGTTATAAAGATGAATATCCTGTCCATGTAGAATATAAAATCAAAAGTCCGCCACAGTAATGACCAAGAGGAGGATCGTAGAACGAAGCGCAAGTGGGCCCGATTTAACCAATTTAAACTAAGCTAATTAATTATTTGGGTCTAATATAAGAGTATAAAATAAACGCATTCACACACTGCACTTGCATTTTTTAATAGAATACCAAACAAGTCGAAAGGTACTTCTAGTTATATATATCTATATATATATATATATATATATATATATATATATATATATATATATATATATGTATATATATATATATATATATATACACTTTTCAAATGTACAAATGACAAATGTACGTTTATGTACGTACGAATAATTTTCGTTGATTTTATGATTTTTCTACGTGTTTTTAGTTTACTCTAATGTAATAAAATTACGTTAATACGTCCCTTATTACTATATTATCTTTATGATTGAGAACATACAATCAATCGTTTCACTGTTATTTGATTCGCAGCATTTTTTTGAAAGAAAAATTATTTACAATTTTCCATAAGACTTAATTATTTTTGTCGAAAAACCAAATGCCATAAATAAATATATTTGAAATTATGATAGTTTATTTTTAACCCACGTTATATATAATACAGCTGATGGTAATATTAAGCATCATTTTTTATAAAACAAGCCATAGAAGTAGTTAGAACTTTTTGTTTTCGCACATACGTACATGTCTTGTCTTATTTTCTCGTGTTCATTTATGTCTCTCGGTTGTTAGCTAAGTTACGTCCCTCTTGCGATAAATTCATTAAATTTAGATTTACAACGAAATTTTACATGGAAACCTTGCATTAAATTTGGTCTTGACATTTTGCCCTCATAGCGCCCAAAAAGTTTCAATTCCAAAAATAACTTTAATTTAATGACTCTTTTAATTTATAAGTTTAAGTGAATGAATCTTCTAAACCTATAGAAATAGAAACATAAGCTCAACATTAACAAGTTCATTTGCATTTAGTTGATACTCTGACAAGTCATATAACAATTAACTAAAGGAAATTTTGCGTTTTAATGTTACTCTACCGATTGAAAGAGCAATTAACCAAACAAAATTTAACTTTTTAGAATACTCTAACAAGTAGAAAAGTAAATATTAAAAGAATGAATTTGCATTTAAATGATATTTTAACAAGTGAAATAATAATTAACCAAAGAGAGTAATTAGAATAAAGAATTGTATGAAGACGAAATCAATAATTGGACGTGTATTATTATCACGTTTGCAAAATATTTAGAAAATTTTAGTCAGGCTAACTTCGAAAGAAAAGCCCAAAGTAACAGCATTTCTAGAAAAAAATAACAGTATCCTATAACGTCTTATTTGGAGGAGTCGTAATTGTTTGAAATTATTACTTTCAGTTAGAGCCAAAAATTATTTCCCTTCGGTTCCTTTTGTTTAAAAAAATTATCTTGACGGGTGAGTAATTAATTTGTCAAAAGAGACGGATAAAGCGAAGAGATTAAAGAAGAAGGAAAGCTAGAAAATTCAGTTTTGAAGGAAAAGGGAGATAACGACTGGACAAGAAGCGACGGTTAGAAGAGAGGCTATACGAATTTGTTCCTGCCTTGGGCAGATTGAGTGCCGAATGAAATTTTTTCGAAGGTAGTTTTTTGATTTTTTTATGAAGAACATTTTTATTATTTTCTCATCTCTATCTAAGCAAATATTTACCCTAGTTTTTTGTATTATCCTAAATTTTTTTCTTATTAACATAGGAATAATGAAAATGTCATTTAAATTATGTTTCAGGCAAAATTTGTGTGCATGCGCGCATCATACAAGTCAACAATCTTATTCGTGATCGCAATTTTTTTTATTTTTGATCAAATTAATAGCTAAATAAAATTCTAATTTCTCTTGATTAAAATGTAATTTAATATTTTTTGTCAAATTTTAACCAGTTAAGGTTAAAATTTTGTTTAAAAAATTAATGTTGTTATAAAATTAATGTTTTTTACTATTTTAAGCATTTTCGGGTCAAATGTATAATATATTATATTATTATCTATATGGGATAAATATTGAAAAAAAAATCTAAATTGACCTTTTACCTAAATCAAAAAAATTTAAAAATGAGCACTTGAAAAAAATTCTAAAAATTTACTCGGTGTTGCTTCCTTGCGAACAGAGAAAATTGGCATACAAAATTGGGTTCTTTATCAGCACAGTTATATTTTTAAATAATTTAAGTACATTTAGTTGAAAAGCGCTAAGTAAAACAATATGAAATGTAATCCTAAATCAAAAAAGTATGTCCTACTAAACTTTTATAAATTAAATTTCTGTACTATTAAACTTTTATAAATAAAAAAAAAATGTATTCCATATTTCATTTCAATTATAGATTTTAACAATGCTTTCTAGGGTAGAAATCAATTTTAATTTTTTCTCCGTATTTATTATACATTTTTTAGTACGCTCTACAATTTTAAATGGAATGAGATTAGCACTAAATATGGTGCAAACAATTATTTAAATTTCCTGATAAATAAATTTTTTTAAATTCTTCGATTGTTAGCTAACTTGTTAAGTAAAAAATGATGGCTAAAAAGAGTTAAAGGGAAGTGAAAAGCATAATAAATATATAAATATTAAAAACATACCTAAGTAGTAAGTCGGGATTTATTTTATTATAATTTTTTTATTTCGGTTTTTGCCATTGAAAGTACTCCCGGAGAAGGATCAGCAAAACTTTCATCCGGGGCAAGTTTGGTTACTTGCTGCAGGTGGGGTATATATCAAAAAAGACCGAATTGGCCTACAACCTATGTCAAGAAAATTAATAGCGGAATATTTAAAATATTTATAAAAAGTTCATTTCAGTTTGTTTTCTAGTGAAGTAAGAAAATTGACTTACTGAGCCTGAATGTTACCGCTTATTATAGTGAGTTGAACAAAATATCAGATTGCGGGAGAAGATTAGTTCAAGTATTTTATTAAAATAAAAGTATGACACTTTATAGGTACCTCCCCCCCCCCAAATACTATGTATTTCCTTATGTACTTTAATGTATCTAATTGATTTACATGGCAAACTTGTAACTACAAGAGCAAACTCTTACAATCAATCCGAACATCATTCCAGCTCCGCTTCGATGAACGGCCATAAATCGAACCTGGGCCCCACGGTGCGCCACGCAGACAAAGGCCTTGTGATAAGTACCTATATAGTATATAGGACACTACATAAATATAGAGAAGAGTACCTACATAAATATATATTTACCTCCCTGATAAACATAATATAATGTCTATTTAATATGGAAACGATGATATAGTTATGACGTTTTTTGGGACTAACGCTTGATATAAGAATATAGGTTTTATCTAGTAGTAATAGACCATTGATATTAACTGTCTTCTAATTTCTAACAGTTTATTTTCATTTAAGTATCTTTAATTTTATCGATTCAGAAATTTTTAAGTTCCTTTCAAATATTTTAAGGTTATTGAAAGTTTGATAATTTTTCGTTAAATGTCTTTTTTTATTATTTTCATGTCCACTTCTTAAGAACAAACGCTTCAAAACTTGGCTAAGGTATTAAATTTCAAATGTTGATGATTCAAGAATCCCAATGATTCGAATTTATCTTGAACTTAAAACAAAATAAATCTATTTTCATTATAAGAAGATTCTAACAGACATTTACATTTTGTAGTTGTTCATTGTAATATTGATTAGTGTATGTGCTATACACTAATTAATATTAAGGGAAGGTATATGGTGTGTTGTATAAGGGAGGATATACGATATACAATCGATACAAAATAAAATGTAAAATATGGCAGTATTTTGGTAATTATATCTAACTTTTATGGTATATCATGTATAGAAACTAGTTTTTACCATTATTTCCTAAGATTTAAAAAAAGGAAATTTAAATATTAGGAGGTACTCAACATTTACCATATTTAATTCTTTTGTAACTAAAAGGCTTATTGAGTTAAATCAAATGAGCCGAAAGTGGTTGGGTTTATTTTTAACCATTGTGGTTCATTTTTAATCAGAAAGAAAAAATAGTCTTTAGATATATTTTTGCATCCAAATAATAAAAGTCAATAGAGCCAAAGGAAATGTAATGTACATTTTTAACTAAACCAGTATTCATATAACTTCTACCTCATAAACTTTGAACAAAAGAATGAAAGAATATTATTTTGTGCACATCAACTAAATGCATGCAAATTAAAATATAAAAGTTTATTTAAATATATATCTTGATTACAAGGCGGATCAAAAATTTACTAGAGTACGGTGTAAATTTCTGATCTATACGTATAATAAAATTGTAATCGAATAAATTTTGTACAAGTGTGATCCATTGTGAATTATAATAAAAGCTGAAAAACTTTTGTTGAGAGTTTTTGTCCGTATTTATATTAATTTGAGCATCAATCACGCCAAAGCTACTGGCCGGATTTTGATGAAATTAGTTCCGTTATTTGTTTTTAACCAAGAACAAGAGAAAAAGACAAAAATTCTTATTTGGAATTTCACGCCCGTAAAACCATGTGGCCCTAGTATTAAGATAAAAATGAGCATAAAAATAGTACTTATTTAAAATTCTTGTATAAGAAAATAGGTAACTGACAAGCACGTCGCTATAGTTAATCTTAGAAATTATTAATTCCTTCTTTATACCTTCCTTCATAGACTCGAGGAAAATATATCAGCTGAGGAAAGTGGGATAATGAATGAAATAAACTTTGTTAAATTAGCTTCTCAATTTTCAAACTGTTTTGTTAAGGAAATATTCCTGTGCTTTTTGTGTATGCATGGTTCCTTTTTCTTCAAACATTTTGTAATGATACAAAACTTTTTGCGATATATAAATACTCTGTATTAAATTTTGAAGAATATATAATTACGGTAATTGGATTCCGTCAACAAAGTTACATTTAACTTTAAAAGTAAAATGACATTGCCTCTTGGAAGAAAATTTTAAGGGTACTCACCATAAGTACGGGTATGCCACTTGTATTTGTTTTGGAAAATGCTTATGCACTTTATTTAATAGTAGAACGGATACGATAATAAGGTCACAAATTTTTCTCTGTGAATAGAAGTAGTAAAATAGAGTAAATACACTTACCTAAATACATTATTAGCGAATGGTGTTGAAAGCAAGTTGAATATTAACGCGACATTTGGTAACTCTAAAAAATTTGTGTTTTATATTAATCTATCAACTGAGTGGAGACCTGTAGAAACATGTATTTGCTCTTTGGTAGCAAAGTCTTATAAAAGAATCTACTTAGTTGACGTTCTATTTAAAATCGTTATTAAAGAACTTAACATGATAACATCATCTTTCACTATCTTTTAGAGAAAAATATAGTCGTTTTGTACCGTATTGTTTCGAAACTAATTTTGTCTAAAGGCAAAATAGGAAAGTCAACAACAAACTCCGTTAATCTTAATACCTATGGAGAAATTATAAAAAGTTTCCGCTAAAGAGATATTGACGACATTATAGAATGAGATAGTTAGAATTATGACACTAAATTTAATATAATAATAAATATGTGAGATTGATTGGGAAATTAGCAATGTTTGATAACTGCCTACTTGAACATTTTGTAATACAACGAAACCTAGGTCGTGGCAAAGAATTTAAGTAAAGTAGAAATAATACTACATCACGCAGTTTTATTTTATTGTCCTAATATAGTGTTGCTCGCTGACCATCGAAACTTATGCGGTACTTCTGGTTAAACAATAACCTTGAAAGTCGGCATAATGGAAGATCTTAAATCATAAATAAAGAGACAAATCTAAACGTAAATAATTTCTAGTCCTTTTGGAAAACATATATATATATATATATATATATATATATATATATATATATATATATATATATATATATATATATATATATATATATGTATATATACACACACACACACCCAAACAAGGATTACTATTAATGTTTTTTTTTCTCGCGGAACTATAATCAAATTAATATTCTAATGCCAAGTGGAAATAATTAAATTAAGGGAACAAACATTTTTGTACATAATAAAAATAATCTTCAGCATAGCTTCATAAGATCGAACGTATGCATCTCAAAGTTAAGTTTTAGTACCGACAACAACTTTCTATTAGATTATTATAAACAGATTAAGCGGTAACTGAAAGAGACTAGCAGTTAAAAATGCCCTCCCAGACCGGTATTAAAGCTCCTCTTGTAACGCACGTAGAGCTTGATATAATTACCATGAAATTTGAAACTAGAAAAGTCAAAATTTAATATTATATTTTTCTCAGCATGCCGTAAGAGGTTGTAAAAGACTTTTAAATATTACTACGTTTGCAATTTGTATTTAGCTTTATTTATTTTGCAAATTTGCTTGCCCAATAATATAAATATAATTAAATTAGTGTCTTTTTTATTTTAGCGCAATAGACAAGTGTTAATTAACAGTGTAAGTATTTTTTTACAGATTTGATTGATCCCTTTCGTTAAGGGCAATAATTATTTTTGGTTTTTAAATTATACTTACATGGAAGAAAATATCTGTAACTAAACATAAATTAATTACTTATTGATAAATTTAACATTACGCAATAATTATGTAAATATAACACTAAACTGGTTTACACAAAGAAACCCTTCACATTATATACAAATATCATAGTTTTCTCTCAGGTACCTTTTGCCTGTGTAGCGTAATTTTTGATATGCTGCACACATCTAGACACAGAGGCGATTATTTTTTGCGAAAGAAAATGAAATATTTCCCGACGAAAAGGAATTTACAAGTGTTCACGAGAGAATCAAATTAACTATAACGAATTTTTTCGTGTCTATGTTTACTAATGTTCCAGAAATGTTTGATAGTTTTTTCTTAGTCCTCGGAGTACGCGTTCATTGAATGCGAGTATTTTATATACACTGGCAGTCACCTTCAAAAAAAGCAAATTTCAAAGTTATTTTACAGGAAAAGCAATGCTAATAGATTGATTGAACAAATAAAATTATTGGTTGAATAAATAAAATTAGTTTTAAAATAAAAGAAGAAAATTGTTATTTTTCCGCCACGAAATATTATCATAATTACACACACGTACTGGCTACGTAGAATTTTATTTATTTTTCTAAATTTATCCATAAATCTGAATTTACATCAAAATTTTCCATGCTTCAGGTACATGTCTAGATATATTATAACACATAAAAATGTATAAGATAAAAATGAAGCAATTGATATATTTTATTCATCTTGATTTGAATTATATATAGCAGCAAAATTGTCTTAAACATATATAAAAGAGAATATCTGTAAAAAAATTGCACATATGATAAATGGCGATTGTTTACAAGTACAAATGTTTTGAGAAGTCCTAATATTTCAATGTTCAAATTTTTATATAAATTTAAAATTAAACTTCAGCACAAATTTTCTTTTTATAACAATATAGTAAATACATATTGGAGAATATCCACTAAAATCTCCTTACCGATTAAAAACTATTAAAGCAAAATATGTTTAAACGATTGTTCATATTTCATCTTAAATTAATTCTCAACAAGCTTCAATAAATCTAACTAAGAAATATATTTTTAGTGACCAGTTCATTTTTCAAAATAAAGCTTTATTTTAAATAAAAAAGCAAGTGCTCTGTGATAATTCATAAACCAATATCAAAAAATTTTTAAACTTTTTTATATTACAATTACGATATTACATGCTTATAGGGTTCGACATTTATTGGAAAAACTGAGTCGTTCTTTGATTATAGATAAACATAAGCAGCGCGATAGTATTAAGAAAGTAACGAATACTTTGAGAGGCCACGTAAATATGATACTATCAGCTTCGTGCCGTTTTTGACATCAGACTTAGAGGAGAGTACTCCGATGAGAGAACAAATCGTCATCAAAATGTTGGTCTCCAATATTTTGCATGTGATGGCTAAATATTTATTATTAAGTTTTATCAACGATTTTATATATACTTGTTTAATACAATCGTATTCCTAGTGTTACAGAATGTCGGAAATTATAGTTGATGAAAAAGAATTAATTAAATCAGTACCCTTTTGTAGTACTTCGCGACCTCTTTAAATTATCTGAAAGAAAACATCGCAAGTTCGAAATAATGGTGTATTTAGGAATTTTAAAATTTATAGTGTAAATCGGCATTTTATTATCAATTGAGAGACTTGAACCATATTTAAAACATAAATTCTATTATATCATTTAAAACATATTTCTATAAGTCTACAAATTTTGTAAACTTTTAACAAATGAATAATAAGAATTGTAAAATGTTTTTTTTTAATTATTTATTTCATTTTATTATAGGAATGTTTTTGATACATATCAAAATAAAAATAGGGAAAAGGAATTCAAGTATGTCTAATTAAGTATTAGAAATTATTAATTAGAATTGGTAATTAGAAATTTTACCAACGGTTCTAAAATGTGCTTTTATTTTAGAACTGTTGGTAAAAGTTTCTCGAAATATACATTCAAAATTATATTCAAAATAACTTATCACTACACAAAAATTAATTTCAAATTAAAGTTTTCACATTGTGACTCCATTATCAGAGAGCTTCCTACCCAATTCAAATCAGTGCCTATTTTATTTTTCTTCCTAATTTCGCACTCAAATATACCATAGAAAGCATGGCGTCATTTAGAAAGATTTGCTTATATTCCCAAATATATATTTTATTAAAACAAAACTTATGATGATAAGAATTAAAGATTGTGGAAGCAACAAAAAGAAAAACTAAAAAAAAGTAGGAGGGAAGTGCACGAAGAAAGAAAAATAATTGAAAACTAATATTAAGAAAAAAATATATCCAAACGCCCGCGAACTGATTTGCATTTCAGCTTATTCAGAAAAAATGTTGCAATAATTCATAACCTATAATTAAAAAACATAAACTACTTATATTTTAGAACAAATAGTTTTAATCTTCTTTAAAGACAAGCGAAAATAAGACATTTCTGTACAATTTCTGTTTAATTTCTTGGTTTATATAACTTCTATTGGAAGAAGAAAAAAAATTAAATTATATTAGTAAATAAAATACAACCTGCATAATAACTATTGATATTTATGAACATAGTAACGAAGTTGACCAATACTGTAACCACACCTAACGAGTTCTATGTTAATATTATCTAACGTTATAGATATATGAGTAAACCCCACTGTAGGGACAGTAAAAATGAAGCCAAAACTGGGGAAAATTAGTAAATAAATAATTTAAAAAAACATTTAAAGAAGTTTTTGACGCAATCAAGTAAACCAAAAATGAATCTTTTTACTAAAACACTCCTGAAGTCGATCGTAAATTTAAAACTGAAGTGTATGTGCTGAAGTCGACTTTTACATAGAATAGTAACATTTGATACATTATTTACAAAATTATTTCTCTTAATCAAGCAGTATGTTACAGCGGAACTTAAAGATGGAACAGAACTAACATGATTCCATTACAATATGTGGAAGTTGTAGACAGATATATCATAGTTAGGCTATTATACTATTATTTAAAAATAGAAGAAAATGCGTGTTAAATGTTATTAATATGCCTTAAACCTATCCGGAACTAAAAAAAAATTTCTAAGACTATCATACTCATTCATAATTTTCACTCAAATTTCGTATTTTCCGTAGTATCAAAATCAATTCGGATCCCTTAAAGTTACATATAAATTATCTTGAGGCTATTTTAAGAAAACCTCATTGTATATCTAAATGTTCGTCTATAAAAAAGAGTTCTTGACTCCTCGTAGATAATTAGTTGCGATTCAAAAAAAACAATAGAAATTTTAATAATATTAGCCTAAATTTTAATCAATTACTTTGAACCATTAGTTCGTCAAAAGATATCACCCATACTACGTTCATTAAATAAAATACGAACATGAGTGTTAACAAATGTCTTCACATATAATTCATGGTATAAATAGATATTGTCCGTCACTTTATTCTGCTTCAAAATCATATCTCAATTTTCCTCACAATAGGCTTAACCGCAAAGTAATAATTCACAAGACATGATATTAACTGTTGAATGAGGAAAAAGACGCGATTTGTAGGTTTCAGCTTGATTCGAAATAGTCTCATTGTTATTATAACCTAGTTATAGTCAACAATGTAGTGTTTTTCTTGTCAATAATAATGAATTGATGATAACAGTTTTTGCGGTTATTTACTAGACATTTGTGACGATCACTTTTTTATATGAAATTTTCAACAAATTTAATATATAAATTACCTTTGGTATATTTTGCGGTTGTTTCACGAACCCTCCTCCTCCATTGAAACTAATGTGAAAGGCATCCAATCTGAGGTTAGGGCTAATTTACTTGTAATTCATTTGATTCTCATAACATTGAGATATATACTAAAATATTTTGCACGGTAGAGTCATAACATTAAATATTCGTGTTTTTATTGAATCATGAAAAGAACCTTTACGTAACTGGAGAAACTTTGTGATTGTCTAGCTATATTAAAGGAAATTAAAAATAAAATAAAAAATTATTTGAAATTAATTTGTCTATTGGTGCACCTATAATAAAAAGAATTTTTATTAATTAAAATGAATTAATTGTGAGCACCAAGTTACATCTCCCTTTTTTAATTCCTATTTTAGGGGATGAAAAAATCTATATAACTTTTCTCTTGCTATTTATAAACGGTCACTTGTAAGCCAAAAGGACTAAGAGGCAACTGAATTTTTTTTCAAAATACACCTAGCCAAGTTTTCACTACGATGGGTCAATGACAAAGTGTGTGTTTATTTAGTTTTTATGTATATTCGGAAAATTATATTAATATTTTTCAATTTGCCGCACGTGTCATGACTGAATGTATATTTGGATAGTTATATTAATATTACCTTAATTTATGTCATGGCCGAGTATTTAAAGTATTCGAATAATTTAAGGAGCCAAAATGTAATGACATGACACTGTATTAAATTTATATTAGAAAACAATTTAAAAATTATGAGTTCCGAATATTGAAAACGAGATTTTTTCCAAATGTTAATAAGGAATAGAATATACATGAATGACTTTTTTCGTCTGTCCATCTATTATAGTTGGTGGTTTTCTTTTTTAGAAACTGTGTGATTTGAAATTTTGGCGTAACGGTAAAACATATATCTCATTAATTAACACTCAAATACGCTGCAACAAAAATTTCATTTTAACATTTTTAATTTGTTAATTAATATTATGATTTCGATTGAAGCAATAGACAGGAGTCTATTGCTTTAGTCGAAATCATAATCGGTATTGAACAAGATTCAACATAGGCAAGATTTATATTTATAATTTTTATGAGACAACATTAACTTTAAAGGCATACAATGATTCATTTGAGAAGATACGAGTATATATAAGAAAAGTATATCACGTAAATACCGACAAACATATCTTTAATTAAATTTGTATTATTTGACAAGCAAACTTGATAAATTAAAAAATAAAAATTATTTTCCGTTGCTTACTGTACTGTGAAGAAAACTTTAAATACAAATTGCATTTGTAGTAATATTTATAAGTTTTTTATAACCTCCATTTCATGCACGCTAATAAAATGGTAATTTTAATATGTCTTTGACTTCGTGTTGTGTAAAATTTCATGGTAATTACATCATGCTTTACGGGCATTGCGAAAGGAGCTTTAGTGCTGGCCTGGGAGCTCGCTCTCAGCTGCTATCCTCTTCCGGTTGCCGCTGTATCAAATTTATGGACAGTTGTTGACGGCGCTAAAACTTAACTTTGAGACGCATACGTTTGAGCTTATGAAATTATGTTGGAGATTTTCATTTGTATACACATAAATGTTTATGTTTAAAGTATTATTTTGATTATAATTCCACGAAAAAAGAAATTTTATTAATAATTCGTATGTACCCGTGAAAAACACCTACGATACTTAAATATTTATTCCATTAATTTCAGTGCCGTATTACCTGTATGTGCTAATTTGAATATTAATTACACCTAGAATTCGATTTCATCCAGCGTGACATTGCCATATTTTTACATTAATTTTTAACATTTTAACTACTCGTGTGCCCTATAATATACCCTTTTATTAATTTCAAAAGATCCCTTTTGCTATAAGATCTTCCAACAAACCCACTTTCAATATTGTAGGTCGATAGGAAGTATTCTATAGGTTTTAAAGATCAGTGAATGAAATTGTTTTAAGAATAAAAAAACAGCTTTTAAGGGACTTACCATTTCATTTACAGCAATGTAAGGCTACAAGCTTCTGTATACGATATTAATTTAGGATTGATATCTCAAGCTCTTTCTGATATAAAGAGCTTTGACAGACAGATGGACGGACGGAAAATCAAGTGATCCTCTGATGGTTCTGTTTGTCTTTATATTGAGGGATGTGGCCAAAAAATAAAGCCGTTTAATACGTCAAGAAATCTGTTTTGAATTTAAATAGTTTATTTGATGCTCTTTTTTTTCTAATGGAAATAATATACACGAAAAGTTTTCGAACAGAAATAGTTTTGATAAAGCTTCGCGAACATATGATATCAAAAACTTATTTTTCAAGTTATCTTGAGTTTGAACAAATTGGTTCAAACATCTTTCTATGTATAAATACATAGTCTTTGTATAAATACATAGTTGGTCTCTAATTGACTTATCGTGTTCACGAAGTTTGCTTGCTCACACACTTGTATGCTTACGCTTGCTGTCTTTTAAGTTTGTAAAATCAACTACGTTGATTTTGCTTACCTTTGTACACTAATACTGACAGAACAAAAAACCATTCACATGTACGATAAGAAAGGATATTTATATAGATTTTCTGGTATAAATTTAGTCATTTTGAAAGTTAATTACTGATTTGATCATAATTAAATGAAACTACGTGATGTAGTATTATTTCTACTTTCTTTAAGTTCTTTACTACGACCTAGGTTTCGTTTTATTACATCTTCAGGTGGGCTATTAGTAAAGATATATCTTTGCTAATAAATTTCATTTAATAGTGAATAATGAATTTCTAAAAAATTAACGCCAAATATATTCAATACTGAATTGGTGGTAAAAATAAAAGGCAATAGTAATTTACAGAGATAGTTGGAGTTACAATTTTAAGGTTTAAGATGTAGTTGTCTTACAAATGAAAACACGATTTCTCTTATAGACAAATTGTATTTTCCTTTAGATTACTAATATTTTTTGCAAGCCGAAATATTATTGATTATTTTAATATAACGTTATTATGTAATTACCTAAATATATAATTATTATACCTCTATGTAAAATAATTTAGCAATGACGACTATTATCGGACCTCGAGGTATTTTACTTTGTTTTTAAATTTTATTGGAAAATAAAATCAAATAAAACACGTCTTTAGGATGAATTATTTCTTTGACTAAATTGAAACAAACATACATGAAAGTGCAGTTCATTTTTAGACAATAAGATAGGTATCTACATCTTTATAAATTACAATCAATTAAATAGAGGAAATTCAAACAAAAGGTTTTTTTCAAAGATTATTGTTGAAACTAGATTTAATATGCGGACGGGCATCAGGTTTTTTTAAACCACTACATCATCAAAATAAATACAACAGTATTTACCTACATAAAACAAATGTATCCTTAAAGGTTATGGATAAAAATTTTAAATTATTTTTTTACAAAATAAAAATAAATTACGAAGCTCTAATGGAATATTATGGCGACATTATTTGATTATAATGCAACTCAGTCTCTATGTGATTAGGTACATTTGTTTTACTGGTAGTACTTTTGTTTCAATTTTCCCATTTTCTTTTACTTGGCCTTTATTTTTTCGTATTTTTTTTGTTTGAAGCTTACAAAATCTTTTGATCTCATCACTACAAAATACGCTTTAATAAAATATATGATATTGGTAGATAACTCCATTTCACCTGAAGTATACTCGGTCTACATAAGTGAGCATAAACGTCTCGTAGAAAGTAATCTATTGACGATATCGGTTTTGATTTGGTAGGAAATTCCTAATAAAACGACGAATGGTCTTCTTATTAGTTTATTTACCTGTAGTACATTTTTTTCGTGTCTCTTCGAATGCCTTCGTATGCTACTACATACTCCGTATGCAACTCCTACATTATTAACGAACCAATTTATGATAACAATAGAACTAATGCGAATCAAGGCAAGATCTACAAATTGTATCTGTACAACTTCAATCGTGTCCCATGCATTATTTAAGATAACTGCCTAGTCTGCCGCTTCGGGAAATTCATTAATAATTCTACGATTAAGCGTACGGAGTAAAGTGATGGGCAATACTTTTTATGAAAATAATATATATACAGCATCTCGTAAATTACCTGTTCATTCTTAATATAATAACTATAATTTGGGTTATTTTTTTTATGAATATTTAAGTTATAATAATAGTGATTAATGGTATCATCTACGTGTAATTTAAGTCATATAATTCATTTAAATGTTTTTATAATTTTGAATAGAATTTTTCTAACGCGATTAATTTTAAGCTCCCTTTTATTTTCAAATATTTTGATGCTAAAATAAAAGGCAAAGCGCCTCGTAAGTAAGCAGTAAGTACTCAAAAAACTCTAAAAGGATGTATGTTTGTTTGCATTAACTCATTTTGTACAACAGCCTTAATTATCATTATTAAAGTTCTGTAATTAGATGAAAAATAACAAAATGGTTATGACCTACTCATTTCCGTCTGTCCGTTCGTATTTTAGAGCATTATAAACCTTATAGCTATAGACCGAGGACAATTAAATTTTATAATGGATTGTAAATAAATTACATGAATGGAGACAAACTAAAAAAAATATCTTTTAATTTTTTTTCCACAGTCTTAAATATAATTTTGTTTCTGTAAACTTCATTGATTAGACTTCCATTTAAGAGGCTTTTAAAAATGTTATAGAAAATGTCTCATAACATATTTGATACGGCCTTCGAAATATTCGAGTTCAGATAATATTCCTCCACGACTCTCTCGTCACACTTTTAACAACCTACGTATAAAATTAGAATAGCTAGATTCAATAAATATTTCAAATCAAAATTATTTCGTTCAACTTGCTGTAATAAATTAGAGAGACATTGGCGATAAATTGTTTTTCTTACGCCTTTAAAATATGTTCTAGGCGATATGATAGCATGGTGAAAAATAATATTAATATTTGTAAAAAGCTTAATAAAAATATTACGTACCCTTAAATATTTCAAAATTAATATGTGCACAAATGTGTACGGAATACTTGCAGAGCAAATTCTACTCGTACGTAACAGATTCGATGTGTATACCGTAAAAATATTTGAATATTAGGGACATGATAACTTGAGCTTCACAGCCATAATTATTTACATAACAACTGTGATGATTTATTGTATAGATATTTGCCTTTGGCATTAAAATTACCTCAAGATAATAAATGCTAACTTTGAGGTTCATGGTCTGATTTGGAGATTACGGCAAACACAAGTGATCAGTGAAAAATGTATGTTAGAGAAAAAGAACATTTAATTAAGTTCTGGATAGCCTCAAATATTGAATATTAATAATTTTTTTCTATTGCTATGTAACCTACTAATTTATTAAGATAAATTATTTTATAAATAATGGATCAATTATTACCATTACGTGGGAAGGTTACCTTTTGTACGCACTTCAGTTTAAAATGACTCCAATAATACTCACAGTAATAAGATTAAAATTTTGGTTAACTCGATAACGACAAAAGTTTAGTCTAGAAAGCAAATCCATTTTAATTAGCATTTAATAGAGTTAACGCTTAATATTTTCCTAGGCATATTTTTTCTTGTCATTGCCAAAGTAACTAATGGTCACAGGAACATGTTGTTTTAAAAATTATTTAATATCAGCGACAAGTGACGTGTATATGTCTATACAGTCAAAAGATGAAAAATATCTATAAAGGTGTATATATTTATTTTTAACATAAATTCATACACAAAGAGCCGAGTTTCATTGAAAACTTACACCAGCTTTAAATAATTTTCAAACGAATGAAATACATGCAATGTCGCTGCGTTAATCAAGGTCTAGAAGCGTCATTAAAATTTATTTAACTATTATTAATTGCATCTTGATACCCGCTAGTTTCACATTGCTTCGTAGAGCGACTGAAGTACAATGCGTCATTAAGTCAAGTTAAATCTTTATTAAGGGGTAAAATTAGATTTCGTTTTTTTTATGGAATTTAAAACATGTTTGGCATTATTTAATAAAATCTTTCTAATTATTCTTCAGTCATATTTTTGAAAAATTTCCCTATTATTTTGAAATATTTCTAAACCATAAATATTTACAAAACTGTCGATTGTTTGGTAGCATTATATCGTATTAATATTTTTTTTAATAATATCAACCAGACACAATAAAATAAACTGTAATAGTTGTTCCAAAATTCGTGAAAAAATTACTTTTTCTGGTGTCTAATTGAAATTGACGTCCTTATTCTAATATATTTACTACTCTATTATTATTTATGAAAAAAATTGGATGAAAGGATGTTCTTTAACTTCTGATACTATATATACTAAGAGAATTTACATGAAGAGGCATATGAATGGATTACAGCCCTTTTTAATATATAAGCTACTTTGGTTCAGAAATATAAAGTATTTTCTTCGACCCATTCTCCACCACTATGCGCCAATACATAACAGCAAACATCATCAAAATCTTAATTCTGCTTTTGTTTGGTTTCAAAAACCTCTTAATTTATTTTGTATTACTAACGCAAATTATAAAGTGTAAAGGGTTAATTTGTATTTACCGGAAAGGCTTTTTAAAATGACTATGATATTTATTTTATGCAGAACCAAAATGTTACCGAAACTTCAACACTTCCGTCTCCCGCATTAGTTTTTAACTTGTAAATTGTTACCGTATTATATACATTAAAAATAAAAAATACTGTTGCAGATCTTTAGATATTTCTAGTATCTAAAATTTCCCCATACATACTACTGTATCTGTAACATATATTACTAAAAACATTACTAATTATTTCTCAAATGTTATACAATGTACTTATATGCATAGTATATCGTCCATGTTATACAATGTACTTATATGCATACTATATCTTATATGCATACTATATCGTCCATGTTATACAATGTACTTATATGCATACTATATCAATGTACTTATATGCATACTATATCTCAAATGTTATACAATGTACTTATATGCATACTATATCTTATATGCATACTATATCGTCCATGGCAATCAGAAAACAATAAGCTATCATTTTGCGAAAGTTGTATGTTAATCGCTCTTTCGTGAAGACCGGAATCTGTGAAAGTATGTTCAGTACCGCCATAAATGAGTACCGACAGCAAAATATCATGCAAATATATTAAACTACAACGAAGACTTATTCAGCGCAAATAACAGTGGAACATTTTATTTTCGCCGCCAGCTTCGCAAAGTTGCCACATTTCTACTTATGTCCATTACAGCACAAAACTTTCAGAATTTTAGGAAAAGAGACGTGGAGATTTTTGTTTCTAGGAGTATCATTTAAGTTAATTCATATTCATATATTATGATTAATTGATAATTTATAAATATTTATATGTTACATTAGTAGATGTTGACAGAACAGATCAGGTAAACGCGAATAGAAATCACGAGAGTTGTGATCACTTTTAGGCCCATGTAGGTTGAAGTATTCTTACCGCGTAGAGGTTATTAGGTATTTTGCTTTAAATAAGAAAAAAAATAACAAAATTAAGTGTTTTAAAAAATATTCCTTAAACACATCTTTTATGTTTTCCTATTTACAATAATGTGACGAATAGCACCTGTAATGAAAATGATGGGAAACAGCATTAGTTTTGAAAACTTTGTTTTCCTCAAACTAGTGGAATTTTATGTAATTTAAGAATTGTTTTTTACGACATTATATAATCAAAAAGAGTAATTTTTCCATATTTCCCAAAATATTTTATGTACGTCCAAAATGACGAAAAGAATACCTTCGTAAAGAAAAAATGTAAGGAAAAATACAGCCTGCTTATACATTCAAGGGTATAAAATATTTCTATTAAACTGTACATCTTTTAATATTAACGGTAATTCATTACGTTTTTTAGTCTGAATTTTATTCGTTTACGAAATGTCATTCAGTCAATCTGACATTTTAATTCTTTGACTACGATCTCTAATCTGTGCGACTGTTTGACCACAGACTATTATGTGTTTAACATTAACAGTATGAACGTAGACAATAAATCTATTAATGTACTTGTTATATTTAATTAAATGTATTTATAATACAAATTATATACACATTTTAACTTTCTGCATTCCTTCTTCATTTAAATTTTAAATATGGTAAATCTTACACTTCTGTCTGGTTAAAAAGCGGTACAAATTTTTTTCTTCGTGTATTAATATAATGACACATTATATATACATTTTTTTAGCTTTCCGCATTTCATCTCCATATAAACTTTAACTATGTCAAATCTCACATCGTATCATATTAGGCCTCGAGTGTATTAATTGATCATTGATATTCGGTGAATGCAATGAGCACAATACGAGTTGTTGAATAAAATAATCGTAAAAACGTGCCAGTAACAGTCGACCGCTGAGGCCCAAATTCAATAGCTGGCTCGTATTTAATGGACGAAAATCGAAAATATAATTGAGAATAACTAATCAATGTAAACCACGCAAAGACGTGTAGGTTCGCGCTGCATAATCATAAGTTTTGGTTTTATATTCATTATTTATCCAAATTTTCTTCGGTCGCTCATCTTTTTTATTATTATGTCAATACTAATAATTACAATTAAGTTTCCTGTAGAATCTATACGGGCACATTATAATAACACAGTAACAACCTAATTCTAAAACTACACACCCGCTAAGCTGGTTATATACTCACACACTGGGTCTTTGTGAAAGTTTCAATTAATATTATTTCTTATTATGTGTATTTCTTCGTTTTACCATGGATTTTCAAGTATTAAAAAAACGTCTGTAGGATAATTAATTCACAATAGTTTCATTGTAAGGTAATACAGGTTTAAATATTATTTCAGTTTGTAAAAATGTTATAAAAATCCTATTATTTCGAATTGAAAACTTAAATATAGATATTATAATTAATCAAATGAAGTATTTCTTGCACAGAAAAATGTTGAAAAGGATGATGATAATAATAATTCTTTCGGAAGCTAAGTAAAAATATTAGACATTTTAACATGCAAATAAGACATAGGAAATAAGCATATTAGCCATTTTAACATGCAAAATCTGCTTTTTTTATTCAATATTTAGTATCTAATACCCCCAACGGAAGTATACATTACATTATACAAAAGTATATGTGATTATATCATCGTATTATATAATCTTAACTTCTTTGTGTTTATCGTAATAATAATAATGGTAACAATAATAATAGTTTATTTATTGATAAAATGTAAAAGTATCCAAAAAAACAGCATACATAGAAATTTTCTTGAGAATAAAGAGAGACAAATTTAATTACATATCTAAAATTTAAAGATAAATATATGTTTATATGTACTTCATTCGAAAGCATAAAACGAGTTATAACCACAAAGGAACCAAAAAAAATTGAAAGTACGAAAAGAAAAAGCTTCAAAATTAAATTAGATAATTTTAAAACCCCAAATGCCAATACGCTTTTTCTATTCAAGATTATTAAAGCAAGTTTGCTATGCTAAAATCCATTTATGAATAGAATTTTTAACTGTATCCGTAGTGCAGGCGTCGTTCGAGGAGAAGGGAGGCCGTTCCATATTTTTGTAACGACAAACTTAAATTTGCGACGGATTTTCTCGGATTGGCTTGGGTTAAGTGGCGGTGAGTATTGCCGTATTCAAAGTAAATAGAAATCACACATCTTATTAAACTATGTTTCTTAGATTTACTTCCTATTTAGCTACATTACAAAAAAGACCTAAATATTAAGTCTTATTTTACCCATCAGGGCATTAAACTCATAATTTTTTAAATCTAAATTAGCAACCTTTGTAATTTTGTTCCATTTCCAACATTTCAAGACATTTTTCCATACTTCATGTATTTTTATAGTATAGTCAAAAACATCACGCATCCTAGTGATTAAAGTTGAAGTTAAACTATTATGTTATTTATAAAATGTTTTTTCTTATTCGTTTAACATAGAGCCTACCTGAAAAAGATTATGATCAAATTAGTTATTTAATTTTTACCATTTGTTACTTAATTTCATTCAATGGGTACCAGTATTTAAAAGTAATATTCCTTGATAATTAGGTAAAAAATACATTTTTTTTGGTTATAATGTAATTAATACAAACCAAATACATTAATAATAGATGCATATATTTATACAAAACACCAATATCTTTTTTAAATTTTTAATTTCTTAGAATAAATTTAAAAAGTGGAAAAATTGCATATAATTTTTCTGAGAAAGCTATGCTTAAGTGACCAGAAATATGCTTTCATTTATTGAAGGTAATTCGTTCCTCATCTTATTTCCTTTTTGATCTAAAATTAATTAATATTCTTCAAATGCCACGGAACAGTTTGATGCTACTTTTTGGAATTTCATATCTATATTTTATTTAAACAAAATTAAATTACGAACAAAATAGTTTCCCAGCTCTTTACATTAAACTTAACAATTTCCCGGGAAAGACCTAGTTTTAATGTGTATCTTATCTCATATAGCTTTGCTTGAAGCAGAAATACATTTCAAATTTAACACATGGATTTCATATTACAGGTTTACTCATTACATGCTTTTAGGTACAAGTAGTTTTGAATATTTGATCTTTGCTTCATATAAATAAATTAACTCGCCCTCCATACCCGGTGAAGGGAAATTGTTGAGAAATATGGAAATTGTTTTATAGGGGGCGTGTAGGATGAAGGCGTGAACGAAGGCGGGCGGGTGACGAATTCAGAGCATCGCTAGGCAAATCCGCTACGTCGGAGCTTTCAGGTAATACGACATTTCGATAATTATCTGGGACTTGTTAGGATATAGTGCTATTCAGTTTTAATGATGGAACCGTTGTATTTTAGTTCGATATTTTCGAATGTAGTTCAACGATCTAATACAATAGGGTGACAAAAAATATAAAGGTTCGTTTGAGTGGAGATACCCTATGAAGATATCCTTCAAGGAATACCTGGAAAGAACATGAAGAAACTATATAAAATTGTTTATTGACCACAAGAAGAGGTTATATAATCACACCTGAATACTGTCTCATGTATCGTGGGATTCGTTTCTCGTTCCAAGTGAAATTACTTCATCACAAGGCATGGCTAATGTGCACATTCCAGCAGAGGAATATTAAATAGTATCTAACATAATTAAATAGGCGGGGCATATATAACATCGAAAATATCTCAAAAACTATGACTTCAAGGAGTTCATAGCACTGGAATTATGATTACACTTTCTTTAAAACGTTTGCGGGGGCTTCTAAAATATTATTATTTTTTTTTAAATTCAGGTTCTCAATATATTAAAAAATAATAAGAAGGTAGGTTCTTGTATATTTTTAGTGCATCAACCTAAAACTAAAAAATATGTATTTTCAACCTTTATATCATATATTCCTTACCAACAATTGCTCACACTATATACCGTATTACAAATTTTTTCTCTTCTCTTCAAAATCTCTTGACAGTCTATTCGATTTTTTATGATGTTTTCCGTTAAGATAGTTTCGTGTTGAAATATTTATTACTAAGCCGCATTTAACATGTTTACGTCAAGTAGTTTCGGAAAACCAGTTATGATCGACGGATATGTGAATCATCTTATGAGAGTCCATTTTTCGCTTTGAGTTATAACCTAACAACGTACAAACACAATATCCATATATAATGAAATATATTAATATGATTGTTCTAAAAACATAATGTGTTCCTGTGCGTGCCATATATCCGTATATGTTATGTTGTCCTGTTTATATGGTCGTCTCTCTATTATCTAATAACCATTCGTATAAAAATACTGAATTTTTTTTAATTAAAAAAGTGAATTGTTCGTATGGCGGAATGATATGTAGAACATTAGCAATTTTCGCCGGCATTTGCAAAGGTATATAAAGATTTTTTCAAACTACTACCTCTTCATATATCATGTTAAAAAATTTTGAGCCCCTGATTTCTTTGTTTTTTTTATGCTGATACATTTTAATATATGAAAATAAAGATGAAACCTCTAAAAGACTGAAGGTATCTAAACATATGACCGCGTCCCATGTCTGCGCATAGAAATCTGTGCATATGATTTTGGAAACTTAAAAACACCATTATAATTTTTAAAATATTCGTTTCAAAATTACTGGGTTTAACCTTACATATAATATTTTTATCAGTTATATCTTTGTTTCTTTTCGTATCATATTAGTATTTGACCCAAATTTTTAAGGTTTTGTACCTCAAAAAGAGAAATGGGACCCTTGAGAGATCACTTAGATGTTTGTCTGCCCATCATAGCCGTTTTCTTTCAGAAATCGTTTGACATGGAAACATGGATATTAACATAGTAATAAATAATATTTACTAGCACATATCTCAATAGCTATACCCAAAAATATTTGAATGAAAATTTGAAGGAGGTCTAATTAAATACTCGATTCTTAAAAATATATTTTGGAGTTCTTTCCCTAAGAATCGATTTTCAGGTACAGCGCTCGATATTAAGTCTTTTTAGTAGTAAAATCAGAAGTTCATTGCGTTAAAAAAGGGTAACAATTTGTTGGATGTAAGAGGTAATCTCCAAAACTACTCATCCGATTTAAAAAATTCTTCCATAATTATTTAGAAAGGACCTTCAGGACGGATATAGGTTATATATTATCCCGTTAAAAAAATTTCATGTTATAAAACCGTTGATTTTTTTTAAGGTTGGATGTAAGAGGTAATCTCTGAAACTACCCAACCGATTTTAAAAATTCTTTCACCAATATTAAGAAAGGACCTTCTGGGTGAAAAGAAGTTAATATTATTCGGTTAAAAAAATTTTAATGGCGACCAGTTTTGCATCGTAAGATAACTAAAAAACAGTCCAGCCAATGCGTTTCTTATGAATGCTGCCTTAGCGGTAAGAGATTTAGTGTTATATAAAATTTATATTTATATTTATATACAGTATTACTTATTTTATACATTCCATGACAATCTTAATTAAGGAGTAAACTCGAGGAGATGTCGGAGTCAACATGTTTTTTTATATTTCTTTTTCATAACTTTGAGTAGTATATCTAAAAATTTATATATCCTTTCCACTAATCCCATTATTCCATTTTCGAAACTCCCCAACGTGAAATTTAAAAATAGGATTTTTAGAATTGTAGACAAATATTAGGTGAAAACTGTATTGATTTTCTGAAATATTATATTTATTTAAAATATGCTTTAATATGTTCTAACTAAATGAGCAATGTTCTAACTAAATATAAAGCCTTGTTTGATGAAATGAAAATGAAATCATGCTTGTGAAAAATATGGTATATTTACATTGTGGAAATTTAAATTTTGAAATTGGTTATTGGATATACTACATACCCTTAAATATTTGTAAATACTTAAATGTGTACTGGAACCCCATCTTGCGATTATTACGATATCTTGTTAGGTTTTTTTCAACTTGAAACATCAGACTTAACCGTAGCAGTTTATATATTGCTTTAATATTGATTCTGAGAATTAGAAGAGGATTATATATGGCAAACTACTTTGGTAGCGTATAAAGATCGTACAAATCACATATATAAAAACTATACGCGACTCGAATATTCGAATATTCCACTATAAGGCAAACGAAAAAAACAGAGTTTATTTTAATATTACTATTGTCTGGTAAAAGTAAAGCTAAAAACTATGAAAGTCACTTAAATATTTGAGTTAGATAGTTCTTTTAAAGTTAAATTAATTTAAGTTAGATACTTCTTAAAAAAAAATTTCACTAAAAACTAAACCACTTAAGATATAACTTTCTTTTTACCCACCTATTTGATTTTAGATTTTTCCCAAGACCCAGCTCGGTTAGGAGTAATATATATTTCACTGGGCTACAGAAATCTTGCAAGGTCTGTAAAGTGGTAGATAAATGTCTGGAAAAGGCACTTACGTGTAACCAAAAATTCAAAGTAAAATCTGAGTTAATGCTTTGCGATAATGTTATTATGATTGGCCACGTTTAATAATATAATGTAACAGCTTTGCCGATGAGGCCAAAATTGTCTGTTCGAAACAAATTTTTACTAAGAGATTACTGGCTTCTGAACTTTATTCCTAACGATTTTCACCTATTAAACTTTTTAATCTTTGGCTGTCTTGAAGTTTTCGGTTATTACAGTATCGTTTATTAACATGAGAGAGAATACAGCTTGTAATAACATTTGGTTAATTTGTGTTCTGTTATTCAGTTTGCATTTTTTTTTGTATTGTCTCTCATTTGTTTCTAAAGAAGCCTTTCCGTTTTAGTTATATTGGAAATTTAAAAAAAAAACAAAGTTAAGGTAATTTATCGACTTTTTCTAATAACTTTTAGTATTTTACATGACTGTAATTTTCTAATTTTCCGTGTATTAATCCACCCTGTTTCACTAATGTTCCTTTATATGATGTAACATTATTATAAAGTATAGTTTACTCTAAGCCCAAAATAAATTCAAAACTTTTAATTTTGTTTGACCTTTTTCAAATTTTCTAGTTTATAAATTAGGTAGAAGAGAAACTTTGCAAAAATGATACCCTTAATTAATTGTTCATTTATGACGATGAGTATCTCAATTCTTATGAATAATAACTAAACTGAATGTTATGTGACTAGAAAGTGTCCTTTCTTGATAACTGCCTTTATCGTTCTCAAGGCTGAACGCTTCCTTGTCACATTTTTTTATTTATGTGTATAAAGCAGGCTTGCAACAGCTATCTAATAACTTTTGCGTATCTGAATTCCATTGATTATCTTATAACGCATAGGATTAGTTGAGATACCATGTGTGGAGACACCAAGGATTAGTTGTGACACCACTTAACAGAATTTTTACTTATTTCTTGACATTGGTCCATTTGATTCGCGGTAGCGTACAGCAATTTTGTTCCTGTAATAAGTTTTACTTGATGTTGAAATTTGCCGAGTTTAAACATAAAAGTTTCACTAAGTACATCGAAATATTAATTTAAAAAATAGAAATATAATCTTGGATTTTGAAAGTTTTGTATCCATTATAATGACCTGTTACGAACTTGCCTAATTTTTCACATTTATCTTTTGTTTTTTTTATTATTAAATATTGTTGGGCTAGGCGAGTAGCCTATATTTGTTAATCTGCACTGTACACTTCAACTTTTTTAAAAGACCCACTTTGAAGTAAGTCCGAAGCGAGCATTCTTTATTACATAATGAAGGTCCATATCTGTCAAGTTCCAGCTAAATGGCCTTCCGCGACGTAAGCAAATGTTACGACTCGAGATAGGAGGTCAGCGAGCGACCAAATATTCTTTAGGTTTGTAAATCCTTTGAAGACGATTTTGCTGCAGTATAACTTAGTTTCGAGTTTAATGAGAGATTTATTTCCTTTGCCTTTAGAGATGATGTGTTGGAGAATGTAAGTATTGAAATACTTTTCTTAATATTACGAAGAGTCTGTTAAAAAGTATTTATAGAAAAATATATATTCGAATAAAAATATTTGTTGACATGAAATAATTTTTCATTAAAGTTCGATATAAAAATAAGACCTTGTTTTTTACTACCCTGCAATAACCGATAGTAAGCATTTTCTCTTTTGAGTATATGGAAAATGGCCAAATATATAAATGAAGAAATGGAAAATTTTGCAATTTTATTATACTTACTTGTTACGTGAATTTTTTAGTAACTCCTCGTCAACGTTAGGTATTGAAAATGTAATATATTTTTGAACTAGCAAAAGTCACAGAGTTTTGAATATTGCATAAGTTCGAATGTTGTGAAAACGTGTTACACGACTCTTGTGAAAACGTATTACCTTGTGTGATTATAATAACGTTCTTTCATCTTATTTGCAAGGCAGTTTTACACAAAAAGTGTGCCATTAATATTCTTTTCATTCATAACTTTTTTGCTATGACGTACGTCTGTGTAATATTAAGGCATTATATTTTAAAAATGTTTCTTATTTATTTTCATATTTTCAATTTTCTCAATGTTTCATTATTTAACTCAAAATTATACAAATTGATTATATCATATTCTGTATATTGTTTATACTAGTTAATTGAAAGATTAAGAATTAAAGAATAATAATCATGAAAAATAATTTCGTCTAGTAAACCTGAAATGACAAACAGGTTAATTTTTTTTTGATGTTAAATTAACTTACTTCAGTTAATAGTTAAAAATGTAATCAGCACCGCATATTAGATAGTAATGGTTATTTTTAAAAGTCATGAATAGCATTATACTTAAGTTAATAGAGTACAAAATGAATCAATAATTAATTATTTACTAGTGACGTTTTTGGAACTTGTATTTTCTTTATTGATATGATAAAATGATGACAAATTTCCAGTCAAGATGAACCAGCACAAACTATATTAAAATCTGAATAGAATTGTGTAAATTGTGCAATATTTACGGGGTTAAGCGGTCGTAGCAGATTTTTAACTGCCAACAACTAATGAAAAAGAAATATGCAACAACAGGAAAACGTTCGAGTTGGTAAATCGCAAATAAATTGTTTTCCATCATAAACAGCCAAAACCTAACGTATATTTGATAACGAGTGGAAAATTATTGCACATTTTTATTTTTGCGCATAAAGAAATTCTAACACGGGCACAACATAAAAGCGTTCTATCTGACAGAATAATATGACGTAAACACATTTTGCATATGTTAAGGCTAACAAACATTGATTAGTGAACAATTTAGTTAAATCTTATTTAAATTAATACTTTTTTAAAACAAACACTTAGTTTTGCGAAAATATAGACTATGGCAGAAATTTCATATCACGTGTTATTGAAATTAATTTCATATCATGATGTTAATTTCAGATGTTGAAACAGTTAAACCTTACTATTTCATGTGACTAAGTGGAATAGTCTTCGAACAAAGTTATGGACTGGAGTAAATATTTTTCGAAAAAGTACGAAAGAAACTGTAACTTCCAATCTTTTCGTTTTCGCGGTAATAATGTATTTTTATATGGCTTGTCACGATTTTCTCTACAGGATAAACAATTTTGAACCACTGTTTATTTATGAAGTATAAATTTAGTTTTTATATTGTGTAACATAATTTGACATTCACAAACATAAAATTTTTTTTGTTGATTAAAAATAGAATTTAAATTGAGAACACTGTTCAAAACCAATACATTAAAAACAATCTTAATCAACTGTGTTTTTCATCATTAAATATGATGTGACCTTTTATCTTGAGATACATTCAATTGAATAAGTTAATTCAAAAAGTAAATTTTACCTCAAAATTTATAAGTAAAATGGAAAAACCGTTAAATGAATTGCGATACGAGCATTTCATCTCGGAATTGTTCTTTTTTACGGTTTCTTTGAACAATAACTGAAACAGTTTTAATATAAAATATTTTTCTAAATATTGGCTTTACAGGAAAGTATAGAACATTATAATTGCAAAAAAAATTTTTAATAATTATAAATTATTGTTAATTTCTGAAACCCTTCTGCATAAAAACTTCAGGGCTGTGAAAACTTATTTAGGAAATATTATGGAAATCTGACTACTCTATCATCAAACTTCTTATCTTAAAGTTAAAAGAATATGGTAGCATTTCCCCATGAAAATCCAACAATTTAACAAAAGGCTGGGCGTTATCGTGACGTAAATACACTTTTTAGTGTTTTTTAGGTTTGTTTTGTATTTCTGTACTAAGTCGGTCAAGTTAATTGCAGTATTTTGTTATATCTAATGTGGTATTTTCTGCTACTTTTAAGTCAAAACTTTCGTTTGATTAAATCTTGTTTTCGAGTCGGTATCGCTTTCTGGCGCTCTCACTTATGGTTTACGTATATCCTCTTTTCGTCTCCAGTCACCAATTAGTCAAGCTAATGATGCTCGTGTCTAGGGAAAATAATATTTATACACATATTGGCAGGTTGGTCTAACTAAACAGTAGTATACAAACCTCCACTATACACATTTTGAAACCAACGTCTTGTGGCTGCATCAGAGACATTTTATTTTTTTGTATTACGTATATTTTGAGCAGCCACAGTTGCTGAGTGATCTAAATTAAACTTCTAAAATAGACAGTGACGCATATGCTCTCTTGTCGCTTCAATGTTCTATAAAAATGTTGAAGCGGTCTGTAGTAGTTGGCACATATTTATATAGTTTACCTCCACTTCCTTACACTGCTGTATTTTAGGTAGTTCTATGACTTCCTAAAAAAATAATAACTCTAAAAAAAATGCTTATTTTATTTCTCATCGACCCAATATTATTTAAATTAGTGTTGTACTGCGCAGTTTAAATTAACATGTAATCATATCCTAGACATTTCTTTATAAGACTGGAAACATATTTATTAATTTGTCATATAAAAAACATTGGGTAGGAATCTAGTAAAATACACTGGAAATTAGTAAAAACTAATCCCAACAACCAGTTGGTTCAAAACGAATATGTCGTATTCTTAAAAATATGTGAATACACTACCTTAATTATAGCAAGGATAACATTAGTAATTAACATATCTAAAACATTTGTGTAGTTAGAGCAAAAATAAAATTTGTAATATTTAATATTTAGCTTTATATTTTCATTTAAGTTTGCATATGTGTATGATTGGGAAACCATTAAAAACACTTTTAAATAAATGACACGAAATAAAACTTAAATTACGATAATATTATTTGTACTCATGTATCTTGTGTCAAAAATGGCAAAAGTTAATAAAGACGTTGCAAGAATAACATTAACATCCGTAGTGTTGCTAGAATACCATTGACATCCTTTTATAGAAATTTTTATTTAAGTCGTCAATCAGATAAATGAAAAGATTTTTGTATGAAATGTCGGATAAGTAAGAATAAATAAACGCAGATTGTGTTCCGCTGTGACATCCATGCACTGATACAACCTGCTAATCCATGTAATTTTCAGGCCCTATAATGTCAGAAAAAATCTAGGTAAAACTTGGAAAAAGAGAAAAAGTTATTCATGTTGATAAAACAGAACATCAGTCAAAAATGTTTAAATAATTGTAACTAATGGCAATATATTAAAAAAACATCGAAATTGATAAGTTTTTGTAATACTCTCTAAAAACTAATTAAGTACGCGATACTTAATTAGTAACGATAATTTTATTAGTATTTTTATGTGTTGTCCGAAATTTTTGATATTTTAAAAATAAACGTATTTATAAAGGTACATTTTTTAAATTACTTTAGTTTTTCAGTTCCTGGGCAAGTAGTAATAATTAAAAATTTATGTATTAAATTTATTTGTATCAGTGACCTATTTTACCTATTAATATTGCTTACTTACTATTTTTTCAAAGCAGCATCATAAAATAATTCTACATAAGCACACCGACTAATATTTATTAAAAAGTAAAATATTTGTCTAATCGCTAATTTATAATACAGTACATATAATGCAATGGGTTAGAATTTTGAGATAGGGGTATATTTTTTAAATGTGGGATATTGTTGTAATTATCAGTGAACTAAAAAAATTACCCAATTGGTTTGATTTTCAATGACTTTGTGAGACAATTAACATTGATGTAAAATGTTTACTGGGCATTTATTTAGCAGAAAATTTAATTACCGTGCATTTATTTAATTTCATAAAAAATCATGTCGCAATAAGGCAAAGATATAAATGATTCCTTATCAGTGTGATAATTAAATAATTAAAGAGCTATATTCAGAGTGCAATATTTTATTTGAGGACAAATTTAAATTAAAATAACTTGCAGACCAACATTAATATATTTTTCATTTTTTATTGAATTTATTAATATCTTTAATTAAATTTTAATGACATATCTTTTTTCTCATTTTAATATCGTTTATGTTTAAATATATGGGGAGAACTAATCGTTATAAGAGCGATCGTCTCGAATAAAAGGTTGTAACAAACTGCACGAACATAAAAGGATGTAAATGTACCTATAGAGAAAATAAGAATGTATATTGGCAACACGTTAGTAAATAAGAGTTTACTATATTTTACAAAGAAATAATAGATATTGGAGATAAAAATATGTTCTCAATTCCAAAAGTCAGGATTCTCAGTTTAAAATAAGCAAAACTTTAAAACAAATTAGAAGTCGGGCTAAGAAAACATGTAAATCGACTGCCCATAGAATATTTGTATAGTTGATAATAAAGTGTTTGAGGGCGCGGCGTACTACAGGGACCCGAGTTTAATTCCAGGTCAGCCGTCGAGCTAGGCGGAACTGAAGTTCTGATTGGTTGTGGTAGATTGCTCTCTTAGCAAATAATCTGCTATTTTAATGATTCGTGTACATTGTAGCACGTCAAAAATTATTTCATAAATATATTTATTTATTTATGTACAATTATGATAATTCTATTAAGTAATGAGATTAACATCAACCCATCAAAAGGTAAATGTGAAAAAAGGGGCTAAGTTCCTTTAGATCATCACATTAACTGAAAAAAATTATTTATTTACGTGGGACTTGAATGAAACTGATAGGAACAAATGTTATTTAAGAAAAGTAGAAATTGCAGCAAAAGAGTAAAATTTAGAAAAAGTAGTATTTTTTTGTTATTATATGAAATGATATATTAAAGAAAACGTGCATTAAAATATTATTTCATATACAAAATTGAACTTGAAAAATATTTACACACAAATTGGGTTTTTGTTTAACATTTTTTATTTAATGACCATTTGTGACACCAAACACTGAATAATAATACAAATATTAATTAATATTAAAATAAAACTAAAATCTTAAATAACAAGAAGGAATATTTAAAGAAGTTAACATTTTTATGTTTAACAGCGAATTGACCACCGATTCTTCATTAATAATAACAATTTTCGAACCGACTTATTAGATAAATTTTGTGACTCTAACTCCTATAACATCCATACTTCTTGTTTATTTTTATTTTGCTTTCAATACAGGAAACAATAAAATGAATAACTTTTACTTTTCCCGAAGCCGATAGAAATTAAAATGGTACAAACATTTCTAAATATTAAACTTAACTCTTAAATTGAAACTGGACAAACTTTAAAATCAATTAAAACCTAAATTAGGAGCAAAAACTTGCAAAGTTTAAGTGTAAAATTTACGTTAAATATTTATAAATACTGATAACCTATATCCTATTTTCAAACAGTGCTTTGGTTAGAAAGGTGTCAAAAGTAACTAAAACATTACGTGTAAATAAATTAAAACAGTATATATCAAGTTATTAAACATCAGTATAGAACGGTAAAGAAGCAAATATCAAAATGGTTCAGTTCAAGCCGTACAAAAATATTACGCCAACCTAAGCTAAGGAAATTATTAGATATTCCGTAAAAAGATTCTTTGATAGTGTCGATAGAAAAAAATTATTACTACAGGATTTACTAAATACCTGTAAAGAGAGCTTTCTTGACAATTTAAGGCAGAAAATCTACCCTTTCAACCTGTATTGCTTTATTTTTTAACTTTTTAAAGTACAATGCTCAGGCAAGGTTTCGCTTAGTCTTGCTTTTGAGTGACAACGAAAATCGTTTTTCAGTTTCCATATTTGGGTGGTTTCATACCCAAAAGTCAGAAAAAGATTGATTATTAGATAGTTCCATTAGGGAAGCATTTGATCATATCAATTGCGACTATTAAATCGTGAAGACGACCAAGAATAATCTTGAATTTTAAAAGGTAGTAGCTTATTTCTTTTAATCATAAGCTTACACAATTTACGTGGAAAATATAATTTTGTTCTTTTTATTTATATTGCATATTATTGTTTTATTCATTTGAACTGATATTTACGAGTAATTCATCAATTTCAAAATTAAATCATTGCGAATTCTCAATAAAGATTAAATAATAAACAAATGTAGAAAAAAAAATCAAATAAATTGTGAGTTATTCTGTTTCCTTTATATATACATTTAACAGCAAACGAGAAATAACATAAATATAACTTTCCTGCGAGATGTTGAATAAAGCATAAAATAAAAACTCAATATTCACAGTTTGAATAAAATATAATATTATAAATAATTTAGTATCACGATAAGGAAGTAACCAGAGAAAAAGTTAGAACCTAAAAGTTCACAGATGGTTATTGATGATGGTGATTTACAGACAAGCAACCTCAGATCATTCGAAAAAAATATTGCTAACGACATCCTCATTTATTTTGAATTTTCGTATTTTAACTAAGAAATGGTTTATAGAAAGAAATATGTATATCACATATTTCGTGGTACTTTTAGTGCTATTTTGAACTTAATTTTTTTTCATCTAGTTTCAAACAATAACTCAATTTCTTAGTTGGTATAAAATTCAAGTAAAAATGCTATTTACTGCTTGTAAGTTAGATCTAGAATATTAAAAATGTTCTATCCATTACATCTACTTCGGTATTTACAAGGTAACGAAACCCTCTCGATGTTTAATGCATTCGAGAAATGAATAAGCGACGTTTGTTTTTTGTTTTGTTCGCTGTATCTATTTGATACTTGAAGGAAATAAAGAAATAACGAATTTCAATTCTCCCTTTAAATTTAGTGGTTGTTGTATGCTATTCATATTTATTAGGATGTTGCAATTTTTTTATACTCAAGCAAAAATATATGAAAATAGTGCAATATTTCAGGAATAATTGATGTAGAGAAACAAATTATTAAATACGGGCGTATTTAATTTATTAACAAACATATACTTAAAATATAACATGTATCGAATTATAATCTATTTATTGCTATTTGCAATAAAGAAATTAAAAATTATAGAAGATTTTCGAAACGAAAAAATCTCGAGAAAATTTGCATATTCATTCATCAAGTTTATTTCATTATAGTGTGTACGGAGATGTTAAAAAAAAACTTTCCTAAATCTTTTTTAATAACTGGCTCTCAAGAACACAAAACACCACTTAATTTTTAGGAAAAAATTCAGGCCTGTACCATTCACACTGCCCACGAAAGTAACACGGACATAAAAAATTTATTACAGTTTTATTGGTCGTCATGAGGGTGGAACGTAAAAAAGGAAAATAAAATACTTCATTAGCCGTCTGCTTGAAATCTTAAAAGGGTTGAACATGTCGGGCCACATTTGATTTACTGTTATTGGATGTAATCTCCACACAGAATGTGCGAAGGAACGTTTTTACGAGCTTTACTTTCGTAAATTATGATTGAATACAAATTCATGCTAAGCACTTATTTAACCGATTGGAATGTGCGACTTTCCAGATCAATAAAACTAAATAGGCTATTTTTAGATGTTTTAGCGGAATTTGGAAATGTTTCATGGATAAAACTGTAATTAAAATTTTATTTGCAGGTAAGTTATTTAATATACCACGAATATAAAAGTAAATCTTACCTTAAGATAGAAGGAGACATAATCAAAAATTTTAATTTTATTCACTTGTACTTTATGCATAAGTGTACAAGTATTTAACTTCTTAATTGTTATGAAGCAAAACCTCTTGATACCAAATACGATATGTGCCTATGATAATTATTTCATGGTTCATACGAATTTAGTCATGATTTTTCTTTTCATTGTCATCAATCAATATTATATTACTAGTTTATATCAGGCATGTAAAAAGTAGAAGTACGTGAAACTTTTTTTCATCTCTAGTTTTAACAGCGATGGGCTTATTGAAATGTGTGTAATGAGAAATCCTTTACTCTATTTCTTGTATGAAAGGAACCAGGTTATTTTAGTGAAAACCTATAAAAGCCCCTTTATACCATCATAAGTACATAATTTTTTGGCGTCCCGAATTTGTTGAACTATCATGAATATAAGATGAATTGCTAAAAAATAAGATTGCATGTAAATATCCAAAAAAGGTGAAAGTAAGAACAAGGAAAAATATTATTCAATGAAGCAAAAAATAAAGCAACAATGAAGCAAAAAATTAAATTAAGCTTTAAAAACGCAAATAATGAAAACAGATCGCACAGCTCTATAAATATTTAACTGTGGATACTGTGTTGCATTACGGAAATAATTTTTTTATATAATGATTAATGCGAACTTGGTATTTTTTTCAGTCATGACAGTATACCGTTTTATGACTCAAAAGTTCCCTAAAGACGGTCAAAACTGTAAATATATATTTGTGTAACAAATATATATTTCTAGTCGTGACGCGCGCCACCGCCGTACCCGTAGTCATGTAAACATTACAAATAGTATTTACGTCTTTTTTATATCTTAATATAACATTTTAATGTTATAGCTATTTAATATATTTTACTTTTTCCTTCTTGGCATAATTGTTTATTTCACTATTTTAAAGTATTTATGACTACTAGTACTGATTGGGTTTTCTTTTAATGTCGAATGGTCAAATCCTCATGATACACAAATACATTTCAAACTATAAATATAAGTAAGTTTAAAATAAGATTTATTAAAAAATATAGCAAAATAATGATTCATTTTGAAGATTTAAATAAAGACAACAAAAGAACCCGATATGACATGATGAATTATTACGTTTTTTCAGTAGTAAAAAGAAATGAGTGTATAAAAAATAAAAGTAACTATTTTTTCGTAGAAAAAAATAAGTACTAGTATCGATAAATCTGAATCATATGTCAGTAAGTTTTAGTTTTATAAAAAAAGGTTAAATTCATTAGGATCAGTAGCGAAAACAATTTTGAAACAAATCCCTTTTTAAGCATTGTTTTTTAGAAGAAAGTTAACAAAAGAATCATAAGGAATATCTCCATATTTCTCCATTTATGATTTGACAAACATTCATTCCATAAGCGATAGACTTGACGAAACAAATTTGACTTTCCAATTTACCCCTCAAACAATATTCCTATATTTTTCTTTCATATCTTCTACAGGTATTTACTTTGCAGTGAATTCCACAATTATTTAATAACTGCATGAGATTCGCGGTTTCACCCATATATAATTATCTTCATTATGCTTCTCTCCTCTATATGGTTACTATACGCCTCCGTTCCATTGGCAAACGACATATATCATCGTAGATAGAAGTATATCAGCGGGAATACTCAGAATGTTTAGTCAATAAATAAACCGGTCTCTTTCTCTACCTTGCGTGTTCCCTGACTTCTGTCAAATTTAATATGATTGCTTAACCTCCCTGAATCTCAACGTATTAGTATTTTGCCTAAATCACCAAAATATTAAATTTTAAAGCAAAAAATTGTTTTGAAATCAGACCAAAAATTTCAAGAATTGACACAAAATAAAGGAAGAAATCAAATAAAAAACTTTTCTGCCGTATGAATCCTAATGTGATGATATATTAACAAAGGTTGCTAATTGATGTGCTATAACGTAAGTTACATAACGAAAGGGATATTCCAATTATACGACTTTCCATGGTTTTCTAAATTAGTAATATAATAAAAATTTAGTGTCTTTAATAAAAGTTTAATTACTTGTGTTTTATTCTTTATTTAATTGGTGTCTATGAACGTAGCTGCTACTTGAAATTGGAAGGGAGTAGTTGGGGAAATTTTTTTTCCGATAACTAAGCAATTTTAAGCTCTTTTTTTATTTTTAACGTAAGTTCCAATATAACTTTAAGATCCTTTCAAGCATTCTACATTAAAATAGAAAAAAAGCTATACTAAAGTATTTTAAAGTGACTCATTATTAAACTTTTCTGGAAATTACTACATCATAATACTAATAGCAGCTATTTTTGAAATCGTGGTCAATACTTCAGATCATACTTTCCGGAAGATGGGAATTTGGTGTATCATGATGATATAAATGAGATTATGAACATTTTTGAAATCGAGTTTGATCCCTCCCATTCATTAACTCTTCTAAAACAAATCTAAAAGCAATTTTACTGTATAACAGAAATATACTTCTTTCGTACCTCTGGCCTATGCTATTAATGTGAAAGGAACTTATGAATACATGAATTTATTACTTGAAAAAATAACACATAGTCTTTCAAACTCTGTGGTGATTTAAAAGTTGTTGCTCTATTACTAGGACTTCAGCTGGGTTACATCAAATTTTGTTCCTTTTTATGTGAATGGTATAGTAGATGCAGAACAAATCACTATCTTAAAAAATATGGCCTACGCGTGCATTATTAATTCCTGGACAAAAAAAGTGAAGTATTTACCCCTTGTAGAGCCACCTGAAGTACTTCTACCACCATTGCATATAAAAATAGTTATTGTTGTAATTTTATTGGGTAATCATAAGAGTGACAGTTACGGTGAGATAGTTGGCGAGATATTTTTGGCTTAACAAGCATTGAGAGACATCACTCAAGATTAATTTTTTAAACTCACACCTTGATTTTATTCCTGAGAATTTGGGGGCTATAAACGTGGAGCACAGTGAAAGGTTCAATCAGGACATTTCAAATATGTAAAAGTACTACTAGGGCAAATGGAGCCCAAGTATGTTGGCAAAATATTGCTGTACAATTAAAAGGGACCAACCAGGAGCTAACTTTACAAGATAATCTTGGATCGTAACTATATAATAAACCTTTTTACATTTTTTGTCTTAGAATGTAATTGTTTTTTTAAATATTTAAAATTACTTAAGACAATAACATATTTTGTTAACATATTAAGTTAATGTTAATATTTACTAAAAACCACATATTAAAGTCAAAAATATACAAAAATACGTAAAGCAAGACAAAGTTAAAATTTTGTTGATCAGAGTTCAAGAGTAAAATATCTCTTACCTTTAACAAATGCACAAATTTTATTACAATTTCGGTATACGGGTGACAAGCAACAATATAAAGCAAAATACATACTTCATTAATCATCTGTTGGTAATTTTTAGAAGTCAAACAAACATGTCGAATTTATATTAATTATTATTGGTCGTATCTTTCGCCAAAAAATCTTCCAACGAAAGTCCAAATCTGCAAATCGATTCATACTCATTTTGAAATGATATAGGTTTCATATGGGCAATAACACTAAATATATAATTTATTATCATTGATTGCTGTTAACGTTATTATTCCGTAAGAATATATGTAAGTTTACAATTACTTTGTGGAATTAAAAGAACATTTAACCATCGGAATAGCGAAAAACAATTTAAAAAAAATATTTATCTTACCAATTCGCATGCAGCTTCGCCCAGATGGTTTTCCAAAATGAATTTAGTTTCTTTTGTGTTGAACATCAGTAAACACATATTTCAAAATATATCGGAATGCAAATTTTAATAAATTTTTATGTAGCTTCTTCGAGTAAATGCGTACTAGTATATTTACATTCCGCTCCTCGGGAATTCCGTAACCACCTGTAGGAACCTGTGAGTTATATCCAATTAAAAGCTATCTACATAAGAAATCATGAAAATCTATTGAACAGTTAATATATGGTGTAAAGACAAAGAACTACCCACAAAAAAAGTTTCAATTTAAATATTAGTCGGGGTAACACTTTCGTGATCACATCTAATTTCTCCCCATAATTCCATAGTCTCAGCATACTCATGTTACCCTCCGTTCGTTTATCACATTATAACTTTTTTTTAATTGATTCTATTTAACTTTTCTGCAATATATGAAATGATCGCTATAAACTGTTGGGCGTAATTTAGTTTTGCACAGGTCTGCATAGGGTCACCATATGTTTCGGTGATATGGATCGTATAAACTAGTATGCCTATACTAGAAAGAAATATTTTTGTAGTGGCTAAAAATATTTTCAAATATTATTTTATAAATGATAATCTTAGCCAGGCCGATTATACTTATCGTATATGTATATATTTTGTCAGTAGAAAATAAAAGAGTAGCGGAGTTTAGCAAAGTTAAAAACACCAATAGCTTATATTTATTTTAATCTACAATATTTTTGAGAAATACTTACGGGTTCATTAATTTACTATCGTATTACGAAGGAAGTGAAAATAATTCAGTAGTAGTAGATTTGTTAATTATATGATTTTAGTTAAAATTTATTTACACTTCCACACAAATTGTGGGAGTATAGAGTCGACATTGAGTAGATTTCGGGTGAAATATTTGACACAAAATAAAAATTTCTTTAATTCTTTTAATCCTTGTTTCGTTAATACCTAAGTAACAAAAGTATTTAAGTTTTAGAAGTTTCACTGGTAAATAGTTATTGGTTCATTTTGCACTGTATTAATCTAAGTCATATATACATATATATATATATATATATATATATATATATATATATATATATATATCCCTATAATAGTAGTAGTTAAATTGAGTGGAGTTAAGGAATACTCCTTAAATAATGCTAAAATAATGCAGAAATTTGACTTTTATATTTCGTTCCGTACAAAAAAATCCAAACTTCTCAATTTTCACAAGGTTTTGCATAATATGTCATTTAATTAATTTTAACATCTATTACCATAAGATTTAGCATTATGACACCAACTTAGCCAAATGTAATTTATTATTTGGCTTAGTTCTGAATACATTTTTATGAAAAAATATGCATCCGTTTCCACAAAGTATGCGGTTCTGAATGTGTTATTAATGACAAATAAATAAAATAAGTGTGTTAAAAATAGACTTAAGTTTATGTATTGTTATTTTTAGGAATATTGGATACCTATATTTCTAATTATGATGAATCCACGAAATATTTCTTCTGTTCTATAAGGATATTGTCAATTAAAAAAAAATTATTATTATATAAACGATGTGTAGAATGTAAAATGGTTTAATACGTATTCAAATAAATGTGAGTTAAATGTTAAAAACTAAGTTAAAGAGAAAAGAACATAAAACCGTATTCTATCGACAAAATGGACACCAAAACGAAAATTGTAAATGAAGTACATTACTATTATATATATATATATATATATATATATATATATATATATATATATATATATATACGTATGACGTACATACGTATATATATATATATATATATATATGTATGTACGTCGTAACGAAGAAGGCTATGAGTAAAAAAACGAGGCTTTCTTTGATAAAAGAGCCTTACAAATAATTTTAAACAACGTCATTTCTATTAAAAATAATAATACGTTTTCAAAACTTTCTTGCACGCTGATACAAAAAAAGAGCAGTACTGATTCACATGTAACCACGCGGTCTTTATTAAACTTGTAAAATATTCAAAATACCTTCATATGTTTTGAAATTTTTGCTCATCTAAAATATATGACATTTTTAATACCTAACAATGGCGAAGATATTATAAAAAAAAACTTAGATATACAATATATATAATAAAATCGCAAAAATTGCTATAAATGTAATAATACTTGAATGAATTGTTAGTCTCAGTAGAAAACAACCGGTTAGTCACTGGTGTACCTTTTCTCCAATTATTGAGTTCAACGATATATACGATAGATAGGATTTGAAAATATTTACAATCAACTATTGTATGTTGGTGTGAATATCTTTCATACCATCTGCAATAAGATATGGTTGACGGATAAATGACCAGCAGAATAGGCTCATACAGTTTCACTTCTTTATATAAAAAGGGTTCAACAAAAAAATGTAGCAACTACCACCTTATTGCTCTAATCAGTCACGCTGGCAAAATAATGCTATATATTGTCAACGAGAGTCTGAAAGCATACCTGTCAAGAGAAATAGCGCCCAAACAGGCCGGGTTCGTGAAGCGAATGGCGATAGCCAGAAGCGCGATGGATGCGCAAAAAAAATTATGGGGGAATCGAAACTTAAATAAAGCCACTAAGGAGAGACCCATAAGAACACTAGTTTTCCCCATACTTTTTTATACGCATCTGAGACGTGGACATTGCGAGAGCTGGAAAAGCGGAAAATAGACGCCCTGGATATGTGGAGCTAGAGGAAAATACTGGGAGGGTCATGGAGAGAATTTCGTACAAACACCGTCTCGAAGCGAAACAATGATTTTATAAAGCGTTTGGTGATCCAGGGAAGGGTGGAAGGAAACAGACCGTGTGGCAGATCATTCATACGATGGGCTGATCAAATAAAATCAGCAATTGGGGACCCTCTACATAAATACACTTGGATGTCGGCCAATAGGTTAAGATAGCGAGAAATTGTGAGGAGGGTCACTTTAACCACCAATGATGACGTAGCCTCATCATAACCATGACCGCTCTGTTACGAGCTACACGACTGAGAAGAAGAAGATTGTATTGTAGTGACGAAAAATATCTTATTATTCCATTAATCTGGAATAGCAAAATTAAAATAACTCAAAAAATGTTTTTGTTAGATTACCTTTAAATACTTTTTAATGCACTATTGGTAATATTAACACAAGTATTTCAATACATACAGTCTCCAACACCAAAGGCGAACGTTAAAAGTCTCATTAAACTCGAAGATGAATTTTACTGCAACAAAACCGTTTTCAAAAAATTTACGGATTTAAAGAAAATTTCATGGCTCGCTAACACCCTACCTCGAGACGTAATCTTTGCTCTCGCTAAGAAAGGCCAGTTAGCTGGACGAGACAAACTGTCCTATATTTAACAGACATGGGCCTTCTTTATGTAATAAGGAACGTTCGATTCGGACTGGTTACAAAATGGGTATTTTAAGATAGTAAACAATGCAGATTAACTAATACAGGCTTCCTGGGTAGTGGAATAATATTTAATAATAAACATCAAATTAAATGTATAAATGGAGGCAAGTTGTGATTAGATGATGATATTGGATGAAAAAGAGTCAAAATCCAAATAACCACTGAGATACAGATAGTTTCTTTATGTTGAAATGAATCATGTAAACAATGTACTTAATGTAACTCTTATGTTTAAACTCGACAGGTTCATAACAAGTAAAACCTATTGCAGGAACAAATTTCTATACGCTACCACAAGTAAAGTGAACCACTCTCGAGGAGGCCACAATTATCCCATTAATCATTTAAGCACCTTTATGAGCCCACTGCCCCCATATGTAATAAGATTATCAGTGGAATTTAGATATTCGTATACAATTAAAAAGGTTCTGGATCGCCTCCTAAGTACAAGTAAATAGCAAGAATGCTACAAGAAAATGTCTGGCGTCGAGAACGACAAAGTTCCACTATAAAACCATTTTCTACGAAAGTAAATTTTCCATACACATAACATTTAATTTATCTATTTATTTTAAGAGTTAAGATACTAAATGTAACAATTTACCATTTAAATAAGAGTATCATTTTCGAAGACATTTTCTCCCACCTTATTTCTGAACTAAAGGAATTAAAGAAATATAAATGATACAGGGGTTAGAATTTAATTTTAGTTTAGAATATATTGTCGCTAATGAATAGTTACATCGTATTATGGAATATCAATAAAAGAGGAAGGATTAATATTCGGAAAATTATAAAATAACAATTATGTAAACTGCCCAACGCCAAAAATTATTAAAAAAAATTTGTTTTCTTCATTTCTGAAAGACCCTAAATTACCTTAACTTTTATTTGTAAGTTCATGATATTATTAGAACGGCCAGACTAATCTAGTGAGTAACGAATAACAGCTAAGAATAAAATAAATAACAAGCAAATTCTGAAAAATATAATAAATAGGGGAGCGGTGTAGTTTTTATTACATTTTAAAAAGTCATGCAATATACAATTTTTTGAAATTAAATTCATGTTATTCTATTATATATTTATTGGAAATTTCACAAACAGCATTTTCATCGGTGTTCATAGGCAATACCGTAATAATCAAAACCGTATAGACATATAAAATGATTCTAAAGATTAAAAAGTGTAATAGGTGGAAATCGTTAGGAATGAAGTTTAAAAGCTACGAAAACTCTCTGTAAGTTTGCTTCGAGCCGACAATTTTTGCTTCACCATCAAAGTTTTTGGATTACATTATTAAACGCGGCCAATCATAATAAAATTATCATAGAGTTTTAGCTCAGATTTGGCTTTGAATTTCCAATTATATATAAGAGCTTTTTCCATACTTATCTTCCACTTTACAGTCCGCAAGTTTTCTGTAACCCAATAGAATATACAATTTTCGAATATTAATTTTCCTACCCTGAAGTTTCCATATATATTGGTTTTGGGTGTAGATATTTAGACCTATGTGGATCAATATATTTCACTAATATATAAAATTTAATGTTTCTGTGTCAAGCAGTTTCTGAGATAAAAGGGCTGCGACAGGCAGACCGACACGTGAGTCATCTTACAAGGGTCTCGTTTTTTCCCTTTTGAGTACATAACCACAAAAATCGTCTGCATTAAACATTTTGGGTTAAATACTAAAATGATATGGAAAAAACCAAAGTATGTTATAGAAAAAATATTATATATAGGGTTAACCCCTACGTTAGAAGAGCAAGCATTATTTAGTTATGTTTATTCCATATGGAAATTTTTCTAAGCCTTGCAAACTTCAACTTTTACATAATGTGTTTCATAGTGATTCATTAAGAAAAATACAAAAATATTTTCATGGTGTTATTATCCCATACGAGTAACGACGAGAATTATTTATCAATAAATATTATGAAGCGAAATGCCCGCCGCTTCGGTCTATGTCCGCGATTTTACATAGGTTTTCCTTAGTAACTAAAGTTTAAATGTATAAGTTATTAATATTGTGTGAAAATGAATGAATGAATTTCGATAGAATGAATGAAATTATTCGTCGGAGAGGTGGTTTGGCATGCGTCATATAAATTGTTAGAAATACGTGGAAACAAAATATAAAAATATTGCCCTTCTTAAAAAGTACTGCAATGAAGTCCATGACAACTTGAATAAAATAAATTATAATCGTGGTGCTGTTTAATAAAAACATAATTTTTTAATTCAATTTCCTAGAGCTAATTTTGCAGACTTCTCTTAATTTTTATGAAATTAAATTTAATAATAAACTTGTTCAACTTACATAAATAAACATTTTCTTTCGTACCGTAGTTTTCTAACGAATACTTTAAACATTATGATGGTGTTTTCTAGTTATCAAAATCATATACGCGGAATTCCATACATTAACACGGGGCATGGGTATATTTCTATTAGAGATTTTACCTTGTTTATCCTATATGAAAATGTACCAGCAAAACAACAATGCACGAATCCAGGGCTCAATATTTTTAACACGATATATAAAGAAGTAAAAGTTTGATAAAACTTTGTCTGCCTTTTTAAAAATTCCGGCACTGATCGCTAGTTGTTTACATATTTTTCAGCCACAATAATCTCGTTGTCAACGAATACTCTCGTCTTGAATTTATTGAAAATTCATTGTTTTATTGAAGGCTTATCAGGTAAGAGACATAAAAATAGAAACAGATCAACATGTAATTTACCAGTACGGTTGTACAGCACATATACGAATACATTTTATTTTTGATTATATATATATATTATTATACTTCATTTAATTATATTGTGTTTGTACGTTTTTAAGTTTCGGAGTCTCGAAAGGGAAAACGGAACTCTTATAAGATGATTTACGAGTCCTTCGGTTACAATAGTTTTTCTTAGAAAATGTTTGACCTAGAAACGTGAATCTTATACTAGTAATAACCCTGTAGATATGAGAATGTCTTAACAGCTAACACTCAATACAATTCATATGGACATTTTATTTAGGGTATATGCCTATTATTATCCGATCATGATCAGATCATGATAAGAGGGAAATGAAAAACTGGAAAAAACTTAAAATATGATATATAATATAAGGTACTGTTTGAAAACAATATTTATAAGGGTCTAAATTTTTTTTATTTTAGTCGGATATACTAAAAATATACAAAAGTATGTCACCTCTTCAATTTTTTTAAACTACTTGCCCCTAAATTACGAAAAATAACAGGGTTTTCAGAAGCCCATGCAAGGGTTTAAGGAAAAATATGAAAATAATTCTAGATATCACACCTTGGGAAATATTTACAATATGGTATATACCCACCTACTCAATTACATCAGATAATACTCTGCTAGAAAGTTCATGTTAGCGGTGACTTATGATAAATCAAGTAATTTCACTTGAAATGGGGCACGAAACCCTCGGTGCGCGAGCCATATTTGCAATGAGCTGATTCGTTTATAATGCATTCCAATTTTTTCAAAGTATTTGTTGAAACTTTGGTGATGCAGCAAAATACAATTTTGGTTCAAGTTTTAAACCTGTCTAGCAAGCAGTTCAAAAGAAATGATTCGGAATACATAAATATGCGGAAGTAATAAATAATGACACTTTACCCTCTTCAATATCCTAAAAAAATGTTTGCTCGCGACAGTTAACACAAATTCTGTAAATTATGTATTTCACACCATAGTTTAAACAAAGAATCGTGTAATTTTTCATTAACTTTTCAGGAAATATCAATGGCACAAAACTTAAATTTAAAACAAATTTATTGAAATATTTCGATGCTACTTCAACCGCTATTACATTTGATAAATTGTACATTAATGATTCAGATGTGATCATATAAATTCTTTGAGTGGTCCATAATTTATATCTTGCTTCTTAATTTTTTTAAAGAATTTCTTAAAGAAATGGCTTATCCACGTACGGTATCTCCGCCCAGACGAACATATAAATTATTGGTCACCCTTCTGTATTCAGATGTTTGAAATTCGATGAATGAAATCGACACTCTCACAATCGACAATCCCACATACAACCATTCTTCCACTAAAACCGGAAGATAATATATCCTCACAAATTCTAGACAATTATCGAAATGGCGTATTAACTGAGAGTATACACGTAATAGATTTGCGATAGGCTCTATTCGACCCCAGCAGCCTTCATTTACACTTTCGTCTTACACGCGCCCAATAAAGCAATAACCACATTTCAAAACCATTTTCCTGCACCGAGTATCGAGGGCAAGTTAATTTATTTAAACGACGCAAAGATCAAACATTCAAACTACTTATGTCTAAAAGCACGTAATGGGAAAATCTGTAACATAAGATCTACGCGTTATACGTAAAATGTATTTCTGCTTCCAGTAATAACGTATGAAATAAGTTACACGTTTAAAATACGTAATTTTAAAGATGAAAATAATAATGTCTCCAACATTTACGCTAATAATATGTATGGAAGAATTATAGGTTTTAAAGATATTTCAAGAGTATTTACCTATTACAGATTTATATCTTTTATGGATATGCTACGGTAATTTATTGCAAGTTAAACAAATAATGCGTGGGAAGAATGTAGTGTAGTTTAGGTTACTTTGATTCGGGATAAAATTTATATTATAGAAATTTTAAGCATTTTCGATAGATAACAATTCACTTTTTACATTTTGTAATTTTGTAACAATAATGACATGGTTTATTAAGACACATTTTAGGCACTATTTTTATCCAAGTAAATTATTATACCAAATATATACAGAATATTTTACAAAACTATGTAAGTATTTAGGTTTGTGTATTACTAGCTAAATTTTATTGCAGGCTTTCTGTTAAGAATAATCCAGTTAAACCATTATACACGAGCTAGTTACATGCTAAAATTAAACGTATACAATTTTTTTGGCAGACAATATTATGTGATCAAATCGTAACATAAAGAACACCATAAAAATGGATTTTATCCTTCAGGAACTACTTCATATTTCAAAATTAACCATCTCATGTAAATCCATTTAGAATATAAAGTATTACATGTTAGGAAACATCCATCTATCCAAATTTTTACATACGGAATAATAGTCAGAATAGTACATATTTTATATTAAGCTTTCTCGCAATTTCCATTAGAAATTAAAAAATAAACTATTGGTTTTAATAAGTTGGAGCACCTAATTATTATATAACCTATGCAAATAATGATCCAGTTAAAATACAAACGTATTTTATTGCATCTGGTTTATATTATACGAAAATGACAATTACACCATAACACCAGTAACCGACAGTTAGTTTTTTAAAAAAAATTGTGTCTTAAAAATGTTTCCATTCTTTCCAAAATATAACACAGAAGAGCAATAAGAAAGATTACACTAAAAATCCCAAATATATTTTAAACTTCACAATAAATCTAATATTAAAAGATTTAACTTTTACATTAAGATATTAAGAGATTTAACTTTGACTTAATGACGCATTATAGTGCAGCCGTTTCACGAAACAATGTGAAATATGTTTCGTGGAGTGTGAAAGGTGTAAAGTAGGCGTCAACCAGTTTGTTGACATTAATAATTTAATAAATTTTAATTACACCTCTAAAGCTAATTGTTATGGCGATCTTCGGTACATTTCATTTGCATGAATATTATTTGACGCTAGTGTAAGTTTTCAGTGAAACTCCACTGTTTATATGTGTGTATGTAGGGAATAAGTATATACACATTTGGAAACTTATAATAACTTAATAAGTTATTAGTTTTAGAAATTCGACAATTACTATTTAGATAAATCACGAATGAAAAAGTATGCAGAAATTAAAATATTATGATATTAAATTTGAAACATGATATCTTAAAAATAATTTTGGTAAACGTTAGAAAACTTTGACGAAATTAATAATTGGCATATTTTAACAAAATATCGTTTTATTACGCTATTGTTTTCTAATTAATCATAGAAAATCATCTGCGGAGAAAATAAGAAAAAATAGTTATGTAGCTTGTCAGTGACGCGGTCGTGTCTTTTACGTTAACGAATAGTTATTTTGTTCACAGCTACGAACATTACGCACAATTGGTAAATATTTGATTAGAAATTACGAAAATGAAAAGTTGATGTAAATTAAATTTTCACAAATTATCCGTACTAAATTCAAATTATATTTATTTCAGAAAGAGCATGTTTGCCGTAAATTATCACATAATATAATACACAAAAAGTAGTGTCGGAATCATTTGACTTTAGTGCGATATTTTTTTCCATTATCTAATGAAATATCCAAACAACATTAATTTTTTAAAATTTTTTTCGCATTTTAATTGAATCGACATACTCCATTTGTTGCTAACATTAAAACAATATTAGAACGTCTTGTTTCCATGATCATTCACCTATTTTCACAAGAGCGATAATAGAGTAATGTTGACTTCTCGGTACAAATTTAATCCTCTGAATGGAATTAGTGTTCTAAAGTATAATTAATAAAAAAAATGCTAATTAACTATTAGTTATCAAAATAACTTAAACATTTCTCTTCCTTAAAGGTTTGATAAATATTTAAATACAAAATGGGTCTAAATAGGTAAAAAAAATATTTTTTCGATATGAAATTGTGTTCTAAATCGGTTTGTACTTTGGAATAGATTGGTATTTAATCTCCCTTATAAATAAACAATTTTTTTAAAGTGAAATTATATTGAAAATTTACTTAGATGCACAATGAAAATGCTTTTATCTAATAAGAGTTAATAATAATTACCTGTTTTGCGATTTAATTTGAGAAAAAGTTATATATTAGTATCGAGATTTTAAAAGAAAATTATTTAATTTTCTGCAAACAAAATTCAAACGATCCGCAAGATTTTTAATATGTTGTCAAAATTTTTAGACTGTGATTTAGAAAAACTTGGGTAAATTTAGTATAATAACTATTTGATCCTGAACCCTAAAACCATAAAACCTATAAATATTCCCTAGCAAGTAGAAAATCTCCCGCGTTGTTCGGTAAAATTATTATAGTTTACGTATATCCATGCACTCTTTTATTAACTACATTATGGTTCAAATTTAATACCTACCTATTATAATTTGACCTTAGCCTCCAAATTCCTTTAAGCTAATAGTCATTATTACAATTTAATAGCCACTTTATATAAAAGTAAGTACTGAGGCAGTTAAGAATAAAATATAAAAACTATATTATCATATCAGAATGTATTTATTTTGGTTAGTGCGAACGAGAGAACTAATAGGGATATATTCCTCAATTTTGGTATACTACAAAATTGCAATATAATAAACCTGACCCCATGCCATAGAATTATTATAAGTCATTAGAAAAAATATAGTACAAATTTTCAACTCTCTAACTCATTTAAAAGTGCATGAAATAACGATTAAAATTTATAGTAGAAGAAGACACAACAAATCAAGTTAAATAAACGTTTTTTTCAATAACCGGAGAGATGCAGTGATAATATTAGAAAATTATTAAAGTTTCAAAAAAATACTATTAATTTTCCATCTTTAATATTAAGTTTACGAAGGATGCAGTTATTTCTATTTTGAAGAAAAACTTTCTAAGGCACAGTAAGAAGGAGTGAAAGTTAAATCGCCTTGAAATGTGTATTGACCTTAATTTTTTACTGTTTTTCGTTTTTGTCAAATGTGCGAATTTCAACAACTTCAAATGCGCACAGCATTTCTTATGCACTATGACAGAGAAATTAAGTTTTATTTAATAATCCCCCCTTCCAATATGCGTGTTTTACGAATTTCTTTTTGTTTTAGTTCAGAAAAGATGAACTTTTATGTTTTAAAAATTTTTCTTTACGGAAATGTCTTTTGGAAAAAGAAGAAAGTACCTCTCTTATATTTTAAAAAAAAATTATAGTCCAAGCCCCAGTAGGTTAAAAGTTAAATATGAAAGAAATGAAAGTAGAAAATTAATCTTAAAAGCATCCCAATTCTTAAAAGCATCAAAAGTAATCAGAATAGAACTAATACATTTTGTATTTAAATCAAATACATGAATAACATGTAATTAAAAAAAAAGATAAATTTTTATTTCTCTTATTTTTCAGTGAATTTTGTTTTCAGTTGACCAAGCCTTGAAAACCTTTAAGAATTTAAGATTTTTAAGTTGGTTTATGTTTATTCAGTTCTTACACGTATGAAACTAATATATTAATAAAATATAAAAATAAAAAGAAGTAGTTTCCAAAACAAAAATATTACAAGTAATCAAAAAAATAAGACACGGGGAAAGATTATGAATTATTCCAGAAACATCTAATCTCAATCCTGACCGTATTAATCCAATGAAATTCAGAAACAAAATCTTGCAACTCTTCTGAAACTAAATTCAAAGACGAAAATACACATTACATAAAAATATACCTACACAAAAATATTGGTTTCTCCTTGCTGGTCTATAAGCTTTTAAATTTTACCATATGAACATCATAATATTGTAATAAAAAATTTTAAACTTCACGAAAATGTCTTCTTTACACTTAGTTTTCTTTTTGCTCTGTCCTTTTCACTAGTTTCTTTTTTTGTAATATAAGTAAATAATATTTGATTAAACATGCTTTTATTTTGCAAAGTTTAATTTTCATCAAAATGTGACACCATTGTCACTAATTAACCTCATTTGTTAGTAATTTTATGTAACTTTAAAAAATCCTCTCAAAAAGGAACTGAGTTAAAAATAGGGATGGCATTCAAATTTAGTTGTTACGACATAATTAGGAAAAAAATTATTTCACATGAATCTTAATACCTATTACTAAATTACTAAAAATAATCATATTGTAAACATATTTTTGTGTCCTACCTATGCCTACGACTCTGTCCACGTGTAATTGGAAAAAAATCTATTTAATCACTACTCCCATACCAAATTTCATCAATATCCGTTCAGTACATTTACCGCACGTAAAATCTATTGGCTTAAATTAACTACCTGCTTAAATTAACATATAGACTGAGAGACAAAAATTAAAAAAAGGCTTCTTTTCTGGCTTCTGTTATCATTCTATACGCTAAATTAATCACTTTTTTTAAATATTTTTGAGAATTCACTCTATTACAATTTTATAACATTTAATATTTTTCTTTTACATTAATTTCACCGAATTAGATTATTCAACACTGCGGTAAACGTTAAATATTCTTGGAAATTCTGCATTATAAGAAATGATTCAATGATGGTACTCCATTTATATAAACGCTAAAACCGCCTTTGAAAATAGGGAAATCATCTTTTTGTATGAAGAAAAATCTCCCCTTAATGACTGTTTAAATTATATAAAGAATGTTCGTTCCAAATTAGTAGATCTGTTTAACGATTCAGTCCTTAGGATTCGTTTTCTTAGAAATCCATAAAAAATTGTTAAAATATTTATTTTTAAAGTAGTTTTCAAAATTTCGTGTCAATAGGTTCGTTTAACATTTCTTGTCCATATGAATTTTCAAAACATCATTTCACACATTTAGAGATTGAAATTTAAAAAAAAATTCTGCTGAGTAGCCATCTATTTTACGTATATAAGAAATGTTCTCTACAAACAGAAAACAAAATTAACAATTTCGCGCCATTTCATGTCTCGAAATCCAACTTTATGCCCGTTTCGCTGTTTTCCAGCAAAACGTAGACCATTTTCGATTTAATAGAAATATTTAAAACTGTTTTTCGATACAAAGTTTAGACAATCATTCCACCCATTTAGTATTTAAAATTTTTAAAAACCTCCTTAATTGATGCCTACGTCATGCGAGAAAACTTCTAGAAAATTTACTCGTTTTGACTGTGTATTGATACGTCACTTAATTATTAAGTCATTCCGGATATTTTTTTATGTCTACAGATTAACTGTGTCCTACGGTTTCGTCTACTTGCCAACGTATACTCTTATATATGCAGATAAAGTAGATCGGATTGTAAATTCATAAGTTGACAGTGTGATCCTTCTAACTGAAGAAACATTATAATACTGGGTATTTTAATACTTACGGGAGCTACGTTTTAAAAATTCTAATATTTATTTTCAATTGAGCAAAGTATAAAACGTACCTTTTACCACTATTCATTTCAAAAAAATTCTATGTTTAAGAGATAAAGTAGTTTTATTTTTTTAAATGAATATTTAACTTTTGCGATAAACATTTTTGAGAAAAATGATTTTATAAGAGAATATCTAATAATTTTTCAACATATTTATACAACCGTTATACGCTTTGATTCTAATTTTAAACATTAATAAAACTATAACTTTGAGCTAATGACACCCCACAGCGCAGCCTCACCGTTAAACAGTATAAAAAAAGTGGCGATGGCAAAAATTGGGTTGCCGTTATAAGTAGTTTAATAAATTTTAATGACGCGTCTAGATCCTATTTAATGCGGTGAACTTTGTGGATTTCATTTCTCATATGACTTAATTAATGAGTACTTAATTTATTTGTAACGAAAACTTAAATATTTTATAAAAGTCAGCAAGTCACCGCGATTTTACTTCCTACAAACTTTTAAGTTATACGATTAATACTTTGCACGTCGTTAATATGAATGTTCCTCTTAAATATTTAACTTTCTGAACTAATTTAAATGTATTAACTATTAAAAAGCAATTTACTTCTAAGTATACTATTTACCAAATTTACAGTTACTTAAGTAATATCTGTTTTGAATTTTTTTTAAATTTGTAGTGTGCTTTTTTCACAAAGTTTTTAAAGTTTAGAATTTATGAAATATTAAATCCATTAATATGTTAGTACACAACATGAATTAAATATACCGTCAGCATGGTATATTAGTTATTAAATATATTGGCGCTTATATGAGCGAAGGATTTTAAAAATTAGAACTGACTCATTTTTTCGCTTCATAATCAGATTTCAATATTTCTAGCGAAGAAACTTAACTACAAAGGTTTTAACGAAATATGCATCAATTTATTTTAGAATGCATATATGTGAATTTGGAAAATTCATTGAACGTTGATAAGTCCCTTTTTACACAAAAGTGTCCAATCGTAGCAATAAACTGAAAAAATATGACATACATCTGTCTGTCTTTGAGGACTCATCTCGGAAACTGTCACGGCATTTTAATGTATTTTAATCCTTCATACAATTAACCTTCGGTAAATATTAAATCTATAAACCATCAGAATACGTTGATTGAGAAAAGAAATTTAATAATATAAATACGTAAATACACTAACAAATAACTAAGGAATCTAAACTTTCATATAGTCAGTTTGCAAGTGAAACCTGTCACTTTAAATAATAATTTTTGTTAACAGTAAACTTAAAGAAATAATATATCTTGGCTTTGTAATTCCTTCCTCTCTGAAAGTCATTTGTAATTTTACTTAAAAGAAAAAATAAACAAATGCCAAATTATGTTATGTAGTATAAAAATTATATAATTATTTGTTAACCGGTCTTGTATATCAATCCTTTATAATATCATCATTTTGATAATATGATTTTTTAATAAATGTAATTTAACGTCGCGTTTAAAACCATTTTCTAGAAATTTCGGTACATACTTTGGTATTTTGTTATATAAGTGTGTACCAATATGTCTTGTGAGTCTTATTTTGAAAGTATGCAGCTGATTTTGACTTATTATATTATAAATAGAAAGATGTCAATTTTCCCTTTATTGGAAAATATTTTAAAAAATATTTTTTGAAGGTTATGTATGTTGATTACTTTAAATAGTTCTATAAGGGAATCACAAACAGCCAATGTTGAGCGAATTTTTATTTTGCAATGTAAAATGAAGTCAATATTAACCACCGAATGGCAATATACCATACGACATTATACGTACTATGAAAATATCTAAGTAAACCAATTTATCAGTTCTCATATTTGTTTAATCACTTTTTGTCTATCATTTATGATAAGAATATAAGAAGCGATATATAATTACATCTGAAGGAGCTGCAGGGCGAGCAATACAAGTATAACATGATAATAAGAATTAAATAAAAAATATAAAGCAGGGGAATATAAAATTATTCTGAATTATATATTTACCTTACAAATTATCTAACCTACCTTCAGCAGATTTTGTTATTATTTTCTAATGGTATAGTAATATAAATTTTTTTCTCGTGGTATAAAAATAGAGAATGTGTCGAGCCTGCTTACTCTCAAACATACAATTAGGTTAAGGGATTAGTTCTCTGATATTGTATACCTTCTTTAGTCAATATTTTGAACCAATGTTGTAATAGAACAATGTTGTAATGTCGAAATACTTTTTTCCTTAAATTCATATTGGTTCTTTTCTTAACAATAACTCATCAATATTTGTAAATCTTCCTTTCCATTTGGGTGATTTAAATCTTATATATATATATATATATATATATATATATATATATATATACAACTAATAAATAAATTGCGATCCCTGTACATGTTAATATTCGTCGACCATAGTTAAACTTATTGGATGATAAACAATGTTTTGTTTAACAGAAATCTGTTATTAGTGATTAATTAATATGCGGTATTAGGGTAATATAATCAGAAACAGATCATTTATTACTTTTTTTTAGTTTTTAACTTATCAAGTCACTAAGCAATGTATTTTCTTACACTAACAAAATGCATTACCCAATAAACTTTTGCCCATCAATTATTTAAAACAAGAAAATTATTTTCACTACACTCTACGCTGTTTTCTTTTTAATTTACATTACAGCACGATTTTATGCTGAGTTATTTAAAACAATTAACTAGGAAGACAAGTGTTACTTATAAACAAAGAGATCAGACTAAGTACAAGGAGTTACAGCAAAGCCGATGAAACTAAGTACAAGATAAGTGTTACTTACAAACAAATGGTCCATATCTGTTAAACTAGGGGCAGTATGTGTAATCTAAATGAATGTTTGAAGAATCATGGTTACGAAGGGAATTATGTGTATTTAGAATTTAAATTAGTTTTAGGAAATTTCTTTACTTACAAGACAGATTATTAATATTTTCATCTATTTAATGTGCTTTGTTTAATCAGACAGGACATCAAAAGAGTTTGTTTTGATACCTATTTATAGTTTCAAGTCGATATATATTGGAGAGACCAAGTAGAGATGTACATTTCATATGCGCTTTTAATTATTCATATGCTCTTTTTATTTTCTATATTTACATGTCAGCATAATTCCAAGATTATACATAACATAAATATTCATGTGCAAAAATTTCGATAATCGTATTTAATTATTTTATTATATCTGCAATGAACTTACAAATATTAAAAATTTATTGGTCAAATTTTCTGTTATTTTCCTATATAGTCTCCTGCTTTTTAAATACTCGTAATCAATTAGTCAAACATTATTAATAAGTCAGTCACGAATATTCTGGACTGTGAAAGAGAATTAATATTTCACCAACCTACGCAGATTTAATTATATTGGAGCTCAATATTTTCAGTCTGAAACATTGGTCAGTGACGTAAAATAAATGTTTTTCGAATAACGGTAAATCTGGATTACGCAAAAGATAAGGTATCGTGTGTCTTTAGAGAGCTTGGGTTTTTAAGGTTCCATAACCTAACTAGAACTAATATAGTGTCGCCACGTCTACCTGTCTGTTCGTCCATCTACAAATTTTACCCGTTTTACTACCATATTTTCAGTTTTTTAATCCCAAATTGTGTCCTACACTTTTAAACGACTGTTAAATTATGAAATATCATAATAAACCAATCGGACGTATCGGAACCCTGATTATCTTTATATATAATAATATATGAAGTGAATCATATATAGAGCTAAAGGAACTGCAGGGTGGGAAATACAAGGTTAGTCCAATAAATTCCGAGAGAAACAAAACATGTAACCAATAGAAATGAATTTTTTTTTTAATTGTTAATTTTATTTCCATAAACTTAAATTTCTTCAAATATTTTACTATCCAAATTGACGAACCTATCTTGTAAGCAAAATGTACTTGGCAATACTTGTTTACTCGTGATAAAAGAGGTGGAAATGGAACGGATATACATGTTTACTCGTGGTAAAAGAAGAGGAAATGAAGAAAAACTTTTTTATCGTCCTTATTAATGACCATGCAAATAATTTACATGAATAGTCCTTCTAAGTTCAAACTGTAAAATTCTGAAATCATCTGGATTCTGATACCAAGAATTCATCCTGTATAAATGTTTTAGGGTTCTTCTGAACAGGTATTACATTTTGTTATTTCCAATCTATTGCCCCTTTTATTTCTTTTTGTTTCATTTCCTCAATATTGTGGCATTAATATTGATAATATTTGCGTGATCACATAGGTTATTTTTTATTTGCCCTACGTGTATTTTAAAATGTTAAAACAAATAAGAGTAAATAAATTGCAACCTTTTTACTATTGAATTTCGTCCATCATAGTTAATATTATTATAGGAAAACTATTCATTGTTGGACACAAATATGTTATTTGAATAAGGTATTCAGAAACATGCCATCAAGGACTCGTTTGCTAGTTTCTAACTCGCCCAGTTACTAAGATGGATCTTCTTGCTTTAACAAGATTCATTACCCAATAAATAAATGCTAATGAATTATTTGCAACAGGAAAACTATTTCTTTTAAGCCCTTTACTGTATATCTTTCATTTTACGTCAAACTACGATTTTCTACTAAGTGAATTAACAATATCCTTAAGGGGTATATTCAAGAAGTTGAAACTAAATAGAAGACAAGTGGTGTTTGGAAATAAATGGTCAAAATCTGTTTAACTCAGGTCGTTTGTCTAATCTAAATGTCCTTTCGGAGAATCAAGATTACGAAAGGTATTAGGCGTTATTTAGAATTTATCCTTATCTGGAACTTATGTTGGGATATATTTTACGTGTTTTGTTTAATCTGGCCGGACGTTAAAAGAATTTGTATTGATTTTCAAATGAATTTGAATTTGTATTGTATAGGTCAATACGAACATTTGTATTTAGAGAGGGTAAGGTATCTACGCAAGTGAAGATTTGTTCAAACCCGAACTATGTTTTTTGGAATTTTGACATTAATAATTGAGTGAAAAAGTAGGGGGCAAATATAAAGGTCAAGTACTGATACGAACATCAATTCATTATTATTACTGTAGAACGTTAGTTTTAAATTTGTTTTAATTTCAACTAGGACATGTAGTTTATTTAAAAATATTTACATATAATAATTCGATTATTATAACCTCTATATCAAAACAAGGAATACATATATATATATATATATATATATATATATATATATATATATATGTATATATATATATATATATATATATATATACATATGTATATATATATATATATATATATATATATATATATATATATATATAAATTCTACAATGTTTGCAAAGACTTAAAAAAACTCTTCATAATTTCGAAAAATAGCAAAATAAGTAAGGTATAAAATTTATTTTACGAAATATTCTTCAGTATATCCGTGAAGATATACTATATAAAATTAAGAAAAACATTTTGAGACAGTTATAACTAGCCATTTTGAAGGACCCCATATCTGTAATTAAACATTTTTCCCGAATCATACATTTGCCCCATTCTCAAACTTCATTAGCAATATTTTTAAGGGTCAGCGTACTTTAAGCGGAATCTGAGAAAATCTGCTGTGATCGATGGATATGTTTAATTTAGTTTTTGAGATAAGGAATAATTTAATGAATTCAGAAATAATAATTCTCAGCTACTTTATGGTTGGCACATTAAATTAAAATCATTACTTTTTCAAAACATAAGTTGTTACAAAAATTACACTCGGTATAAAAAACTTTACCACAATATATGTTGTTATAAAAAATACTATAAGGAATATTGAAATATGCTAAATGAAATTGTTTATTATATAGTAATACTTTGTTTTTTAAATATCGCTTCTAATTAAATTTGCTTAACAGCATTTAAACAAAAAAATATTGGAAATTTTGAAATTTAAAATGAAAGATCCAAATTATCATAGTGAAGAGAAAATGTTTCAATGGCTTTTCTGATTAGCGATATAGTACCAGAAAGCTCTGTTTAGTTTCTACGACACAATTAAGCAAAAATATTTTTTCTAAGTCCCAGGGCACGTAAAACTACCGTTTTAAATCTGAAATTAATTTACGGGCCTTATAATTAAATCACGTGAAAACATGTTTTTCACATGTTCAATTTAATTTGCATGGAAACCGGCGGTGAGTACGTGACGTGATTTATCAAAATGAGGTCGGTATTTTTTCTCGCACTTTCACACGAAAGCCTTCAATTTAATACGCGTAGAGCAGTCACGTAGGATCTACATAGTAGACTCGTTTTCCGGTCTGCCGTAGTTATCAAGTATTTTGATGTCTCTAATCGCCGCCTGACTATGTTTCTTTGTGTTTCATATGATATTCGTCATAACTTAGGAAAAGTTGGGATTACAAAATTAAAATAGAATAAAACTTAGAAATTTATTAAAAATACTTATTGCTTTTAGTTATTTATATTTTTCTTATTCTAGCTAGACAATATTTACAGAAATATAACTTAAAAATATTAGCTTTTTGTGTTTTCCGCATGTACACATATTCTATCGATATTACCTAACCCGAGGTGTTTTACAATCGCTTTTAATTACAAAATGGGTCAGACTTCAGGACGTATCAAAATATAACAGGATAAAAGCAATAAAAAGTATATAATAATCTTACTTATTATATACAGTCCAACGCACAATTGGAAGAATAAACTTCGACTTTCGGTTTAGCATGTCATTTTATAAAAAAATCCACCATCCATAGAGTTAATTTATCAAAGAGTAAGAAATTATGTAATAAAAGAAAGTGTAAAGAATTTAAATAAATCAGATGCAGAATAAAATACGGAAATGTAAATTTGAAATCAGTTTTCCGACCTCCTGGCCACTTCTAACCTAGAAGAAATAAAGCATTCAAGATACCACTCATTTGAAATGTTGCTGACCCACTAGCTCATTAACAAGCTCAGATCTTTTACGGAAAACCATAATTTCTTATATAGGATATTTTCCCATATAAGATTTGAATTTTTGCTTTACAGCTTAAGTTTTTTTACTACAAAATAGCAATAATACGGCCATATATGTGTATACGTATAAGCTTATGTGTTTAAATCTTATGCAAGTGCATATATAGTTGCATTTTTATTGACTTTATTCTCCGTTACCATGTGTGTTTGTATGTATGTATTCGTATATGAATGTATTGTAAAATATGCTTATTCACTTTAATGATGGAGACACTAAAGCGCACCAGTTTAGTTAATGTTCCTACACATAAGTCAATTTGAAACTAAATTACCAATAACCATGCCCTTGCCTTGTCAGTTAAAACCAGTCCTCGATAAAGGAAATAGTGATAAACAGAAAAAAGGATAATTATCAGTTAGTCTGATTCCGATTTTGTGTATTACATATAGAGTTCTCGAAACTAATGTAGCTTATTGCTTCTCTACTCATATTATTGAGAAAATCATAATAATATTAACCCATTATCCCATTAAAAAAAAAACAAGAAATTAAATTAAGGCCGGAAATACATGCGCCGTATCCAATCTTAGATCTTCATATGGCACAATTAAAGGAATCGATACAGATTTAGATGCATTAATTACAGTTATACAGTAAAACGTTTCACGCTAAAGTTGAAGATCCTTCCATCCATTTTTTGGTGCGGTTGTATTAAAATAAAAACCTGAAGAATATTAAAAAAAATGTACGACAATATTTCCAAAATAATTTGGGGAGCAGCGCCATCGCCATCGCCAATAAGTCCGGTGCACCACTTCAATTCAATAACGCAAACTTCAAATCATCAGATACTGATTCAAAAGATTCTATGATATCAATTCAGAATCAAGTTATTGCTAATAACAAATTTTTTTATTATATTTATTAACTTTTATATATAGTACATATGGCGGACTTACTGCTACATGAGCAATCTCTTCCAGTCAACTATAACAATTTGTATTGAAATTTAGTTGGTAGACTGTAAGAGATATTACAATGACAATTCTTTATAGCATATTAGACGAAAAAACATTTAAAAAAATTTAAAAGTAAATTAAAAAGAAAACGAAATATTGACATGATTTGGGATGGGAAAGACGGGAAAGGACAAGGACACAAAAGGAAAGGTTTTGGGAGAGCCAGGACTTTTTAACCCAATCTTTGATAATATTTAGAGACGTGATTTGAAGAGTGTGAATAGTGTCGTAAATTAATATATGTACACGCAACTTGCCTTAAATTATAAACTAGTAAATAAATATGCCACTTACTGTCAATATCATTTCAAAAATATTTTAGTAAACAATGAAATTATAGAATAGATATTTCTATACTTAACTTGGATATACTACCGAAAAAACAAAAGAAAAAAATATATAAATACATACACTTAGCAGAGGAGATAAAATACACGTAGCGACAAATATGTTTTACACAATTCCATTTTTTTTATCGACTACCCTAATAATACTGAAGTATCTCCATTCTATAGTCAAGTTGGCACATGTACACGAAAAAATCTGTGTTACAAAAATCCATTATTTTAAAAACTTTTGAAATAATTTCCTGTTACCTAAGTTCATATTCAGAATTCGTAACCAATCGACATCTCAAGACAGGTTTGGTACAGCCCATCCTCTTTGTTTATTATTCAATTTCAATTATCGATGCTAAGTAGGTATATATTTTTTAAATTTTTTATAAAACGATACTTTTTTTTTCTCGTTTCTCATTAATATGAATGACTAGCCGTTATTTGTCAATACAGCTCTTTGCATTCTGTTTGCCGATAGTATATAAATCTCTATAGATATGAATAGCCATTCTGATAGAGATTTGCACTATCGTCATATCGACTTAGTGTTCCGATAGAGTCTGAACAATAAGCCACATTTTAATGTGACCAAATGTGCAATGATGTTACACTCTCATCTGCGTCTCCCCCTTTTACGTAGTCATGAGTTAATTGGAACTGATTTCTTCTCAGCTTTGCGGGACCTCCGTGCAATTATGAATAATCAAGTCGTATTTCGCAGTCATGTAATTAAAACTTGTCAGAAAGTCTATAAGGTATTTCCATACGGAATATCCATGATTTTTAAGACAATTGAATACATCGTAACTTTGTTCAACTATTTAGTGCCTAATATTTCAGGAATGCAGTCATTTGATCTCCCTGTGATTTTACGTATATCCTGATGCTGGAGAAAATATTTAAACAGTTTTATGGGTCTTTGTATTAGAAAATGTATTATCCGTAGTCATTTCCTTCAGATTATATAATAGGCTATTTGGATGCAATTTTCTTCAACTCCAAAGATAATACTTTCGATTATAAATTTTTAAATATTATTTTGATTACCACTAAATCTTAAGTTTAGTAATATTTTATACTCATGACCGTGATATGAGAGGACGATGTGATAGTAAATTTCATCTACGTACGCATAGAACTTGCATGAATATCTCGTAGCGATTATCTATCTTTCGTGCACTTACAATGTTCAACACAGTATTATGAGATGCGTCCAGTTTTGATATATTTTTATGTTTTATTTACAGCTTCAAAAATGAGGTTCTGGAGTTCCTTGGTAATTTACGGTTGACCGTTAAGTTAGATTAATGTTTATTTGAATTGCTTCATGTTTCTGCCTTATTCGTTACTATTTGCATTATATTTTATCACGATTTATTTTTGTAGTACTTTCATGTATAAGTTTCCAAAGGATAAATAAATAAACAAAATTAAGATAAATTATTTCTTTTAACAAAACTTTTACTTTGCACAGATTTAGACAAATAATTCATAATACAATTTTTCTAAAATTGTATGTATTTGTGATTTCACTAAACTAAATTATGGATCTATAAAGTATGAAATTACAAATATTCGATTGAGAAATCGTTTATTTCATAGCATAAGAAATGAGAAAAAATAAATTTAAATTAGTCGCTGTTGAACGACATCAACTAAGATTATTTGTAAAATTGTACCTCTTATAGTAACATTCGCGCATTGAATACGCAACAGAGGTTGGTAAATAATGCGGGACAAACTTTTCCATAAAAAATATTACCTCTATAATTTAGAAGTAAATCGTTCCCTTGCCCCCTTATTTTACCTTTCCAGATATATAACTTACCTATATAAAAGCAACTCCACACAATCCATCCATGAATTCAAGAGGAATCGACATCTTTTAAACCACAATTTTAATTAATGATGTGTGTGACTAGTTCCAGCGTCAATTGTTGCCGGATTGATATTCAGGCAGGCAACCCTTTTATCATGAATGTGATAAACAATATTCATGATCTAATTTAAATAAAGTTCGTGGTAAACAATATTCATGATCTAATTTAGTTAAAGTTTTATAGTGTCGTCACTCAAGCAAGCAGTATAAATAAATACACGGCGACTCACGGTGGAGATAGAATTTTGTAAGATGCACATCGATACTTTTTTAAGGTGGAGTTTACGTTGTTACTTTTCTTGCAAATATCTCTCAGAAAGTTAAGTGGATACTTTTTCGTTTAAGGGTAATAAAATTTCACGTCACTTGGTTTTATAGGAAATTATTTATTATATAGCACTTAATTAGCCTAAAGATTTCGTTTCGTGCACACTCTATTAAATAGCACTAATATAGTTGTTAGAGTCATAATTATTTTAAGGACAAAAGATACTTAAAATGCAAATGGTGAAACATCATAAGGAAATGCGAAGATTTAATTCGATATTTCGAAAATAATGTGTCATCACATATTGTTGTGAAATTGCTCTTTGACAAAATTATATCGTTTTTCATATAAAAATATTTTTCTATCGAGGATCAATACATTTTAAACATTGATATCGGTATTATTGTGAATTATAAACTGAATTATTTAATGGAAACATGTTATTTTATTCTCATAACGGTTAATATAGAATGTAGCAATATGATATAATACGTTTATAATATAACCTAAAACATGCGTATTTGTTTTTTTATTTTTTATTAAGCATCAGATATGTTCAATTAATCATGTATAATGTTAAAGCATAAAGAAAACTAACCAACATGCAAGAAGCAAAATTGCCATTTTTCATAGAACTGTATGATAATATAAGAGTATAATTACAATGGAAATATAAATTATTAAATACATGCATATAATATGTGTAATAATAAGCGAAGGATTCTGTTAAAAATTAATAAAAATACTTAAAAATACATAACGAACTATTAATCAATGATCTTTAAATTGGTTACAATGAATATGAATTAAAATATGAAATAAATTGGTTACAATGACATGTTGTTTTGTCTACATAGGGGTTAGTATATTATATAGAATCTATCAAAATATGGCGAGAAGCGTATGTAAAGCTTTTACATTGCCAATCTTATAAAGAACTAATAATTCATGTTTTTTATTACTCACAAACAAATATAAGAATAAAAGAAATTATCATTTTAATTATCTGCCTAAATATTTTATTTGAATTTTACGAAATTATATTCACGCCAGAGATAACTTGGTTATAACTTCGAAATAATACAACACGTTTCCCGACGGTGAACAATAAAACTATTAGCTATTTTTAATGCATTCCTAGAATCAAACTTTACTCTACATATTACATTACTAGTACTGAAAATTATCTACAGAAGATGGTATCGCCTAATGATTTAAAAGCGAGAAAAAAAATTGTTGACAAAAAAGTTTGATAAATCGATTATCGAACCACTTATGAGCTTATATATAGGCCCATAAATAATATGCAACAATCTTCTATCACCCATAGAATGAGCTGCGAAAGAACAAAGTGCTCATGTTGTACTAGTTTGACCTAGTTTCGGTATAGAGTCAACCCATATAATTTTTTTTACTCAGATGTATACTTAGGGATTGGTCTACATGAGATCTTTTAACGTTTTAAACATCAACGGATAGCGGATTTTGGCAAAAAAATTTCGTGGAGTATTTTTGATGGGATCTCAATTCTTTTTGTAGGTCGCCGTTTGAGTTACCCACTAGCAGACGTTCTAATTTTACTCCTTCCACTCCACTCAATATTCGAGTTGCTCACTCCCTGACGTTTCGATTTTACCACTTCCACTTGACGCACTATTCGGCTTGCTCACTAGCAGACGTGCCGATTTTACCTCTTCCACTCAACGTACTATTCGGATTGCTCACTAGCAGAAGTTCTATTTTATCCCCTTCCTATTAATATGCGCGGCGCTGTTACCACCCGTCCCTCCCAAGCTGTCTCCCCCTCAAACTCATACTTACAAAACGGTTTTCGCTCCCCTCGGCAGCGCTGTGACGGCGCAAATCGCAGGCGTCATATCTACTTATTTTTTTATAAGTATTACATTTTCCTAGATGTCTTTTCGGAACATTAAGATCTTGAGTTTTGAGGTTTTAATGATCACAATTGAGTGTTGCACAATAGTATTGCTTATTTAATAATCCCTAAATTAGTTGAAAAATATTACTTCGGAAAGTAACCACATTTCTTCGGAAACTTTTCAAAATCGAGAAGCGTTCAAATGTATCCGGACCAAAGATTTGAAAGTTCAAATAACTCAACTTCTAGAAAAGATACTATAGTGCCCTGTTCACCTTGGCTCGACATGGTAGCGGCACTGCAGTTCTCTCAGATAAAAACTACAAAAATAAAGTTACCAGATAAGCCCATTGATGAAACGTTCTTTGATGAAAATCCATAACTCATCGTATCGCATCATAAAGAACCACTAAGTTTCTTTATTCGTCGTTAGAAAAACAATTTTAAAGTTGAAGCAAATTACATAGCCGAGGGCAGATATGCCTAGTCTTAGTTTGTTAGTTTTCCTACCGAATAGAAAAGGTACAATAAACAAATTGAGAAAAAATATTTAAAGCAAATTTTTACTATTATAATATTGAATATAATTTATAGAAATATGTAAATGAAAAATGAATTGTGTTTTTAAAATACTGTTCATACTTTTTGTCATATTGTTTATTTATCTAACAGCTTTAAAAAAAATTTGCCCTTGGCCGTTTGTGGCAAAACATAAAGATGGACATAAAAAAAGATTATATTTAAAGCAACTCTATAGATTCGTATCAAACATAAATAATTTTTCTCGCCTTTTCTTCTACGTATTATCCATCAAAAAGAAATACAATTGTAATCAAATATCGCAGAATTAGGGTTCTGCGCTACTGGGAATCAGGAAGATTCCCAAATTTTTGTTGATCTTCTATTGTTACAAAGAAACTAAAACTCTAATTATATAAAATGATTATCAAGGTTTGTTGCTAGCTAAACAAAATGAAAACTTGAAAGTGAACTGAAAAAAAAAGAATATTTATTGAGCACATGGGAATGCAATATACCAAGAAAAATCTATGGAGCAAATTACGGAAATAAATTACGGAGAGTAAGAAATAACACAGAATTTTCCAACCATTACGAAAAAAACTTTAACAATGGTGGACATGAGACTCTACAGCCTTAGATAGCTGAGCCGTGCAAGAAGCACGAGGTACCAAAGATGAAACTCAATCAGGGTTACGCAAGGGAGTGTTACCTGAGAAGAAATAACCTAAGAAGGCACGAAAAGTTTTTAACTACAAATCGAAAGGAGATTACCCAGCAGGATGCCCAAAAATGTTTTGCCTCAACGAAATTTGTATCCAAAATCGGAGAAGACTAGGAGCATCGAGCAACGATAGGAGTCGAAAAGTGACAGATAAGCGCCAAACCCTTAATGAATTGTATTGTTGAATAAATACGAGATTCGCTCCGTTTTTTAGTTGCCTCGAAAATATATACTATCACCAGTGTGTGCTTAAAAGTAAAAAGTTTGTAGAATAAAAATAGAATAAATTCGGCGAAATACCTGTCGCGATACGAAAAAAGTGGGGTACCGTATTTACTAAAATAAAGCTAAAAAAAGATGAAAAAATGCGACTCTGGCTGGAAATTAAATTAGTTAATTTTTTGTAAATTATCACTAATAAGGACTTCTTATCACCATAAATATTTAACAATGCTCAATACAATTAGTAGAAAGGACATATATATATTATCGTTAATGCCTCAAAAATTATGATATTTAGGCACATCGTCGTTGTTTTGAATTAATTATAGCCACAGTTTTTGCGTAGTCTTTTAAAACCTTGTTCTTTTCTGAATTTAAAATTTACTCAATGCTTCATAGGAATCTTGTCAATGCTTCATTGGAATTCTTCATTGGAATGGTTTCATTCTAAATGTATCTCTAAAGACATACTATCTAAAATTATGAGCTCAAAACTGCTCATCCCCCATAAATAGTCTTTTCAAGCGATACTGTTGCAGATTTTCGAGAAAATGCTCTGCTCCCCTTTAAATTTGCTTTTAAATATTTTTGAGTGTTAGCTATCAAAATATAACACACTTCTCACAAAAACAAATAAGCTCAGCAGGAAAACTACTACTACATAGAAGTTCATAAAACAAATTCGAAACAAATATCGTTATATTATATAATCATAACATTTTTCATCTGAACGTGTCACATATATATAATATTACTTCCTAAATTGTAAACATTTTCATTGCTATTCATTTTAATTTATTATAAAAAAATATAGTATTTCCGTATAGCCTATGACACTCTGATGTAATATTACGAGGACTTGAACGATAACCCATTTGGTAAAATCGTCCCAGAAATTTGGGCCCGTGGATTTGTTATCTCTATATCTACATACTGAATTACTGTAAATAAGAGTATTTTCAGCCTTACCGGAGTCAGGTGCAAAAAATATTTTTAATTTCTCTCAATATCGAGTGCATCATAGTAGCAATGTTATTTTTTACATTTATTGCTTATCGTCTTTGTCAGAAGGATGGCTCCAGCTATGTATTGAAGTAGATTATTTACAGTTCCCAATTACGAGTTACTACACGCTATGCTCAACTTATAAACCCTCAGTTTTATTAGTTTCAAGCACGTATCACCTAAGACATTAAACGAAAGTACACAATCAATTTAATGTGGCCGTAAAAACAAGTGAAAAGATTGTTTACTGATAAGAGAAGTCCCATTTCAAAATAGGTTTAACGAAAAGCATATTGGATATATTTCATGTTAATTTTACAGAAATTCATGTATTATCACATAGGTTAAAAATATTTTATTTTCAATAAATATCCACAAAACCATAAATAAGATATTTGACTAAAAAATTTTTGTAGACATTTTTTCAGCAAAACTGACCGTCCACCGAAAAGTAAAAGAGTACATGCATAATTTTATACATGGAAATCAATGAGAGATAAATTAAAAACGGACTAATGTAAGTGTAAATAGTTACGACAAGAAAGTTTGTAAATTTTTTCCTGTTTAATAATTGACTGAAATAAAATGTATTGACCTAAATATGCAATTTTTTTAAATATTTCCACTTATTATACACCTAATAATTTTCAATTTAAAGGTGAATATAAAAATGGTTCTGTCGTGAAAAATTTATTTCGTGAAAAGTTATTTTTTGAAATGGAGAAGTATGAATCAGTAAGCCAATCAAATGAGTGTCAATTTCAATATGTGAAAAAAGGTAGGTTTTGTAGTTACTTATATCGATTTATTTTTCTATAAAGGAAAATCCTTGCTGAAACTATTTGGGTACATAAGGTAGAGAACCAAAACGTCATGTGTAGAAAGCATGTAGAAAAAAAAATTCATTTAACATAGTGTAACGAAAAGATGTAACATTGGCAAAATTTCAACGGTACTTTTTATATATGTTTGCTTATATTTCCAATTAAATCCGTAGGAAATTTCGCTTGAATTTCTTTCGACATGAAAAATGTTCTGTAATAAAGAATATCATAACGGTGTTTTTTAACTTTTTTTATGTACCCCTGAAAAATTCGAGAAAATTCTGTTTTAACCGCGATTCCTTCCTCGTAGATTTTTAATAATTTTAATAAAGATACTTTGTAAATAAAAGTTTTTCCCATAAAAATACATTTTTCGAAGGTATCAATGTTGAAGGGATTTCTTGCATAAAATGATTTAGTTTTATTATCTGCGGCATTGTATATAACTGAGAAACAATACTTACTTGACCAGGAAATTATCAATTGTGCCTGAAGATTTAAATTTCTGTGTTTGTATTTTTTCTTACTCATCATAATAATAAAGCAGATGTTGGTAAGTTTTATGAAATTAAATAAAAAATTATTTATCTTTTTGAATGTTTTTTTTGATAACAAGGGTCTAAAAATATGTCAGTGTATAATCCAAATAATGCTGTACATCAAATGAACGTAGTATGGAAAATATACGAAAGGTCAATAACCCTGGGAAGAAATAGCAACGCAAAGCAATTTGGAACCAATTTGGATGAACCTGATGTTTGAAATTTAACATATCGTCGATATAATAAATTGAACATATTTTGAAATATTTAAGGCAAGAACCATATTCACGTTTCACTGGATGTCCCAATTTCCTTACAAAATACGCCAATATAGCATACTTTTTTTAAATTAAAACAAACACAATTGCGATGAACCTGCAATTGATCAAAATTTGTTCTAGGATTGCTCTTGTTAACAAAAGACATTCTTGAAATCTCCAAAGTTTTGGATACTTGATATACTTCAAAATGTAAATTAAATATACGTATATATCAAAATACGAGTAAATAAATTGTAATGTATGTAAAGATACATGGAAAGCAAAGAGTTCAATCGGTAAATTACATTAGGTGATAATATGTGCCTTAAAAACAAACATTTATTTAATTTCGAATAAGTTATTAGTTTGTGTATTCTACAATTCGAAGTACGATTTTCTACCTCATTACATAAATTAAAGTCGCATGTCGTATTGGTGTTTTTCCGGGCTAAGCTTAAAATCAACTAAACAGGAGATTCGGATACTGTTTTCACAGCTAATTAGGCGATTCATTGAGAATAAATTTGTAGTGTTGCACTTTGATATATAACGTAAAGTATCTGAGTAATTACAATTTACGACATAAACGCGCCATTCGTCATGCAAGACCAGTAGAGAAAGACGTTGCTATAATGAAAAAAACGAGGACAGTCTGAATGGTCTTTTATCTTTATTTTTCGTATAGCAGCTTCTTTCCCTGTTGATCATGCGAAATGGAGGTCCCATAAAGAGTGTTAATGAAAAAACGACCTTACCTTAATGTCATAAATTAATATTGTAAAATATTGAAGCACAAAATATAATAATTACCTTATGAATATTCAAATATAATAAGTACCCTTATGATTAAAAGGAACTAAAATTATTAATTCCACGCATGCAACCATAGCTGGTGAAGCAGTTTATTTTTCAGTAGAGATATTTCAAAATAAATTATTTTCTAATGTACAGCTTTATTTAAATTGTTATCATTATGAACAGCACATTCACGAAAAAGAAAAAAATAATGTGATATTTAAGAAAATTTATTTCTAATTCTGTTAATTGTTTCATTCTAATGTGATGCAGGGTGCCACGTATAAATATAAGTATATATATATACATATATATATATATATATATATATATATATATATATATATATATATGTATATATATATATACACACGACAATTAACTCTTCCAGTAACTATTGAAATGAAACTACTTGATATAGTATTATATTATAGTTTCGTTGTATTACAACATCTTCAGGTGTGTTATTAGCAAAGATTAAAAGCCAGGTATTACCAAAATATAAATTTAGGTGGGCTATTAGCAAAGATGAATCTTTGCTAATAGACCCTCCAAAGATGTTGTAATACAACGAAACCTATGTCGTGGTAAAGAACTTAAAGAAAGTAGAAATAATACTACGTCACGTAGTTTCATTTTCTTCCAGAAACGTTATAAAAGAATATTTTGAGGACAGGATAGTATGTAAGAAATATTAATTTACTCTAATTTTCTTATTTTGTACTCATAAACCTTCCTAGACCATCATACAAGCCAGTTTAAAATGTTTGAGATGTACTACTAAAATATGCACAAAAATATGTTTTTAACCCCATATTTCCGAAACTACTAAACCTAAAATTTGAACCTTATGTCAATGCTCGGGCGTCCGGGTATCTTATTGAATGTTCTTATTTACAAATATTTTGTATTTCCTTGAATCTAATCCTTCCACAACCTCGTATTTTTGACTCAATTTAAATATATTTATATACGTTATGCAAAAAGATAAATAAACTTAAACCCACTTCTTTAATACCTTGTGTACTCTAGTACCCATATGAAAGAGCTTAATACGCCTACAGAATTGAATAAGAATAAAGAATTAAACTAATCCTAGGGGCAGAAATATTTATACATATTTGAATAAATGTTAAATCCCAACATTTTTGTAATATTCTAGATACAAAAATGTTGGGATTTAACATTTATTCAAATATATACAAAATAACCTCATATGGAATTTATTCTTGAAAACACGTGTCATATTTTGTTTATGCTCTTGCATACATGACCGTACAGTGCATGAAGTACTAAAGTACGCCCCTGTTGCCTTTACGAAGCAGTTAAACGGAAATAACCTTCACAGGTCCCGAGGCGCGTAAAACAACCTTTTCAGATCTCAAACTCATTTACGAGTTTCGTAATTAAATCAGGTGAAAGCATGTTTTTCACTTGTCCAACTTAATTTGCCTAGAGACCGTTGGTGAATACGTGTTGCAAGAGTAAAATTGGGACGCCCTATTTATTTGATACTTCATTTAAAGCATGACGCTTTTACACAAAATAAATTCATAAATATTTGTACCAATCCATTATATATGGATAATTACTTTATATCAGACTCCTGTTCTGCCATATTTCTGAATTGTTCTGTCATTATTAACGGATGTTAAGTTACTTCACAAATATTACTCCCGACATTTTCTGGAGTTGAATTAAAGACTGGAAAATTAATTTTTAAATCTAAAATTGGATAATGTTAAAAGTACACTGTATCAATGTTGAAATGTATAGAATAAAAAGTAAAACAAAAGTACAAAATCTTTAGCTAATTATTCCCAGACAAAGTATTTATAGTTAAGTTTTATATTTAATTGAAGTATCAGGTTGGCAATGAATAAACCTGCAATTTTTACCGACGATTTTTGAAATCCACATATGTAAGAGAGCGATGTTTAGCAACTAAATATAGACGAGTAATAAACTGATAAAACATGAAAATAAATTGCTGTTTTCGTGAATTTCCTTCAGGACAACAAACGAAAGAAACAACACGCATGATATGCACAACGATCGGTGAATGCGTACACTCTAATCATACAGCCAAGCATTGGTTGGAAAGATTTAAAGAAAAAAACGAGGATTCCTCTTTTTATTTCCATTCAGGATGACTCTCAACATAGAACTATTACTTCATGATTTCTGGAAGAAGTGAAGATATTCAGTTTGGCTAACACATAAGTTACCAGTAACACTAATGCGCTGAGATGGGGAAGGGGGGTTGACTTCTTAATTCCCCATCCAGTAGTAAATACATGTAGGTGCCCAGTAGCTTAATCTAAGTACCTATTAATCTCTATTTCTCTCTTGCTCTCTCTCTCTCTCTCTCTCTATTTTTATCTAGCCTTTCCCCATTTCACTTGGCTCAGCTCTTCTCATCATTTTTCGCCAGAGGTATTTGTTGCGGTTCGTCGAGTCGAGAATTTCCTTCAGGTCATCATTGATAAAGGGCAGCCAAGTTAGATATTTTCTTCCTTGTTTATTTGGGTCAGTGTATATATTTAGGACCGTCTATGTCATATGATCTTCATTCTTCGTGATAACACCATATCACCTCAGCCTTCTGAAAGTCTGTTTTTGATTGAGCGGATCTTAAAACTTTAAAGAATATAGTTGTTCCTTAATCTGTAAAGTAGAGTGATACCTCCTGCCAATTTCAGTATTCTCATCTCCGGTTTATGCATTTTTGTTGAATGTGCATTTTTTAGAGGTCAACATTCAGCAGAACTTTACATATATGAGCATAGCAAACCCGGAAAAAACTTGTCGCATAGCAAACCCGGAAGATCTCGACATTTTATTTAGCCAGTAATATGTGTTATACTACATCAGCATCAATCGTACCGTGGTTAGCGGCTACCGATATTAAGATTTAAAGTGGTCGACTTCCCACGGATGGTTCGGTAAATTAAACCTGCTATGTTGGTTATAATCTAACTTGCAGTACCACATATATTCTGTTTTTTGCTACTGATTTTCATTCCATCGTTCTCTAATACAAATTTTCAGACTTTAAGAAATTATTACTTAAATTATTAAGATGATAATAATTTAAATTAAAATTTAAATTATTATCATCTTGCACAAGGAAAATATCATCCACTCAAAATAGATCCCAAGATAGATCTTTTTGTATTTCTGGGGCGAAGTATTACGGGACAAGGTTAGTCTCCTCCTACTACAAATTCATTACTTATTCCTGCCAAGTTCCTAACTTTGATACTGATATTGGTGTATACATTGGTGATATCTTTGATGTAAGTTTTTAGTACGCTACGCAATATCAAATATAACCTATTAACTGTCGTGGAAATCGAACGAATAACTCTTCAGGGTGTATAAAAGCTAAAAGGATGTCTTTATTTGTATATAAAAGTTTTTTCTTATAAAACCCTTAAGGTGAGTAGCGCTTCAATGATCGATGTTCCTCCTAAAATCCGCATAGATTTTCTCTAATAATTATTGAGTAGAGAAGTCGTTAGTTTATGACCATTTACCTCATCCCAAATATATATATTAAATCTTTAGGTGCGCGGTAATTTAAATATCTACTACTGGAGGAGAAAAAGAGTGGAATATGAAGATCCCGTCTTCAGAGATATTATTTTTTATCCAGTTTCATAAAAACAAAAATTTAAAAGTGATCTAGAAAAGTGAAAAATTGATGATTTCATAAATTATTATGCAATTCCGAGGAAATTATAGAGATTGCCGCAGAAATAATAGTTGAGGAAATAAAATATTTACATAGATAGAAAAGTGAAAAAGGTGTGCATGTCACGCAAGCTAAATTTTAGATAATGTTAATGAATAAGAAGTAACTCTGTACAAACGAATGGCAATTTTGTAATTTGTGTTGTTTTCTGTTTCAGGACAAAGGTAATTTTTATCGGAAAATACGACAGGACACGATAAAAAATCATATTTTATGTGGTATTGTGTATCGTTGAAATATATGGAAGTTGTCATGGAAACTAATATACATACGCATGTAAATAAATTTTCCGTTTTTAAAATCGTATAAAAATTTAGGAAATCTTGGTGTGTTAAATAAAAAATAAAGGCGATTTTTTAAGAATAACATGGTCAGATACAAACAAAACTGACTTTGACTTTTAAATAAACAAATATTTGTTTTAACACTTCTACTAATAATATATATACGTTTACCATTACAGTCATTTAAATAGAAGTATTTAAGTAAATTCGCAAAGAAAAAATTTTTTCGAAAACTTTAAACATTCATGAGGAACAACGTGTCATGGTACTACATTTAAAATTGGATTTCACTCGCATTCCTCGGTCGTGTAGGTATTATACGCATGAGCAGTAAGTGCTTAATTGGGCGTAAAAAATTTCCTTGCGTTTCCATTAACTTCTAAATAAAACCGGGATAAATCATTTCTACATTTGAAAGAGCTTTTTTGAAAAATCTTTTTAAATACTCTATTTATCTTGATTTACGATGATACAAAATCTTAACTACAGTATTTTACAGTCATTTTAGATCCAAGAATAGAAAAAAATAAAGTTGTAATAACATACTTACAATTTTCTTTAGAAAAATAATTTCAACTTTTAATTCAAAGGTTAGATTGTGGATACGCCTAATTTTACTTTGGTATAATGTAATAATTCATAGCAATTATGCTATCCATAAACATACAGATGGATCAAAACATGAAGGTTTTTAACTTAATGTAGTTTAGTGTGCTTTTTAATACAACTATTACTCATATTAACCGATTGTATACGAATGTATTGTAATTCAATGATTAATCTGGTCTCTTAACTCACCAATTCAATGGAACAAATAAATATAATCAATTATGGAACGCAAATTTGGTTACATTATGACAAGCACATTTATGTCCTTGTCAGGGTTAACAATACAAGCAAAAACATTCACAACTTGACTACTAATGAACGTGGCGGGGAGCACTAAACAAACGCCCATTGTTCATGTTCTACTAAACAGATTAAAATAATAAAATAATGCAGCTTACTTACATAAGCACAAAAAAGTAATTAAATATTTTTGTACAAACTCGATTCAAATAAGTAAATAGACAAAAAATAGTTTGGAAACAAATTTTGTCTTCTTGTTTTTTATAAATTATCGATTTGGCGAAAATTAAACTAATCTGGAACTGTTAAAAAAATATGAATATACTAGTTTAAGGTTTATGAACTATTATAATACTATTAACACACAAAATCATAATAATTATGCATTAAGTATTTATTTACATGCAAAATTAAATAAAATGTATTGTGATAAAATAATTTGAACGAAATAAATGGACTAAAGAAATATTATTTACATATTTATTTAATTTTGGCGCAGATTACTTAGGTATAATAAAAAATAAACAATTACTGAATTTTAAAAGTCAAAAAATTAATTGCGTATTATGTACATTTTCAGGGTTGTTGCATTTTTGTTTGTGTATGAGGGAATGTTTTTTTAATTATTTCTCACCCTCTTCGAAGGTAAGTTGTAGAATGTAGTTAGTTATATTATTTAGTTTAGAATCTTCTTCAATATTTGCTTACCTCAGTTTGGTTATAGATATCATAGCGGTATTTGTACTGGATCAAAATAAGGACCAAATTATTACCCGGGTGCATTCTTGACATGACCTTCATTTTACACCCACATAATACAGCTCTAAAAAAATCTGAAAGTTAATTCTTGGCACGTTAAAAGATTAATACTTGATTATGGTTTGTATGAAATTTTAGGTTTAAGTTATAGTAATTTCTAAAACGTTCTACACCAAAATCTTTAAATATCTACATTATTCACTGAAAAATCTACAACAAGAGAAAAAGTCAGCTTACGGTAACACATTGCAGGATACATGTAAGCTAATGGTTACCTACAGTACAAAGCATTTTTTACGCATATTTTTTTAGGTTCTGTGAAACCAAATTATTTGGACATTTCCAATGCTAAGTAACGATTTTTTTTATATAAACAATTTTTTTTTACAAATTTTGCTACAATTTTTTCCCTTAACTCAGCGCACGAAATCACGGGCTAAAGCTAGATTTAATTAAAAATATAAAGTGGTTTTTTTCAAAACTCGTTGGAATAATCAAGTAAATTAAATAAATTATTATAATTAAGATTTAGGCTATTTGGTTTTGTGACTCAAATTGCTGTACAATTTTATGATTTCATTTTTATTTCTCGCTTTGCAAAATATTCGAGGTTTTTAATTCACAGGCATTTTTTCAACATCAAATTGATTCAACATTATATACTTACGAGTTACTTATAAGTCTTAAGGCTACACATACTAGACATTGTGTTTTTCCTTTACATTTTAAAAATAAAATATGAGCACCCATAAAATGGTAGTTTGCTTAAGTCCTGTAAATATTATGAAACCTAAGATAATATATGTGCCATTGGCATAAAATAATGTGAATGAAAAGAAAATATATGTTTAAATAAAAAATTATAAATATAAATCATAGCATTGGGCGAAGTATACAAATTTTTTTACTATTTTTTATTGATAAATTAATATCCATTTATGTAGGTGTAAAACGTGTACATGTAAAACATAAAATGCTAGTAGTGTTTTACGTTTTACAATTCAATTAATATTATTTAATTATAGCTAAGCATTTTTCTTACGATAGATTACCCTATCATTATAGGAATATATTTATGAAGCATTTGTGACTGTCTCTTTCAAAGAATAACTCACACTATGTGAAGGAAACGTTTTTTACAAAACGATTACTATGCAAAATATTTCAAATGGATTGATTGTTTCTATGTCAAGAGGCTTCTGAGAAAAACGACTGTAACAAAAGGACAAACCGACACGTTAATGATTTTGCAAGGATTTTTTTCTTTTCAGGTACGAAACTATAAAAAACATTTATGTATTTCTAGAACTAGCGACACGAGAGTTCCGTTTTCTCTTAAATACATGTATATGAGAGTTCAAACATTTAAGTGTACATTGTACTTCTCTGAAACTGCTTATTGCATTATAGAGGTGATTTATTATTGCAATTTGACTTAAATAATTTTACATTGGAGTACTAACTGAATGCAGTAATTCTGATATTTCAAATTCTTTCCAAAAATTGTTAAAGTTAGGTGGTACAAGAGTATGGGGGAAGAGGGTATGAATATAACTTTATGATAAAAAAAAATTAAGCACCATTTTGAATTTAGTTTTAGTTACAATACTGAACTGCATATTTCTATCAAATTTGTGGTTACTTAAAACGCTTATGTGGAAACATGCACCAAGTTCTCATGAGAAAAATCAATTAACATATAAATATTTAAAACGTAAAATTTATAAAGTTAATTATCTTAATCGAGCTGTGTACTAAAGAGAAAATTAAGGACAAATTAAAATGTATTTTCAAAGAAATATTGAGGTTCAAACTTAGTACAGTCTTACACAAACACGATATACCGATATACGGTATTCTAGATTTTTAAAAATAAGTAAAATAATTTATTCTCTATTCAATTTAAAGTGTATGATGTGTTATATACGGACAGGTATATCGATTAAGTTGTAAGGATTTTATTTTTCCATTCGGCTATTGAATAAAAAAAGACTTCCTTAAAAGCCCGTCTGTTTTGATATGTATCAAACTTTGAAAGTGCTTATCAGGTAATGTTATATCTATCAAAGACACATTTTAAAATGTTTTGATTCAAACGTGTTTTTTTTCACGAGCTTAAAAGGTCTTGAAAGCATCAAAAATATAAATGAAATCCCCCTAAAGAAGCCCTTTTATATTACCGTTTAAAATTACCGTTAGGATAAGATTAATACATTAATGTGGCTGGTCACAATTAAGGTATAATTGTGACCAGCCGCAAAATAAAACCTCTCAAGCGCGAGTGGAAATCGCACTATTTTTGTACACGTTCTATTAACAAGTAATAAGGAACATAATATTCCTATTAAACTATATACAAAATTTTCTTCTGATATAAAATAATATTTTTTAGATGAGATTATTTAATTCTTATTATTTCATTTCATCCTACGACCATCTTTTAATTATATAGATTTTCTTGGATTACAAATACAGATTTCATATATGTCATATTGTTTAAATTAAAATTACTATTTTGGTTTTAATCCACTGATGAAATAACCATAACGGTTTTGAATCAGCTTTCTTGAAGAACATCTCAATATCTTTCTGAAAACTACTCTCTTGGATCTTACATATAATCTTAATTTGATTATATTTGTAAATAATTTGCCATGTTATACATATAAAACATGAATAACGTAATATTAATTTCATACATCAAAATCACATAATAATATGGTGATGAGATTTGTCTGTCTGCCACGCATCAAGTAAAAATAGGTGGTTGAAACTTGCCCTATCCGGCGATTTTCGTGAGAGATGAGTAGAAAAACTATTGGTCATATGAAGTTTTAAGAAAATTATATAAAACAGCAGCATTTCTTTTATAAATTATGGTATTAAAATTTGATTTTATAATTATATGTGATCTACATAAGAGGAAATACTGTTAAATTCCTGCAATATATAAACTTTCTAATTCTACAGTTTTATGATATATTTGGACTATAAAATACGTGGAAATCAAATTTATACAATTAAAACATTGCTAAAAATATTTTAATAAAATAATTACTACATAGAAAAATGTTATGGGCAAAAGACGACTAACAACGACGTCTGCCCGCATTCAAGTCGTTTACATAAGCAATCTGAACGTCATTCGCCAATGTCAAAAGATTCATGAAGCGATTTAAATTACGCTTAGCGCCACCTATGCACACTACATGTATGTGTAATTACTACATGTTGAATAGCAAAACACTTATCGTTTTTGTTTTGTCAATGCAATATTAATGATTTTCTTAATATATTAAATTCGCATATCTTCTGATTGAATAAACCGATCCGGATGAAATAAAGAGAAAATGGTATTTCAATTCAATCCTTATATTTTTTCATACAAACTTAATATAAATTGAGTCATTAGTTTTTATGTGACTTGTTTTTATACAAATATTTTATAATTGGAAAAATGATTTTTTTATTCTATTAGTTTTTTATGTCTCACTGAACCATTTTCCCGTATATACCTTCAAAGTATAAATAGTTCCATTTTATAGTTTTATTACATGTATGAATATATAGAGAACCGATTAACAAACAAAACACAATAAATTTAATGATAATACAAAAATTGTTTGAAGTGAATTTAATAATAAACTTTTATATGGAGGTGGATATACAAATTTAGAAACACAAACTTTCTATATTCATTTAGGATATTAAGATGCTTGTTATAAACCTACACAAAATAAAAAAAACTCTTCTTGTTTTTTACTAATTTGTGATTTATATTCCATGATACCAATTAATTATAGTAAATGTGATAATATGTTAAAAAGAGCCGATCTTCAAAAAATAATTCTGTAACCATTACGAACAGTCTAAGTTCATTTAAATTATACTTTGAAGTCTGAAATACCACATAGTTCTAAAGCACTCGAGACAAAACAAGTTTTCGCTTCTGCTGTAAATATGTATAATACTATTGGGACATCTATTTGTATGATAAGTACTTTGTTTTTATTTGCAAATTATACACTAAATATAAAGAAAAACCTAAAAATTTTCTGTTTTTGTTAAGTATAGTTTTCGTAATTACAAATATATTTATATTAAACTTGCAGGTTTATAATTTAATAAAGGACCAATCCACAAAAACTCTTAACACCATACGGTTCTATAGGAACCCAAGACAAAACACATTTTTATCTCTGTCTTAAATATTAAAAAACGCTATTGCAACGGTTATTTGTGTGACGAGCACTTCACTGTTATTTGCAATTTATGCAGTAACAATAAAGCGGGGCATAAAGAGATTCCAGTTTTCAATAATCTATATTTTTTCATATTACCAGAAATAATTAATATTAGTTCATGATTCAAATTTATTGGTAGAAAATTTGTTCCTTTTTTGTCTAATTTATGAAATTCAAGTTTGAATGATAAAAGCAATTTCCTGATTTGTCATTGCACGTGTTGCTTTTTTCAAGTTTTATTTCGCCTTTTAAGAGTTTTATAAATTAAATTAATTTTTACTAACAACATATTTTATTTGAATTATTTCTTTTCAGCATATGAGGAAGATTCTTTTCGCAGCAACTCTGTTTTAACGTTATTAAGGAAAAAAAAATTAAACTTACGAAATATTTACACAATCGTATTTTATTCCTTATCTTTTGGTTAGGTAATATTCATGCAAGTCGAAATATATAAAAAAGTCAAGGTCAACATGTCAATTTTGAATATATTTGACGTTAATTTTGTAGAATTGAACTGTAGACCACACGTTTCTAAGAAAAAGGGTATTGACAAACAGACAGGCAGACAGACGTAAAAAAATAATCAAAAGAGTTCCTTTTCTTCTTTTTGCAAAATTGACCTCAATGTACTTCGTAAAATTCTGTATAATATTTCATGACATGGCTTCTCTCTTGAGTAGTGGCATTTAAAGTGGGGCAGAAAAGTCTTGGCAAACAAATAAAGTGGTACAGAAAAATGTTTGTGTACAGTATAACGCTAATCTGTCTATGAATTGACACGTTGCCATATTATTCTTGTATATATTTTTGTGTACGGCATAACATAAAAAATATAAATCAGCCATTGAACATATCTGCGTGAAAATTTGTCATTATCATTAAAACTATATTTCCATTGTGTATAGTTATAATTTTTTTAATTTACTTAGTTTTAATAAGAATAATAAGACAAAAAGTACATATTTCTGTATAATCCATAATTATTTTAAATTATTGATTATATAGAAATGAATGAATCATTAAAGAAATCTTATTTCATCCGTTAACTTATGTAGGCGAGGCTTACACCTTTACTCTTTAAATTGTACTTAAAAATAAAATATTGTAATTTATTCTTCTCGAAAAGATAAAAATTACAAAACCCCATATTTTGCAGATTTTAGGGGCCTGTGATACACTTAAAACAATTAAAATATTAAAACAATTAAATATTAAAAAAAAAAACAATTAAAATATTCAATATTAGCTTGAAACAATAAAAAGTCATCCAATTGGCTTTTAATATAAACGTAACTACTTTTTATATAAGGTTTAAATTTAATTTTATTATACAAATAACACAGCGCCATATGCTAGTAGAAATAAGATTAGCACTTAGTATGGCGTAATAGTGTACTTATTACGCCACACGAGGAGAAAAAAATATCAATTACTTAGTCGCATTATTTTGTTTCACGAATATCCTAAAATAAAGAAACACATTTACCACTCTGTATAAAAATATTTATCTAAATGAAGTGATGTTTTATGGAGATGCCGTATGTGTCAAAGTCTAGGGCTATTCATTTTATTCCAATAAGTGATGGAAAACAATTCCAGGTCGAAAGTTGTATTATAACATAAATAATAATTCATGAAAGAGAACGTTTGTAACGTTCTCTTTCATGAATTATTATTTATGTTTTATTACGAATTTTTAGAAATATTTTTACGTTTCTGAAATATATTCATTTTGAAAACATTAGATCAATTTTGTGCACGTAGGAAGTTAATATGGATTTTGATCGAAAAATTTTTGGGACACTTCACTCTGGTTCAATAAGAAATGGTTAACGTTTTTGTGATATCGTGACCAATAAAGTTATAATACAAACAATCTCGATATAAAAAAATCGAGATCTCCGCAATAGCTGTATTTTTGCAAAATTTACCTAAAAGTATTTCGTGAAATTCTCTATTATATTTCATGATGTGGCTTCTCTCTAAAGAAGAGGCATCTAAAGTGGGGCACAAGAAAGTCTTGGCTCTTAAACAATTCTACTACAAGTAAACATTTTGCTGTAACTCCGATCGACTAGTGAGCGTTGTAAAAGTTGTAGTCAATAAAGAATTATTATGTTGTTTGTACCAATAGTTACTTGACTTCTTTGTTTGCTGTTTGGGTATTATTATAAAAAGTTGTTTTTTAGGGTTTGGTGTCCATAAAAGTTTGGGGACTTTAATGGACAACTCTTTACGGTTATGAAGTACATAAATATTTCTTCAAGTCCATTTAGTAATTCGCTTGAATTATGCATATTGTGCTCTGGTTATTGAAAGGAGGGAGTTTGGATTTGCTTTCTGAATTACTTTTGTCTATTATTATATATGAATATTCGTTTATGTTTTTGAACGGATGCTTTTTTTTAAGATTTCCGTGTTCTGTCAGTCCATTTGTTCGATTCTCACCGAAAATTACTGCGCCGATATGAATGAATATTTTGCTGGAATAATCCTCAAGGGTCGAGATTATGATATCAATTATCTTTTTGGTAAATTTTGCAACTGATGTTTTACTTTTATGACCAGTTGCGTAAGGGAAGTAATAGGGTCGTGATGGTTATGTTACAAAGCTTCCATTTCCTATGTAAGAAAATAGTTTTTTTTAAATAAAATAACTATGAGTTTAGGTGAAGTTAGAAAAGTTAAGTTGTATTACATTGGATTACGTTGGGGTTGGTTGAATTAGGTTATGCTAGATTGCGTTAGGTTATAATAGATTTGTTAGGTATGGGTTTAAGTTTTGTTAAGTTAGTTAATATTGTATTCGGTTAGCTAAGGATTGGTTAGGTTATGTTGTTCCAGATTAGTTTAGGTTAAATTCGTTTAGGTTAATTTGATTTAAGTAGTTGTTAGGCCGAGTTAGGATTTTGTTATGTTGATTAGGTTTGGTCAAGTTAGTTTGGGTTAAGTTAGATTAGATAAAGCTACATAACGTGGTGTTAGAATAGATTAGATTGAACTGCGTTGGGTTGAATTGATCCAGATTATATCAGGCTTACATTCTAATCAAGCACAATGTTTTTATAAAAACCTAAAAATATTTGTCATAGAGAATTATAAGGAAGGTAAATCGGAATATAAAAAAAATCTTTCTGACTTAGCGCATTTGCAGTATCAGTTGAAGGCTGCAAATATTATATTTCTGAACTTTTATTTGACTAGCTATGCCCACGGCTATGTTGCGTGTTGCGTGTAACTTAGAGAAAATATTATCATGTCAATTGTAAGGTCAATGTAGTGAGTACTCTTTGTGTTCAAACATCAAGTTGCCATGTCTTGTTATTATTATGTCTTGTAAAAAGATATAGCCCATATATTACCCCAGACTCAATGGAATCCACACTTAACTTTACCGAAATCCTTTGAATTTTTCTTGTGTGATAAGCGAACAAAAAATAATCTCGCACGCAAACAGACAAATGTTTAACCCTAGTATATTTTTGCTCCATTACCTTCGTTATATTCTCCTAAATATTTTTTTTCCCTAAATACCTTCAGTGTACATTTGTACCAATTATACAGTTTTATTATATGTATAGGCAACGAATTACGTAGCAATTGTATTTAAACAAATGTATACTAAAGTCACCAAAGTTTTCAAATTATAAATATTGAAGACAGATCAAAATGTTAAATTGAAATATTAAATAAATTGAGGAAACATAGCAAGTTGACGACAAATACGTATAATAAAGAAAATATTTATATGCGCAAGATCACTGATAATTATGTCTGACCTTATGCCTTATGCAAGCACTTACCGCCACGCGTAGTGCGTTCGCACTTTTCTACTGGGCACGCTCATTTAGCTAATGCGTGTCTACGTGGAAAATTTCCTAGCGCGATTTATACAACGCGTAGCGCCATCTATTGATGTACGTAAATACTTTATACATTTGTGTAATTACTACGCGTTGAGTAGCTAGGCATAGTCTGTTGTTGTGCGAATTCAATGTAAGTTAATTTTTAAAAATATTATATTCGCATACCTTCTGATCGACTGCATTGATTGCGTTAGTATACAAACTAGTTAGTAGTAGTTACGTTAGTATACAAACTAATCAACTCCTATATTATTCAAATATCCTAATTAAATCAGTAGTCTTTGTATGATGCATGATCAGATAAAGAGGTTATTGTGTTCCATTGCTTTATTCATGTAACCCCTAATATTTTTTAGTAAATGTCTTTAATTTAAAAACATGCCACTTCTATAGTTTTATATCAAGTTTGTTAGGTAATGTTGAGTTGAGTTGGGTTATTTTAGATCGTATTTCATTATGTTAAATTATATTCAGATGGGGTGGATCGTATTGCATTATGTTGAATTTATATTGGGTGGGGCTGAGTTTTGTCATATTGGGCCATTTCATTGAGATTTCAAGAGTTTTGTCATATTGGGTTTGGTTGCATTATCCTATTTTGCGTTGGATTGTGTTATATCTGCCTCATATATCTGTCTCTTTTCCGATTACTTACTTATACTCGTGCCCCTCGCACCACTCCATACTTCACCACTGTCCGCATATATTTTGGTGATTTATATGAGGGTGAAAAATGTTATTACGCCGTTTAAATACACGTAGTGCCTTCTATTAGTATTCAATAACTACGTATAAATTGGTGCAATAACTACACGTTGAGTATATTTATGAATATATTTATGAAAACAATAAATTCACATATCCTCGAACTGTGTAAACCGATACTGATGAAATAAAAAAATTAATGTTACGTCATATCAACCAATATATTTAAAAAAAACTGCATTTTAGTTAGATTAGTAGATTTAATGTGATGCGTGCTCAAACAACAGGCAACCAGACAAACATATAAATAGAGACAAAAATTCAAAAACTACATTTTTTTTCCTATTATGTGTCCCTAATTTTTTTTTTAAATAACTTCAATGCACCAATACCGTAATTCTACAATTGTAATATACAAACAGATTATACTCAAATATTCTATTCACATTGAAGAAAACATCCATTAGAAGAAAGGTCTCCCATCGTATCCGAAACAGCAAAAATCTAAATTGTCAAAAAACTGCATTTTTAAAGGTGTAATTAGAGTTTACGGAAAAACTACAGTAATAATTCTAAATCTTATAGTTTTTCTTTAAATTTACAGTATATTTATATCTACGAACAATTTAATGTGAAAAAAAATATTAATATTTAGAAATAGTATATAAGAGAAATTAAGTGTCCCCAATGTGTCGCTTATTGGGAATGTAGTATATTGATTAGATTAAAAGGTTTACAGCCTTTGACGGGTGCAATACGGAGTCCTAGGTTTGATTCCTAAATGCTTATCGAGAGGGGCTGGAGAGATGTTTATAAATGTGTAGCTAAAATGCTACAGATTAGTGAGGCGCAGCAGCACCACTGACGCGAGAAGCTACTCATTAGGATTTGCCTGCTTGGGTGGTGATTAAGGGCATTATATTTATTGATATGCATATTGGAGGCCCTACGTCAAACATTGGATGGATACAGCCTTTGATCATGATGATGATCACGTATGCTTAAATGTTTACATCTACCTACAAAATAATTATAAGTGCGAGTTCTACTCGTATTATTGAGTTTTATTTAAAATTACGCCTATCATATCAAATGAAGCAATTTTTGCGAAAAACGTGTCTGATTTATTAATTTCTAAGCTTATTGTTAACTAATTATATCAGGTCTATTTATTATTACTGTTTTGAACTTTTAACATTTTATCATTCTCTGTTTTCCAAGGTATCATAAATATTACTTGCATTAACAAATGACCAGAAATCTTAAGCATTTACCATTTTTACAATAAATTCACGTGCTTACATGGTACGTTTAAAAAATTTGTAAATTTTTATTTATAATTATTAGGACACTTATCTTTTCAAGTGTGAAAAATTTATAAATTTTAATTTATGATTATTAAGGCACAATTTTAAATGATGTAGTTTGCAATAATCATAAATTAAAATTACAAAAAATTTGTAAATTTTAATTTATGATTGTTATAAACTATATCATTTAAAATTACGCCTATCATATTCAATCAAGCGATTTTACGAAAAACAGGTGTCATTTAATAATTCGTATTTTTATAGTTAATCAATTATATCAGATTCATTTATTATACCTGTTTTGAGTTATTATAATCGTTTTATTTTTTGTTTTCCAAGATAACACAAATATTGATTGCATTGACTAATGACCAGAAATATTAAGCTTTTACCGTCTTCAGAGTAAATTCACTTGCTTAATTAATAGTTAATAAGATTTGAAAACTATTCAGAGATATTAAATATTTAATTTAAAATTACACCTTTTATATTCAATGAAGCAATTAAAAAAAACATATTTTACTTTTTAATTCATATGTTTTTAATTAACTAATTATACCATATCTATTTATTATTCCTGTTTTAAGTTATTAAAATTGTTTTAAGTTATTAAAATTCTTTCATTTAAGCGTTTACCGTCTTCACAATAAATTCATGTGCTTACGTAACAGATGGTAAGTTTAAAAATTTGTAAATTTTAATTCATTATTGTTCAGAGATATATTAAAATGTTCAAATTAAAAATTACAATTGACATATTCAATGACGCAATTTTAAGAAAAACATGACTGAATTATTAATTAAAATGCTTGTAGTTAACCAATTATATCAGATTCATTTATTATTCTAGTTCTGAGTTACTAAAATTGTATAATCATTTGTTTTCCAAGACAATGCAAATATCAATTACATTTTCAAATTATTGTAAAACTTAACCTTATACCGTCTTTACAACAAATTGGTTGATAAGTTTAGAAAATTTATAAAATTTTAATTCAGGATTATTCAGAAATATATTCATTTAATCTAATTCATTATTACTTACAAATTAAAAAAAACCTTTTACGGAAAACAAATTAATATACTCCCTTAAAACCCAAGATTTAACTGACAAAGATAAACCAATTTCAACTTTTAAAAGAGATTGCAGAAGATATGGTTCGCCATTTTTGTGGCATTCCATCATTCAGAGAATCTTAAGAGGTTCCAACAAATTATTATATATTAAGTAAAGCTTGGAAGAATTAAAATTGTGTGACGGATATTAGTTAATTCTAAAAATTAGCCGGAACGCTCCGCATCATCAATTTTATAAATTTTTGCCCCATAAATATGGTGTACTTTTTCGTTCGAAGATAATAGTTTGGTGTAATTTATTATCTGATTTATTATGACTCTTTGGAGCGAGTGAAATACAAGTCATGTAAAAAATAATAAAAGCGTATGCCTAAAGAAAAATATATCCACTTACTCTGTAGTATCAGAAAGTTTTGCGTGAATATTTTACGCAATATATAGGGACCAAACTTTTTATTTTAAAAATATAAAAAAATATTAAAAAATATAAAAAATTAATCACAAAATGCAGTAAAAAAATAAGTAACTTATCCAGTATATTATCACCCTATTATTGTAGCTCGAAGTTTCATCAAGAGTTATTGCACATTTATTGAAATATTTAAGATTAAATTATGAATTATTAAATCACAAACATACTTCAATTCGACGATCATATCCTATAGTAACTTTCCTGAAATCAGGCACAAGGACAATAATTAAGGAGAATTCAGGAAAGGCCAAAGTTCCGCAATGAGTGAAAAATTAAATTTTACTACTTAGCCTAATATATTGAAAATTAAACATAGCCAAAGAATTTCAAGGAAGTTTATTCAGTAAAAATAAATTAAATAATAAAGTAGCTCATATAAGCCGATTAAAATGCGAATTAGATTGTTATACACACCAGTAATTCTTTGTGAAAATAGTACGACTCTACGATTTCCTTACCGGAACATTATTAAATAATACAACAAATTTAGACAACATTCAGACACAAATAAAATAAGTCGCATTAAGTATCCTTTACAAAATGATGGTCCAAATCTATAAAGTTTAGTTTGTTAACGCAGCGTTCAGTGGAATGATCTTTCTCAATGAGAGTTACAATTACAACCGAAGATGTCAGTAAGTGTCTAACTTTGTTTCAATTTGTTCCAGTTAACTTTATCTGAAGATGTAGAAAATTCAGACAGAGAGGATACTTGCAGTCAATCTCACGTTTCCTTTAATTCTAGTGGTTAAGCTTGTTTTTTTGGAACCATGAATCGCAAATATAATATTAAGTTTTGTGTTAACTTTCTTATCGGCAGTTGTTTTGGTAATAATTTTTAATAACTTTTCTTAATATACTTTACGTAACAATTTTTCGCCAATTTTAATTGAAACTCTAATTATTCAATCTATGGTTTACGTAGCTTTATTAACTTAATTTATCTCCACAATTAAATGAAACTACGTGATGTAGTATTATTTCTACTTTCTTTAAGTTCTTTACTATCGAAATTATAAAATATAAATGATATGTATAAAGAATTCTAAATAGTAAGATGAAGTTGACGTCGATAGAACTAAACCCGTTAAATTTTATCGATTCTTTTACTACGGGCGAAAAGTTGAGGAACTTTTTTCCTGCTAGTTCGAGACGAACAACAACAAAGTTAGAGAGCATACTTTCCTTGTCTCGGTTTTTGTGAATCTTAGAATTTATAGCAATATCGAATATGTTAGATGCACGTATAACTTAACATCTTACAATGTCATCATGTCATATTCGTAATATGTGAAATAAACTTGTTAAGTATCAGTAATACTCGCACTACGAGGTATTTGTTCAATATCATTTTCCATTATCTAAATATTTCACCTGGTATGTGGTTCATAGGCGTAAACATCTGAAAAATTATGAAATTTTGAAACATTGCTATATTTTTCAGGTACCTTCTAGTCGCGTTGTTTTATAATAATTTTTATTTATTATTTTCAAGAAAGAGAAAAGGAAGGACTACCTAATAAAAACTTAAAAAAAATTATTTTGAAATCTAAATAATTTGGTATTTTTGTATGGTATAAAATATTAAAAGACGTCTTCAAGTTTGGCTATATTTGAGGAAACTAATGAATTTTTCCCTTATAAAATAGCCAATAAGGCATTGAGTTGGCTGATATATTTTGTGATTATAAAAAAATTATATTATCTATATCAAACTATATTCTGAGGTAAATTGTCTAAATGTTTTTGGAAATATATTTAGAATAATCTTAAATAAAATTTTAACACAATTTTTGGGACTCCTTTAAATCGCTATTTTAGTTGATATTCTACAGGACAAATAAGTTAAAACAGGCTCAAATACTTTATTTTATCCTATTCAAAATTTTCACACTAATGTTTTAAAGTTTTAGGAATTATTTATCAGCTTAGTATGCCTTTCAACTGAGCTAAATTTCAAGTTTCTGCGTCAAGCGGTTTTTGGAAAAAACCGGTGTAATAAACGTATATATTATCGAATTTATAAAGATTCCGTTTGTTCCTTCTGAGGTAGGGTGCCAAAAAAATTAAAGTTTATCAATAAAATTCAATGCATAGAATATAATAAAAGTATAAATTTAGTATTAAACTTTTCAGTTAAAAATGTTCAAATTTTGATTTGTTTTGATTTGTAAAAATGATCATCAAATTTTCAGAAATTTATTTCAAACTCTTCGATGTTTGTTTTTTTTATTAACATATATATTTATAACACAGTTGACGTCCATCCGCTATGAGGTCATTTTTGATTTTTTGCCGACCGCTCCTAAATTTAGCTGAAAAATATTTTAAAAATACACTAAGGAGCAGATTCTTCCAACGTCAACACCATGGCTCCAACGATCAGTTTTGGTATTAACCCTTTTTTAACTAGGTGTATAATAACTTTCTGGTGTAAACCCATATTCAAGAAATTCAACTAAAGAAATCCATCATTTGTCACAAAGCATGAACGCATAACACAAAAATGAAGCTTCACACAGTGACAATTAAACATTTGTAAATATATGAGCTTGATATTACTAAAATGCCCTAATTATTTCTGTGTGGGGCAGTGAACATTTCAATCTACACTTGTAACTTAATAAAAATTCAATGCATATTTAAATACTTTTATATGTCTAAGTATTCACAAAACTTTTGCAATTGAATTTTACTTGTACGGATACTCGTAGTCATTTAGAGGATTTTATTTTAAAGAATGTATTATCATTTCGACTTCTACAGTAACATTTATTCTGATACAGTCCAATTTCCCTTTAATAAAATGTACAATATCTTTGATGATTTACGCAACCCGACACTTATGTTCAACATGTGTATATAATAAAATTATGAAAGAATTACACAAAAAATTAGATAAAAATTATATTGTTTCAGTAATTAATAATTACTTCTAAAATAATATTTAAAATCATTCCAAACTTACTGTTCTTTACGAATAGGTACATTTAAAGAACCTTCATAGCAGTTATTCATAATTTCATCAATTAGCTAGTTAAAAACTATAATTAACATTTAAAAGCAAGTAAAATTCACTACCATGATATAAGAGTTTATAAAGAGACTCTCTCCTGTTTTCCAAGAGAAATGACGAATTGGAAACTACGTGTATTGTGACTCGAACTGGTGCACTTATTAAAATAAATCATCCTTAATTTCTCCTCGAACGTACGGAAATGCACATATTTCATATAAATCTGAAATTTAATACTTTAAAAGACTTGTCCAATAATATTTTGATTGACGAGGTTTGTGAAAAAGTCCGCATTACCATATTTTACACGCATGGGCATGTGTTAAATTATCTTTTTATAAATTTTATTCTGTAATGAAATTATCATTTGAAATAACTTATTGCAAAATTACTTGTATATGGTCAAAATGATTGAAATTACTTGGCTATGGCACACCTTAAAAAACCCTGAAAAGAAATAATTTGAACATTTCAAAATACCGTTATATTCTGAAAAGCCGTATATTAATAAAAGTAAATAATAGTTAAAAGCGAACAACAGAAAGAAAATCAACCAAAATGTACCTGGCGTAGTAGAAATAGAGGAAAGGAAATCGAGGTATTTGTTTATTCTGATTATTACACAGCGATTGATGATCAGAATAAAATAAAATTTGTAATGATATTACGAAACGAAAGAAAAATATTTGCGTAAACGTTACACACGTTTAAAATAACAATAAAAATCTGGCGAAGTAAGCAATAACTTTTTAGAAACAAATACAAAAAAAAAACTATGTTGACCTTTTTTTTGTAGTGTTGGATATGTTAAATAAAAACAAACTGTCAGCTAACACTAAACATTCGTTCTGTTGTCCAAATGAACGTCTTCTTCACTCTTTGAAATTCTCGTAGATTTTTTCAACCAATCTGTCTGCTTGCTGAATTTGTTGCTTAGTATTCGCTTGTCACATGTGTTTATACAGGATACAACGAGAAACAATTTGAATTTGGTTTTATATTGCTTGTTGATAGAGTTCCGTATAAATTACATTTACAAAATATCGTGAAAATAACCTGACATGAATAATAAAATGCTGGATTACTAACTTGCCTACTTGAAGGTTTAAAAGAGCAAGTTTTATTAATTTTGTTTAGTCAAGAGCGTCATCTTTATTTTTGTACACTAGATCGAAACACTATATGGGTTTTTGCTGATCTCCTTTAGCAAAATTACTTTGATTTCACACATATTCAATGCTCCACATTTTATTTCAAATATATAACGTAAATATAATATGATTAATTACTCCACAAATAATATACGCTCATTCGCAAAGTTTGATAATAGTTACCGGCGGGATAATTGCGGTTTTAACGGACATTTAACTTTTGGTTCAACCGTCAAAGTTGTGTCACTGTGCAAATTGGAACCATCCCGTTTTTATGATAGTTTAGCCATAAAGGTTAATGTGACAATTTAAAACTATTCTGTTCGTTAATGGCGGACGAATATTAGTTTTAGGACGGATTTATTATATTGTTTTCAATGCCGGAAGAACTCGTATTAATTTTGGTTTTGATTAGTTTAATTTTTGGTATCGTTCTCCACAATTTTTTTGGCAGAAGTGAGGAGTTTATGAGCCATTATTATTTGATGCAATTGTGAACATAAAGGTTAATGTCTATTTACGTTTCGACCATCTTTATTGTTCTCTGTATAATAATGTGTCTTTATTTTACTTGTCTTTATATTTCGATTGAGATTTGGAAAATGTTATTTTATTGTAGAAAAAGGTATTAAACGATTTTATTAAAATGTTGGTTTTGAAATAAAAACTGGAAAATGAATTCCTAATTCTATTTTACAGAAACAAATTTTAAATCAAACATTCTTGTTGTTATATTATTTATTTCAGTTTAAACATTTCAAATATGTATCTTGAATCACTATACTTAAAAGTAACTGCATCCGCTATATGATAATTGATATTTGCACGTCCTTAAAAAACCTATTATGTTTATGTTGTATTATTTTTATGTTGTTACGTAAATCAATAAGCAAAATAATAGTTCATTGGGTAAATAAACATAGTAATTATTTAACTATAACTAATAAGTAGATAACAAATAAATTAAAACTTGTCACTTAACTATATGATAATTCAAATGGACCAATGTTCTTATAACTCAGATGACCAAGGAAATTTTCTGAAAATAAAAATATTGCTGAAAGAAAGATATTAAACTTTTGAGCAATGTATAATGTACATTGTTGATTAAATTATTCAAGTATTTTCTCCATTTGATTTAGCCTAAATTCAACCTTATTTAATTTGAGGTTGTTTATAAGCAGACTCAATACGTATCAGTCAAAAAATCTACGATAAAAAGACGAATAAATATGTATAGAAGTTGCGGGATTCCGTACCATTACGTGTAAAAATGTATCAAAGCATCTATATAGTCTGGATAAATCTCATGTCATGCACGCGTAACCTTTATATTATCTTAATAACGTCGTTAGAAAAGATAATTTAAAAAAGAAGCATTCTTCAATATTACCAATTTATACAAATAATTTTTTTGTCACTACTATTCGTATCTCGGTTGGAATTTAAATTTACATAAGAAAATTTATATAAGGCAAAACTGTCTCAGATAATAAGACTCTGATAATTTTTGGGCAATCTATTTTTCTTCATTACTGAAAGTAGTGTCGCTAGAAGCTAGTCAGCTGCTTTCATGTTATTCGGTCAGTGACAGGTGTCCCGTTATGTTCTTAGTTTATTCAGATAGGCAGCTAAGAAGTAGAGTGCAAGATCTTTTTCCCTCTATTTTCCCTGTAACAAGCACTTAACCTAGGTTATCTGACTGTCTAGGAGTTACACAGCCAAGGTAACAGAGAGATCAGATCATACAATCAATCATTTGCTACAGATGGTCAAAGTATAAAGGTTAAGTCAGTAATAAACAAAGGAAAAACCTTTTTTTTAAATATTTAATATATTTGGCGTTATTTTTGTAGAAATTCGTTATTGACAATTAAATGAAACTACGTGATGTAGTATTATTTCTACTTTCTTTAAGTTCTTTATCACGACCTACGTTTCGTTGTATTATATCGTCTTCAGGTAGGCTATTAGCAAAGATCTTTGCTAATAACCCACCTGAAGATGTTGTAATACAACGAAACCTAGGTTTTGTTGTATTACAACATCCTTGGGAAAGGAAAAATAATTCGTTTTTAACATACATAAAGTTTGAACTTCATCAAAATTCAGTCGAGTGATACCTTCTCTTTTGAAGGTTTTCGATTATACAATAAGTAGTCAACATATATGTGTGACCTTCCCGAAACATTATAACTTTATCCTTAATTACACACATTTTTCAATAACTAACTTTTAACTAAATATAAGATTGGTTTTATCTAATGAACATAAATAAAAAGTGTGAGAAAATTACGTGTAATGAGTAATCCTATCCAAAGTAAAAATGGGTTAAGTCCTATTTACAGTATTATGACTACTCAAAAATAGTTGAAACTAGAATTTTGAGTTAAGTTCCATACGAAGGAATTAATGGATGTTGTTTTGAAAAATAATAAATTTTATCATTTTCCAGAATTATAATATTTTTAGACGAATTCTTTTCTGCTTCTTAATTGTATCTTGCCTTCTTTTAGTGCATCCTGGTATAGATATTCTTGGCAGTTATAAATTATTACGTTATTTAATGTTTTCAAATTAAGGTTTAACTATCAATATTACCCTGAAAAGACTTGTAACTTAAAATTCTATCTTCAAAGATGCCTTAAATTAATTTTGAATTGCTAGGTAACATTTGTGCTCAAACTGAACGTTTAAAAATATCTTTCATTGTAACAAAATTCGGGAAATCAAGCTACATATGAATAAAATTATGTCTTGTTAGTAAGCAATGTACCCAGAGTTAATCATTTAGTTCTCTTCGCGATACGGTTGCCATTTTATTATTTTTATTTTTATAAAGTATTCCTCACAAATATGAGAAAGGCTCTCATATTTCGGAGCCAAAGAAAATATAATTGCATTATGTCAGGCAAATCGAAGTATCAATATAATCCATCTGTTTGGTATATGTAAATCAGTTCCAGTTAAGTGGATTAGGAAGGCTTGACTTTAAGTAATGCCGCAAGAAACCAAATATAATTTCAAATCTTTATTTCTTCAAAGTATACTATGTTCTGGTTAAGATTACCTGTTTTCTTTATGAATTCAGAATGCTAACTTTCAAAAGGTAGTGTTCATAAACATAAGGTTCAGCCGCCGCTGAATTAATGTTTACTACAAATAATTACTTTTAGGTTACTGTTTTTACTGGTGGAAAAGTATAATTTTGTCTTAGCGTAAAGGAATATTTTACGCAGTCTTTCTGGTTTTGCTCAGACGATATTAATCTAACAAATATTAAGTATAAATTTAGTTATACTTAATATTTGTTATCATAAATATTCGGGCTCTTAATCTAGTTCTTGCAACGAATCTCTGAAAAAGGAATTTCCAATTCAATTGGTATGTATATATATATATATATATATATATATATATATATATATAAATATATATATATATATAAATATATATATATATATATATATATATATATATATATATATATAAATATATATATATATATAAATATATATATATATATATATATATATATATATATATATATATAAATATATATATATATATATATAAATATATATATATATATATATATATATATATATATATATATAATTTTTACATGGACATCTTTATATTTGAACTATGGAAATTTATTTTAAAAATCCTTTTTGTTGAACAGTAGGAAACATTTCTCAGGTGGTCCTATAGAAATTAATTGTAAATCTGAAGTCACATTTTGAAGACACAAACTATTTTTCAGCGACAAGTAAAACGCGTCGAGTGATTAATTTTATTATTAATTTCAAAGAGTCTGCTCAGATTAAACATTTAAGTTTGTTTCATATATAAACTAAAGAATTAAAGATATTTTTTACAATTATCTTTTACTTATTGCAAAAGATATTAGAGAGCTATTAAAATATTCTTTTAAATTTTGCCAGTTGAATTATTCTGATGAAATTCACTCATTTTTTCCATTGTGAAAGAGATTTATGTATTTTCAATACTATATAATACTACTACTATATATATAATACTGAAAATACATAAATCTCTTTCACAATTTCCAAAATTTATTATTTTGGGATTTTTCAAGAGTACATTTTCTAATTGTTTTTATTTCTTATTTCCATTAAATCCACCTATGAAAATATAATCTAATGACTGCAACTAAGTTGTAGGTGTAATATTAAATACCAGATATATTTAAAGAAAATTAAAATAAAAAAAAAAAATATTTTTTAATATGTGGTTTAATTGACAAAGCATACAGCGTATAGTAAAGTAGCTATTTTTTTCAAATTTCTCTTGGAGTTTTCGATATAATTTGAAAGAGCAAGCCTTAAGGAGAAGAAAAAGGTATTTTTAAAATTATTTTGTTAGATAATTCTAAAAGCATTGTGGAAAATATCAAAAAAGTGTGTTCTTCCCATATATTAAAAACTGCTAAAGTGGAAATTATAAAAAACAATATAACTAGAAATTTACGTAAAGTTTGTACGAAAACTATAATGTCGATTCCAAAATTCTTGTAAGATACTTGTATTTCTGCACGCCTGTGAATATGTTTACTTGGTACATATATTCCCCCTGTATCTCCTAAACTGCTAAAGTTGAATTATTAAAAAAACAACATAACCAGAAATTCAGCTAAAATTAATTGGAAAATTATAAGTTTGCTTCTAATATTCTTTTCAGGTATTTATGTATGCCTGTGAATATGTTTGCTCGGTGAAAAATAATGCAAATAGTTTAATAGGACCAGTAGCTATCATGAAAAGGAATAATTATTTTAACATTTTTTTCGAATTAATTTTTCAAGGACATCGTCAAATGAAAAATTATGAATAAAAATATTTATTTTGAAACTGTAATAAAAAATGTTCAGTATAATTTTTTGATATGTCTTCCAGTGTATTTCCGCTCTTTAAATATACGTTTGGAAAAAAACTGAATTTAAATTCTATTATTTCAGTTCTTAAACACGGTTTTATTTCGGTCAATTCACATTAACAAAATGAACACGCGTTTAGCTTATTTTCTTTACGCCTCTGAAAAATATGAACAATTTATTGAAAAATGGTTTAATATTTTTGTGTAATTTAATACAAACACTGAATATCCTTAAATAATTAAATGGTTATATATACCTAAGTGTTTACTGAACTCTCGCAATGCGGGTACTATTCAAACAGGTTTTTTCCCGTTAAAATTATATTAATTTTATGCTTGCCTATATCCATTTAACAAAAATTTTTCATTCATTGTAAAGAAAAGTGCATCGATAACAAAGTTTTATGGATACTTTTCAAACTCCAATATCATGTGATTTGCAGTATTTTTCTTATTTTTATTAAATATTATTTTTACTTTATGTGGACTCTCCCTTATCTTCTCTCAGCGAAAAATTTAATTCGAAAGATCTAGCGTAAAATATTTATTTTTAATCTATATTGACATTTTTTTAACAAATGAGCTTTTCACATTTGTAATATGTATAAATAGGTTCCAAAATACAATTATATCCACAAAATTATCAAGACCTTAGAAGTCATTTTTAATTTCAAACATAATGGGAAATGCTTAAATATACAAAAAGCAAAAGATACTACCTAATTTTCTATGATAATTAGCAACGATAGGACTAATTAGAGATAAAACTGAATGAAGGGCAAATGAAACGAGAATGAAATTGCACAGATTTTGGATCGTTAAGGCGATTAGTGCTTAATGTATTTATGTCGTTTGTTTAAATTGTATTATTTGAAATAAATTTAATCTGAGAAATATATGGTTTTTTATTAGACCACTGTGTTAAAAATACATATTCGGTGATGATGGATGATGTCAATTTTTAACAGAAGCAAAGCATTGTTGACGTAAAGTGAAATACGATTTAAATAATATCCAACAATGTGGGGCGGATTATATGGCGCCATATCTTACGATAACTTATATGAAAAGATATACCAAGTTACCTATACTTACATAAAAAAAACATTAATCGCAATATGTTTTCTTATTTACCTATTAAGAACCACGCTTATATTTCTGCTTCTATCTATTTTTGAATGTAGAAAAATTTCCGACTCGTAAGTTTCCAAACAGTGATCCTCCTGTCAATGATGTTTCAATATAATAATTGATTTGTAGATATGAAACAAATAAAAATGTTTTTGTTTTTTCTTGCACTACTTGTATTTATTCTTTTGTGCAATTACGGCATTATATATATATATATATATATATATATATATATATACATATATATATATATATATATATATATATATATATATAATTGTTATTGAATGATTCCTTTCTCTTACTTTTATTATAAGGAATCTCCCCAGTTTAAACGGCTAAATATGCGTAATATTACTAAATTTAGTAAAAAAATATTTATTTAGATACGTAAGTAATACTTGTAAGAATTTTCATTTTAACATATATCTTAATTTTATTATTCTTTTATAAGCAACCGAGATTCAAGTCGGAGAAACGTTTTTCTTAAAGAATGACAATTGCAGAAATAATCTTGTCACTAAGGAGACGATAAAGCTCTGTGAAGATGGAAAAATTATGTAATTTTTTTGGAAAACATTTTAGCCAAGTTCGCATGCGTGCTACTTTTTTCCGAAACCTATTGGTTTACGATTAAAATTGAGCGTCCATAACTAGTTAAATCTAGTTAATTGGCAAATAAAATTAGACGAATTAAAAGTAAATTTATTTTCTTCTAAAATTTCAACGAATTAAAAGAATTAGTAATGCTATTAAAGATTAGAATAGAATTGGTATAATATAGATTTATTAATATCGCGAAATCTATTTTTAATATTAAATACGTCTCTGAATATATTACAAAAAAAATATATTTAAAGTCCTTAGCCCATTGAAACGATATCCCGCACTATACACTGAATTAAAAAAATCTGAGTGTTTAATTTGTCGACCCTGATATTTTAGGTGTCACTTGTTAAGATGTGTGTCGATTAATGTTTTATAATTATGCCAAATTTCAAGTCAGAAAATTCAAATTCGGCATAGTAGGGATATCGATAAAAATGACTATGACAGATAGACTTATAACGATTCCATTTTTTCTTCTGATGTACTAAGCCCTAAAAACACCGTTATTTCAAATTAAAGTATCTTGAACAGGATAGTAAGAGAAAATTTAGAAATTTCACGAAAAATAGTATTATAAGTGTTTTTAATGCATATCGTTAACTGAAGTTATATTTAAATCGGTTCTTCTACTTTATTATTTGGTTTGTGTCTCATCAAATATGAACTTTTGAAACTTCTATGATGTTATTATATAATTTATATAATTATTTAAATTTCAAACAAATTTGTCACCATTTTTGTATTCCAATAGGTTACAAAAATAACCTTTAAATTTTTAAAAACCAAATAGCTATGTCGATATTTATAGTGTTAAAATATATGTTAATATTTCTAATGGAATCGAAGTTTTTACGTCAATGTGCACAGATACACAGAGACACGTTGAGTAAGAATGATTTGTCTGCCAATAAAGAACTTAGTAATATAAATACATAAGATTCGAGCCTCGAGCCATTTGTTTTCTGAAGTTTTATTTAGTTAAATGAAACGTTTTTTTTGTCTGATTTATTTCTATGTGTTACAGTGTGCATGATTATTTTTCTTTCCAATAATTTTCCAGCAATCGTCATTTGTAAATCCAGAATACTTACCCAATGTAAGTCATCTGACTTTTTATGTATTGAGACGGATATGAATAACTACCGACTTTTGTGGAAAGAAATCGGTGGTAAAATTTTAATCGACATAAGACACACATTTAATCGACTAAATTCATACGCGGCATTGAGTAAAGCTGATGGAAACATCTGATGCAACCACAACCTTCCAATCGGCGAGAGTCGATCCGAATAACTCGGATCATTATGTAGGATCGGTTTTTAAGAAAGCGAGCGCGTTAAACTATGCGGTATGATGTGTTCTGTTTCCTCTGACTATTTTTGGACGTTTTTATTGTGCGTAATTCATACAATCCCGCATATGATATAGTTTGTTCATTCCTCGTTACCGTTAATATCGTGTAAATCTTTTTCTAAAAATATCTCATTACGTTATTTAACACTTTTTTTGTTTTTAAAGCGACATAATTTCGCAAAAGAATAAATACAAGTAGTGCAAGAAAGAACAAAAATATTTATATGTTTCATATTTACAAATCAATTATTATTTTGAAACATCATTGACAGGAGGATCGCTGTTTGGAAACTTACGTGTCGGACATTTTTCCACATTCAAAAATAGATAGAAGCAGAAATATAAGCGTGGTTCTTAATAGGTAAATAAGAGATGATATTGCGAATAATGCTTTTTTTCATGTAAGTATAGGTAACTTGGTATATCTTTTCATATAAGTTATCGTAAGATATGGCGCCATATAATCCGCCCCACATTGTTGAATATTATTTAAATAGTATTTCACTTTAGGTCAACAATGCTTTGCTTCTGTTAAAAATTGACGTCATTCATCATCACCGAATATGTATTTTTAACACAGTGGTCTAATAAAAAACCATATAATTCCCAGATTAAATTTATTTCAAATAATACAATTTAAACAAACGATATACACACATTAAGCACTAATCGCCTTAACGATTCAAATTCTATGTGTTTTCATTTTCCTTTAATTCAGTTTCGTTTCTCATTAGTCCTGTCGTTGCTAATTATCATAGAAGGGTAGGTATCTTTTGGTTTTTGTATATTTAAGCATTTCCCATTATGTTTGAAATTACAAATGACTTCTAAGGTCGTGATAATTTTGTGGATATAATTGAATTTTCGAACCAATTTATACAAATTACAAATGTAAAAAAACTCATTTGCTAAAAAAATATCAAAATAGATTAAAAATTAATATTTGACGCTATATCTTTCCAGTTAAATTTTTCAGACAAGATAATGGAGAGTCCACATAAAGTATAATAATATTTAATAAAGATAAGTAAAGCACTACAAATCACACGATATTGGAGTTTGAAAAGTATCCATAAAACTTTATTAAAACTTTATGGATACTTTTCAAACTTTTTTATAAAACTGTTCTGTAAATATCTCTTATGTGAATATAGACAAGCATAAAATTATTCAGCAAACTCACTCCAACTTTTCGCCGTGTTAATAATACATAAACGTTATGCAGACATTAATAATACATAAACGTTATGCAGACTTTGGATAACAGAATACTAATTTTAAATAAATAATCATTTAAATTAAAAAAACAATCCGGGACACTTTGTTTAAGATTAAAAATAATTGGTTACCAAAAAACATATAATTTGGACGTAATCATAAGTTTTTAGTACTGCAATATTTTTACGGGGATATTTTCTTATTAATAAACTCGTTCACGAAATAAAACTGGTAACGAGGTGCGTATTTGGTGCGAACGCGCATGCCATAACGAAAGAGGATCGCATTTAATTCTCGTCATCTTCCGTTTTTTTGGGTTTTATTGAAAGCCATATTTTTACAATACTTACACAGGGTTTGCGTTATATTTGTTAGTACCGCCATTACCGTTTTTGTAATTTATGTCTAGTTTTATGGCATACTTTCTTTGAAATTTGTCGGTTCCATTAAATATACGGTTATTATAATTGTCTTCATATCTTCGTTTGTATTATGTTGGGATTTTGAAAATACAATAATGAGTTGGCATATTACTATGAAGTCAAATAAATTCAAATGACAAACGCTCTCCTTTGTTTACATCGTGGAAATAAAAATTATTTTGTTCCCTTTAGTTGATTTTAAACATTAGTTTTTCGCTTTTTTAAAAACCTCTCGCATCATTTGTAGATAAAGAAGCTAATTCATTCAGTTTCCCTTTATTCAGTCCATTTTACTTAAAATAGTCTAAAATTTTGTCTTAAATGTTTATTTTTACAGAATGTTTTTGTTTCATTCCACTTATCCAATTTTATATCGTGTGGCTAGCTTCATAATTAAAAATTTACGAAATCAGAAGCAAAATGGACTTCAATGGCTACAATTTTTAGACAATATCTATTAGCAATCTTTGAAAATTAGGCTGATTTTAGTTAATATACAGCAATGACTTTTTGCAACAGTGGATGAAAATTTTGAATTTGGATGTGAGATATAATGTGCTTACACAAATTTTCTGATATATTTTATCTGCCTTTCTATACATTCGGATGTGTGCTGTGCAATTTGCATAAACTAATTACGTATTTATATATTCACTAACTTTTTAGTTTGTTGTTAGATCAAATGAGGGATGGTCAGTGTTGTCTGGAGATACTAAGAAGTTAAGTACAGTTTTATTAAGGAATATGTACGTTAGGAAGTTAGGTAAGGAATATGTAGGAATATGTTAGGAATATTTCAGGCATTTTTTATGCGATAGATATATATGAGACGATTTAGGAGTTTTCTTTCCTTTTTAAGATTTTGTACCACGAAAGAAAAAAATTAATTTTCATAAGAAAAATCACCTGTATACCTGCCCGTTTATTATTCCAACTGTCTTATTTTAAACCACTTAACGTACTACCTTAAAATTTGATATAGTAATAAAATATATTGATCGACAAATATTTTAACACAACTTATTAAAAAGCTCATATTTCAATAAGCTAACGTAAATAACGTAAGCTAACGTAATAAGCTAACGTAAAATATTTAAGTGGAAATTTCAGGGGCAAATTAAGGACTTGAAATATTTTTTTATGTATAGTATGGATTATCATTTCATAAAATTCTACTTCCTTATTTCTGATAATACTTACCCTAAAATTATGAAAAAATAGGATTTTTAGAAGCCAGTATAAAGTTTTTAGGGAAACAATAGTGATTATCCTATACCTTATAATATTTTAAATGTGTTCCACGTTTTAACGTCCATTGAAAATATATTAAGTAACATATATAGGTTGCAAAGCATTAGTATTTGTAAATAGTGTAACATAATTACTACGTACACATATAAGTTTATAAGAGCTTAAATGTGTGCAGAGCCCTCGTGGTGCGAGTCCTACTCGTGCACGATAGATTGTTTAACTAACCTAATCATATTTTGGAAACCACATTAATGTAGGAAAATCTTTCAACTTTTATTAAGTAACATTTAAATGAAAAAAGAACTATTCGTCAATTTTTTCTTTGTTTTTGAATGAAAAATTATAGATTTCTAGAGGTAATACTGTATCTTATATTATTCTGTCACATACCTTTTCCGTGCTACTTAAATAAACACTTGTTCACTGACATAGGTTATTTTTCATAACTTCGTAGTTTTGTCTTTTCATGTCAACGTTCACAATTTGTTTCACGTTGGGACGTCTTGCTGTGCTCTAATGTAGATTTTACAGTATTTCATAAGTGTCTAAGTCGCGTCATATTTTATTTATATATTATTCTATAGTATGTTTTACTAAATGATAGGTATCAAAACATCTTCAACAATAAACATCAAAATATGAAGCGGTTTTTTCAAAGTCTATAAAATGGTGTCGGTTTTAGAAAAAAGAAATGCAACATATTGTGTACTCAAATTGAAGTATGTAAATATTTATTAAGTTTTTATTTTCATTTAAATGCTTCACTCTCAAAACTCAACTTTATTATCCATAGATTTTTTAAAGTCGTTCTTTTACTATTCCGTTTTTAGGTTTAGGAAGATAAAGTAGTAAACATTTCATATAACACAATTTTTCACCGATAATGTTCAAAGATTTTTTAACTTTAGTTAGAAAGCATTATACTTTTAAAATTCTCAATAAGAAACCATTTATATTAGAAACAAATAATTCGGTAATTTATTCCACATGGGCTGATTTTAACACCCGTCTCCCTCCCCTCTCCCCCTGTGATCCTTCAGTCTGTAGCTGCCCATTTTCCATGCGGCGAATAGTTTGTCGATTTCCACGCAAGATTTTATAACCGTAGCTTTAATACCAATTTTGGTAGCAAGATACTATTTATGGTACGTGTATACTAGTAATAGCTTTAGTGACTTCCAAGATAAATTAATTTGTGTTATAATTTTCATGGAAATTCAAACAATTTCATTGATATTGTATTCTATATCTCAATGTCACCTTCTTTCAAATGACATTGCAGAATAACCTCCTCATTGACGCTTTATTGGAGCATAAAAACACAATTTTTATTGGATATTATATAGATATTTACAAAGTTTTTGGAACCATTGAATATATTTTTCGCTATTATCTATCTATATATATATATATATATATATATATATATATATATATATATATTAATATATATATATATATATATTTGTGTATTATTCCCTGCTTCGGTAGTAACTACAGAGAAAACATGTTTTCTTTATTTTTTTTGTTTCGAATACCCGATGACTTGTTTTAAATAGCCAGGTCAAATTTTAGAATTGTAATTAATAATATTCTACAAAAATATATTTAATTTGTATGTTATGTGATAATTTAAATATTATGATATATGAAAGTGTTCAATATTATTTTTTAGGAAACATGTTTATTTCTCAAGTTAGTAGGAATTAATGTCTTTCAGTTTGTTGTTATATTCACTCATATCATTTATTATTTATAATCGGAAGATAGTAATTTTTAGTACATAATTGAATTAAAGTATAACTGTCGTTCCCTTAATTTATTTAATGTAGAGTTTAAAAAACATATGTACGTAACAATGTTGTGTGTGTTTAAATAAAATGTCTATTGATGAAACGTGGTGAAAATATCTCATTCCGTTATTTAAAACTTATTTTGTTTTTAAAGCGACGTAATTTCGCAAAATAATAAATACAAGTAGTGCAAGAAAAAAGAAAAACATTTTTATGTGTTTCATATTTACAAATCAATTATTATTTTGAAACATCATTGACAGGAGAATCGCTGTTTGGAAACTAACCAGTCGGATGTTTTTAAACATTCAAAAATAGATAGATTCAGAAATAAGCGTGATTCTTAATAGGTAAATAAGAAAGCATATTGTGATTAATGTCTTTTTTATGTAAGTATATGTAACTTGGTATATCTTTTCATATAAGTTATCGTAAGATATGGCGCCATATAATCCGCTTCATATTGTTGGATATTATTTAAATCGTATTTCACTTTACGTCAACAATGCTTTGCTTCTGTTAAAAATTGACGTCATTCATCATCACCGAATATGTATTTTTAACACAGTGGTCTAATAAAAAACCATATAATTCCCATATTAAATTTATTTCCAATAATACAATTTAAACACACGACATAAACACATTAAGCACTAATCGCCTTACCGATTCAAATTCTATGCGTTTTGATCTCTGTTTCATTTTCCCTTAATTCAATTTGGTTTCTCATTAGCCCTGTCGTTGCTAATTATCATAGCAGGGTAGGTATCTTTTGCTTTTTGTATATTTAAGCATTTCCTATTATGTTTGAAATTACAAATGACTTCTAAGGTCGTGATAATTTTGTGGATATAATTCTTGTAACTGGTAATTTTCGAATGAATAAAATTTTCGAATCAATTTATACAAATTACAAATGAAAAAAAAAACTCATTTGTTAAAAAAATATCAAAATAGATTAAAAATTAATATTTTACGCTATATCTTTCCAGTTAAATTTTTCGCTCAGACAAGATAATGGAGAGTCCACATAAAGTATAATAATAATTAATAAAGATAAGAAAAGCACTACAAATCACGTGAAATTGGAGTTTGAAAAATATCCATAAAACTTTATTATCGACGCAGTTTTCTTTACAATGAACGAAAAACTTTTCTGTAAATAATTTTTATATGAATATAGACAAGCATAAAATTATTCAGCAAACTCACTCCAACTTTTCGCCGTGTTAGGCATATTAATAATACATAAATGTTATGCAGACTTTGGATAACAGAATAATAATTTTAAATAAATAATCATTTTAATTAAAAAAACAATTCGAGACAATTTGTTTAAATTTAAAAATAATTGGGTACCAAAAAACTTATAATTTGGACATAATCATAAGTTTTTAGTACTGCAATATATTTACGGGGATATTTTCTTATTAATAAACTCGTTCACGAAATAAAACTGGCTTGCCATAACGAAAGAGGATCACATTTAATTCGCGTCATCTTCCGTTTTTTTGTGTTTTATTGAAAGCCATATTTTTACAATACTTACACAGGGTTTTCGTTATATTTGTTAGTATCACCTTGCCGTTTTTGTAATTTATGTCTAGTTTTATGGCATACTTTCTTTGAAATTTGTCGGTTCCATTAAATATACGGTTATTATAATTGTCTTAATATCTTCGTTTGTATTATGTTGGGATTTTGAAACTACAATAATGAGTTGGCATATTTCTATGAAGTCTAATAATCTCAAATGACAAACCTTTCCTTTGTTTACATCGTGTAAAATAAAAATTATTTTGTTTCCTTTAGTCTTTTTTAAACATTAGTTTTTAGCTTTTTTAAAAACGTTTATTTGTTATAAATGTTTATTTTTACAGAATGTTCTTTGTTTCATTCCACTTGTCCAATTTTATATCGTGTGGCTAGCTTAATAATTAAAAAAATACGCAATGAGAAGCAAAATGGACTTCAATGGTTACAATTTTCAGACAATATCTATTAGCAATCTTCGAAAATTAGGCTGATTTTCGTTAATATACAGCAATGACTTTTTGCAACAGTGGATAAAAATTTTGAATTTGGATGTGAGATATAATGTGTTCACACAAATTTTTTGATATATTTCGTCAGCCTTTCCGTACATTCGGATGTGTGCTGTGCAATTTGCATAAATTAATTACGTATTTATATATTCACTAACTTTGAGTTTGTTGTTAGATCAAATGAGGTATGTTCAGTGTTGTCTGGAGATACTAAGAAGTTAAGTACAATTTTATTAAGGAACATGTAGGTTAGGAAGTTAGGTAAGGAATATGTAGGAATATGTTAGGAAGATTTCAGGCATTTTTTCTGCGATAGATATATATGAGACGATTTAGGAGTTTTCTTTCCTTTTTAGGATTTTGTACCACGAAAGAAAAAAATTAATTTTCATAAGATAAATCACCCGTATATCTGCCCGTTTATTATTCCAACTGCCTTATTTTAAACCACTTGACGTACTACCTTAAAATTTTATATAGTAATAAAATATATTGATCGACACATATTTTAACACAACTTATTAATCATCCCATATTTGAATAAGCTTAAAAATATTTAAGTGGAAATTTTAGAGGCAAATTAATGACTTGAAATATTTTTTTATGTATAGTATAGATTATCATTTCATAAAATTCCACTTCCTTATTTCTAAAAATACTTACCCTAAAATTATGAAAAAATAGGATTTTTAGAAGCCAGTATAAAGTTTTTAGGGAAACAATAGTGATTATGCTGTACCTTATAATATTTTTAAACGTGTTCCACGTTTTAACGTCCATTGAAAATATATTTGGTAACGTATTTAGGTTGCAAAGATGTAAATAGTTTAACATAATTACTACTTACACATATAAGTTTATAAGAGCTTAAATGTGTGCAGAGCCCTCGTGGTGCGAGTCCTACTCGTGCATGATAGATTGTTTAACTAACCTAATCATATGTTGGAAACCATATTAATGTAGGAAAATCTTTCAACTTTTATTAAGTAACATTTAAGTGGAAAAAGGACTATTCGTAAATGTTTTCTTTGTTTTTAAATGAAAAATTATAGATTTCTAGAGATAATACTGTATCTCATATTATTCTGTCACATACCTTTTACGTGCTACTTAAATAAACACTTGTTCACTGACATATGTTATTTTTCATGACTCCGTAGCTTTTCGTGTCAACGTTCACAATTTGTTTCACATCGGGACGTCTTGCTGTGCTCTAATGTAGATTTTACAGTATTTTATAAGTGTCTAAGTCTCGTCATATTTTATTTATATTATTCTATAGTATGTTTTACTTAATGATAGGTATCAAAATATCTTCAACAATACATATCAAAATATGAAGCGATTTTTTCAAAGTCTATAAAATGGTGTCGGTTTGAGAAAAAAAAAATCCAAAGTATTGTGTATTCAAATTGAAGTATGTAAATATTTATTAAGTTTTTCTTTTCATTTAAATGCACCACTATCAAAACTCAACTTTATTATCCATAGATTTTTTTAAAGTCGTTCTTTTACTATTCCGTTTTTAGGTTTATGAAGATAAAGTAGTAAACATTTCACATAACACTTATACAAAAAAATTTTACCGATAATGGTCAAAGATTTTTGAACTTTAGTTAGGAAGCATTATACTTTAGAAATTTTCTATAAGAAGCCATTTATATAAGAAACAAATAATTCGTTAATTTATTCCACATGGGCTGATTTTAACACCCTTCACCCTGCCCGCTCCCTCGGGCTCCTTCAGTCTGCAGCTGCCCATTATCCGTGCGGCGAATAGTTTGTCAATTTCCAGGCAAGTTTTTATCACCGTAGCTTTAATACCAATTTTGGTAGCAAGATACTATTTATGGTACGTGTATACTATTAATAGCTTTAGTGACTTCCAAGATAAATTAATTTGTGTTATAATTTTCATGAAAATTCAAACAATTTCATTGATATCGTATTCTATATCTCAATGTCACTTTCTTTCAAATGATATGGCAGAATAACCTCCTTATTGACGATTTAATGCAGCATAAAAACACAATTTTTATTGAGTATAATATAGATATTTACAAAGTTTTTGGAACCATTGAATACATTTTTCGTTATTATCTATATATATATATATATATATATATATATATATATATATATATACATATATATATATATATATATATATATGTATGTGTGTGTGTGTGTGTCTATTATTCCCTGTTTCGGTAGTAACTACAGAGAAAACATGTTTTCTTTATTTTTTTTGTTTCGAATACCCGATGATTTGTTTTAAATAGCCAGGTCTAATTTTAGAATTGTAATTAATAATATTCTAAAGAAATATATTTAATTTGTATGTTATGTGATAATTTAAAAATTATGATATATATAAAAGTGTTCAATATTACTTTTTAGGAAACATGTTTATTTCTCAAGTTAGTAGGAATTCATGTCTTTCAGTTTGTTATTATATTCATTCACATCATTTATTATTTGTAGTCAGAAGATAGTAATTTTTAATACATAATTGAATGATATAACTGTCGTTCCCTAAATTTATTAAATGTAGAGTTTAAAAAATATCTGTACGTAACAATGTTGTGTGTGTTTAAATAAAAGGTCTATTGACGAAACATAGATTATACATTTATAAGTATGTACATAATCCATTAATTATTTCTAACTTATTAATGGAATAAAATTTGGAGGTAAAATGAGGTAAAAGGATTGACGTTAAATTTAAAGATTTTTTAAACTTAAAATGGAAAATTGACGAGAAAATTATAAAACCGAAAACCAAAAAAAAAAACGTAGTCATTAGAATCAATTTAAACTTTATTCGTGTTAATTTAATAAGGAAAGAAGCTTTACATTCACTGCTATTGTTTTTGTAATCTTGTTTATGAAAATATGGCAAAAAAAAATAATACCAAATTCTTTGACTCTTTGACTAATCGAGGAATTATATCATTCCGAATATAATAATATCATTCCGAACTTCTGGAGGAATTATATCATTCCGAATGAGCTTTGCTTTTATATTTAAAAAATATGAAGCTTTAACTGCTATACTACTATAATAGGATGATGTGAAATCAATCACTTTACCTAAAAATTGCACTAAAATATTTACTCATTCCCAGAGCTGACGAAATGAAAGTTTCACTTTCATTGCTCGTTGAAACTTTACTAACATAGTTACAACCTATTCGTCATTGGGCGATCGTACGGGTTTGGCTACATTAACGTACTGTTATATCCTGTACTTGCTAGCAGTAATGCTTACACAGCACCTGTCTCACGATTCTTGTATCAACATGATAAGGGCATCCGGCTGCCAGAGTATTGCATTACCATGACAAGCTCTGTTCCCAGGCCCGTCAGCAAACTCCACTCCCAGATGCATCAGCATTTCTTATCCTTTATAAACCCTGGACCGAAGCTTAACGAGGTTCAGATAATCACAGTTCAATCCAGTCCTTAGTCCGCGTCAGTCGTAATCCAGATACAAGCGCGATCAAAGTCTAACTAAATATTTTATAAAATATAATAATTGTTATAATTCGTTTAAATAATAATATCTAAAAAATAAATTGTTTTTTTTTTATATTAAAACTTAAAGTCGTCATAACATTTTGGTGGCAGCTTAAGGGATTTCAAAGAAATCCGGGAAAACGCCTCATCAACTAAATCTTCATACTTACAACTACTATCATCGAAAAAAGGAACCAACGAAGTACCAGTCGAAAAACCACAAACTTCGCAGAGGAACCCCGAAAATTCGTCAAATCAGAAAACATAAAATATTATCAATCTACACCAACTGAGTCAGCATCATAAGAGTTCTCATCCACTAACATAACAAGGTGCATCGAACAGTCAACGCCAACAGCGCATCTCTTTCAAGAATCTACTTCAAAGCCCAACATCGCCACACCGAGCATCAGCATCTCAAATGTGGACTACGCATCTCATAATTCTGTAAGCCTGTAATTTACTTATAATAATTGTTTTACTATTTTAAATTGTTCCATAAATTTTCAAATCATATAATCCGAATCACATTATCAACATTTAACAAGTTATTTCGTATTGTTAAAGTCAATTGTTAATTTAATTAATTTGTTTTAACTAGTTTTTATTATTATTATTATTTTTTTAAATACTGTTTAACTAACTTTACACTCCACAAGGTCCTATTAAGCAAGTCAAGTTGTACCACATTATAATTAATTGTAACTAATCGCGTAATCTATTTGTACCAAAATATGTCTCGGGACGAAAGAAACGTTAGAAGCGCCACAGACGCACAGTCGAATACAGAGAACATTCCCCTTAGCATAATTTTACAATTCATCAAACCTTACGACGGCTCGCGCGAAAATTTAAATGCATTTCTCACAAATTGCACAAATGCAATAAATCTAGCATCCCCTCCTCAAGATGATATAGTTTTTAAATTCATACTCAGCCAACTACAGGGCAAAGCAGCAATCGCGTCTTCCATTAAGGAATTTGAAAATTGGGCTTCTTTAAAAGAATTTCTGAAAAATCAATTCGGGGAACGCAAACACTACGCCCATCTTCTTACAGATTTACAAGCTTGTAAACAAGAGTCTCACGAGTCCATAAGTCAATTTTCTCTGCGCGTTGAGACGTGCCTCTCCAAACTTTTGACCGAGGTAACCATATCCAATAACGTCAAGGGAGAACTCAAGGGTCGATTAGCGGCAATGGAAGACCTGGCCCTGAATACTTTCATTATGGGTGTTCACCCACAGATTTCTAACGTAATCCGGTGTCGAGATACCAGAAATTTAAATGAAGCAATAAACCTCGCCGTTTCAGAAGAAAAAATTCAGCAATATCTATACTCACAAAAACCCTACATCCTAAAGCCAAAACCTGCTGAGCGAATATCGCCCAATTTAAATTTTAAAAATAACTCGCCGAAATCAAATAATCCTTATACCCCGCACTCCCCTAAAGATATACCCTTTTGTCGTTACTGTAAAAAGTTAGGTCACACTCTCGAAGTGTGTCGTTTAAGAAAATATAACAATGATAAATTTCGATCCGGGCCTAGTAATTTCAATTCGGGACAATCACCCACTTACGGACAGAAACCAAATTTTAATTTTAAACCCCGCATAAATTTCATAAAAGAAGACGACGACTCTTTTAATACAAATATAGGCGTCGACACCATCGATAATTTAAACCAATAAATGTCTCACCAAGGTGTCGTGCGAGACTAACCTTTTCCAAAATCGACACCCCTTTTAATATTTCTAATAAGACCAACGGACAGGGTAACCAGCCCCAAACTCACGGTCAATCAAAAATTATTTCAAATAAGACCAACGGACAGGGTAACCAGCCCCAAACTCACGGTCAATCAAAAATTAATTCAAATAAGACCAACGGACAGGGTAACCAGCCCCAAACTCACGGTCAATCAAAAATTAACTCAAATAAGGCCAACGGACAGGGTAATCAGCCCCAAACTCACGGCCAACTAAACACAATCCAGATTGGTAATGAACCCCAATATAATAGTCATAAAATTGTTAAAACACATAAAACGAACACATCCGATACTTCAACTACTCTCACTACACAGTCTACTAATACCGTTTCTAATGAAAGGAAAAATAATAATAAAATCACACAAAACATCGATTCACAAACAGAAAATTCAAACACTTCCGAAATGGTATACGAAATCGCTTCCAACCACTCCAAAAAACGTTTACCGTATATTACCCTAAAAACAACCCTGTCTTCTCACCCCTTATCATTTTTAGTAGATACTGGTTCATCTGTATGTTTAATAAAAAAATCTTCAATACAAACTTTGCCTACTCTAAATTCAAACAAAATAAAACTAAGAGGTATCGATACATCTAACGAAACTACCAATACCTTGGGCTCATTCGACTTACAATTATTTCCGGAAAACCAACCAAGAAAACCATATAAATTTCACGTAGTTGACAAAATTAATTTAGATTACGATGGCATTTTAGGTAACGATTTAATGACCGACTCAGAATGTATCATTGATTATAATACTAGTACACTAAAAATAAATAACTCTAATATACAGTTGCAATTCACCGAACCCGTGTACACCATTCCTCCCCGCACTGAAACAATAATCGAATGTTCGGTATCCAATCCCGAAATTAAAGAAGGCATAGTACTCGATCAGCACATTTCCGAATCTCTCCTCATAGCAAATTGTATAGTCCAAGTAAAAGGTAATAACCGGGTAAACATTTCTGTTGTGAATACTTCTGAAAAATCTGTTTCAGTCAATTCCGATTTAAAATTACACCTCACCCCCCTGAAAACTGAAACCTGCTTATCAATTAATACAAATTTTTCCTCGCCAACTCACTCAACGAACTCACTTCAACGTACTAACGACGTTTTAAATCTACTCCGAATTTCGCATCCCAATAACGAAGAAATTAATTCCTTATACGATGTATGTTCCCAATATTCCGATATATTTTACCTGCCTTCAGATCAATTAAGTAAAACCAATGCCGTTGCGCATGAAATTAAGACAACTTCAAATATACCAATCCATACCAAATCCTATAGATTTCCCGAATGTCACAAACAAGAAGTGAACGGTCAAATAAATAAAATGTTGAACCAGGGTATAATTAAACCCTCTATGTCACCTTGGTCATCTCCTATTTGGATAGTTTCAAAAAAATTAGACGCTTCAAACGAAAGGAAATGGCGAGTAGTTATCGACTACAGAAAATTAAATGACATCACTATTGGCGATTCTTACCCGATACCTCAAATTTCCGAAATCCTCGATCAATTAGGCAAGAGTAAATATTTTTCAACTCTCGATCTCGCTTCTGGGTTTCATCAGATTCCCATGTCTGCTGAAGACGCTTCGAAAACCGCATTTAGTGTTCCTCAAGGACACTTCGAATTTACGCGTATGCCATTTGGGCTGAAAAACGCGCCCTCCACCTTTCAGCGACTTATGAATTCTGCTCTCTCCGGCCTTCAAGGCATTCGATGCTTTGTCTATCTAGACGACATCGTCATCTATTCCTATGACCTGAAATCACACATAGATAACTTATCTACTGTCTTTGAACGATTACGAAATTTCAACCTTAAACTTCAACCCGATAAATGCGAATTTCTACGCAGAGAAGTCGCTTATTTAGGCCACATAATAACTGAACGGGGTGTGAAACCGAATCCTGAAAAAATTAAATCAGTCAATGAATTTCCAATACCCAAATCGCCAAAAGACGTTAAATCTTTTCTTGGTCTCGTATCTTATTATCGAAGATTCATTCCCGACTTTTCAAAATTAGCAAAACCTCTTACAACCCTTCTGAAAAAAGATATAACATTTCTATGGGAAAACGAGCAACAGCTTGCCTTCGAAACTTTAAAATCTAAATTAACCTCTGCTCCTTTACTTGCTTATCCAGATTTTACGAAACCTTTTATACTAACCTGTCACGCATCTAATTACGCTATCAGCGCGATTCTTTCGCAAGGGGAAATCGGCAAAGACCGACCCATTGCATATACTTCTCGAACACTTAATAAATGTGAATGCAATCTCAACACGACAGAAAAGGAGTTGTTAGCCATCATATTTGGTTGTAAAACCTTCCGACCATATCTCTTTGGCCGTACATTTGATATTGTTACCGACCACCGCCCTCTTAAATGGTTATTTAATCACAAGGACCCAAGTAGTAAACTTCAACGTTGGCGTTTGAAATTAGAAGAATATGATTACAGAATTGTTTATAGAAAAGGAAAACTAAACTCTGCGGCTGACGCTCTCTCTCGTTACCCTGTAAACCCTATTCAACCCGATAACACCGATACTAATATTCCATCTCTAAACCCTTCTGAACCCATTATAATAGAACCTCCCTCTGACCCTGAAAATCTTGATCCTTTAGTTAATGACGACATCCTCGATGAGTCATATTCCAAATTCCTGAAATCCTTATCGGAAAATTCACACTTCAATACAATCATAATCGAATACAACGACAACCTACTGAAAACACAACAAAAATCAATTGCATTTCCAGTACCCCTAGATTTAGATGAAAGCACGCCATACATCGAGGAAATCCTAGGAAATTATGAAAATTCTCAAGAACTGATGAAATCAGAAAGAACACTACACTCTCACGCTACACTGAAAATTAATAATAAAACATACTATCTGCTATTTACTAAAGTTCATCATTTCGATTCTTGCTCATACACGGACATGTTCGAAACTCTGAAAAACTTAAGAAATGAATTACTGATATGTTCTAGTGAACCTATAAAGGAATTAGCAATTTCAGATTTTAGAAACCCCTTCGACAAACACTCATATTTAAAATTGTATAACATTATTTCATATTTATTCCATAACACTGATATACGAATACACATATATAAAAACCTAATTATATTCCCCTCACTTAAAGAAATACCCAAAATCTTGAAAGAAAATCACGACATTCCCGTCGCCGGACACCTCGGCTCGACTAGAATGTATAATAGAATAAGAGAACAGTACCACTGGAAAAATATGCGAACAGATATTGAAAATTATGTAAAGAAATGTTCCTCGTGCCAAGTAAATAAGGCACTGAGAAAAGTAAATCGCGCACCTATGCAAATCACTAGCACATCCACCGCCCCATTCCAACGATTGGCCCTAGATATAGTGGGACCCTTACCTGAATCCGGAGAAACAAAGATCCAATATATCCTAACACTACAAGACGACCTTACAAAATTTTCAGCAGCCTATCCTATTCGAAGCACCACCGCTGAAGAAACTAGCGAGTGCTTAGTACATTTTATATCTTTATTTGGTATACCCAAAACAATCCTAACCGATCAAGGTACCAATTTCACATCAGATCTTTTTAAAAGAACCTGTGATTTCCTAAAAATAAAACAATCATGGGCATCGCCATATCACCCACAGACCCAAGGAGCCTTAGAACGTAGCCATTCCACCCTCAAAGAATATTTAAAATCATACATTAATGATAACCAAGATAATTGGTCAAGATACGTTTATACCGCGATGCTAGCTTACAACACTGTCATACATTCAACCACTCACTACTCCCCTTATGAACTATTGTTCGGTCATAAGCCATTTATACCTAATTCTATTTACGATACTACCCCTGACGCCACTTACCCCGACTACATAAAAATGCTACAACACCGTCTTAAGTATTCCAGGGAAAAAGCCCTCGAAAGCATTCAAACATCAAAAGAAAACTCAAAAACCTACTATGACTCTCACTCCCGTCTCGTAAAGTATCAAGTTGGAGACTACGTCTATCTCAGAAACCACCTCAGGCTGCGCAAAGCCCTTTCCCCTATTTGGAAAGGTCCCTATAAAGTTATCAAAATAAATGGGCGAAATTCTTTAACCTTATTAATTAACCGTCGCCATGTCGTTCACCACTATGATGAAGTAAAGCTCGCAAGAAAAAATGACGCTACCCCATCTTAAATAATATTTAATTATTTTTATCTTTAGTTTATTATATCCTTTACTAATATTTCTACTATTTAGATATATATACATAAATAATTTTATACACATCTTTTATACAACTTTTACAAATAATCGCCTTTACATTTACAATTTACACATGTTACAGTGCCATCGTCCAGGCACATGCAGATTTTATACAACCGATAAACAGCAGCCCTGGTATATACTTTGATCCTGTCGGCTCATTAAAACTCATCAATGACCACCTCAGTGTGGTTATTCCTATTGATATCTCCTTTATAAAGCCACACCTAGATAATATGAACACTATCTTCGGAACGGTAAGGTTTCTTTGCAAACAAAACGATATCTTTAACAATATGGAGTGCCATAATCTCATTCAACCTCTCTCTACACGTTATTATGATATGATCAATAATTTCGATTCTATATCCCATTTAATTTCAACACGATCTAAACGCTCAGCCTGGTTCGGCGGTGTTGGAACCGTCTTCAAACACATTTTTGGTACATTAGATGAAGATGACGCTATTAAATATAATAACGCTATTCAAAACGTAGAAACAGACCAAAGAATGTTAGCAAAACACGTAAAGGAAAATATTCTAATTACATCGACAACCCTGTCCGCTTTTCAAGAAATACTAAATAAAATAAATATTAATGAACAAAGTTTGAATAGCGCTGTCGAGAATATTGCATTAAGTTTGAAAAACTTGACTATTGTATCTAATAAATTATTATTGAAAGCTAAATTCATGGAATTATTAAACATGCTAGAAAATAGTCTACTCACATTATCTTTCAAAATTGAAGACATAATAAACGCCGTTATGTTCAGTAAAAATAACGTCTTGTATCCGTCAATTATTTCACCAAAACAACTCTATCAAGACCTAGTGGATAATTATAGATTTATACCTAGCTTTAAGTTGTTACCTGTATCATTAGATTTAGATCATATTCACATCTTAATTAACATATCTGAAATGTTGAGTTATTATTCTAATAATAAAATTGTATTTGTATTAAGGATACCATTAGTTAATGTACTAGAATTTGATCTGTATCATAATCTACCATTACCTGTAGCATATAATGAAACAAACCCCAAAACCTATGTAACCATAATCCCTTCATCTAGATATATTGGTGTAACTAGAGATAAGAATTATTTTTGTAACTTAGAAAATCTAAGAAATTGTAAAATTATTAACAATCAATTTTATTTATGTGACATGACTAATGTTTACTCTAGCTCTGCTAACCCAACATGCGAAAGTGAAATGATTTCTAAGGTTGTAACTTCCATTCCAAAACAATGTGAAACTAAATTTCTTTCCGGAAATTTGGAAATTTGGCAACAACTAGAAAATGGTAAATGGATTTTCATCATTTCTCAAAAAACAAAAATTTCAATTGACTGCCCTAAAGAAAATGTTTATGAAAATGATATAATAGGCACTGGTATAGTTGATATACCGTCTGAATGTTATGGATATTTTAAAGAAAGACAATTACTTGCCAAATCCGATATTAAAATAAAAGCAAACCCAGTTAACTTAAACTTTGACATAATGAAAGATACTTGTTGCAATACATTGAAATTTGAAGGAATAAAATTTGATACACCAGCTGTAAAAATAAAGAATATTAACTTAGACTCTTTTAAAGAAAATGACAAAATATTCAAAGAAATCACGAGTAATTTAGACCTAATAGGTAAACCTCACATTTTAGAATATGGGCAATATTATTCATATACTACTATTTGTATACTCTTAAGTATAGTATTCTTTATTAGCTATAAGATTTATAATTGTAAACTTAAATGTAAAAAATATCTAGTTAGATCTGCGCCTAACTCGAATAATATAGAATCCGAACATGTCTCTGAAACAAGCTCAGTCAACCTCCCAATCCCAATACCTAGAATCAGAACCTCAATGACATAAACTTACACAAGGGTGTAAGTTTACTCCTAAACAGGGGAGTTGTTATATCCTGTACTTGCTAGCAGTAATGCTTACACAGCACCTGTCTCACGATTCTTGTATCAACATGATAAGGGCATCCGGCTGCCAGAGTATTGCATTACCATGACAAGCTCTGTTCCCAGGCCCGTCAGCAAACTCCACTCCCAGATGCATCAGCATTTCTTATCCTTTATAAACCCTGGACCGAAGCTTAACGAGGTTCAGATAATCACAGTTCAATCCAGTCCTTAGTCCGCGTCAGTCGTAATCCAGATACAAGCGCGATCAAAGTCTAACTAAATATTTTATAAAATATAATAATTGTTATAATTCGTTTAAATAATAATATCTAAAAAATAAATTGTTTTTTTTTTATATTAAAACTTAAAGTCGTCATAACAGAACGCATCGAATTGGCGAAGATTGTCCATACTCAAAAGTATGTAAATTATTTACAATTGAAACTAAGCATTTAATTTTATAACAATAAGCATTCGAAATATTAAATGCATTATAAATGGAGTATATTACTTGAGTTATAGTTTGTATTTGAGATAATATTTTGAAAAACTTTCAATTGCACATTGATATCGTGTTACTTATATTTTTAATTTAACAAAATTTAAAATTATATACATATATAAACACTTTATTCACGACGTCTTTCCTTTTCGTTTGGTGTATTTTTCTGAAATTTGACATTTACAAGACCACACTTACACAAGATTTGGATGATGCCTGGTATTATCATCATTGTAGTCTTCCAAAATTAAATATAATATTAATTTATAAGTAAATTATTAATATAACGTTTTATGCTACTTCTTTGGAATATATCTGTTTCATTAAATAACCAAATTTTACGCTTTTCTTTATAGCTTTATTAATTTAACCGTTGATTTTTACTTGATGTTTTATGCAACATATCTTATAAATTAATAACGCTCAATTTATTATACCTTCGAGAGAATGTATCTTATTTCATTGATTTTTTATAAAGCATATATTCATATATTGGTCACATAACGTAAATAGAGACAAATGGTAAGCATACTTAAACCTTCAAAGAACTTTTTGAAATTTTCCTACTCGTTTTAAAATTAGATGCCTTCTTACTTTTTCGTATCTCCTTATTTCAGACCTTTTGAAGAGATCCTTTTTTGACACGATCTAAACTGTATTTTTCCTTTTCTTTTATAATTACCAACTAGCATTTTCAGGAAAAGAAGATCGGCGCGTTGATTTGTACGTAAAATTATCGTGTCTTTCATTATCACTTCCTTTTTTTTAAGACATCACCATGTCAATATTTATCTCGTTTCAGAAGAAGCTTATAATTATTTGGAGCCAATTTTTCTTCTATATTCTTCACACCTTTCTTACGGGAACTCCTATATCAATATAGAGTCTACATTATTACGATATAAACTTTTCAAATTAAGGGAAAAATATTATGCCAAATATTGAATTCTCGCAAAATATTCTGTTTGCATTTCACAGAATTATTTCGTCATATTTATATTTAGACCTGTGTTTATAATTATTGACATTAATGTAATAATATCCATACCTTAGCTCTTTTACGCTGCGAAGTTAATTATAGATTTCTTGTCGCAACCCCAAACCCTCCAGTTCAGTAGATATTATTTTTCTGACTATGTATGATATACTGTTGTTAATTTTTTTTTCTATTTCATAAATTAATTCACATTTTTGTGGAAGGTATACAAATAATTATAAAAATAGTTAAGTTATATGTTTACGGGTAATGAAGCGATAGCACTTGGCTTAATAAGTGCTTCTAAATTTAGCCGCAATCATATCAGCTCATAATTACATTACTTGGTTTGGCAAAGCCATATAAATTAACATATCTCTTATTTATTTCTATTTTGTTCGAATAGTAGAATCACACGCTCTCTCATATTTACACATTTTATCTCTCTAATTGATATTAAAATTTCCATGTCAGTTTTTCTTTCTTGTTTTCCATTTTAGTAACAAACCTCTGTTTTATGTCTTGAATAGATTGCGTATTATTTGTTATAAGTTTTTCATAAATGGGTGTGTAGTATTCACAGAATTCTTTTTCCTTTCATCCCTCTATTAAAGGGGATTTCTAATACGAGAGCATGTAACTTGCGTGATAATTAATAATAATACTATCGAAATCTCGGAAAATCTTAAGTTCTCAAAAATAAGGTAGACTGTAAATCACGGTTAATATATCGGCAACAACTTTTTGTAAAGATGAATGAAAATCTTTTCAAAAATTTATGTGTAAATTCTAACGAAATTTACATAGATTTTTCGTTATTATTCCCGCATTTTTTAATTTTTTATTGTGAATAGAATAAATTAATTATTTACTTATAACTTTGTACAGGTCTTTTGTTCATTGTATGATAAAATATGAGGCATTTAATTTCACATTAAGTCAAAGAATGTTTTCGTGGTAAGAAAACTTTAAAGATGTGATACAAACGAGCGAGATATTATGGTTACTTTCGTTCCTTGCTTTCTGAAAGAAACATTCTAGATTTCTGAAAGTAATATTGTGGTTCATATTATCCTATCTCATCTCTTTATTGTACAATGTAAATAAGTACTAGTTTACGTGCATGAATCCTTTGCTACAATTTTGTACCTTTATGTATTAAGGTTCAAAATTTGATTCATAGATATAACTATATGTAAGTACCTTATTGTATTCTAGACTAGATTTCCAGTTATTTTTTTTTTAAATTTAATATATTATAATACTTATTGGGACAAATGTCTACATATGAAAGTTTTATTTTTTTACTTTATACCCTACTGAAGATCATTTTGCATAAGTATATATTTAAACATCTGACAATTTTCTTATGTTTTTAAAATGAAATTGAAGGAAAAATTTTCTGAAGCAACAAACATTTTGCGTAGAAATTTAAAGCATTTAAATATTTATTATGTATTTTATTCAACTAACACGCTATTATTGATGGATTTTTTAAATATTTTTTTGCGATTCCGTTTTTAGCTTTATGATAAAAATTTTTAGCTTTTTGAAATAAAATCTGTTAAATAAACAAAAATCCTGGAAAAATGTAGGAGTTCTTAACTGCGGTTGCTTATAATCAGAACATTGCGATTATTTATGATTAATAATTAATCAAATATTAATGAATTATAGGACATTAATTATACTTTACCACCATATTTTCTAATTTTACTTTACTGCAGCAGTTTTCTTTTCATTGACGTAAGGGTTATTGGTATAGATTGCCCAATACCGAATTTCATTAAAAAGGTTTTTGAAAATCAAGAGCTGCTACTGTGTGCAATCAACTGATACTGTGCTATAGATGGTGCCTTATGAAAAATAATTAAATGTGTAGATATAGTTTAAAAATATATCAAAGAGTAAAGTAATTTTATGGTCATATTCAGAAGATTTCTATATTAACCTATGTTTGAATGCATACTATACTTGGAATAATTTTTCTCCATTCACACTATCTACTTATTATCGCCTTACGACGTGATATGCTCTTAATGGTTCCGGTTGTCTATTTTTGACAGCTCCAAACATATTTGTCGAGATTTTTTAATATTCTATTTCATTTATCCATATTATTTGTCCTTTTTTCTTAGTCTAGTTTTATCTTACTGATTTAATTTTTTTACGTTTAGAGCGTTACTTGTTACTATTTTCTCAAAATTTATCTAATATTTTTTCAACATTTTCTGATATGTCTCGCTTATATCTTTATTACTGTTAGGTATCCATCGAGATATCTTATGTATAAATATTTACATCGTAATTAAATGAACCTATTAAAATTCATTTACGTATCTTTTAGACTATGGAAATTGGTCTCTAATTGGCCACTGCAATATAAAAGTCATATACAAACCGATAGACTCTCCAAAGAGGAATACGCCCAAGAGAACAACCCCAATATGATATTAATTAACAGGCATCCACATTGTATTTTCCATAACTAAAGTCGCAGCAAAATCTTGGAAAGCGTCTGGAACTGCTAACAAATGAGGTCCATTTTTCACATCAAGGCTACACCCATAACATGCCCCGACCATCACGTGACCATCTTGGTGGTTGCAGCGCCTTGGAAACCAATCCATTGGACCACAGGACGTCAAATTGATGATCTGTTTAGGAAGGGTATTGGGTAAATGAATGGTATCTTCAAGCAGTTTTAGTACCATGTTAAGTTTAGCACTTCTTAAATAGCAAATTTTGGAGCCTTTTGTATCTGAGCCATACTAATTTTTAAGCAGTATTTAAGACAAATCCTCAAAATAATGGATAAATACAGATGTCCAAAATGAAAATAATCCAAGGAGTTCGGTTCTTTATAAGTAAATAAAAATAAATGAGTGGTTATAATTACTTATCAAAAATGATTTAACATATTTATTAAAAACTATTTCTCTTTCTTTTATTGCCAACCACTATTTGTCTATAATCTTAACATGATAATATATAATTTTGGGTATCGCTATTAGATAGCTACAGTTATTTCTTTTTTAATATATGTTTTTGATTTAATTAAGCATCTATATTTATATATTAGTAAATCAAATATCATTCCCATCTGTTGGACTGCATTTTTCAAATCTTTGAATTTTATTAATATTTAATAATAATAACGTTTTAAAACCTTTTGATTCTTAAACGTATTTCAACATTTTTCTTTTATTTCCGAAAGAAATCTGTACTAGAGGAGATTTTGTCAAAAAGTGGCAACTTTATTGAATTGTTTATAATTAATGTGTCATGTTATTAAAATGTTGGTCGTTCGTCGATTGAAAAACCTTTTTAGCTTTCTTCCGACTTCTCTCAAAGGAGGCAAAGTTGCCAGTCTTATATTTCAATGAAATTAATAATTGTAGTTCTTTTAAAGTTATATAATAAATACAAATAAATGCATTTATCGTTGTTATGTAATGAAAAAAGTTTTATCAAAGCCACAATACAAACTCAGACTTTATAAATATGTTAATCACAAAAGCACAAACAAATATTGCTGTCATCTCAAAAACCAGCAGCGTGGAGCTCTACAACTCATACCGTTGAACACTGCCATGTACTTATCTAAATCGCCCTTTCTTAGTTAAAACATTATGAAAATTGTCATGGTGAATAATTTTCACGCTTTTTTATTGTAAAATGACAACTACTCAACAGCCACTTCGATGAAATTTCCCACAGGAACTTGCTACAGATACATGAGTAATTGTTGGTTAGGTATAAAGGTGTAATTTAGTCTTGAATTGGTGTTTGGAATTTGGAGGAGAGATTCACGGACATAAATGCGTATGCATTGGGTATTCGAGTTTAGTGAAACGAAATATTTTTCGATTATCTTAATGGAATTGTTATAAAAAGTTGCCTTATATTAATGAAAAGATATTTCTGATCTAATTTTATAATTCGAGGAGTTCTTGGTATAACGTAGGGCCTTGAGTATACCTGACATAGTAATCTTGTAATATAATTGCAATAGTTTACCGCTACCAAATTTGGCATCCGTATATACCGTTAGTATAATAAATATATATGCTCTCTGTTGACAGTGGTTCCGCACACATGAAATATTAATACCACAAAGCGTATGCTTAGATATTTGCCACTTAATTAAGCCTAATCGGTTGTAGTTCATGATCAAAATTAAAATATTAAGTGTTTTAACTCGAGAAATAACTTTATTCCGTAGGATGAAAGTGGGTGTTTTTGTTAAAAAAATAATTTTTTTTTAATTCAACTTGTCAATAGACAGCGCAATGTGTATATATAAAGTACTTATTATTAGTTATATTAAGACAGTGCAATGAGTTCATAGGTTTAGACACAAATTCAATAATTTTATTCGAAAATCCACTCGAGCGATGCTACGAGTTAAAAGCTGGTAATGAATATTTTTAAGCTATATCACATAAGGAGAACTCATAAAAAAATTTTTTCTCTTACGTATTTTACGTTACATATGTTGGCTTTTTTCAAGTATTTTATCGTAATAATCGAATGAAACTTTTGTTCTCCAAACTATAATGTATTATGGTGGTTGGAATAATAGAACTAAGAATCATTTTCCTGGCGAATTGTGAATGTGTTGGAATCGTTTGCATTGCTGTGTATATGTTCCCTTTCAATTTTGAACAGCTGCCTATTTAAAATATTTAAATATATAATATCAGTGTGCGATTTCAGAGTTAAAGTTTTTTTATTTAAGATATAAAAACCCATGTAACTATTGTTATTAAAATATGTATATTATGAAGTTCATTTTAAAATTCTAAATCAGACAAAAATGTAATCATACTGATTAGATGATAAGAGTCTGAGTTAGATGATAAGAGTTCGGAACCATCAACTTTTTAGGACATTCAAGGCAATCGACATCAAGTAAAACTTATTAAATAACATATCGTGATTATTTTGAAAGTTAAAATATTTAGAATCTTGAATATATTTAGCGTTAATTTTGTATAAATTCATTATTCACAATTAAATGAAACTACGTTATGTAGTATTATTTCTACTTTGTTTAATTTCTTTACCACGACCTAGGTTTCGTTGTATTATATTAAAGAATAAAGAGAAATTCCGCCCCGCCGCCAGTTAAAATCTGGTAATAGTTTTTAAAATATTCGCAAATAGGCTACAGTTGAATATTTTTATTAATATCGTTTCTAATTAGTTAGTTTCTGTATTTCTGTCGAAGAAACTATATAAATAGACTGGTATATTTTTGTTATATTTGTATTAAATTCACATTTCATGAACACCGTATACCGCAGGATAACGGAGTCTACGAAAGAGACAAATTTTTACGACTGAAGATTCATTAGAAACGTTAAACGAAAAGATGCAGTTTCTGTTAAAAATTGCGGGTGCACAGTTTCTATTAAAACTTTAAGTTTATGGCAACTAACTTGCTGGACATAAAATTTTCAAAATTGTATTATTTTTAAAAAGTTACGTAAAGTGTTTAAAGTCGTATAATTTTGAAGGTATTTTCAATATTTTTACTTCTGTGAATGATATTTTAGCCAATAAATTCTCATTGTAAAAAGTGACATTATTTGTAAATATGTTACTTTTTACAATAAAATAGCAATTATATATACCTTTAAATGATTAATTCGCAGCACAATTTATAAATTTGCAAAGAACACTCACAACGCATTTTCCATCCGTACTTTACAAGTTTTTGTATTATTATTTAGTTGAATGACCACCTGAAAAGGTGATCTTGGTTTCGATTTAATAACGACGAAAAAAGGATCATTCAATTTCGAAAAACACGTATAAAAAATTAATACATATATTTTGAGTCACGGAATGAGAGCGATAAGGCAAAGAATATGTTTCCATGATCTCTAATACAAAATGTTACGTTAAAAATAATATAAGAAATGTCTAATTATATGAGTTTTCAAAACATTTTTTGTATTATTTTAGGTAGGAAGTATACAGAACGTTAAATATAAATTTAAAAAAAATATCACTTCCCCCTATTATTGATACAAGAATAAGGTTTGTGGTAGCTGCAATATTTTTTTGCGGTAAGGCCATCAGCTAATCGTAAAGAATAATTGAATTTTATTTGCTAATAATATAGGTAAACGCCTGCTTATCCTGATATAAATAAATATTAACTATCGCCTCGATAAATCAATCTAAGTAGTAACTGAAATTGTCTAGGTATCTATCGAGCATCTGAAACTAATTTGCGTAACATATTATTTAATATATGCACCAGATGAATAGTATTCGAAATACACTCTTTCAAGTGTTGAAAGCTAGATTTTCTTCTGAAATTGATGTTACATTTCACCTTCTATATTAATTGATTTTCATATTGACATTGATGCTCTGGAGCTAGTATAAAATTAAAGAAAAGTGTACATAACAGTCACAATGTGCTCATATTGATTTTTGGTATTTAACAGGTTCACGTTAACTAAATAGGAAATTTTATGTAACGATGTCTAAACAAATCTGTAAAAAGTAATACCTGACTTAAGTTATCATTTCAACACTGAATAAATGCGTAAATAGATTAGTATTCCCATTGTCACTATAAAATTCCTCTTTCAAGTTAAACAATAAAAAAATCTTTTAAGAAGTTATATAACTAAAATTTGATTAACGATAAAACAGCATAATAATATATAAATGAAACAGTAGTTAGAAATATATACGGTAATAGTAATACACGTGGTATATATGTTTAATTATCCTTTGTTAAAGAAGTAAATGAATTCATTTATATTGGCTAACTGTATTTAGAATCACTTTCTATAAACCCAACATAAAATAATATGTAGCCTTACATTTTACAGGAATTAAATGCTGGGAATTTCAATCTATCTTTAATTAGAAATAATTTTTAACGATTGTTCCTACTTATTTGAATAAAGAGATAATTTTAGAATTTGTATTAAGAAAGCTTACTTGAAAATATTTAAACTTCAAATTGTTAAAAGTTACGCCCAATTTACTAAGTATCGGCTTCATATACCAAAGGCTATGTATACGAGAAAATTTTGTTAAGGTAAAGTTAGCAATGTAATTTAAAACGATAAGCGATTAAATAATTGGGGCAAAATTCGCGAGTCCTATGAGGATACCAGCTTGTGAAATTCCTTCAAAATAATATTTTAATTACATTTATGATGGTATTGTTTACATATCACATATATTTCCTAATTACTGATAGATTTTTTATAATCCCACAGTAAAACTTGGAAGTCAAAAATTTCTTTGCGCGTTAGATTTATTGTATGAATTTAAAAATGTTTTAAAAGATGTATAAAATAATTCGTTTCTTTCTATTTGAATGACATTTTTATCCCATTAGTTTTCACTCAATAAATTTTCCTGCTTTCTTGAGTGAAGATCGATGGGATAAAAATGCCCTACAGGAAAACCATAAATGAGTTAGTGTAAAGACATTAGAAGGACAGCTTGTCTGAAATGGATTTAGTTGACACAGAATAGAAAGAACTGGCATAGACTAATGGAAGCCTACATTGAAATAGTAGAAAAGGGCTAAGAAGAAGAAAAAGAGAATTTCCCCGTTCAGGTTGTTGAAAATTAAATGTATTAGATATATTTAAGTGCGTCAGAATTGAATATATAAATTTACAGCGTTGTTACTTTAGGTTTTATGAAAAATTCATCAATCAGGTAATAATTATTTGAGTACTTCGAGCATTTTAGTGTGGCCTATAATTTTCATTAAAATTTCAAGAATTTAATTAATACCTTATTCTAAATCTTCATGTCATTTTCTTTGAAATTTTGTAGCAAGGTACACACAGCTAATAGCTCGGCGTTGTAGTATAAAAAATACATTTTTATTGGATTTGGCTATGATGATTCAGGAAACCGTTGACATCATTAAATTAATTTAACATTATACTATATTGTGCCCTGCTCCAATATTAGCGCCATAAAAATATACAAATAATGTCAAAAATAGACACTATTTTTGTTATGTATTTTTTTATTAAAAACACTTTTTGTTAAAGAAAATTATGGTCTTCCTTTTATTTTTCAAAGTAAATAAATAATATGTTTTTATTTGTTACCTTAGTAAAATTTTAGACGGCAAATGAGGTAAAAAACCAAATTATTCTGTGTTGTTCTTTTAACCAAAAATCAAAAGTTCGACAGAAAATTGTGAAAAGGAAACCAAAAAATTCATTACCATTAGTATAATTATCGATTTTATTCGCATCCTTTTATTAAGCAAGGAAGCTTACATTTGCTCTTCTGGTTTTTGTTATCGGTTAAAAGCTTTGTCTTAACATTCAGTGTTCGAAATATATCAAGCTTCAAATAATCTGTACCACAAATATACATGGAAGTGGACAAAATACTCTAACTTTTAAACTTTAATAATTGCAACAAAATTATTTATTTATTCTGAGGGCCGATAAGATAGAATTTGAACAAACAGCCGTTGAAACTTTATTAACATACATATGTCCTTGTCACCTGAGTTATTGCATAGGTTTCATTAGATTCGCTTTCGCATTGAATACGCAAAGATAGATGAGCTTCCTTAAAGTAAGTCAATTTTCCACATTTCAAACTAAGTTTTTAATATTTTTCTAACAAATATTTAAAAAATTATAAACGATACATATTAATGTTAGACATAGCTTACATTTGCAACTAACATTCTAAAAAATTGACAGTTGCGCTTAGAAAATTTTTGAGTTTCAGTGGTACTTGTACTCCTCCTATAAATTTTTCAATTAATATTTTTATTTATTTTTATTGTTACCTTGTTTTGATAATTCCTTTATTTTCTTTTATTTTCAGATTTTAGTCATCTGTTTGAAGGAAATGAAGTTTTCAATATATATTTCTGAGTAGGGAACATGCATAGTTTTAAAAAAGAAAGATTTTTAGTTATTGCTTAAAAAATGCATTTTGAGTTTTGTACATAGTGGTGTGTAGTGTACAAAACTCATATGTTATGAGTTTTGTACACACCACTAACTACTGTGACGTCATCCCTTCTGCTGTCCCTGATATTCTATCTGCGTCCTTAACGTTTACAACAACGCCCATCGTGTCAATAATTTAAATGTCCAATATAATTTGTTTTCACTGAAAATGGATAAATTGGTATATCTTTCAACTACAGAATAGGAACTAGTACCAATGTACTGTAACTTCAATATGTAATGTCCGTAAAATGAAACTTATAAATTCTTGTTTTGGGCCTGCGTATGAATCCACATCAATGTGGCATCTAGTCCAAATATTCTACTTATATACTGTATCTACTAATAAAAATTTAAAAAAAAATGATTGTAATCTGTAATGAGGTTCCAATGATAATTAATCCTCAAAAGGAGTCAGTGTTTTAAAAATCACTTCGAAATAAGTTGTAAACAATTATGTAATATAAGAGGAAAATAGTTTTTTCCTTTTTTTCTCACTTGAGGGATAAATCATATAACACATTACATTTTTTGTTAATTACAAACGCCACTCGCAATGGCATTTAATAAAAAATTCAATTTGAAAAACTGTTGCTGAGACACACCACAAAAATTCATGATCAAATTTGAAATGTAATTTCATGGATTTCTTTGGAAAAAAAATTGTAATTTGTACGGTAAATTACTTTTAAAACCCTTTTAATTCAAAACAGGGTTTAGTTTAAGTTTTATTTTAAGTAAAACAAAATCAGCGAAAACTCAATTTCAATAAAGTACACGTACTAGGAAGAACTTTTATTTTTTCAAAAATAAACACTCAAAAAGTATATGAGTAATAGGGTTAGAAGTTATATTAAAATCACATCCTAAATAATAAATCTCAATGCAGCAAAAAATTAAAAATATTCATTACTCAACCGGGTTGAAAATAAGTAGCAATATCCAAAGTAATTTTAATGCGAGGTCACTGTAGCTTAGAGGTAAAGAACAGAGCGCATCATCATTTTTTATATGAATTCATAAAAGATATTTTGATACTAAAATTGGTATCCTGTTAATCTATTCACAAGTTGAGAAATATTAATGCAGAAAGTTTGCCTTGAGAGAATGATATTGAAATCTGAAGGCTATCATTTAAATTAGTATCTTTCACCTATCGAAGATATCCATCAATGCTAGATTGGTAGCTGACAGCGATTTGATAATTTGAAAGGTTTTGCTTGTTAGTTATGGTCTATTTTATTGGTTTAAAATTCATGAAGTGTTATAATTCAGTTTTAATATACTGACTATTGATTGGTTTCACAATTCAATAACCGTTCAGATGGATTTTACCGATCCTTTGTATATCATAGCATGTGAATCATCATCTCAGAATTAAAGTCACGTATATTAATTTTGGGCGGCGTAAAGTTGGAATCGGTTGCTAGTTTACTGTACATTTTTTATTGTTACAGTAATGTAGGAGCCGATTGCAACTTTGCGTCACCAAAAAGCAATTTTAGCCGCTTTTAGTTCTCTTTTCGATAATTTCCCAATAAATAGAACAACACAGAAAGAGGTGTTTGTTTATTTCCATCTGAGAAAAACCAATAAAAATTTTCTCATTCTGAAATTTTAATTATATTTATTCATAAAAACCAATAAAAATTTTCTCATTCTGAAATTTTAATTATATTTATTCATAAATTTCTATTAAATTTTAGTATTTTTAGGGACTGAAACATTAAAAATCTTTTTTAGCAAACATCTAGAGGCCAATAGGAATCTATCTATTAAATTGAATAGTAATAGGCTCAATAACTCTAGAAATTTCGTAAATACTCAGTCGGTGAATGAGATAGCTACGTTTTACAGGTATAGATTTTCAATAAGTACTAATACAAAATTAGGTATCTTGATATTCGTGTTATTTATAGAAATTTTAGTAGTGAAACTGTCCTATCTCTAAAAACAAACCTAAAATTACATTGTCTATGTCTCTTTTTCCATATAACTTGATCAAAATAATTTTGTATTATGTATTAACATGAAGTCTTTATACTGTTTTTTTTTCATATTTTTAACATGGTGGTTAACAAGTCAGAAAGATACAGGAATTTATTTTAGAATACTCCTCCAGTGATACTCCACTCACTATGATGTGATATATGGAGGCATAGATGGATGAAATGAAATTGTAAGACTAAATAATGTTTTGACTACCTGGCTACGAAACTCTTAAAAATAGACCTCTTTTGATTTAGGAAACAATTCCCCTATTCTCATATTTATATATATATTTACATATATATATATATATATATATACATATATGTGTGTATATATATATATATATATACATATATATCTCATAACTCTGTTCGTTATATATCAAGCAAAATAGTTCAATACATCGATGACACAAAAATAACGGTTCATTTTGGGTGAATTTAACGAAACTCTTCGCTGGTCAAAGTTCAACATGAATTACTACGAAATTAACGCTAAATATATTCAATATTAATAGTGTATTATATTATTTTCATCGTGACGCATACAAGTAGATTGTCTTAAAACCTGTAGAAAAGATATAAAACGAACATGGGAGTGTATATTTAGTAATCTTGTGATAGAATAAGTCAATATTTCATCTGCTTTTATTGTTATTGAATAACGGTTGCGGTGGCTGGACGTTTGATACACTGACGCAGAAAAATAAAGATCTCGAATTCGTAATATTTGTAATGGACTTTGTTCTGCTGATTGATTTTTATTACAAGAAAGGACAGCGAAGGCATCTACTTTGTAATTTCGTGTTAACTTTGTTCAATATTATTTGGTTTAGTAATTTAAGTATTATATAAATTAAAGTAAACATATGTAATTTTGCATAAACTAGCGTGACCCGTGCGAAGTCTTCGCATTATAAATTATTCAACTCAATTTAATAAATCAAAATTGATTGCAGGTATTCAATTCATTTCTAATTTTGCACACTGCTTATTACGTTTTTATTCCATTATGAAGCTCAGATGACAGATCAAATAAATATTTTACTAAAATTGACATATAGAGGCGCAAGTATCAAAAGCATTGAGCTAAAGCGCCACTTTATTTATGCGTGAGTGGATTTTAAATTAAACAAAAATTTTACCGACCGTCAATCATATTGACGTTGAGCCGTTAGATGGCAGCATTGCTGTTTTGTGTATATAATTTTAATAATTAATTAATTTGCAAAAACAATAACAATAATAAATTTTTTAGTTGTGGATGCCGGTAGAGCAAGCAATTATCTATAAAATGATATATAATTTATGTGTATTAGTTGTGAGGTTTTTTCTAAAAAGGGAGAGTAACATCTTAACCTTAGCGTATTAATATATATGATGATGATAAGGTACGTAAGCATACGTAATATATATCTATAATCTACTTATATTTAACAATATTTTTTCTTATCTCATATTTAAAATTAAATAACTACTTAACAAATCTATTTTTTCTATATTTTTCTAAGACTAAATGGGACATTTTGATTTATATCAGATTCAAAAAAACAATTTGAAAAAAATATTTGTTGAGATATTTTTTCCTTTTCTGAATATCAAACAAACAAACAAAGCGCAACAAATTAGATACTCCAGATAAATGTATTTTAGTAATAATTTTCGAGATAAATGGAGGTCGGTCTTTTGTAACTATGCCGAATTTCATATTTTGAGAGACATGTTATTCACTTTGTAATTGTTTCCATCATTTATTTTTTTGGTTCGTACCCTCAAATAATCATAAAAACGTTAAATGAAACACAAACATCCGGTGTAACGTAAATAGTAACTTTATAATCGTACATGGAAACACTACCACGCGACTATAATTCTGTTGTATTTTTTATACAGACTCTTCGTATACAATGCAATAGTAATAAATTAGTCGATAGAATTTCCCAAAATAAATCCAACCGAATGAGACAATTTATAAACAGATTTTCTTAGAGTCAAACCGAATTGCCTAATAAGAATAAATGTTACCTTGTAAAAATATTGATATCTCACCAAAAACATTAATGTGAAGAAGGAACCAAATTTCACAAAAGATAATAAATAATCAATGTAAAATTCTATTCCAAAAGGAAAAATCTCTCCTAAATTTGGAGCGATTTAAACTCTTGAAAACCTACTTAAACTTGATGAAGTAAGGCGAGACAAAAGACCATCGGCAAATTTAGGAACTTTTTTCGTACCAAAACTCATCATCTAGGTATGAATCTATTTTTAGTAATTTTATTTCTCCTTCATATTTTCTGGGCTATTTAATTATCTGTTATTGTTACATTTTTTTTCCATCGTTAATATTGTCTACGGTATTACCGTAATTTTTCGCTAAAAACTTTTAATATTTCCAATTTTCTTTCTCAATTCTCCTTGGAATTTTACGTTGTATAACGGGCTAAGTCAAAAATTGTTAAACGTGAAGAGCTGTAGCATTTTCACATTAAATTGTAATTCACGTCTAATTTTTCTTTATGATCTAAATCTACGTTTATTTAAATTTCAAGGTATAAATGACATGATTGTTAAATACAAGAGTATATTATCAACTTTCCCTCGTATGCTATCTCATTGTTATATTATAAATATTACATTTTTATGTGTTTAGCTTAATTTTATCATAAAAATTAAGCCACTATAATAACTTATAGACTCGAATTTATGCATAAATTTCTTGGTTCAAGACGTACGTGATATATTTCCTTCAATTTTGTATTTATTAGTAGCACAAGTCAATGTCTGTTATATATACTTCTTCTGCTTCCATTATTTTGAATGTGAATTTTTTCACATCCGAATAATTAGTTATGAGGTTAAGGATTTGAAATTAATTGAACTTTTTCCGATTTTATTAAATTATCGTGTTATATGATGCCTTCATTTCTGTTTCATCAGAATTACAAAGATCAGGCACGAATGCATAGAATCCAAAACACCATAGAAGGCGACACCGAAATTATCGACCTGAATTTCAAACTAATGCCCGTACTGCCTCAAATATAGCTAACGCACGTATGCTCAGACAGTTGAGGTGGTATTTGATGAGCTTGGATTAAGTATGGATATGAAGTCTGTTTTTGATGCTTAAACTTTTTCTGCTTAACCTTAATTCAAATAAAATAACCTTATTCGATACTGTAATTTCTTTTTTTACTTTTTTTGTATTATCTTGATTAGAGCATTTTCATTAACTTATAAGTTATATAATAAACTCATTGAAATGTGTATAAAATTAAAACAAATTATCGTTAATATTAACAAAACCCTCCTTTCATTAATATGAAATTTTAATTTTTACAATCATCCTGCTGGTCGAACCGTTAATTAAGAACTTTTTATCTGTAATTCCATGTAGGTATTTCTTAATGTGATCATATAGGGTTTTCAGAATGATTTCGGCGTTTAATATAATTATCAGCATGATAATAACTTCTATCAAATCTCAAATCCCCTTTATTTTGTGTCCCAAATCGAAGTAATTTCCAAGATACGGATGTTAGGTATGGCGAAATCTATAATGTGGACGGTCTCGTTTCTTATATCAACTACTACAATATAGGGTCGATTATGTTATTATATGCCATCTTTTTGAAACCGATACGAGTACAGCTTTAGGATCATATTTTCAAAGATTGATTGGAAAAAATATTTGAATTACAAGGTTTGTGTTTCATCCAAATTGTATCTAATGGCAAAATATCTTATGTATGATTTTGGCCATATAAATATGGTGCTTCATATATTCTCGTGTGCAAGAATCCTAACTCATAATATTACTCAATTATGAAATGGAATAACCAATAGGGATATATATCAATTTAACATCTTCTCATGCCTTGATGTACTAACTGTTGCTTGAATGTTGCTTATGTAAAAATTTATAATGGGATTTCGTTTATTACAATTATTATTTTAAATAATAATTTTCCGATAAGTGTCATTTTGGTCACTTTTATTCCAATATAAATATGAAAAAGATTTTTCAAAACACACATTATGTACATCGGCATTTAAAATAATTTTTTTTATTACAAGTATTAGTACTTTACAAAGTCGCCTGAAATACATAAATCAAGTACTTTGAATCTAATCGTTCCGTACAAAGTCAAAAGTTCCAAAGCAAGAAATGGCACAAACAATACAGTATCTCCCCACAAATCCTTCGTCTAATTCCAAAATCAATAAACACAAACAAACTCTCATTCAACTTGCCTTTGAGTGCGGTAATACGTTTGAATTAAAGCTCTGTTTTGTAAATAAACGTTAACAAGTTTAAGTTGCGTAAATCTTGCGGTTTCTCTTAGTACTAGTTGACATAAATGTTCTGTTTGTATCTACTTAGAAATATTTTATTGGAGAAGTGGGATAAAATACCGAAGTCATATGTACCAAGTAGAAATATGCCTTTTAGTATTTAATATTTTACAGCGATTGCGTGAAAGCGAAAGATTGTGAAATGCTTTATTAATAACATTTCACTTATACACATGATGATGATAAGCAAGAACGTACCTATGATAATTGCAATCCTATTTTTCATATTTTTTTAAATTTTAATTCCGTAATCTATTTTTTTACTCGAATTAAAAAAAAAATAGGAAGCCTGCGCAGTTACATAAGTTTTTTTATCTCTATATGTTATAAAATATAATACGTCTCCATTTTGAATTTTCTCTCCGTCTTTATAAATACCGACTCTCTCAAAACTTGAGAAATCGTATGTTAATATTTATACCATTTTCTTTATTATATTATTCGCCGTGTATTATTTTATTTTTGCTGTATTAAAATTTAAACAAGTTTTTAGAATAACTAGTCATATTTTATATTAAAATAAACTATATCTGTATCGAATCAATACCGTTCAATTGAAAAACATTTAAACAGATGAAAAACATTTTGACTTTCGGATATTTAAGATTTATATATCATAACATTTTATATTTAGATAAAATCTGTGGTTCTTCATTAAATTTTTAACACCATTATCAAAACCAAAATGGCCTTTCTGTAAAAAGGAACAGGCATATTTTTACAGCAAAAGAAAAATGATTTTTTAACATACCTTTAAATATTATTAGAACTGGCTTCTAGTAATAAATGCTTTAAACATTACTGTGAAGCATGTCAACAAATAATACTTGTTTTTTTGGAAAACTGGACATTTTTAATATAAGATTAATTAATATGTATTAATGCGATATTTGTGCACGTGATATATTGAAAAATTGTGAAAATTCTAGGAGGACATGCATTTTTATAGTAATCTCTTGTAATTAATATATAATATATGCTCTCATTTTTCTAGTCGACGACGTCGATATTTGTACCTGATCTGATTGTGTCGCAACGCCTTTTCATCAATCATGATACTGAATTGAACGTTTTGCCTTCTTCACTCGAGACACATACGTAATAATATTATGTCATATAAATATTGCGCTATTTAAGGTTCACGTAACGCCTAATTAAAAAAAAATTTTTATTTTACGGTAAAAACTTTGGGTCTTGTTCAACAGTAATTATGCTATTTCTCGAGTCAAGAAGTATCTATGAGAAATGTCTATTTAAGGCTTAACAAAAATCTGTAAAGTCCTTACTCCATTGAAGAGTAAACGTAAAAATTCAGTTGAGATCAGCTTTTATAAAAACAAAAATTTAAATAACAATCTAATTTTCAGTTGAAACTAATTTAATCACTAATGAATTATATTCGAATGAAACTTTCTTCACCTTATTCAACATAAAAAAGGCATTATCAATATTATTTGCAGTTGCACACCTCAAAGTTACATGAACTTCTCCTGACGAGGAATTACACAAGGAACAAAATGAGCATTTAAATGATATTGATACTCAAGATATCGTCGCTGTACCACACCCAAAAATTTAAATAATTATCAATAGGAAATAAAATATTCATTAATAAATGCGATAGAAGTATTATACAAATTAAATATATACACTACTACATATTGACTTGCAAATAAATTTTTCATATCTCTAGTTTAATATTTTGTTCCTTGTGCACTTTATATTAAGAAAATAACTTTCAAATTCGAATAATCATGCTATTCATTCCCTTAATTAAAAATATATGATCTTAAAAAAAAACGATGTCATATCTCATCTCCGCTTAAATGTCTCATATATAAGTGATTACAAGCATGCAAGATGTTCCACCCTTTCAAATTAAGAGACGCCGCACATTCTTGACGAACACCGAAAGACCGAACATTCCACCTTCTCTATGTAATATTCCACGGGTGTTTGGGTCAAGCGCTTTGTGCGGGATGGGTTGGATCATCGTGATATTTTACTAGGTAAGGGTATATTGTAGAGAGCATAATGTTTAATATTGTCGCCTAAGTTTCAATTAGAGTCTTAAGGGTAAATATTACTCTAAAATGTCCATCTTTCCAAAAATTCGACATACTAAAGTCGCCTATGGTAAATACATATATCTCTTTAATTGCACTTTTCAAGAAAGCGTAGGAAAAACAAAGTATTAGTTTCACATGTGCGGTACGTATAACGCTTCAGAATATAACGTTATTGAACATCCATATTATTACGTAATGCTTTTAGATGCAAAGAATTTCATGGCAATTTTTCACATAATATGAAAACGTAACTTTTTATTACGCCTCTGTACGCGGAGCAATCAGAACATTCTTTTGTGAATCGATTTACCAAGATATCGCTTGTGTTTCCCTTTCATAAGTTGCCGTAAACGACGAATGGGTAGCCCATTAACGACATTTGACTGAATAGTCAGTAAACAGTTTCAAGTGACTTGGCTTTCCATGAAAAGTTTTAACAGGGTTTTATAATTATAAACTATAAAGCATACTCATGGAAGGATCTCACTGAAAAAGGGTGATGTGAAGTGGAACAGTGCAAGTGACTGGTATGACTATTTATATTTTTTATTTAATTATAATATTATATTTTATTTAATTATAATATTATATGTTTTATTTAATAAACATACATAATTTAAGTTGCTTATTTATTGCTTTCTTTGCTTGAAAGTAAAACGTTATAAACGACAGTACAATAAAAGGGAGCTGTAGAAATAGTTAATTCACGTAAAGTTACTCGCAAATAAATGACAATTAATAGTTCCCTTTTAAAGCCAGCTTAGCTCGAGTAATAAACTAGTTTGCTTAATAATACTTTAGAACAGATGGAGGAAAACAAAGACGTAATGGTACGACCGCGTTTCTTACCCATGAAAACTGATTACGTACAACCGTCGACTTGAATAGTCACTGTTACTTACTGCTTCACAATTTTAAGAATAGAAGGCGTAAGTATGTCTTAAACTCCTCCTAATTTCTTGATTTTGTTATATAGGAAGAAAGTTCCCTTTGTTATGGTGTTTACCTTTTCATGAATTTTGTAAAGTACAGAGCACACATTCATTTAAAACAGCATTTGAATGGTCTTGGTAAGGCCATTAAAAATGCTGTTTTAAATAAATTTCAACGAATTTTCTACCTCATTTCAATGTTCTGTTAATAATTTATTTAAAATTATCCAACATTATTTTGGACAGATCATCTCCGAATAGCGAGATCAAGAGGAAACATCATTTACCATAAAATAATAAGGAAAAGAAGTGGGAAAAGTAAAGGTATCTAATCCACTATGTGTAGTTTGAAAAATAGAAAAATGGAAGGATATATAACGCCATATGATGTCATTAATCACAGCAAGCGGTTTTATTTTAATAACTTATACATTCATTGTGTTGTTATATGAACTTCTCACAGTCAAATTATGAAAACGTTTTGTAGGATTACTTTCCCTAACAATGTACCAAACATTCAATCTTCAGCAATAAGCTAACTTAAAAAAAATGATAGTTTTTAATGTACGGTTACAAAAAAATCTTTAAAGAATATTTTGACGTTAACAATATAATTTTTTTCTGGTAGTAAATACATAAAAACAATTTCAATAAAACCGGTTTCTAAATAGGGTCTAATCTGCTTTTTTTTTCTTTCGCAAATCAGAAGTCACGCAAAATCCTATTCTAAATCCTAGTCTTTTAAAGAGGCAAGTTTGTTTTCTAAGAATTTACGCAAAAATCACTTATTTCATTGACATACAGTGTTCGCATTATGACAGGCATTATTTTTGCAGATTACTGTGAACTAAATAGTATGTATGTACGTTGCATAATTTTTGACATTTAGCTAATAATATCATCAAGACGGAGAAAAAGTCGCTGGTCTGGGCGTTTCGTAACAAGTTTTGGCAGAAATATTAGAGATGCACCAAACTTAAATATGCAGATATTGTATGATACATTCATCTATATTTATCAATAAGCCATAGCAATTGTTCGAAATATACAAGTTTTATTTCAATATAAAAAAAAATTAATGCCAAGATTAGGACAATTTATTTGCTTTTATGAAAAAAATATAATATTCATTTCAAGCATTCTCTATATATAAAAATTAACCATCATAAATATTTGGTGCCATGTATTCGTGCGTGAACAGGGGCAGTGGAGAGAAGCCGGTTAGTAACCCAATAGAATTTCTTGAGCTACCGCAGCCACGCGAATCGTCAGGAAAATTGATAGGCATCAGGGGATTTTTATTTTAAAATTATGTTAAAATCCACGTTTTTTTACTATGTTCGTACTATTGCATAATTTTTTTGGTTCATTGTGTTATTTACTTATATTATTCATTTACTAAAAATTCTTTAGTTTTATCCATAAAGATTTTTTTTAAATTGACTTGATCTCAAAGTTAAACTGTCAGTGGTGTGGTGTATAATTTTATAGAAAATGCTTCCCATGCGGGAAAATAAATATTGTACTTTTAAGTGCAGTAGCCCTGAAAAGTTATTCATAGAATTAAAACAAGAAACAGCTAGTAATCAATTAAGTTTACAATGACCTGTGATAAATGGAGAGGCGCACGGTTCTTTCGAAATTCTAGTGTATAGTTGAAATTACTCTTTAATACAAATGTTGTAGACACATTTGTGTTAAAGAATAATTTCAATTATCAAAATAATAATCAAGTAATTTTGCGATGAATTCCAATTCTATATTACTCATACCTCAATTGATGTATGAAAGAATTCACCAGTTATATTATTTACCGAGGCGATTTGATACAGAACAACTCTACAGCTGCTTACAATGGCCATCTCCTTGCCACTTTGGATTTCAATGACATTTCGATGACTGAAGTCACGTTTATTGAATTATAGCTATAGAATGAAAATAATAATACAATTAAATATTTTCCCATGTTGATTCATAGAAATTATTTATCTTATTGCGTGCTGATCACGTTGAATTTTTAGAAAAGCATACGATGATGTTCTTTGCCATTTATTTTTTTAAAACATTGACAAAAATAAAAAAAATATTCAATGACAAATTTCGCGCCTTGATTACAGAAAAATTTACAAATTTTCATAAACTTAAGTTTATATTTATAAACATACAAGGTATGCTAAGAAACATTTATTTTTTCGTAACAAGTTAAGAGGCATATTAAGGTTATAAAGTTTTTTATCAAAATGAAAATTTAATTTATTATTATTATATTTTGGAGTTCTCGTAACTGTCTATCCATTGATATTCCGCAAAAAATGTGGTTGGAATCACTTCAAAATTTTTATTGCCCCTTTAAAATTTCATATGGATGTCATATAGATAGTTTTAAGTATTAATATTGAAATATATGCGGTTATTATGCTTTATACCAGTACTAAACTCGCTTAGTAAAGAAAGCTGCTTTAATACACTGATAGATGAACGGACATAAGAGTGACATTACATGGGCTCCATTTTTTCTTTTGATTCCGAAACTATAAAAATAAAATTTACCATTTTTACTAACCAGGCGCTTTATGAAACTAAAATTATGTTTTCTATTCTTCAAAGAGACTTCCAAAGATCTTACTATAAAAAATAACTAACAATAGGTGATATCTCTTTAGTACCTGGAATCTCTCTTTGTTCTGTTGAGGAGAATATTATAGCTGTGCTTACAAGTCATAGCTGTACGTATAAAAATAAAATCTGATTGACTGACTTAGCCCCTAACGTATCAACACTGAACTTTAACCTTGCCCTATGAAAAAATATTTTCAATGTGATGGATATCCCATGAGATTTTCCGTATTCAATGGCTCGAAGAAATCTAATATTGTAGTATGACCTCGAAAACTGTGTTGTTTGGTATTGCCATTGTACCGTACTTGGCACATTACCCTGTTAATAATAAATCCATATATAATCATATATTGAAACAAATAAATTATCCAATTTCTGAAATGTCTTAAATATTAAACACTGATAAGACCTAACTTTACATTACTCTTGGACAATATTACCCTCATTAATTAAATTGATAAAAAAATCGGACTGCACATAAATTAAGGTTCCACATAAATAGGGGCCTATCGGACTACGCAAAAATTAAAGTAATTTTACAAAAATTTTACAAAATATAAAATTATATATAAAAGTGAAATGCCATTCATTGTTTCATCACAAAATATTAAGAGGTATAAAGCCTCCAAATTTTAAATTTGTGTAGTAGTTCGTTTAAGACTGTAATCATTCGCTAATAAAGTAAAGTTAAACTTTACTCTTTAAGGGGATGAAATAGAAGAATACATTTTGTATACAAATCTCTCAGTTTTGAAGTAGTAAGGATATAACTTGGTTTTTAAGCTTTTGTTTGGTAATCCAGAAAACGTATTTTAGAGTTTTTAAAAATTTAGTTAATGAAGTACTGGGAGCTGGAAGATAAATAGCAAAAATCTTAGAATCAAACTTCATTAAACTAAAACTTAATCTAAAAGTTTGAATTTACATTTTTGTTTGTATTGCATTATTTAATATTCAAAAAGAGAGCCCTTAAAACAGACAGAGCTAATTGATTTCACATCCCTTTACTAGGGACTTAAAATTTTAAAGACTCATTGTATTTTTTCCTTTGTATCGTCGTTCGTTCCTAAGTTATCGTTGTTGAATTTAATTGTGTTCGAGTTGTCTCTTGATTTCTTCATTTAGTAGGAGGAAAGAAACAATAATAGGGAAAAGTTTTCCTATAAACCTTTTCATTTAGTCTCTAAATATAAATGTAGGAATAAAAAAATATAAGGGTAAATATTAAGTTATTTTAATTCGTTTAGTTAGTAGGCTGAGTAAAGATTATCAAGGTAAATATTACATTAGTTAAAAACAAGACATTTTTATAATTTTTAATGATACTTACAAATAAAAAAAATTTAAAAACAATTTTTACTAGACACTATGTCAATTTAATAAAAAATAATAAAACAACCTTTTTATACAAGTTCCTAAGAACTTGTCAAAGTTATGTAGTTTGAATTATGAGTGAAGAAATTTTAATCATTAAAGGATTAATTTTCTTTTGTATATATTGAGATCTCTGGCGATGGTGCGGAAATATTCCCATCTCTGTTCCATCTGGTGCACAATACTTCCATCTCTGTCTTATCTGATGTACTGGTATCTAACGAGTGGCTGTTTAGCTGACTGATAGTAAGCAATGTTTATTTGCTTCACTATCTACTAGCCTGGAGCCCCTTAAGTTACTAAACGCCCTTATCTTGTTGAAATGTCTTGACTTTATACTTATAGAACTATTTGTAAATTCAAATCGGCTGGAGAAATATTTCCGTTTGCATTTCAGCTGTTTCAAAACGGTACATTTCTGGCAACCTTTATGGAAGGTCTGCAGGAAATAGAAAGGATCCGGTTCATAAGACATTTTAATGAAGAGCATTTTGATACTTTAATTCTGTTGACTTATTCGATAAATTTTGAAAATATTGTGTTTTCACAAAAAATGGTGGACATCATCAAGTTTATGTACCAATCTTGATGATGTCCACCATTCTTCAAGCACCCACGAGCCAACAAAAAGTGAACCAAATTTTCCTGTATTGTATCTCAGTCGCAAATTGCCCCTAACACTATTTTGCTTAGTTTAGGCAAATGCGTTAATACCACTGACACTCCAGATAAAGGTAAAGAATAAAAAAAATAGGAAAAAGATTAACTGATTAAGTTACGAAAAAAGAAGAATGAGAAGGCTTCCTTAGTTAAAATATATTGAAAATCTTAGTTAAAATATATTCTTCTTCTTAGTTAAAATATAAGGAAAATTATCTCAAAGTCCATAGAGCGGCTGTTCAAAAATATTTGGAATTTATCCCAAGGTCAATAGAGAAGCTTTTAAAATACATTGGAGGTCAGTGATATTATAACCCTTTGAAATTTCTTCATACTCTCGATCTCATGTGTGGCTAAAGCTCTTATTGAGTCTACGGTGTTTACTCAGAGGTCTGAATTTATCGGCGCATGTATTTACTGGGGATATGATATTGTGTACTAAAATAAAATAATTTATTTTAGTTTTATTTACTCGATGACTATTTCATAAGTAAGAAAAATCATAAATTTGGAAAAAAATTTGCAAAAATTTACAAATTCTATTTAAAAAACTCATTTTTATTAATTTGGAAAAGGGCTAAATTATACAAAATTTGTTATTCTCCACATTTAAAAAAGTTTGCAGTAAAAAAAACAAGAAACTTAACTTCTTTACCAGAGTTCATGGATAATATCAAACATCATAAGGTATATCCAAATATTTTTGTGAATTTTGTAGATATTAAGGTATACGGCTGAAAATTCTTCAGAAACAAATTTATACAAAGAGAATAGTATAGTTTCCCAAAATATTACTTATCATATTTTTTATTTTGTCACATAATGCTTTACACACACTCATACATTAAAATTTCAAATGTGTATTTATTTTATACCAACAAACAGGCGTAAGTACTTGCACACACTTTCGCATGCATACTTCCACTCATGTATAGGAGAGCACATATGCCTACACCTTACTAAACATTGGAATCATGACAAAGTGTATTTTTGTCAGTATAATGAAAGTTTAACTGAAAATGTTGCTTCTGTATTGTCGGTGATTGAATATCTTTATCATAGGGTTAAGTTTGTATCCAATTCAATGACCTATTTCTGCAATCAGGGAGTAGTGTATAGATGTCTAATGCGGTATATTCCGAATCAAATTTCTGAATGAGAAATAATTTATGTATACGGATTGACTGTAACTTTAAGCTGGTATATCGTGGAGCGTTATGTTTCAGCCGTCATTTTAGAAAATGGCTTTTATTAAATATATTAGAAACGGCTGTGTAAACAACAAAAAACTTTTTTGTAAATAACACACTGTTTTATTAGTTTGCTGAGAGCAATAAAAGCACAATTATTATATATGATGATTGCGAGTGACGGTAGTTAAATTTTTTTCAAGCTCGTCTCTTATTTATATGTATCGATAATGTTAAATGACAAATGATTAAATAAGGAAAAATGAAACAATATTTGGCAAGAATGAAATTAAAATAAATATTAAAAAAAGGATTCCTATAAACATGCATACACGAAAAAGGAATAACTATAGGAAATAAGAGAAATTGATAAATATTATCCAGAGTCGAACGATGAAATTGTATTTTCCTGTTACTTTTACCATATACATATGTATTAAAACTAAATAGCGTCACTTCAATCAAGTCCATTCATCAGCTGTTTTTCTCAGAAATAGTTTGACATATAAACTTGATCAGGAAGTGTAATATAGTCTATCAAGCCGCATATATGTCAATAACCAACTCACAAAAATATTTACATGGATATTATAGATTGGTTTTATAGTATGTATATAAATATTATGATATATAAATTGATATAATTTATATATGTTATGGTAATCATTAGACAATGGTATTATCAGTAGGTACATGGTTCATTATAAAGGAAGGAATGACTTATTAAATTCACAAATATTTTAAATACTCCGAAAATTTATCCCCGAAAATAAGCCCGACTAACGCCCAATAAAACTGAAAAGTATAAAAAGAAGTTAAGTTACGTTAATTTCACTGAAAGATAATCGTCAGTGAATGAAACCTAACCTAACTTGTTTTACTACTATTAAAATGTTTTCAACATAGTTGGGTTTTAGTTTTTTTATAGCTTCGTTTTTATTTTACCATTTTTGGTACCTTATTTTCATACACATAGTTCGAAACCGGGTGCATACAAAACTGTTCGTCTCTATTATTTGTGCCAAATAAGATTCTTTTTTCATATTAAGGAAAAAGGTGGTTTAAGAAGCCTTATAATTATTTTTAAACGCCTGACGAAAGACAGCCTTTTCTACAAAATAAGCAATTTTTTTTTTATTTCCTTTTTTTTCGACTTTACCAAAATATTTTTGTCTCTAAAACTTATCCTATTAGACTAAACACACGCAGATAGAAAACTCATTTGCTAAAATAGGTTCAACAGTTTTGGGCTACAATCAAACATCTATACATAGATATATATATATAGATATATATATATATACATATATATATATATGTATATGTATATGTATATATATACATATATATATATATATATATATATATATATATATATATGTATGTATATACGGTTACATAAATACTGTCAAATTTATTACCCTTCTTTTGCTGCGCTCTAGTCAGGTAAAAAATTGTTAAACGACAACGTATTCAATAATTATTTCGAAATATTTGAATACTGGGCTTGATTTTTTCAATTTCAGATTTTACCTCTCATTATTTTATCAAAAAGTTCTGAGCGAGGGACAACAATAATCATGAGTTAAAATGTATAATTAATGGTATTTTTTTCTACGTTTGTTTTTTTAAGTATTTTTTTTCTTTTATCCATTATACAAAACGGTTAAAGGTTTCATCTATGAACTTATTATGTCACCACAATAGTTCCAACGAAAGAATATTATCGCATATAACAAATATTTCACTATATTCTCTTGTATATACGCTAGGTTAGAGTGAATAAGTATTTTTTATAATTATCATGATAGAATAAACCTAAAAATTGTCTTGATCATTTGATATGCGAGAAAATGTTCTGGTCTAATTTTATATTTATAAATGGTGTGTAATCTAATGTCTCTAGTGTTGGGTAAAATATATTAAAACTATAATGGTAGTTTTAAATTACAATTATAGAAGCTTCAATGTTTTTTATCTAATACCTGTAAGCAACTAATAAATCATTACCAAAATTGACATGTACATATTTTGCGAAGAAAGATAATACGTGTTTATTATTATTACAGAAAGTATGTAAATTACTATAGGTTTTCATAAAACTTAGCAAAGATACATGTTATATTTCATATTGGAACAGTTATCACTTTTAGCCCGGGAAATATTATTCCTATAAGATATAACAAATTGTCGTTTTTTAATAATAAACTTTTAGTACTGCAACATAACCATAGATGGTGCAACGTGTATATATCAACGATTTATTATAAATATTATATTTTTATTTATATATAAATATTGCGATAATACCATTCGATTTGAAATAAATCCCACCATTTTAATTAAAATTTCACCCAAATGATGTAACGAGCTAAAACTGGTAATACATACTTTTAACTTATTTTACATCTGGCGCACTCTTAACTATTAGTTTCTAACTATGTAGTCAGACCAAAATTACTTTTTCATCTTATTGAATGAGCTATACACTAATTTAATAGACGGACTTTTTAAAGCATTTTGACACGATAATAAAAAAAAATGTCTCTCCATCCTAAGGTGTAGAAGTGGAAAAAATCGTTGTTTAGGCGAATCCTTTGCGCAAAAATGCATAATGTATTAGTACAAGATGTGATAAAACAAATTTATTAATATATTGTACACATACTGTACTTTAAAATTACATTTTTCACCTATGGATATACTATATAAAAATAATACAAATAAATAAATTCCTTTCATGTTGATCATACTTGCTACCATCTGAAAAATGTCATCATTCCAATTTTCAACTACATTTTTTCAATAAAATTTCATCAGAATCCATCTTAAATTAAAATATGTATGATGCTGTGACTACAGACAAACAGACGATATGACATGTCTTATAATATTCTGATTATGAAGTCATAAAAAAAGCAAAAATGAAAATATTTGGTGTCGAAAATATTTGGTGGTAAATGTATTGACCTAAGTAAATATATAGAAAATGGTAATACAATAAAAAACAACTGTAGAGAGAATATATTATTATATCTTTCCTATCTATTATTTCACAAAAAAATTAATTGATGACTAAAATAAAGAAACGGTCAAAATGTCCATATTCTGTGGTTTCTTAGTTTCAATATTTATTAAGTTATCTTCAATCAAACGTTTAATTTGTAGTTTCTGTAAATATATAAAATTATTTTATGAACAATTATAAGCTTTGAAATAACTAACATCATTGATTCCCAATTAATATCACTTCAACTGTTTACGAATTTCGTGAAACTCATAATTTGACTGCCAAAATAAAACTTAAGAAATACCACCTTATTCTAAGTTTTGATCAAAACTATTCTATTTTGAAATTACTTTACATCAACTAAATTGTATAAAGTGAAACTTTCAAATCGAAAGTTTAAGTCAAAAAAATAATCCACTCAACAGTGTTTATTTACCAAATATACGGTAGATATTAGTTGTAGCCAAATTTCGATAAAAGTTAAGTTTAAAAATAGTATTTCAAGAAATAATCAGGTTATATATAAAGCATAGTTTGTTTTAAAATTGAATTGACGATGAGAATTAATTCTATTATTGTAGTCAGAACAGAAATTAACAATTTTTTATTTAAATTGATACTGAATACGAAATCATTTCTTTTCGTTTGTAATGAAATTTTTCGATATGACTTATTTTGTTTTTAAAGTCCATATTTCATTATTCTCATGAAATAATTCGTAATTTTATAAACGCTTCTTATTAAAAGGTAACAAAGGTATTATAGTTTATGGATAATATCATCATATGTTTGAAAAGGATAGGAAAACTTTTAAAAAATATCAGAAAGCACTGAAATATGCAATTAAATCTGAAACTATGAACGCTATTTCTTATTTATCTGAATCTACTGAATACTAATTTACGATAATTAACCTGTGAGTCCGAAATTAGAAATAATATTCTTGCGATAAAATCCTAATTAATCGGAATTGATGGCTTGAGTGTTTATTCTCTTAAGCCAATCACAGATATTATGGCACCGGTCATCACTGACATTTTTATTACCTCTTTGGCAACTGCTATTTTTTATTTGGAGTGAAGAAAAGTCTACATTGTCCTCATATCTAATTTTTTTTTACCTACGCAATCTAAGGATTTTTGACCTATCGCCGCTACCGCTTCTGTCCCAAGTCTTTGGTCATATTGTTCATGGTCAACTCGTCACTTTTTTGTAATTCCTTATGTCTCTAAGTCCATTTCAATCTGACTTTAAAGCTGGTAACTGACCTTCTTAAATATGCTGATGATATATGTTTGGATATGGATAATACATAAGTTACCGTCCTAGTGGTCCTTGATTTCAGTAGCGCGTTTAAATATATTGACTTCGATGTTCTTCCAATTTGCTTGAAATGTCTTTATATATCCTAACATTTTACCTTAATTGGTCACTAGGCTAATAAGATGGGTCTCTTCAGTCAGTGAGATCAAAAAATGGTGTTAAGCCAAGTAAGTTTCAAGCTATCATCGTTGGTAGTCAAAATTGATAGACTGATTTCATACATAAACCTATCTATAAAAAAAAAACTTGAAGAAATACTAAATCGTACAATAATACCATATACGTCAACTGTTATAAACCTGGATCTACGGATTCGATCAAAATCTTAGTTGGTGCCTTCAAGTAAATAATGTTAGTTGTCGTTTTTTCAGCAGAATACACTCTTTGAAACATCTTCAAAATTCTCTACTGACTAAAACGTAAATTTTCCTATATTAAACATTATTATTACTACAAAATTATTATGGAGACGTATGCCATCCTGATCGTCAAAAAGAATATTTATACAAGTTAAAATGTTTTCAAAGTTTATGGATCCGGCACATTTTGGGTCTCAGAAAATATTATCATGTTTCTAAATGCAAGCGTCGTCTTAAAAGGCTGAGGATCGATCGGCGCCAACTTCACATACCCACTATTTACTTCTTTTTAAACGTTAAAAATTGTCAGGGCCCAAATGATCTTACTGATAAAGTTAAAGATTTGCCTGCTCACAACTTTGGGGTAATTCAAAGATTTGCCTGCTCACGACCTTGATCTGGAAATTTTTCCTCGCTACTTATTCTTTAACATACCTCTACCACTTACAAAAAAATATTTGTTATCCAACCAGCAAACATATTGAATTGCCTGGGTCCTCACACCAAGAAAATCATATACCTAAATATTTTCAAAGATGGAGTGAAAAAGTCCCACCTCTACTGAATCTTTTTCCTTTGTGCATTTGATATAATTACCTTATACTGAACCCCTTTAATTTGTGCACTATGCTCAAACTTTTTGTGCAAGTAAAGACTGTTTTTTCATCACAAATCTTCATTAATAATGATATAATTAAAATCAACAATACAAAAAAATTTTAGTCGTATCACTGAAACACTGAAAACTACGTTTTTTTTTTAAATATCTACGGTAATTTAGCTTCATTTTATCGCCCATATTTCATTTTAAATTCCGTCTATATTTATGTTGTGCAACAAAGTGTCATGATCCTCACCTAATTGTTAGTAAGACTGCAAATGCAAAATTTTATAGAGAATTATCTGGATGTTCAGTCATTTTACTATAGTGAATTCATTTACTAAATTAAATACTGTTCTAGAAGCAATGAGTTTGAAAAGGTCGCACTAATTATTATTCAGGGCTTACGCACATATTATCAGTGATTTACTATATAAATATAATATCATAACTAGACTTAAAATGGATTAAGGCGCTTAGATTTATTTTTCAAGTTTACTAATTAAAAGTGGATAAATAGTTTATGTGAAAAGGGTGAAGTAGGTATTGGTCTTAACTCAATTGTCTGAGGTCATAGTCATCTCCGTGGAGCTGCATACTGTTATAGGCAAAGACCACTCTCGTACTAATTGTATGCTATCACGGGTAAAATATATTCGTTATAGTTGCATAGTGATATTGGTTTAATCAAAAGAAAACATGACTGTAATTATTACAGTGTGTTAGACATATTCATTTTGGTTGAAACTAACCAACGTATAGTAATACCAAGTAGTTGGTATTACGATGTGTTAAATATATTCCTTTTAGTTGAAATTATAATGTATAATATAGCTTTGAGTATATATGTGTTAAATATAATTACAAACGATTTTCGTTAAAACAAATATTTATTAATTTTGATTCCGGCATCACAAATTAGCGGATTGAATTTTTTCAGTCAAAAAAATAAAAGGAAAAAATATGGCCATAATAATAAAAACCCTTAAAAGTGTGGAAAATAAAGTGTTAAAGAAAGAAATTGCAAATGTTATTACCGTGAAGTATGTCACATTCATGTATTATTATGAGAAAATAGTTACAAGATCTGCATCATAACATTAGTGGCAAACTGATCTATATCACATTAATGAAGACCAACTCGGAAAGGCCCGTGGCAAAAAATTCGTGTTCAAGAGCTGTTATTTATTTATCTCAATAAAGAAATTTGCTTGACATAAAAGTAACGAGATTCACTATTAAGGTTTTTCCGACACCACTATTGTAAAATAAAATTGAGTAGTATTTTATTCCTTGAAATTTAAAAAGAATTAAAGTTTACCTTATGAAAGATTAGAAAAACAAAGGATAGAAAATCATATAAGTTTTTCGAACAGCTCCTTAAGTTCCAGCAAGCATCAAATAATACTTAACCTCAATGAGACGATACTGAATATATCTATTTCAGTTCAATATAGTGCTGTAAAATAAACGAATAGATGACATAATTAGGTCTCACATACTACAGAGTATAAATCCAGCAGTATAGGAAGGTAGACGGAATATAAATATGGCGTGATCATAAATCCTTATATAGATATTTTCATTGTTATTTTAATAATGAATTTCATTTGTTCACACAAGCGGCTTCGAAAATTATATCGAAATTAAACTGCGAATGTAAGACGATGAATAAGAAGCAAAATATACAAATTACATAATAAAATAAAAAAATCATATAGTCTAATGCATAAAGACAATAATGTTACACAGAGCACGATATATGACAACGGTGTATAGACCGAGATATAATTATCAAGGCTGATTAAGTCCTTAATGGCAAACTAAAAATATGTCAGCCTCGTGTTTCCAATAGGGGTTATCACGTAAAATTGGTACACCTGATATATTTAATATCCGAATATTATTACAACTGTTATTTTATTTCAGCTACGTTTGTATGAACTAACATTTATTACTCACGTCACCTTACTTCAAGGAATATATCAATTGTTATGGAATGTGTAAGAAAACGTTCCGTAAGCTAGGAACACACAACAAGCCAATAACACCTCATATTTAAACAACAAAACAATGTTTCTAGCAACAGAGCGTTAGAGAATAATACGGAATAACCGGAAGCGGATAACATTTCCTATAGCCCAGGAAACTTGCAACTGAATTTATTGAGGAAGTTTATTGAGCATATTTCCGATTGCATCCGAAGTATATTTTTGTCGACAGGCCATTTAAGTAAGACTGCTTAGGAGTTTCAAAAGTATAATGAGATGGAATTTTGGATATTATTTTATGATGCGTTTTTAGGAAAATCCTTAATCCAGTATAATATAATAATTTTGAATTTTATATATATATATATATATATATATATATATATTTTCAATTCGTAGATTTATATGAAAACATATAAATGTTACTACATATTTTTTTAAGGAATGTTCATGTCAAAATAATATTTTAATTGATCTGTCGTTAAAGTTTCTCCTTCCGACGATAGCTTCATAGCCATACTTAAAAAAATATTTAAAGAATTATAATACATACGAATTTAACTTTTGAGACAATTTTTATTTAGAATTATTGGTCTATAATTCATATTTAAATCTTTTTTTCACATTTTTATTATTTGTTTTAAATATTCGCAAAAATTATTTTTCAATGTTTTTGTCTACATCAACCAACAAGGAAGGGGTTGGACTTTTTTGCTTCAGAGGCATGATAATCAAAGCTAAATACAACTTCTATGAAAATGAATGTACCGGAGTTTTCAGTTATTACATCATACCTTATTTTTGTTAAGTAATAGCAAGAAAATACAAGAGAGTCCTGGTATTGGGAAAGCACCTACTTTATTTTTACGTTTGTCAAATTTATTATTTTATTACATTCTCTTACGAAGTTTCATTTACATAAAATATAATTTTAAAATTTACTAGAAGAAATTAAAAGTGATTAATAATAAAATAATTGAAATCAATGACGTCATTGTTTTAAAAAGGAATATTCGTAAAGGGAAAAAAAGAACCGTGTGCTATACAAGATTCTTTTTTTCTTTTATTAAATTCTCTCAACGAATTTGAAACACAGGGTAATTAAAATTATACAAGAGGATGATTTTCAACTTAAACTAAGGCGCTACTTATAAATATACAATGTTTCTGATGTGCAATTGTTTTATGCCTTATTTTGTTAGAGGGCGTTATATTTCTCACAAATTTTCCGGAATTCCTGCAATTCTAATATAGTGGCGTCAGAGTTCGTGTTTTTATTTATTTCAATAATAACTGAATATTTCATTCTATATGTAACAAAATATTCTCAGTTCTCTCTAACTCTCAGTTCTTAACATATATTAGGATTACATGACCGAATAACCTCACTAACCTTCACAATAATTTAATTTAACCTTCAAATATGTGTGGGGGTGAGGTTCTTGCGACGGGTTGGAGCGGACCGACATAACATCTTAATTCAAAGTGCGGGGACTTGGATTGTTTGATGTTTAATATAGCTGTCACTGACTCAATTAAACCGTCGTAGAGAGGATATTAGGATTGGCAATCGCTTTAGAAAGTAACAAGATTCTCTGTTTGCTTGCACTCTCCTAGCTTTAGTTAATTTGTAATAAATAATAGCTACGATATTAAATTAACCATGCAAAAAGAAATTTAACTAGTGTTTGTAATATGAAATTTCACAAAAATTGTTTCTCAATTAGTGTTTAAGTCAGAAACATAAATAAAAAAAAAGTTGTTTATTAAATGAAGAAAAGCTTTTTCAAATTATTTACAGAAATACCTAATTTTTTCACGTATCTTAGGACTCTAATAAATAATGTCAGATTTTTCGTAATGCTCATACTGCCTTCTAAATGGCGTAAACCAAACCTTTGAAAAATAATGGGGGAATAGTTATTCTAATATGTCTTTAATATAATTGAACCTATGAATCTTTCTGACTTAGAAAATTATCGGAGTCAGATTAAGTCAGCTAGCGACATTTTAAAACTCGTGTTAGATAACTATAATTACAAGATTCACTACAGGATAATTTTAGTGATTAATCCTGAAGTTTTGAGCAATATATGTTGTGCAAAGTCATGAATAATACGTGCAACGCTATTTTAACATTTGAGAGTTTATTTTTGAAAAAATATAATTATGTTCATGTATATTAGTCAGAGTTTTAAAGGTATCATACATTTGTCCGGAATTATACGTCTAGGATCTTTGCTATTGTTATGTAATTTTCAAATAGCGCTGTATATTGCGTAATTTGTATTGTAGCTTTTTCGAAGATAAGTAAGGAAGTCTTTTTCTAGACATCCCACTAAAAACCTCATAATTTTTTAAATTGACTAAAAAAATCCAGTATTTCGCTTTTGCCTCAGAAACTTTTCACACAAATAATTTTGAGTTTTATCTGCTTTCTGCCTAACACCTTTTCTGAACCTTTAAAACATTTATTTAATCCATGGAAACTTAACACCCAAGTTGGAGACTAAGAGTGGAAAGTTCTATATAAATAAATAAATATATATATATATATATATATATATATATATATATATATATATACATATATATATATATATATATATACATATATATATATATATAATTATATATATAATGAGTAGTCGTATGGATCACAAAAACACGCAAAAAATTTATAGCGTTTCACGGCAGCCGAAATTTTGTTTATTCTTCGTATTTAGAACAGAGAAGATCAAAGAACTTAGTTACATCTATTACGACATAAAGTGGAATTTAGCTCCAGAATTTGTGTAGAACTTTAAAGGCTCTTTTGAATAAATATTTTATAAATGTCAAATAGAGAAAAACTAAGTAGCTCTTAAGCTGTATGCTCGGCGGGTGTGTGCTTAATTATCGACCAGCGGGTTTGCTTTGAGCTTTGACGATCAAAGTAATTATAACTCTTTTTTTTTAAGTAATAAACCTTTAACATTTTAATTTAATTTTTGTTTTAATTTTCGATATTAGAAAAGAGGATATATTCCTTTAAAAATGATATCATTTATTTTGCTCTAAAATATTTATATAATTTGCCTTTGGAAGATGACAGACTTCCTTAAATATGAACCGATTATTAATTGATTTTAGTGATTCTTGCTTATGTAGGTTGGTTAACTATAAAAAAAGAAACCTATTTCTTCTGATAACTATTGGCTTTAAGAATTTATAAAAAGACTTTACTGTGAAAGCTACCTTTCTTCCAAATAAAAAGAGATAGAAAATATCCACATCAGTCGTATTTTGATCTAACTTACAAGCTATATGCAACAGTCCTATAGATACATTTATTACTTCACTACGCCAGACAAAAGTTTCCTTTCCATCACCTACCCGCGCAAAGCCGAGCTTGATCGCTAGTATTTTATAAATCATACAATCGCTACCGCGGTTGGAATAAGAGTATTTTCATTAAAATATTTTGCAGCATTATATATATATATATATATATATATATATATATATATATATATATATATATATAAACACATATAAAATAAAAATAACAGTTTAATGCATACTAAATAGGAACACCCCATCTAAAATAAAGACTGAATTTTAACCAGTTCTATTTGTACTGTAAAAGTTCCAAGTTGGTTTCAAATCAGAATGTCAAATATGACTTTGTTTTTTATATAATATTCAATGGTTATTAAGTCTGAATCAACTCAAGTCATCAATGACCAGACGCTGTTCATAAAACATAAATAAAATCGCATCAACGCCAGTAATTTAAAATTCTTCGAGATATTAAACTTCTTTGACACATTCAGTTGAATTAGTAATTTGCATTGGAAATAACGACAATTGGACCGTTCTTTATAAAATAAGTCTTGAAATTTTGAATTAAAATATTTCAGAAATACCATGAGCAAACTCTCTTCCAACCCATTTCGTCACCGGAGGAATCTACTTGCATCCTGACAACCACTACGTGCTTAAGGACCATGTAATAACAGTATTCACCACCAAGTCAGTATTGGAAAAATGCAGTTTTGTATGGATAAAGTACTAAAGACTAATAATTTCAATCAGTTTTGGTTTTCACGCAGCTATCCTCGTAGTGATATTAAGTCTATTCAAGTATACCAAGGTTTATTAGAGCTTTTAACATTACACGTAATACATGCAATAAAATTTTTATTAATTTCTTTTTTATTTTACATAAAGAAAACATACATACTATTTGAAATGTGAACAAAATGAGACATTGATAAATGTAATTAAACCAGACAATATTTGGTTTGAAGAAAACATAAACTCAATACAGAAAGGACATGTAATTAACTAATCATTGAAACGAAGCAGCAATTACAAATTATAAACTATTTATATGAGGCTCAGTAATTTGCTTATTTGAGATAAGAGTCAATCAATTTAAATATAAAGGAAAACGTATACCTATACGCTTCTCATGTATTTTATGGAGACTGTTTTTAACACTTGATCTAAACCAGACGTGTGAACTTGCAAGAATGTCGTGAGACGTCTCCTTATTGTACAAGTTATACAACCGCCCACACCGTAGTGGTACTTAGATACCGACGTTTGTTCCGATATGAAATAAGCGACAGCTATTAGTTTAGGAGTTTGAACCTCTATGTGACTAAACGAAGATGCACAATTATTAATGCACAGTTACATTTAGGTGTTGAACAAAATCATCAACTCCAATAACGAACGTCTATGTTTGAGGACATCACATTTATATTGAAACACATTATAAGTATATGTCTTTGGTAGATACTAAATTTTTTTGTACATTGCTTTAATATTGAGCTTCAATATCATATAAATCCATTTGATTATGTTAATTTTAAATCTGAATTGTACAGAAAATATATATATATATATATATATCTTCGTAAATTATTCAGACAGCAGGTGCTCGGATTTATGATTAATATGTTTTCAATAATACAAGTCAAAAGTTTATTTTTGAAAAATTATAATTATTTTTCCTTGTGTGTATTAGTCACAGTTCTAAATGTATCGTACGTTTGTCTGAAATTATAACGTCTAGAATTGTTGCTATAGTGGTGTAATTTTCAAATAGCGCTGTACAGTGCACAATTTTAATTGTAGCTTTTTCGAAGATAGTTAAGGAAGTCTTTATATATGTTATTATAACATGGCAGCCATAATTTCATGCCTTGTTTAAAATAAAGATAATCGGCTTAAAGTGACTATCGACCAATACAAAAAATTAGAATGGAAAAATAATTTAAACAAAAAGAATAAAAAAATTAATCAAGTAAGCTTCGAACCATTCTTAAATTAAAAAAGTTTATTAATTTCTATGTCTTACTTTCCCGTAAAAGCTTACGGTTACTTAATAAGGATCCAAATATTCTGGATGTTTGATTGCCTGAAGTTATTTAATATCTTAAATTAAATAAAGCAAAATATATTAAATAATTCGCATTAATTTACTTCAAGTTTTTTTGCGACTCTAGCAGTTCAGTAATTTCTGCTTGCGTTATTTCAAGGCAATGTATTTTCTATGTCATAAGCTACTGAGGTTACTCGAAATATATTTCATTTAAAAATGCGCTTTAAAACCTACTTTTGGAATTTTTTTTACAATACGGAAGGGATACATTGAAGACGATTTAAAAGCTTAATATTTTGAAATACTAAAAAAAGCAGTGTTAAAAGATACGTGAAATTCAAACACACAAACACATTTTTAATGATGATGGTGCACGCAATATTTTTTAACATTATTCTATGATAATATTCGATACTGTAAACAAGAAGAAACAAATTATTTTGCTACATATTAATTGAAATCTTTATCGGAAATATATAACTGTTAAGTTTCATGCAGGTAAGTGTGCTTTTGTGGCTAAAAGTATTGCAGTAAATATAAAATTAATTAATAAAATAAAGATACAATGTTTTCACCTAGGGAATGGCTAAAACTAAGAAACAATCAAAAGAGAGCTTTCAAAGTAACTAAGAAACAATCAACAGAGAGCTTTCAAAGTCACAAAAAACGATAATAAACTTAGCAAAAATCCGAGATGGTCTCGTAGTAATAGGAAGAAAGATAAATACCACTGACTGGAGCAATAATTAAAAATGCGAATAAAAAAATAGATCGCGACTGACGCCTTCCAACCTAAAGTCAGACCATTAAAAATAACCTACAAATAATAAATGCCGATACTGACGCAATACGATTTCTCGTAATTTGTAAACAAATCACATGTCTATGTTATCGTTCAATGTAATCATCGTTAATGATGAAACATTATTTCACAAACATCACACATCTCGAGCAAAGGTGTTGTTGCTTTGTGAACTTTCGGCACTGGGCAGCGCTAGGGTCGATCGCATGTATATTGCACTCACCGTGATGTGATCGACTGATCACAAGGCATACGGCCTTTGACATAGTGGTGCACCGCTGGGACCCGAATTTGATTCCGGACTGAGATGGACTGGTGTTCTGGTGGCTGTGAGATATTGCTGTCGTATAATAATTCCGCCATACGTATTCACAATATATATAGTTTGAACTTGCTTTTATATTTAAAGTACATAAATAAACAAGTAAATATATATTAATATACAGATTAAAAAATGTCCAGTTTGCTGTTTTGTGATCCATTATAATACTGCTTGTATTACTTATACGTGCGTCCTCAACGAAAGTGGTGATATGAATGGCAAGACGTACATTTATCGCTGTGCTCGTATCGTATCATTCTGGTTTCATATTTATTACGAATTTAAAACCATACGGACAAAATTTGCACCGCGCTGTGTACTCGATTCAAAAGGGAAATCAAAGTAGATTCCGTGTTTTATTGAATAGTTTTGATAGAAGCCAAAGTGTCTGAAGAAGCAAAGAATAATCTGAATGATATAATCTTATATCATTGGAATGTTAACAAAAGATTACCTGAAAAGTGATAATCCAACATAAGAGCCTCATAAGAGCATCCAACATAAGAGCAATAGAGCATGGCGCCATCAATATATGAAATAAAATTATTAGGAAAAATGAAAATACTTCAAAATTAGCAATTGAAACGTAGTATTCATATATTTATAGTGCATTTGAAAACAAATGGCCCGTAGAATATAAAATCGCTAAAGGTACTATAACTCCCCACAGAGTTAAACTAACGAGGAAGCATTAAAAACTTATCTCTCGATTAGGGTAATTACGACTAATTCAAACATGATTCCGTAATTAAGGTCCTTGACCCCCGGGCGAAAAGCAACAAAATTTTCAGTTATATATTAATTATGGTAGCAGTATGCGCGTAGTAAAGATCGCAATGTTATGGCGGCCAAAATTCATTAACTTGTAAATGAAGACTTATCTTAATGTAATATTTGTTTTAAGTGGATATTAATTAATGAAGTGCTGGCGATAGTTAAATTTGAAAACGCGCGTTTGATACACGCGGGAGTTGTAACCTGAGGTGTATTACGGTCGACTCTAATAAAAACTTGGTTCGAGAAGGTTATTGTGACCATAAATATGATAAAGGATCTATATTTTAACATCGATAAAACTAATTGCTTCTTTCGTTAAAAACGATTATTTCTTAATTTTTACTTCAAGTAATGGTATTTATTTAAGTTCTAGCGTTTGAAATTAATTTGAAATTTATAGAAAAATTATGTTTTTCTGAAATTTTTGCGTATTAAAAACATGCAAACATATTCAAACGTGCAAGCATGAATTTTACAATGATCTCTCCTGTAGTGTAAATAAAAAGAAGTAGTAACACAAATTCTTAAACATATTTTTTAAATTAATCGCCTAAAAAGCATATTATTCGCACATTCAACTATTATATCAACTATTATACGTACATTCAACTTCCATCTAGGTTTTTTTTTCATGTTTTTCTTTTCGTGGTATTAAATTTATGTACCTAATATTTCGGGATTATCTTAATAATTTTAATTTGTTTTCAACAAATATAATACATCTACTAAGCATTTTCACATGTTGTAGACATGTGAAAATGCTTAGTAGATGTATTATAAGAGTGTTTTAAGAGATGCAATCATTAAATCACATAAAATTATCGATAAGCATTATTTTTTTTACATATTTTCTATTAAGCTGGAATGTTTCTTTTACCTCAAATGAATACACCATTTCAAGTAAACAAATTTAGAAAATAAGGCAATGGATAATGACAAATACAATAAACGAAGGACGTAAATATAATATATATCCTGTACAGATCGCAGAAATTAATGATATAGTGAACAGTACACGGTGTAATAAAAGTCGTTTCAGCCACACATGAGTAAAAAATCAATATGCAGTTTATTTGAGTTCGAATAAATTATTCGCTTAACAGACAAAAGCTATATACATTTAATGGAAATGGATAAAGTAGATAAGACATGAAAAGGAAAAAAACACAGAAACTGACTAGTATTTAGAATATTGGTTATATAAAAAACAACCAGAATTAAATAAAAAGTTTAATTTCAGCAAAGTAATTTCAAGACAATTTTACTTAGGTTTGCCAGTCTCAGGTTATTGATGATACATAGCAAGTGATTTCATTTAGTACTAAAAGTTTACTATCAAAAAAACCGTTTAAGTTGGAAAAAGAGATTAAAGCGAAACAGCATTTATTGGTTTATAATGAATAATATATATTGCGATTTCTAATACATTATTTTTAGTTCCATATTCAAATCAAATTAATCTATAATAAATATTCATATGTCATCAAATTAATTTTTCTTTACTTAATGAAGTTACGTGATGTAATACATTTAGTTGAGAAAAATTTAATTATAATGAATTTCTACATAATTATCCCTAAATATATTCAATATTTATATTTCAAGTAATTCCGGCGACCATATTGAATAATCACATAATAATTGAGTAATAAAATTCACTTCCAACCGTTTTGTTACTATAAACACAGTTGCTATTGAATTGATATATATGTGCTTATACTGTGTAATATATGACAAGGAGACATAGTTTGAACTTGCTTGTATTATTACTGGGGGTTTTTGGTCTAAGGGAGAGTGGAAAACATATTTACGGCCATTTTTACCCTAGAGTAATGCTAAATGATGCAGTTTCCACCAGTTCAAGCAACTCCTGTTTCAAGTGCCGTTATACTATCACAATATTTTTATACCTCGATTTGCATCTCGTCATTTAACATTCGTATTACATAATTTGGTAATAGATTACCTGTCCACACTAAATGATTATTGTATTTTAGTTTTTACGAAAGAAAATATTTACCATTTATTATTTATTTTGATCCAAAATATACAACTTTCCATGATGTATAAAAAGTTGGTGGAAATATTTTTAAACATTTGAAAAAATGCAGTCAAATAAATGTACAGATATTCACAAAGTAGAGTTTTGGACTGGTCTATTGACATTATTTGACATTACTTATTATATTAATATTTCTCATTAAAACTTATGAGAAATATTAATAATTGTAAATTTTAAAATAAAATCTCTATTCAGAAACAAAAAGTGAATTCCTTCGATATGTTATGGTGATACTCATCATGGTGGTCTCATCAATCATTTCTAATGTTAACTGCTGCCTAATAATTTAAATATTAAAAAAAACTCCTAGTAAATTGATCTTTTCAAATAAGTATTATTTGCCATAAAGATTCGTCTTCGATATAGTTATAGATTTACTTGTTTAGTATTTATTATTTTGTATTAAATATTTATAATTTGATTTTATAAAAATCTTTCATTTTTATGAATTCCATTAAATGTACAATTTTTATTTCCTTCCTATGTTGTTTTCCCGAATATTACTATTTTAAAAACATTAGACGGTAGTACTAATGCATATGTTGTCATGATATTTTGTTGATTCAAAGATAAATTCTTTGTGTCGATAACATCAAAATTCTAATTGGTTACTTGCGTTCTCACAATCCTGAGTGTATTAATGCATTTGTAGTTAAATATAAGTGAATATAAGTAGAAACAATTATAAATAGTCCTATTTACCAGCTTTATCACATTATCAGTAGACGTGAAGTATCCTCAATATTAACAAAAAATGGATAAGGAACAAACGAATTAGGCAATGAATATTTTCGGTCGAATATTGATGGACGTAAGGATGGGCAATGTTAAAGTGCATCATACAATTTATCGACATAAAATACAGATAGGATTTTCATCAATATTTTGATGAGAAATCTTATTATTAAGCAAGTGAAAAATTCACACATTCCTCTTGATATCAGGATATTTTTGATAAAAATATTAGGTTTAGATATGTCAGAATGTGCTCAAAACCCAACTTAAAATTTAAGTGGGAAATAGAAATTGTATCAATAGTCCTCCTAAATTAAAACTAACCATGCTACATTTGGTTCCAGCGTAAAAATTATGTACGCCTATGGTATATAAAACAGACAAGCCCAGAAATGTTTCGGTAAAATTCAACCGCTACCAATTTTTTTTGTTTTATGATTTAAAATGATAAATTTGCCTTTATTCAATACATTCGGAAATGAACTAATTAAAAAATAAGAATAAATTAATTTAGAATTAGTTATTTTTTGGTTTTCTCTTAATTTCTCCATAATTTATAGACATTGTACAAAAAGTTGGTGTCCAAAATTTTTACATTTCCTGTGAACGGAAATCTTGAATGTATATTTGAAGTTTTATTTAATTTTTTGTTACATCAACCGAAAATAAGGGATATGAGTATTTACATTATTCTCATAGATTTGATTTGAAATTTTACTGTTCCCTCGAACCGCACGTCACACTTAAGTGCCAGAAAACCACGTAACCAATCCAAAGTTAATTACTTAAGTGAGCATATTTGATTTAAAAAAAATTCCATAATTTTTTCAATTTAAATGGTAATTTATATTTCTTCTCTGTCATAATAAATATGACTACATTTACAATTTCTTCTGATATATGCTTATGCTGCACAAAATATTAAAAACAAAAAACATAGCAAATACGTGAAATAAAATACCGATTGAAATATTTACCATACGTTGGTTTAGTATTACCTAAAAAATTCCATGAATGACGTTAGATATTGATTGAGTAATTTACTTGAAATTACTTTATATGGCATTATTAAGCCAAAATGTTTTAAGTTGTCGTTTCTAAGGCTGTATTTCAATATTTAATACTTCTATGTAAATTAAAGTTATGCCGTTTTCTTTAATATTAAATTAATTTTTGCATAGCTGGGAATCCTTTCATATTTCGGATAAATTTTTGTCTTTCGTTTGAAGTCAAGATCTGGACATTTCAATGCGATATCTTATACACCCCATAAGGTCGATCTTTACATCAACTAACACTTTCAATGACTTTCCTTGTACAGAATTTGTATGATATATTATTTTAAAGTTGTGGACCCTGCATCGAGAACCCCAGCGTGTTCGTACCTACTACGGATATCATCGTCTCGCTGACTACAAAAAAATTTACTTTTGCATATTCGAAAAAGCTGTTATATCTTTTAAATTAATTACTAAAACGGCATGCAGATAAGATAATAATATATGCACATGAAACACTGATACTAGCTAAATCATGCTTTTTGTGAAGACTAAATCAAAAATACCGAAATAGAGTCACACATTTTTTTATCAATTTTATGATATTTATAATTACAGCCTACCAAAATTATGGACTTTCCGCAAAAGATAGATATAGTATTTGAAACACGTGAACTTTATGGAGATCAGTGAGACTCATAATTTGTTCTTAAATTATTTTATTTTACCTGTAACTCAGAAAAAGTCAAGAAAGCAATCAATTCGGACGTTTTTTTCAGCTTTACATCGAGAAATTGTTACATCTTACGGAACTCAAAACTTTTGAAAATGAATCCTAGTTTATATCCATTGGTAATAATGTTTCTTTCTAACAGTGGAAGATTTTTGAAATCGGTCTAGTAATTTTCGAATTTATTTCTTTTATACGAAAAATTTCAAAAAACTCAAACTATTTCCAATATATTACTATAGATTAACTAACGTGAGACAGAATTTCTTGAAGTCCCTATGCAAGCAAAACTTTGAAGTAAAAAAATAAGCTTGCGTCACTGTACCTTCTTATTCATTACTATGTAAATTATAAACGACGAACACATTTATAAAATGATGGGCGGCATTAAAGGGTGTGTTCGGTAAAATTAAAATATTTTATACAAATGACTAACTTTGGGAAAATAATTTTAATCATCTATGTGAAATTATGGAAACGTTCAAGAATCTCTTCTAATAACATGACGGTTCTTTAAAGCCTTGTTAATTAAAATGGCCAATTTTCGCATTATCGAAACGAATGTAAGACGACAGTGAATGCTAATTACTTCTTAATTTCGTTGTGAAGTGGATGTCGACCTAGTTTTATTACTTGAAAGTACTTGAATGTATAATCACAAAAATGGTTTTTAAAGAAGATGGAGAGAAAAAATTAAAGGAATAGAGAGGCAATATAAAATACTAAGAAAGACTATTTCTTACTATAGTTGTTTAATTTTGGCATTATAAATGTTACGATAATATCTTCATCATTGGGACAGGTGAATAATTGTTATAAACACCCTCCGGTTTTTTCATCAATATCAGGAGTAGTAAGCCTATTTTGTCCTACTAAAATAGCAAATTTAAAAACTTATTCTTGTATTGTATAACTGAAAAATCAATAGCAAACCAAAAAGATATGCAGACAATATATCTTACCAATCACCAGAAGTATATTTTTTTCAGCTTTCGATCACAGAAATAAAACATACGGGCCAAAAACTAACAAATGTCGAGCTTGGCTGGTAAATATATTTTTATTTATATGTCCATGTTTATTTTGAAACGGATTGTAGTAATACTGTATTGTAAATTTTATAAACTCCTTTCAACATATCTAGATTTCTATAATCAAGATTTTGTTTTCTTGCTGATTCTATTGAATCAGGTTTTTAATGCGTTTTTGAATATTAAGGAATATTTTTAGGAGATCTCCTTTAAAGCTTTTAGTTCTTTTCCTCCGCTCCCGTCTCCTTTAATTTTTCTTAACCTCGTATGTCAGAACTCTGAAATAAATAGTTATGAGAAATACTTTAACGCACAATTATTTTAGTTAAATTGTATATTACATTTCATATACACCTAAAAAACTATATGTAAAATTTAAAACAAATAACCGCTTGAAAAGAATCAGTAATTGCTTTTTGTTAACTTCATGGAACTTTCCTTATTTTCATAGCAAACTTAAGCGCGATCCGTCAACTAGTGTGTTCACATCAGCTGTCGTGATAGGTAGAACTCAAAGTTTCTCTGCGAATTTATTTATGGATAAACTAGTTAAAAGGGTTGGCCCTAAATTTTATATTTCAAATGTATCGAGTAATTAAAAATGTTGAAAGTATCTATGATCAAAGGCCATAGGTTTTCAACTCTGTCGAATTTTTTCCTTCGGCCTTCAAGATTTACCACTAAAGACAACATGGAAAAAATATAGCAATTAGTGCTTGAAAATTACTATTATTATAACTTATTAGTTATTTGAGAACTAGATAGTTGGCATGAGATTTGAACATTGATAAAATGACCGTTCATGGAATTTTAACCAATGTTTTGCCCATCAGACTCGTCGCCACAAGATTGCTTCTGAAAGAGCTTAATTTTTTGCAAAAATAGCATCGATTGATCATTGTTTAAAGACTCGACTGAAGATGTCAAAGGTAATTTGCAGCAGAATTTAGAGGCCATATCGCTTTCGACCTATATAGAAGTTTATAGAAGAGTGGATCATCACAGTAGTATTCCAAACAATGGGGATTACTTTGGAGGTGACAAAATAAATTTTGATAAATAAACTTAAATTTGTGTGTTTTTTAACGATTTCGGATTGTTTTTATACAGAAGATATATGTGTATATATATATATATATATATATATATATATATATATATATATTCATATTTATAAAATATTAATCAGATTCTTAAAATAAATGTATATCTAAAAATCACTTGCTTGTTAAAATTTGCTTAAATTTTGTACACTTAAATACCAAGTGGGATTTTTAAAGGAAAATAAAAATATTATCATTTTGGAATTTACAATTCCCATTTCCGTATTGAATATACAAGCAACGCAATACAGAGATTGGAACTGTAAACTGACTATATTTATAGGATATTTTTGTATAAGCAGAAATTCAAAACTCGTAAATAATGTCGGACTCTGAAATGATAGTTATAATTTGCGTTGCGAAATACTAATTTCAAGACTAATTTGAGAAATGACCGGTCGTACGGAATTTGCATTGCGTGTGTATTATTTAATTACGTGAGCATTCATAAAATACGTCATTAATCTGGGGCAGGGACTTGGAAATCGAGGGTAGTTTATGTTCGTAATATGAAAATTTTAATAAAAATCGTTAAATTTAGTAATGTTGGAAAATCATAATGAAGCAAAGTTTAAATTTTTAGATTACAATTATGGATAAAAATTTTGTTAAAAACAATGTTTGTGTTAAATTCGCTTATTGTTGCTACGTACGATTTTAATATAGAGCAACATCGTTTAGTTTAGAGACTGAATGGGAAATTCCCCTTTATGATTTATAAGCACCACATTCGAAAAAAATATTATGGATATTTTGTAATTAAATTGAAAGCTAGCAGCCGTAGAACGCACTTAACGCAGCTACGAGTTCATCGTTGTAATTGGGGAACGCTTTCATATCATCGTATGTCTCTTCGCAAGAGTGAATAGTTATGGATGATAGGGATAATAATGTTATAATTATATTAAAAGTGTACATGCAATCTTCAATATTTTCGCTTTGCTATCCCTTGTTATTTGAATAAAATAAATGTGAAGAATAATTTGTAAAATTTGAAGAATCACATGCCTGATTTATGTCAAAGCATGTAGATCGAATCTATACGTTCTCTACACGCCTATCAATTAAGTATGAGCTAAAGGCTTATTTCCCTTTGACAACAAGAATATTCGAATCGAATAGCAACTAACCTATTCGATACCAATAGAAACACATTAGTATCATGAGTGTTTCGTAAACACTTATGTGAATATACAGTTCAAATATTAAGATTACATAATTTTGTATGATTATTGTGATTATTACATAACGTTGTACCAAACAAAAAACCTTTATAGTTTCGATTTGTTCACCTGTCTGTATGTCTGTTCGTCTATATTTCACAGCAGCTTTACTCGCAAATTCATAGCGTATTTATAACCTGAAAGTGTGCATGGTTGAATATATTTGTAACGCTTACAAACTTATGATGTGAAATCGTAAAAAAGATTTCGCAAACCAATTTTGTTTCGCTCCCAACTAGTTATGACTACCACCAACTTATGACACGTAGGTAAAGTTCATATAAATTCCATACTAGTGAATTAAATCTACTACAAGAACACTTCGTTTTTTAAAATGTATATTTATATTATACGTGAAAGATATACTAGGAAATATATTAATGTCATGAAAAATAACATTTTCAAATAGTTCACTAAAAATACTATGCACCCTTAAATATTTGCAAGGACCTAAATGTGTGCGGAAATTTTGTAGTGGGAGTTCTACTCGTATTTGTCATATTTATTAAGCTGTTAGAAATATGAAAATAATGAAAAATAAATATATTCCCCGACACGATTTTTACAAGCTTGGAAACAGTAACAATAAAGTTTGACTTAAATCATTCTGGAATTTAAAAAATATAATATATGTACATGTATATATATATATATATATATATATACATATATATATATATATTTATATATGTATACATATATATATACATATTTATATACATATACATATATATATATATATATATATATATATATATATATGTATATATATTTATATATATGTGTGTGTGTGTGTATGTGTGTGTATACCCACACCTTATTTCTGAAACAATTATACCTTAACTTATGAAAAACCAGGGGTTTAGAAACATATGAACAGTTGTAGTATATATGTAAGGATGATTCTATAAGTCGTAGTTTTTGAGATGTTCACTATAATATTAGCTATTTATAAGTAACTATTGCGCTAAGAAGTCTATATTAGTGCTAACTAATGATAAATAAATTAATTTCAAAAAGGTACAGGACCATCGATTCCCGAGCCAGACTTACACTTAGCAGGTTTTTAAGACCTTTATCTAACATATATGTGGTTAATAAATAAGGAAGCTCTCACCGCACAACGCTTTTGAGATTTACATGTCTTGATGGAGACGCGTTTTCAGAAGATATTCAAATATTCTGTACCCACAAACATGTACAAGTGCCCAAATATTTACGGAATCACAATTAAATGAAACTACGTGATGTAGTATTATTTCTACTTTCTTTAATTTCTTTATCACGACCTAGATTTTATTGTATTACAACATCATGAATTAAAATATCAATGAATTTCTACAACATTAACGCCAAATATATTCAATGAACGGAAACCTTGTTGTGTGAGTTCTACTCGTATTTACATAATTATTAAATTTATAGAAATAATATCATATAAAGAATAAATAAATACTAATATCAATATTTCAAAAAAATTTTGGCAACATTTTCAAAGTTCTAAGAAAAGCATTAATACAGCTTGACTTAAATGATTGCGACATTAAAATAATATGTATGCGCCCCACTCCTTATTTCTGAACCAGAACCTTAAGTTTTCAGAAACCAGAATTTTCGTAGTTTACACAAGGTGGTAGAAAATCTATGACGATAATTAATACACATATGTGGTTAAAAAGTTATGTGGATGTGTAATTAAAAAGTTACCGCACAAACCTTTGGAGAATTATGTCTCAAAGGAGACGCCATATCAGAAAATAATTTTGACTAAATTTTGAGAGACTTCTTTAGCGGATAACCCATTTTAGGGGTCTGTGAGAAAAAAAAACATGAAATTATTTTTTATGATAAAAATTATGTAAATAAGTTGAAAAACATGTTTTTTTTATTTCTTTGTATTCATATAATTCAACTACATATTTTTGTAAAATTTCATCACAACCTTATCTTTAATCCTTAAACTGAAATAATTTTGATGCTGTGACCTACGAGGCACACAAGGGGGTAAGCAAATTATAGTTCTTCATTTTTGAAATAAGTTTACTAAAGTGTTAATAGTAAAAACATAAAAAAAGGAGTTAATGGACGTTAAGAACGAAAAAATATGGTATGTTATTTTTTTATTTTAGAGAAATATCCAAGTCTTGTAAAATTGGCAACTTACCGAGCCCTTAAGTTATTATGTGCATGGAAGAGGTTTACTTGATATTATATTGAATGATAAATAATTACTCACTTTCAAGCATTAAATTCCTTTTTATTTCTTTATTTATAAAAAGCTTTTGGCCAACCACGTAGACATGAGAACTATTCTTGACGTGTATTTCATTTTGTACTTGACGGAGATTCTTGTTTTACCTTAACTTTAATGATCGTAACGTTTTATTATTATTATTTACAAGCTAGCTTAGATTGCCAACGGTTACTGTTTGAAAGCTGAGTTGTTTGATTAAATTCATATTGCGTGAACGAAAATATATTGATATTGACATATTTATGTATATATATATATATATATATATATATATATATATATATATATATATATATATATGAATATCAAGTTAAATTTTCAGTGTTTAATCAACATTTCATTTTTAGTGTCGTGATATATATTGTTATTATTGTTTGACAACATTTTGAAATTAATTCATTATTTAATTAACAGACATCAAAAGTGAATTACTCAAAAAATGAAGACGTGGAATAATTTATCGGAATAGACAAATAGAAGCGTGTGCAAAAAAATATCAATTCGACTCAATAACATTCAGGAGGTGTTAAATTGAGTTGATTGGACTTAAATTCTTTTAAACGTATTTTCTTGGTATGCTCCTACGTAATTTTATTAGAGATTCTTTATAATTTATTTAAATATATACTTTATGGGTCTTTCTAAATTAATACAACACAATAGAAATATTTGGCAAGGGCTCGTCGATGGCACAAGTTATGTGTTTTCTGCTCAATCAATAGGGTAATCTACTTTCTGTAATTTGGCAGGGTTTTACACCTTAAAAAAACGATCTATTACAAACCCTGTTCTCAGAAACCGTTTGATATAGAAACTTGAAACCAAGGATCCTGTTCAGAATTTGACATTAAATCAGTTCTACAGATATTGTTGAAAATATCGACAAAGAATATGCCTATATCCCCTCCCCCTCCCTTTCCAATCACCAAAGTTGCTAGAGTCAAAATAAAAATATAACAAGGTTACAAAAATTCACATAAAGGGTATCAGAAAACTATAGCGATCATTCTAAATCTCACAATTTTTGAGACGGTCGTCATTGTTTTACGATTACAGAAAACGTGCTTTTGCAGATAATATTTAATTTTGAAGACAATAATTATATTAGTTTTGTAGAAATATATATACTCTCATAGACTAGCTTTGTTCATATTTAAAATGTCTGTTGCTCATTTTATGCAAATAATTTATTTTTTGGGCTTTCTATCTAATACCACATTCCAAGATTGCAGCAGACGAATATATTATGCAATTAATTTGTTTTGTGTGCTTTCTATCTAATACCACATTTGGGGCAGATGAATACAAACCACAGTAGCAAAATACAATTATTCACTCTTTTTAAGCTCGCAACACGAGCATTCGGCAACCCCGCCCTTAGAACCTCGATATCAACCGCAGTCATCAATCCGTAAACATGAACGGAGACCGCTCGGTGTCCGTTGTAAATATTCAAAACATATTAATACCGCGTTAATCATATATGTCGGCGATCAGCGATCCGTCAGATAGCGATGCGGCAGGTGTGGCCGTGAATAATGTTTGACAGGGAATTGAATCCTCACCCGCCTGCGGCCAGATGCGGCTAATCGATACACGGGCCATTTTAACACCTATGCAGTTATAACTGGACGGGTCTGCCAGGGGTGCCACTGTGCTAGGTAATTGCATTTCCTTATATATATGGTACAAAGAAGGGTATTAATATATTATATTTTGGCCATAATTAGGTGTCTTTTTGTAACTATTTATCCTTTTTGTCTAAGAAAATAAAAGTGTAGACATTTTGAGAGCTGAATTAATAGAAATAAAATGTTGGTTAATGAAAGAAACGATTGGATATATTAGGGCAATTATTATATTTATTATCGTAGTCTGAAAAAAACTTAGTTCTTTAATTTGAAAAATATAAACCACTCAAAAAATATTAATGTAGTAAAATGTGAATCATTTGGCGCAAAAATAAATACAGCTGTTTTAAAAGTAAATAACCCATTTAATTCCTTCGTTATGACAAAGTTAATTTTGCTAATTTTGCTAAAGTAACTGATTTTGACTTAAACTCAAACCATCAGTTTAGTTATATGTTTGTAGATATTCTATGAATATTTCTTTTGATTCAAACTTTGTGCCAAATATAGAATAAAAAGATTTTATTGCTTGGATTGTTCCAAAGTGATCTTACGTGATCTCATTATTACATATGTCTATGTAATGAGCTCAGATTGTGTAAACATTTGAAAAACTTACAAATACGTCATAAAATCATTTATCGTACTACGATTAAAAATAAAAGCAAAGATAGATAAGAAATCTTTGCTCATAGCCCAGCTGAAGGTGTTGTAATACAATGAAACCTAGATCGTGGTAAAGAACTTAAAATAAATTAGAAATAATACTACACCACGTAGTCTCATTTAATTATCAATAATTAATTTCTACAAAATTAACTCCAAATATATTCAAGACCCATTAAGATTTAAATTAGGGTTATATCACTAATTCATCAAGGGGTTACTATTATTAATGTTAAATAAAATATGATTGAACCTTTACTCGAATATCCAAGATTTTAAATTCGTAACATCTTCCTGTATGAAATATAAAATTTTAAACCTTATTACAGGTAATATTTCCTAGGACATGATATAAATTAAATTATAATACGTACGTACTTTAATAGTATATATTTAAATGTATAGAGAAATATATATATATATATATATATATATATATATATATATATATATATATATATATATATATATATTATATATATATATATATATATATATACTACGAACCAGTTGGTATAACAACTTCTGTGTGTAATGAAAACTTATATTCACATTATTATTTACTAATTTTAATAATTGTTAATTCATTTATTGTAATTGGAACAAATTTTTTGCGTTTTAAATTTTGGCGTTCCAAAATATAATTTAGGTAAAAGTTTCAACGCAATATAACTGCCGAATTAATATCACTTTTTTTTAGTAATTGTCTTGATTTATTTGAGAAGTTCAATGTTTTTTATAGATATTATAGTCTATAAGAAGCATGAACTACTTTTCTTGCTTAATAACATTTAAATATATACTCGTAATAGTCGACAGAAATTATTCACGAGAATACGGCAGTTCTTTGGATCATTCAAATCTTTCTATTTCCTCTTACTACTCGTTATTGAATGTGAATTTACTTAGCATATGACATTTCGTATTATATATATTAGCATACGTGTTCATAAATATATTTTCAATATTCTTTACAATAATTTTCGATACATTCAGGGTATCTCCTCGGCATATATCTGTCACAGGCAGTTTTTTTTACAACCTTCGTAATAATGTACAAAACATTATCTGCTCTTCTACCGGGCCCTCAAAGAAATTTATTCAGAAGAATCCAAGTTCCCTTCAGAATTTTTCGGAACATTGATGGTACGTTGATGATAACACGGAACATTATCGACAAAAAATTATAATAGTTGCTTAATTTGAAATAGATTTTTGTTATAAGTGATTTATTAATTTATATTTCAATGTCATTTTATTGGGGCCAAAGAAATAATAAATAAAATAATTTTTTAATATAATAAATGTTTTAAACTACTTGAATTTAGCGGAACCACGAATTTTTGGACGATTTTGAAAAAGTACACGGATGTGATATGATGTTGTGGTGCAAGAATATTTGTTTTGGATTATAAATAAGAAGATTCTTGACATCGCTTCATATACAGAAAAATTATGTGAAAAATAAATATATAACTTGATGTGAGGCATGAATTTTATTCGGCATCGATCGATGTAAAAATTATTATAATGAGTAATTAAATTATTAGTTTTTCATTTAAGTGAATATTTTTAAAAGCACTTAAATATCTATAAGTAAGATTTGACACTCAATATTTCCTAAATCGTATGAATGTGGTCAAAACATTAGAACATAATATGCAGTAATAGTGCTTTCGAAACAGAAACCCTAGAAGTCTTGTAAAAGTATAAGATAAAGAAAATGAAAGAGAATATTTCTAAATTCCTCAATAAATATTTTAGCATGTGAGCTAAATCTCATCGGAAGCAATTTTATTTTTGGTAAGCAATTATCCCAAATTTGCCGCTAAGAATTTCTACAGTAAAAAAAAGAAATAGTAGAAGTCATGAAAAGGTCCACCTACTCGTTTCTTTCATATTGAATTTGTATAGGCCAAAACGAACAAACTAAATACGCAAAATTCGTTGGTGAATGTTAGAATGTGTGTGTGTGTGCGTGTGCGTGCGTGCGTACGTGCGCGCATTCCTGAGAGCGCATGCGTGCGTGATATCGTGCGTGCGTGCCTGCTTGCGTGCGAGCGCGCGTGCGTGCGCGTGCGACTGCTTGTTCGGGCGTGCATGCGTGCGAGCGCGCGTGGGTACGTGCTTGCATACTTGCGTGCCTGCGTGCGTGCGCGTGCGTGTGCCCGTCCGCATAGGTGCGTGTGATGCGTAACACAGGTGCTCAATATTATTATTAAAAATAAGCTTATATCTTAACAAAAAGGTTTGCAAATCGGCTGAAAATTATTGTGGCAATAGAAAAATCAGCATAATTTAAAAAATTTTCCGTTGGAAATCTTATAATTTCATAACATCCGCAAGATTTTATTTCCGCCCGTATATCTTATCCTTTTCACCCAACTCTCTTTTCCACTTTTCTTAAATATTTTTCTGGGATTTTCAAAGATACCACGTGCTTGTTGAACTTCGCCTCAATTTTTAACGGTAAAGGTAAAAAAATTAGGCAGTAAAAAAACTGAAAGTTCTAAAAACCACTCCATATAGAAATGGAAACACTAATTGACTTATATTAAAGTGGTCTTCTCAGGTAAATGCGGTTTAACATTTTCTAAATAACGTCAAATACGATGTGGTTGCCGCGTTGTGTGCGTGGCGAAATATTAATTTCACGACTAATTTAAGAAGCGACAGATTGCAAGGAATGAGCACTGCGTGTGAATTATTTAACTATGGATGCATTCACAAAATTCATTATTAACTGTTGGAGAGAATTGAAAATCAAAAGCAGTTTATGGCCATACAGAGAGTGGTACATGAAAGTCTTATAGAGATTTTAAACTGTGCAAACTTGGAAGGACGTCAAGAAGCTGAATTTTAATTTTGGATTCCAAGTGTGATAAATTTCCTTTAAATAATGTATCACTTTAATTTATACCAACTATACCTGCGTATGCTTTTAAAATAGATAGGAATTGTTTTGGTAAGAAAAGGTAAATGATTTAGTGTGGATTTCATTATCTTATAGCAGCGGTTTCACAAAAATATTTAGTATATTCAAAGTACACAGAAGTTTTAAATTTTTATACTTTTGTAAACTTTATTATTAGTGGTTATAACTTAAAATGTGTAAAAAAAAATTAGTTAAATGTTTGTGCCCATTTCCAACTTTTTTTTAATGATCCATTGTAAATCAGTAAAAACAATTAAAATGTGAAAACATTTTAACAAAACTTTAAAAAATATAAGAAAAATAACTTTGGCAGAAAGAAGATATCTAAATTTGGCAAAGATATTTGTCTTAAACATTATTAATGTTGTTACATTAATATTTTCATCAACATTCACGATTCTTATTCCAAACCTTGAACTGCTTTTTTATACTAACATACTTAAATAATAATTAAATATTCAGTTTAAATGACGAGAAGAACTTTTATAACATCGAGAAGCTATTGATTTGTCCCTCCAACCATTGCTATTAATTAAATATTGAAATACATTTCACCATTAAAAACTACGAGCTCCTCGCTTGAAAACATTTTACTAATATCTTTGCCAAATATGAATTTGGCAAAGATATTTGTCTTAAACATTATTAATGTTGTTACATTAATATTTTAAAACATTCACGATTCTTATTCCAAACTTTGAACTGCTTTTTTTACTTGCGTACTTGAATAATGATTAAATATTTAGTTTAAATGATTAGGAACCTTTATTTAAAAATGATGTGATGTAATTTTCTAAATTCCATCTATTAATAACGTTGGCACGTCAATTAATACATCATTTCATTGACGTTGGCAAGTCAATTAAATAGATGTAAAGATATAATTGGAAAATGTTAGTTGCTTTCATCAAGTTTCTATTAAGCGAATAGATTTAAGTGCAAACTAAAGATGTATTTTTCAAATGCCAAAAACGAAATTCCAAGTGAAGAAATGAATAATTAAACCAAACATATAAGTAAAATCACACTTAAACTCTGAGTGTTCCGTGCCCAGTTAGGTACATATAGAACTTTAAATATTAAAGGTACACTAGTACATGAATTCTCAAATTACTAATATTATTTTTCGCTGTGTAAATATGTTCCGGAGTTATTTTCTTCATAAGCGGAGAAATATAATTTGGTTACCTGTACATATTTAATTAATTAATGTGCATATACTTAAATAACTATGCAATTATGTACTTAGTAGATGCGGTTAGGCTTTTATTTTTACGTGTCTCCAAACGAAAAACTAACGCTTATAAAGTAACTCGCATCTCCATCTGTCCAGCTTTACTACCAAAACGCTTGATTGACATGGAAACGTAAAATTTAGCAGGAAAAAAAAATGTTTTGTCTAACGATCAAAAATATTTATATAGAATATTTAAATACTCGAAAAAGAAATTGTAGAATTCTATGCTTAGTGTGGAGTGTCGCTTAACACTAATCATTAAAAGAATCGGGAAAACACTTTTTCCATAATTTTAAGTAGTATTATATTCATAGTAGTATGTAAAAAACTATGAAAAACCGAAGTATTTGATGAACATTGCTGGAAATATTTTTTTTTCAACTTTATCGTTTCAGCTTGGCATACTTTTGTATTTAAAGAAAATGTCAAATATATATGACGGATTTATCAGTATTTTATTTTCTTCATTTCATTTATTGGGTAGAATCGCTTTTTCTGTATATCAAAATTCTTCATGCTCAATTCTGTGGATAGCAGCATGTCTTAAAATGTTTTTCTCTTTGTGTATCTTTTCTTGATTTATCAGAAGTAAGAAACTTATTAAATAAATTTTTTTTTAATAAAAATAGAGGTGCACACTTAGTGGTAAATTTTTATATATTTGTGTTTAACCTAAAATAAACTAAGTCGAAATTAAAATATAATTATTCCTATAATTCCATTGAGTATTATGGAAAAAAATACGTCACCAAAAATTTATGAAACCACTGAACAAAAAATTATAAAAAGGTATGGTTTTTAGAAGGCTCTTCGAAGGCAGTTCAAAAAATAAAACGTTGATTCTGAATGTCAGAGTTTTTGAGATATTCGTGAAAATACGTATACTCCTCTCTCTTTAGTTATACTAAATATTAATAAATGTGTATTGCTCTAGAAAGCTGTTATTATAAACCAATTAATTTCACTTCAAACAGGCACATAACCCTTCATGCGTGGACAGATTCTCTTTGAGGCTGGTTTTTTTTTCGATTTTAAACTTACATATAGGTGGTTAAACTGTAAGTAGACTTTATCGTGCAATGATTGGAGACGTAATTTTATTTAAGAAGATGCCACATCAGGAAGCATCACTAGATGTTTGCTATGGAATTTTATAACTCAACTCAAATACAAATCCGTTAAAATTTTATGACAGTTCCTCTTAAGGGGAAAGAATTATTGCTATGATCGACAGGACATTAGTAAATTACCAGTGTTTAATTTTTGATATTCGGTTACAAAACCTGAAAAAGAAAAAGATATTTGTAAAAAGAAATATTAGAAACATGTTGGGAAGCAAGGCAATGTTTAACATCAGAATATAATTTTTTAATTTTTTTATTGAAGGAAAATTTGCAAGTGGTTTAAAATTGGCAATTTGTCAAACCCTTATGGCCTAATTCATATTCTACGAGTTCTAACATTTATCATACACTGTGCTTGCTGCTAGGATGTAAGTTTGTTTCTATTAGTAATTGCCTAAACATATAGGGGGAGATATATATTACAAAATCGTAACATAACTTTAGTATATGCAGATACTTTACGTATATACTGAAATTTAGCGATTTAAAAAAAATATATTATACTTTGATAATTTTATTATAAATTTTAAACAAGGAGATTCCAATTTCAATGCGACCTATTGCTGTAGACAAAAATAATATATAAAATGTATATACAAGCTTACAATAAGTAAAATATTTATTTATGTTTATTAACGATAATCGTTCAAACTAAAAACATTATTCACAAAGCTCACCCACAACATTCAAAGAGTAAAGACATTTAATGAATTAAACTTAAGTATTTCAACTAAAAGGTGCGGTAACTAAATAGACGACTACTTTAATCGTTTCAGCGTCGTTCATGCAAAGCCTTTTCGAGCCTCCGGGAACGAACAAAGGTCATTAAGGAACGTCATATTAACGAACAGAAAATGTATATGAGACATCCATTATTCCTTTAATTTTTTATTGGGTCTGGCGTCAGTTTTCTCGCCAGGTATTTTAATTAAAATAGTCACACAGAGCGCGGTGCGGAATAATGAGTTGTTAGAAATGAACTTTTATTTGATTGGTCTTTTTTGAGGACAAAAAGCTTATCAATTACGAATGAAAGATTCACGAAAGGCCCTAATTAGCAATGGAAATAAAATCGATTAGATATACATTTCAAAGAAATATTGAAGTGTAGTTGGGTGAGAAATTTCAGGGAACGATATTGTAATGAAATATTTGGGAAAACAACGTCCGGAAATAGACCTTTTAATATAATAATACTGTCTAGAAAGTTAAATACTAAAAGACATGAGGACAAATTAACAAAAGTTAAACCAGTTTATCGAGAGATATACGAAAATTATGAGTAATCTGATAGGTTATTTGAAGTTGTAAGAATTTAAGTAAATTTTTCTTAAATAAAATATTTCGTAACCGCCAAGAATCATGTTGTAGTTTTAGTAAAAAAGTGACAAAAACTTTTTCATCTGCTCTTGGAACAAATTGTTTGACCTGTGAAATTAAATTTTTGTCTTTTTTATGTTAGACACACTAAGTATTTAAACATGGTTAACAACGTGGCTGAATCAAGATACTTTCAATGAAACATTTTACTTCACTCGTATGTATGTTGAGAGTAGTTGCTATTACGGATATTTTATTAGTATTTTTTCAATTAAATCTATAGGATAAGGGTAACATTATTTTTAAACCTCGTACCTACAGGATTCAAACACTTATATTTGTAGGTGTAACAACGCCATAAGTCGTCAGTCGCCAAGAGTCCTCCAGATTTACATTTTATATATGTTATGATATTCTTTGAACCAAAAACCGAAAGCTGTAAATCATTGTTTTCGAAATGACCACCATACGTGGAAAGACAGGCCATATTTTTTTTTCGACCTTGGCTTCTGGGGTATTGCTGAAAAGAGCTCTCAAGTGAAGTTCAAATACAGTTTTAAAGTTTTTTTATGTTGAAACTTAACAATGTGTGGTACACTATCAACCGTATTGAGATAGCATTCTAAACTTATTTTCTTAATAAGTCCTTAGTAGCATTGTCCATATTTAAAATATCCTGTTTTTAAAGAACCAAAGCAAAAGTTAGGTTCACTTTTATAACTTGTAAATTATAATCAATGTAACGAGGAGCTATATATTTGCTATATATTTATAAATAAATATTATACATGTACCAAGTTCATTCAAATTAAAAAAATGTACATATGGTATTTAAATGTGTTTGATTTAAATAAAACAGGATATAAGACTGTCATGGCGCCAGATATATGGCTGATTTTACTTCGAACTAAAAATTCAAAATACCAAACAATAACAGTTTCGTAACGAAATGGACAGTTCCAGAAAGTTACGTAATTTTTTTACATTTCGAAGATATACCTAGTTTAAATAATTTTATGTAATATTCTCTATTCACTTTTTCATTTAGTTAAAACAAAAACATTTTTTTTATTTCAATTAGTCATTTTTTATTACCTACTTCCCTTTTCTGTATACTCTTAATATACTCACATCACCATAAGACAATACAAAAAACGTGAGTAAAATATAAACTTTAATTACAGCGATATTCATATAAAACAATATGATCTCCACAGATACAATCAACAGTTGTATTAGGCTAGAATTTATAAGATAAAAAATAATATCAACCTTTTGTATATAGTTCCATGGAAATACTCTATTTCTTAAATATCTTAACTTTTAACTTTGCCTAAGGGTGAATGGAATTCTTATTGCAGTGGGTTTATACTCGTACCTAAGGGGGTATTTTTTTCTCTTCGTCGACAAGATATAACAAATATTTCTCAATTGATCAGCCCATATACTTTTCTTATGTACTTAGTTTTAACATTCTTTTTCAGTTTACCTAAGCAGTTTTCATAACTTTACCTCAATTTTGTACCTTAAAAATACAAATAGAAGGTGAACAATCTGAAAAGCTACTCAATATAGAAATAGGAACAATCATTATATTACATTAACGTTGTATTCACATTTACATACAGCTTTATATTTTCTAAGTCTAAATATTATCGCTACATCATCCCCGTTGCGATAATATTCATTTCACAATTAATTCAGTCATCGGCAGCTCGTACGGAATGCACGCTGTAGGTGAATTATTTAATTAAGTCGAAGGCAGTTGACAGCCGTCGAGAAAGCGGTATTTGAAAGTATTAACAAAACTTTATAATTGTGTAACCTTGGAAGGTCGTCATAAAGCATGATTTAAATTGTTGAATTTCAAATACATTGGTAAGTTATTTAAAAATAATGTTCATAATTTATTTTATTCTGTAGTTATGCTATTAAGTAGAGGGGACATCATTTGGTTGAAATGGTTTATTACAGTTTTCGACTTCAAAATTAATAAAAATGGTTACTGAGTTTCGCAGTTCAAATTTTCTTGCAAAAGTGGTTCTAATATTAAAATGAGTGTATTTAAAAACAGACATAAGCTTCATGAAACTTTGCTATTAATGAATTTTGAATCTTTAAAAAAATAAATTAAAAATATTTGCATATATACCTCCAACTTTATTTTAGACATCACAACTAAATGAATGGAAAGATATCATGCCCCAAAGATACTTTACCACAGCTTCAACTTTAAGAAATGAATAAAAGGACAGGGGTAGATGAGATAAGTGACTCTGAGGGAAAGTTGAAATATAAATGTGACAAAAATCTTTATCTTAAAGGTTATTACCATTAATATTTTATGACGTTCATAATTAATATTAAAAATCGCAAATCGTGACCTATCTTTTTGAATTTAATGCACTTCAAGTAGTGATGAAATATATAAAAGAATTTGAAGTAAGAGGCGCAAATTTCATAACACTGAGAAAACATGAATTTTATATTCTACAATTCATTAAAAATATAGAGATATTCAAGGTTCATAAATTACGATTTTGGAAATATTATAATCGTTATGTATGGAACATTGGGATCGTAGAAGCTCCACGCTATACATTGGTGGTAGACGATCGTAGAATCTCTACGATAGCGGAAATTAGGTAATATAAATTTTTCATAAAAATATAAGGATACTTGCATTATTAAAGATGGTATATTTTTAATTTAATTGGTATGCAGTACTATCTGATTTAAATAATGTGAAGAATAATTGGTAAATTTTTCATAACTTCAAGCATCAACTTAGACCCCAAGCACATACTTCCAACCTGTAGGCTTCCTATGTGGCTGCGTAATATCGATTAATTGTGAACTAAAGTTGTGTTTTTCCTTTAATAACAAGAAAATTCCAAATTAATACAAAATAAAGCTTTTAGGACAAGCAGACTATTACTTTCGAATTGTGGTTTGGAACTGTTTATTTGGGTACACGTAAAAATTTAAATATTTAGTGTATGAGCATATTATTTACAACGAATTAGAAGCAGACACATTCATATATATATATATATATATATATATATATATATATATATATATATGACCTAATTATTTTTGCTAGTCGGGAAATAATAATTTAATTGAATGTATCTCTTTTATTTAATAATGCAAGATGATTGAAATAATTTTTAAAGAGTGCTTAGAAAAGTCTTTAGACTAACTTTATTCAGACTTTTTGTCAATTTCAATTTTTGTGTTTTAACAGTTAGATTGGCTTCCGCCTAAAATTTTTACGACTAACTCGCACAAGGAGACGCTATGTTATAGAACGTTACTGAACATTTTCTATTGAATTTTAGAATTATGGTTCAATGACGTAGGGTTTACTTAAAAGAATGTTTCTTTATTTTTATGTATTCTCGTCACTTAACTACGTATTTTTGTAAAATTTCAACACAATTCTTCACAAGACCTTAGACCTCATTCTGCCTTGGCAATAAAATATCATTTAACTTTTGTATTTTTACATTCAAAAAGAATTAATATACTCCAATTATTATTTCTTATGAAAATGAGAGGAAATTTAATATATTGAAATATTAGATATAATTTATATACGATTTTAATCAAACGTAATTTTAAATTTTTTATTTTCTAGGTTTCTTGTTAAATTATTGACCCTGATTGCCACTATAGGAGGACTCTACATTTAAGTTTGGTGATAATATTATATCAAGTATAAACGTTCCAAACTCAGAATATTAAATGAAGGAAAAGATGAATTTATGAATAAGTTACTATCTATATTACGTAAGCTTCGGGCATTTCAATTACGATATTTTCAAAATTTATTCATGCTTTGCTAATTTAAAAAAAAATAAAGTCGTATATTAGTGGAAATATAATTTAATTTTCGCAGTTTAATCAAATTTAATCTTTATCATAGTAACATGACCGGAGAGGTTTATAGCTTTCCGACAACATTTCGAAAGGAAATTATTCTTGCGATTTTAGAATATGACACATTCATTATAAAATTTACGCGAAACAAAAGCCAATTACATGTAAGAAGATCAGTATAGATACATTAATAGAAAAATTTGTAAACGAAGTTTGCATATATCCAAATGATATTCAAGAGGCCATTAATCGAGTTTACTTGCACTCATACGTGAATTCTTTTAAATATATTATCTTTAAATATTTTAGCATAATTTTGTTACAGATTCATGTCAATTATATTAGGTGACTATATTGTGTTTTTTTTTATATCTATACAGTATTTTCGTAATACTTACCAAGTTCGGGTCACTTGGCAAATGATTCAAAGCTAAAATCGATTATTTTTTTATAACTCAATCGAAGTGTATTTTTATATACTTTCACCTTTTAATACATTATACATTTTTATGTTTCTAAGTTTTTGTACCTCCAGAGAAAAGTAAGAATCCATATACATTCAACCACGTGTTCGTCTGTATGTTGAGGCGGTTTTTTTTCGTAAACTGTTTGACGTAGAAACTTGCAACAAAAAATATTTTTCAGAATTTTATGTTAATTAGCTTTGTAGATATTGTAGGGAATATCCACAAAATTTATGCCTGTCTCCCTACCCAATTTCGAAAAATGTTATATTAAAATTACCAAAAATAGTACTCTTAGATATTTACCGAAAGTTAACTATCGAAAGTTAGCTACAAATATCAAAGTTTTTGGGATATTTATGATATTTTCATGCCCAGTGAAAGATATATCAGGCAATATATTTACGTGATATAAATAATATTAACAGCTGTAAATATTTTAATCGTGGTATTCTCTACTCTTTAATGTTTGTATTTACCAAGGTATATACGGGAACCCCGTTACTTTGGTATGTTATTTTAATAACAACAAGTCTTCAGATTACGGAAGAATAAAAACAAAGAACAACAACAAAACACGTACTAGTATTAAGCCCGCCTCGCGACAAGAGCATTCAGCAACCCCGCCCTTAGAACCTCTATAAGTATCTCATTCATCTATTCGTAAACACGAACGGAGATCACTCGGCGTCCGTTGTAAATATTAAAACATATTAATACCGCGTTCATCATGAACGTTGACTATCAGGCATCAGCCACCAGTGACCTTAGTAACCGTACTAAAATATTTACAGGAGAGACCTGTGAATTCCAACTTTCGTCCAAAACAGTTTGTTTTAACGTACACATGTACAACGCGGATTTTTTAACAGTTTTATTGGATTGAGATCATTAATTTGAATGGCCTTATTTCGAAAAAAGATTTAAATGATTTTACTTAACTGTCTTATTGACCCATTTATTCTAAGAAATTAATGGGCATTGCATTAAATCATGATATAATAATAATGTGCTGATATAAATTCACTTGTGCATTATAAATTAGAGGCAATGTTACTAGTGCAGTTATACAAATAAATTGGTATGGTTATTTTCATACACGTAGTTCCAAACCAGGTTTTTATATAATTTTATATTTTTAATGTTTCTGCCAAACTTGGCTATTTTTTCATGTTTATAAAGAAATGTTTAAAGAAACCTCGTACTTATTCTAAAGATCTGTCGAACGATATTGTTTTTGATAAGATACTCGAAAATATTTTTTTAGAATATTATTTTGTTGGAAATCCGCCGAAATATTTTTGATCTTTAAAAATCTAGTCTATGACACTCTCATATTAAATACAAATTGATTGATACCTAATTTGTTAAAATTGTTTCAGCAAGTTTTGGGCTACGATCACACATCAATCAATTGACACATACATGGACTGGTAAATGCATTAGCCTTTTTTGCTGTACCATAGTCGAGTAAAAAGAAAAATGGAACACTTATAAGTTCATGTCTGTCCATCTGTCGGCACCAGAAACGACTTGATGTTAGGAATTTGTAATATCGCATAGTAATAAAACATATTAATTTGCAAATATCTCAATAGCTGAAGCTCAGAAATATTAACTAAGAAATTTTAGGCAAATAATACTATTTTTTTTATTCCATATATATTATGAGGTATCGTTTAAAAGGATTATATATAAGGGTTCAGAAGTATTTTTATTAATATTGGGTAGTATGTGTGAAGAAGAAAGAGAACTACAAAAATACTCAAGAAATGCATGTTCCAACCCCTCTTGGAAACTACTCAGCCTAAAATTATGACCAAAATATGGATTTTTAGAAATACCCGCAAATGTTGTATGAAAACTATAGTGGTTATTCTATAGGTCATAATTTTTTAAATTTACATCAAGTTTTTAAGCCCATGAAAGATGTAGTAGACTGTATATTTACGGTTTTAACTGACTTCAAAAAATGAGAATGTTCTCCATCCGATTGTATTTTTAAGTACATTGCTCTGATATCTATGAACCAATTAGAATAATCCTTGCTTTGTTTGAAGAGTGTACTCCCAGTGCCGTCTCATAAAAATTTGGTTAGAATCTTATCGAGAAAATTTAAAGCACACCATACAATTCCTCGACATTAAATGGCACAGGTGCTGTCTTTGAACATGAATGATATATGTCTAATAATAATCTATTCAGACACCAATAAGAACGCCATAATTTTGGATTAAATAAATAATAGCAGTGGAGTATTTTACAAAAATACCTAGCAGAGCAGTAGAAGTATTTTGTAAATACGTTTCAGTTCGGAAAAGATATTTTACCCCAAAAGTTTGAAAGACTTACCCGTATTTTTATAAGTTTACACTTTTAGATGTGCTTCTTATTCGACGGTTATTTGAAAACAAATTACAATCGGTTCAATTCCTTTTTTAAAACGTTTATTCTATATACACAGCTGATTTTTTCAGAAACCATAAAATGAAAAAATTTTAATTTTGCTCCAGTAATACATATTATTATTCACACAGTCGACTTCTTTAAAGTATTCATGTTAAAATTAAAAAAGAGATAGATAAAGGTCTAAATTGTTATAAATTATTTATGTCACTTAAGGCCTCATTTTTAACAATAAAAACGTTTAACATTGGGAATACATCATAAATTTTTTCATTCAAAGAAATATATTTTCTCCTTTTATTTTTAAAACTACTGTGTCCAGACCCTGGGGACATAAAAAAACCTAAGTGTTTATGCCCATAGTGTAAGTTCTACTCGCATTTGATAGGTTTCTTTAACTAATAAGATGAAAACAAGACAAGGTCTAGTTTTCATCTTATTAGTTATTTAATAAACCAGATTCAACTAGTATTGAAGAATTAAATATAATTTTATATTCTATGTGATGAAGGACACAGAAATAAGGAAATGGCAAATATGATGTGTGTTTAAGCTGATTCATATGAAAATTCACAATTCATTTTATTTAATTCCAACAATATTCAAAATTCATTTCATTACATTTTATTTTAACGGAGTGCATTTATATTAGAGAGCACTACGAATAGGTCCCTAATACGTTTATATTTGATTATTTGGTTGATATTTTGTTCTTCGTCAAATTAAATACAAATTTAAACTTGTTATTATGCATAATAATCTACAAGCAAAATCTAAATAAAATATATGAAATATGTAAAACTGCATGCTACTAGAAATATTTCCGTCTTTTATTTAAATATTATAAAAAAGAGGTAAAAATAAAATCAAATATAGATCGACTAAATTATCTCAATTTAACAAGTCCCAACTTTACGCTGAAATTATTTTCGGCGTTTGAAACTATTGTTCAGCACTTTCATGCAAATAAAATGTTTACTATTTTCTTATTTGTTACATTAATTGCCGTATCACTGGAAATATTTTTATTCATTTCAGATTAAATTGACTCCACTTTTTTCTTTTGTCTGAATTCTATATATATATATATATATATATATATATATATATAGAAATATTAGATATATTTTAATGATATATTTCATGTACTCAACAGTTTTCATCTTTCGTGTAAATTTAATTAGCAAACCCAAGTGCTTGATTTTATTCTTATAATACCTAAGCAAAATTTTAAGGCTCCAATATAAAATTTTCTTTTAGGTTATTTATTTTTCAATGCAATATTTTGTAAGTTATACGATAAAACTTTAATAGTATATTGGACTTTACTAAACGTTGTGTTCTGCAACCTTGAAATGATTGTGGTCAATTTAATACAAAGGGCCAATTCCGGAACATAATTTTGATCGATGAGAACGTCCAAATGTGGCCTTTAATATCTTATTTCTCCTTGGAAGCCTTGTTTAATTACCAATGTATTTAATAAATGCCCGCCTAGTTAAGTAATTCACACTCAGCGGACATTAGGCATTTCCTGTCGCTTCCTAAATAAGTAATGAATTTAATATTTCGCAACGTAGATGACGCATAAATTATATATTGTTTGACATTACTCAGAGAATTTGAAACTGCACGTTAATGTCATCAAACTACAGTTTCCGTTTCTTTCTAGAACAATTTTTAAAAATTTCAACCTTTTGGTTATATTATCAAATTTTTTTTTATGTTTCGTACAAAATTGGATAGTCTTTTAAGAAGGAAATGGTAATTCAAAATGTATTTTCTTCGCGAGATCGTCGAAAAAGTAAGGAAACAAATATGGAGTACTGTAACATTCTGCGCTTGAAAATCGAGGGAGTTCATGGTCATGAATGCTATATTAAAAGCTGTATGAAAAGTGTGGAAAGTCGTGATAAACCACGGGAAACCTTGAACAGTTTTTCACTTGTCGTAATATTTTGTTTTGATTGTACACAATCTAATACTACTAAGTTTTCGTAATATACATAGATCGAATCTTTAGATCCCTTTTATTTTTTTAGTAAATTACGTATACTCATATAACAGTTCAAATATGAACAGTGAATGAATTTTAAAACAATATTAGAAATGATAATATTGCTTAAGGAGAGTTAAAAAAATAACTTTTTGCATACATCTCTTTAAATTTATAAATACCTGCTTTCTAAAACAATTTAATATAAACTTATTTAATATAGATATTTTTTAGACAACTTACATGATAAAATTAAAATGTTTACATTAATATGAACTATATGAAGTTCATAAGGCCGTCATATTCATTAGCGATCCGTACTTCCCTCATTTGACTATATGTCACAACCATTTTCCTCATAAAACGCTTAAGGTTGAAACTAGAAATTTGGCATTGCAATTATTCTACACATATCTTTAATAGATTAATCCATATATACCAATATCTAAATGTTCAAAACATTTATATGGAATTTTAGGGCGTTAAATTAAAAAGAGAAAAAATTTCAATTTCTCTGTGTTATGTTTAGCATGATTTGAAAATAATTTGTTTATATGGACATAACCACGTCATAGGTTTTCAATATTTGACTCCTTAATATGAGGAAAGAGTAAAAAGCATGAGATAGATAAATATTAAGAAGCAAATAAATATTGAATATCAGAATATAACGCAAAACAAAAAAATATGTAAATGTCATAAAATTATTCTTACGCCTACTCGATAAATCTGTATATTCAAATTTATCGAATCGACGTAAAATAAATTTTACAATACTTGCATTTTTTTCTGCTCTCATTTTATATTTTTATAATGATGCGGCCTTCATAAATACCTAGAAAGAAAAAAGTGACAAGTGCTCACAAATACCCCACGAACATGAAAGTTAATTTTTTTCTCATTAGATATATCCTTTCGCTCTTGACCAGAAATTTTACATGTAAAGAACATTCTTTTTCTAGTTCATATTGGTAAAGTGGCGTATTTCTTCTTTTTAGTTTCCTAAATTACAATTGTAATTTTATTTTTTTAATGTTTTTTATTTGCTTATTTATTAAAATTATTATACCTTCATCGGTGCTTTACATGTGTGCAACATTTTAAATATTTCTATCGTCTGGAAGTGGATGAAAATTGAATTGAAAATTTCGTCTTTTTTTTCAAAAATTTTTAATTTTTTTTTTTGTTTTAAGGTTAAAAAAATAATTTTCTTTTCATTTTATGATGTTATTTTGTTATCAACGGTCTCTAAAACACGTGATAAATTTTAATTTACTTAGACATCTGGAAGTGGGTTAAAATTTCATTGAAATATTCCATTTCATTCTTTCAAACATACGTAAATGCAAGTGAAGTTAATAAAAGCGTAATAGAAATTAAGTATATTTTTTTACACGAAAATGTTTCAAACATATTCAGTAAAATGCACTGGTACTCAGTTTGATGTAGTGATGTACGAGTAATAGACATATTCTTTATTTTACTTATTGGTTACGAGGAGTACATAGTACTTAATTGGATAACAAGTAATTACTGAATTCAAACATTAGTAATTTATTAAGGATTTCATTTCCAAAAATTATCATTTATTATTAAGTCATAAAAATATTATTTCGTAATGGGTGTCTATCGACTAAATACAGGATGCCGTTTTTATAATTATCGGCTGGTTTAAGTAGGAAAAGGGAAAAAAAATTATTTAAAAACAGAGTCCTCGTGAAAATAGTCTGCCTTATCTAAATAGTTTGAAACGTATCGAATCGAATAAATGTCGCGAGAAAAGATTGATTTTGCTCTGAATTAGTCAGCTGTATAAAATATAGAATATGTTCGTAAAATTATAAATAATATGAAAAAGAATACTATTTTTTTCGATAAAGCAGGCTATATGTACACAATTTTTTCCGGAGATCAGATAGTGGTCGAGGTGTAAAAATAAGACAAACAGAAAAACAAATTTATTATTTATATATTTCGCATTTATGATATTATTCGTCAGGATGTGGTTAGGAGATATATCGACGGAAGCAACAGACATGGTTATTTATTAATACTACATTAAATTGAAGAGACACTATCGCATTCTCTTTGGAAATATCAGAAAAAAATGCATATAACATGCATTCAATTTAAACCTGACACTTTCTTAATTCTCAACTTTGTTCATTTATTTTATTACTATTACTTTACCATTTATATTTATGGTCTTATGCAATCGCTTTATATCACAAAATAATTAAATCATGTGTATCAAAATTACATATATAACATGAAATAAAATGACATAAAAACAACGTGCTATTTAATATATTCCTTAGAATATTTCATGGAATTTACGATTACAATAACAAAAAAAAGTAATTGCTCTTTATTGGCGATAATTATTCAAATTAAAAACATTGTTTAGAAAGAACGTTCATAATATTCAAAGAGTAAATGATGCAAATCCGAGTATTTCAACTAAAAGAGTGGTACGTAAATAGACGACTAGTCCATAATATTCAAAGAGTATAGACATTTAATGAGGCAAATCCGAGTATTTCAACTAAAAGGGCGGTATGTAAATAGACGACTACCTTAATCGTTTGAGCGTCGTTCGTGCAAATCCTTTTTAAACTTCCGAGAGCGAACAAAGCTCATTATAGAACGTCACATTAACGAAGAGTAACCCTGTGAAGTGTATATCCTGTACATGAGATATCAAGTATTTTCTTAATTTTTGATTCTGCCTGGCGTTAGTTTACTTGCCATTTAATTAAAATTGTGACTGAGAGCCCGGTGTAAAACAAGGACCAACGAATGATAAATTAAACTAGTTTGTGGACAGATGTACGAAAATAATGAGACATCTGACAAGTCTATCGTTGTAGAAATTTAAGAAACATTTTTTGGATAAAATTTATTTCGTAACTGTCAGGAATCACCACGCAATTTTCATAAAAATGTGATAAAATATTTTAGATTGTCCTGGGAACCAATTATTTGACATATATAATTAAATGTTTTCAATTTTTATTCTATAAAAAATAATCGTTCCAAAAACAGTTTACAACATGAATGAATACATATATTATGAATCAGCTTTACGTGAATAAATTAGTTCAAGTATAGAGGTATTTTACTTCACTCGTACGCATACTGAGTTTAGTTGGTTTTGTGGTTGATTTAGAAGTATTTTTTTCTCGTTTAAGTCTTGAGAAGTTCAGTTAAACAATTATGAAAGCTATGTATCTCAGATATTTAAACCGTTGTATTTATGGTAGTGATAATGCTATCTTACCATAGACTGAATAGTCCTCCCTACCCTTTATACTTTACATATATAGTATATGATCTTTTGACCAAAAAAAGTGTGTATATATATATATATATACAGATTTATCACAATACTACACACATACACACGAGCACGAGTTTAAATTGTTAATTTTTAATCGAATTTGATGGAAATTCCAACACAAGATAAATTTAAAAATTATTCATAAAAGTTATATAACTGCTAGAAACTTGGTTAAATCACAGTAAGTATTAGTTCAAGGTGTCTTACAAAGACCACAACGTGTAACATATGAGGACATTATTCAAAATTCTTCCCAATTTAAAACAACATTTTGTAGTAGTTCTTAAGATAAATGTTTTTACGGTAATACGATAATTTTATATTGACCCAGCAGTACTATAAAAACTAGTTTGTGTCTCAAATTAAGTTCCTTATATACTGTTTGCTTTTTGATGTAAAATATATACGTGAAGAATTTTGAATAGCCGTTAGACTAGTGCTAGTAAGAAAATAATTTAATAATATTGTAAAATACTGACGTTTCCCCTCCCACTAACTCTTGCACGATTGATGAATAGCTGCTTGGATGCAGAGAGTAGTATCCCTTTGTAAAGTATATTCCCAATAAACCAGAAAATCTGGTATAAAATCATGGTATTGTGTGATTCAACGCAAAAGTACAATTGTCTAAAAAATAAATATAATAAATCAATCAGTTGCAGATTACTATCTGCATTCTCCTAAACACGGAAGCTGTAGTAATATAACTATCACAGGGCCAAGTGCCTGTTGTATTCAATTAACTACTAATTTAATTGGCACTCTCAGACAAAATAAGAAATACTTGTAGAGATGAAAGATAAAGCAAGAGAAACCCTATAATAATGCTTGTTCCAGAAAATGATTTTGACTATATCTTCAATAAGTCACGTTCTTCCGGGTGAAGTAAAGGTTGCTACTTTGCCAGAAGATTTTTCAATAAAACTAAAAGAGAAGTTGACATATTCGATCAACCATATCACAGCTATCCAGTACCACATGAACACTTTGCTTGCGCTTATTTGTGTCCTAAGGGCTACTGAACACTATCGATATAAAATAAATGAAGTTTACCTTATATTCTTGAAGTACAATTTATAAATAAATAAAGAAAATATGTTCAATGGACGGATATATTGCAAGACTTTGTCTCTATAACTCATAAAACCTTATTTGAAAGAACGAAAATTTTGCCCTAATTTGATCGACAGTATTCTTTAAATGGTTAATACATAGTCAAAATCCTTGTGAAACTAATAAACCATCACCTTGTATCATTAAAGAAGGACAACATGGATCCTCTACTATTCCAAAGGCAGATAAATGAAGACCTTTTACGACAAGTGCGGAATGCCTCTCCGTGGTGAGGAAAATTTTGTCGTAATTGTGTTTAAAAAACTTTCTTTTTTTTTTTAAATTTTCTTTTCTTTTTAAGTTGATTTTTCATGAATGATTGAATATGATTTTTTATAAAAATTACATTTTTATTATGCTACTCAAAATATGACTCATTGAAATAAAGGTGCTCGAGTGCTCTCGGTAGAAGTCGAAGTAAAGTATGGGTAGTGGTACAGGGTTAGGTTAGTTATTGCTTACAAGTGACGATGTTCATTTTTAATTTTATATAAGAGATTGAATAAGTACAACAAATATTAGTATTACTTGTCAATCAAGCTCTCTATCTTCTCAATAAAGAATATTTGTCACCAGTTGCATGATAAATTTTGGTTATAATAGTATTTTGCGAAAATATGCCAATGCATATTTTTTTAGGTTTTAAATATTTGGATTTAATCTGTTTTTGTTTTCCTAATTTTATTATCAAATATTAGTCTACCCAAAATATTTTGAACATAATAACTGTGGAGCAAGGTAACAACATTTCAAAAGCCATTTGAATAAATACACATAAGTTATATAAAGAAAATTACCATAATTAAGAAAGAAATGTTCTTGACCTAAAATTTTAAAATCTAATTCAACCATATTTTTTAGTATTATGTTGGTTTCCATAATCACATATGTTTTATTTACCAATGCAATTTAAACATTATGAGTTTTTAAATACTACTTAACTTTTTAGTATAATTTACATTCTTGTCGTTTATACGTATACCTGACTGAAGCTGACTTGTGCACAAAAGTTTAAAAGCTTTGTAAAATTACCTTTATACGAAAATTAATATGCAGACATAGTTGACGCTAATCCTTACTTGCTATGTTATGGAGTACACACACACACACACATATGTATATATGTGTGTGTATGTGTGTGTGTATATATATATGTATATATGTATATATATATATATATACATATAGTTTTTTTTTCAATTTTACTATTGTATTTTTCGATTCATAAATATATGATCTTTTTATTATCCTTGAACGCATATTTACCCTTACAAAAACTTTTATCCACGTCTGTATACTAAAATCTCTTACAAGAATGTTTTTCACAATTAAATGAAACTACGTGATGTAGCATTATTTCTACTATCTTTAATTTCTTTACCACGACCTAGGTTTCGTTGTATTACAACATCCTGAAGATATAGTACAACGAAACCTAGGTCGTGGTAAAGAAATTAAAGATAGTAAAAATAATGCTACATCACGTAGTTTCATTTAATTGTGAATAATGGATTTCTACAAAATTAACGCCAAATATATTCAATAATCAAAGAATGTTTTTATCACAATCTAAAGAAAATTCATAATACCTCCCTATAAGACATCTGTTAAGCATAGAATTATTATTTGCTCATCTTCTCTTTGCAAATGTTACTGTCTAATCAGCACTGTACTTTATTTACATAACTTTTAGTTTTAAATATTACCAAAAATATAATTTATACGACTGACTAAATAAACGAATTTAATTTAGGAAAACTGAGGGTTAAAATAATATAACAAATATAATTGCAACTGTGATGCACGAAATGATCTAATCATTCTTAAACCCTACGTCAAATACATTCAATAATAGAACATTATAAGAAAGCGATTTAAAATGGTAAAGTACACATTGCCCTTAATTATATAACCCGATAAAACAATGGTCATATTCCTACTCGTAACTAATCTGCATCCTGTAGTGCCAAAATACTTCATATTGAGTTACCCTTAAGGTCATATTATATCCATATATTATATGGATATAATATGACCTTAAGGGTAACTCAATTTCAAAATAAATGAAGAATGTAATTCTTACTTACTTCTAAATACGTGACAAAAACAGTATCTAGAAAATTATTTGTACGAAGTTTTTACGTATTTAAACTGCACTCACAACATTGAATGGGCTAATAGTACATGATATATCGGCCCACAGTTTTCATATTAGTACGGTATTTATAATCAGTATGTCATATATATATATATATATATATATATATATATATTCATATACATATATATGTATATATATATGTGTGTGTGTGTATGTATATATGATTATATAACATGGAATAGTTAAATTTCAAATAGAACTTTATGATGAGCAAATAACAATTATTTCGTTTCAGCATTTGATATATGACATGAATATTTTTATCGTAACAAATTTTATATTTGAGCACTACATGTTAACCATTACTTTTTTGAGAAGTATTACATTACTATAATCTTGTCTTTATATAATTAGATTGTCCTGAAGTGTATATATTCAAGGGAAAACGTGCATTATGTGACGTCTGTCTTGGAGCGGCCGTACCAAACAACGTGTTACACTCCGACGGGCTCCATGCATTTTTTATCTCCTGGCAGTCGTTCTATACAACTTGTCTAACCGATGCATTCAATAGTAAGCACCAGCCCATCACTATTGTCTGTAAAGAAATTAGACAAGGAAGTAATCGTTACTTTCTGAAATATTGATCAGTCTGTTCGTAAACAAATAACTTGAGAAGTACTGAAGAGGTTTTGAAAAGATTTGTTAATATTGTATAGGTTTTTAAATCCTTCTCTTTTGGTTTTCTATTAGTATTTGTCTATTAATATGATTATTTCCTTGTTTATAACTTTCTTACATAAACATCTCTAGATAAATTTAGATGAAATTTGTTCTCTGTTACTAACTAGACTTAAGGAAAATAACCAATATCTTATTAAACAAAAAGTTGCACCAAAAAAATTAAAATAACAAAGTACATACTAATTTATGTGCAACCTTTAACACAATGTCATCATTAGCTATTTTCTTTACATCGTGTTATCACTAATCAAGTTGTGATAGTAAGATTTACAGTGAAGATGCTAGCTTATTCACAGAGGGAGCTAACCAGTAAATATAATTTATGTACTATTTAATTATATTCGAACACAATAATAATATCAATAACAAATTTCGTAGACATGTAAATTAAGGGAATAATAGAATAAAAGGGTCGACCGAATATGAAATCTTATAAATAAAAGAGTTACAGCAAAAAGCAGAATGAATAATTGTGTTTTAGAACGGTATAATATTAGAAAGATTAATACTAAGTAGTACTAATATCAGTAGAATTCGTATTATTACAGAAAATGTTGTAAATACCTGAAAAGGAATAGGTCTAATTAAAATTTTGGAAAGTACGTGTATTGTATCAGATAAGAAATAATGAATGGTGCAGGAGAATAAAACGCAGAATAGTTCAGAGAGCTGAAACATATGAAGTGTAACTACTTTAATAGTATATTGCTTAAATTTTTTAAGATTCCCTGTCTCGGAAGGGAAAAGATACTAAACCTTTCTAAGATCACTCACCTGTTCATCCATCTATTTGTGTTTTACAGCCGTTTTATAAGAAACCGTTAGACGTAGAAACTTGAAACTGGAAAAGTGACGAGCAATTTATGGTGGATATATTTCAATAGATACCACTAAGAAATAATTATGTAATCCGTTTTTTTCATTGTCTGATTTGAGTTATCATATAAAAAGAAAGCTACAATGTTTTTAAAATAATATTTATGATATTATCAAAGTTTCTCCAAATATACGCTCCCTCTTCTATTGGCAAACAACAATATTAACATTTTTAGGCAGTTTTATAGAAATACTATGTACCCTTAAATATCAAGTGCGATCCTTTGTTTGGAACTCTTGTAGCATATCGCGATAAGTAAAAAAAATTAAAATTAACAATTGTCTGTGATTCATTTGATTGCACACTGATCCACTTTCTTAAAAATCAAACAAATCATTGTTAAATACTTGAACTAATTTGGAATACCTTTATTATAGCAAAGGTGTAAACGTCGTTCAATTATAAGTGTAATCTGCGGAATTATCCAGCGTTGCATAAATTAATTGCTTTCTTTTTCTTTTTTCCGTTTATCGCTCAATCCTCGAATCTTATAATGTTTAAAAGAAATACGAAAAATCTTCGCAGCAATTTCTGCTTTTATTTTCATTTTTGGTTAATCTAGTTACACCCTAATATAAAGTGTTCCCAATACGCTGAATGTAAGTTAATATTTTCACCCACGACCGGCTTTAATCGTCCAATATTGCAAAAAGCTATCGTAAGATAGAAAATATCTACACAAAGTGTGTCATGCACAGCCTCTTAGCAGAGAGCTGAAATTGATTTATGATCTACGATGACGCCATTAAAACTGTAGGAAGGTGAAGGCTGCAGCTCAAAAGCGGACACGTGGGCGCTCAATTTGAAGAGGTGTGTAGCACGTGTCGCGCGCCAAGGGAGCAGCCGGGTAGATGCGATGACAAAAAATAAAGATCAAAATATTCAAATTTATGGGCCGGTGCCTGTTTCATAACCTTAGACAATTTTCATAAAAATGAATATGGTAATTTATTTCATTATATAATAGACAACTAAACACTTTTTTTGATGTGCAGTGTTAATTGGATTAGTTGTTGAATTAGTAGTTTTTTATATATGTTTTCCTCTCCTTTGCTCTTTAACTGTAATTTCATACTTCTATTTCAAAGTCATCGTTTATTAAAATCGCGTAGACAGTATTGAAAAAGTAATAGTAAAATTGACAAAAATGCACAAATGCTTGCATTTAATAGCATTCGTAGACTCTGGAAAATTGATGGAAAGTGGAAGGAGGATGCTAGTAGCATACTCGCTACTGCTGAAACGAATGTATATTATATATGTTTGAGCAGAAGAATGCTGCATATGACCGCAGGAGTATTCTGGCGTTGCGTAAGTCTAAGATTTCAACACAATGTTATTTTCCTATTCCAACACAATGTTATTTGATGAAATATTCATCTTTCACTTCAAATTTTGAAAATATAAGAGGGTAATAAAGGCAAAAGATAGTAAAATAAAACACGTTTTGTAAAGTATAAAAATACCAAATAGTATTAGAAAGCAAAAACGTTTACTAAAGATATAAAGATAAATTATAATAATGCTTTATGTATTATTGAATCAGTTAATAAAATGCGGTTTCCACATTTACACACCATTAAAATTTCACTCACCCGTCTAATTTATGAAACAATATTAAACAAGTAATAACGTAATTTACAAATTAAACATTGAGCATTATTTAATACTTCTAAATAGTATTTACTATGATTAAATTTTATAACTTCTGTTAACTGTAAAAAAATGTTCATGAATTTCAAATTTAAAGAGAACACTGCTCCTTTTTAAAATCATAATAAGCAATATTGAAATTGAAATAACTAAATTCGATTACAAATATTCACAAGTTGGCATAAAGCATTTAATCACCTAAAGATGATCGCTCACAGTCTAATTTATTTCCAGCATGAACAAATTACAAGTCTGACAAGAAAACAAAAACGACTTACGAAACAAATACTCTTTAAAAATACAGCATTCAATCATTGTTCTATGCGTAAAAGCTTACGTTTGTAATTCACCTTATTTAAAAATACACCCATAACTTATAAACTATTCGTTAGGAAGCTATATTATAATTTAGAATAAAAAATTAATCTATGAAAGTAGAGGGAGAACATAATAAAATGTTATTAGTTAGAATCAAGACCTTTTTAAGAAATGAAACGTTTATTATAAATTTTACATGACATGTATCTTGTGGAATGTGTTGTAGAACTTTTTGAGAAGAACAATTGTATTTCCATACATATTTAATGATTTAAGCATCAAACGCCAGCGTACCTCTCTAACGAATGCTTCTTTTAAACTCGGTGATTAAATTTCGGTGATTTCGGGAAATTTCCCCAAAATATTCAAAATTTACGATTGATGAAAATTTAATTGATAGGCGATCGGAAATCGAAAACGGGTCCCCGCGAATCACCGAGTCCTCAAAGGCCGTACACCTTGTGATCAATCCTAAACACCACGGTAACAACGGCAGACTGTGAGTAGATGTTGACAAACGAATACTGCTGAGTAACTTATTTTGTAATATGTTTTGATACACCTAGCTTAAATTGAAAATTATCCTTTTGAATATTTTTGTCTCTTGTATGGAAAATATAACACCACGAATATAAAACTATGTTTTCTTTTATTTAATTACCCAGTATAACGCACGCCAAATAGTCTAAAAATAATGCCTAATTTACGAATTATTGAAATGTTTTTATAAGCTATAAAAAAAGAAACCCTGAAAATTATTTTAGGAAATATTTTCCCATCAGTTAGTATCAAAAACCTTAATCGACCTCAAAAGTGTTTTTGGATTCTCAACGAGTTATGAAATAGCCCATCGAATCGGAGGTAATAGGTATGAAATAATAATTAGGGTGACGTTTACAATATCAGATGACACATTGAGTAATTAACCATTTGCTGGGTATTTGACGTTCATCTTTGCAGAACGTGCTTAACATCTCAGGTGTTTTAAATTCAATCTATTTATTAAAATTACTAATTCGCCTTATTAAAATTAATTATTCATATTTTTTCATAACGCATAGATTTTATAAGTAAAATACTTACGATTATATAAATTTTACTCACATAATTTTCAAATAATTTCATAGTAAACTAACTGTAAGCTTCGTTAGCATGGAAGTAATACTTCTTGATATAGGCACGTATTTTATGTTTATTTCCATGAAACAAGCAATTCATAAAACAAATTTAATGAATACAGTTGGCATAATTGAGTCATGAAATTGAAACGGACAAATAGATTAATTTTTGCATTTTCTACTTTTATTAGAACGAATTAGAAAGCACTGACATAAAAAGTAATTTTTATATGAACCTCCTAGCAGGATGAGAAGATTTTATGGAAACCGTACAAATTGAATCAGGTTACTCTACTCATATCATCAAATATTGAAACAATACTACCTATACATACCTATCCATCTAACGATTAAAATATATTTGTTTACATGATCTCTGCACCATTGATTTCTCAGAGATTAATTTCTAAAAAATCTTCAGAGGAGAGTACACAATTCAGGTCCACAGAGCATTAGGTCAACAGAGCAATCTAATTTTGATATATACTACCTTTGAACCTCCTCAAGGGTTGAATTTTGGAAATAAATCTAGAAATTAGAAGCAAGATGTATCCACTGCGCATTGCTATGTTAGTCAGACAGTTTTTTTTCATTTGTCTATATATATTTGTATATATATATATATATATATATATATATATATATATATATATATATATATATATGCATACAATTTTTTTCACAATTAAATGAAACTGCGCGATGTAGTATTATTTCTACTTTCTATAAGTTCTTTACCACGACCTAGGTTTCGTTGTATTACAACATTTTCAGGTGGGATATTAGCAAAGATCTTTGCTAATAGTTTACCTGCAGAAGTTGTAATACAACGAAACCTAGGTCGTGGTAAAGAACTTAAAGAAAGTAGAAATAATACTACATCGCGTAGTTTCATTTAATTGTGAATAATGAATTTCTACAAAATTAACGCCAAATATATTCAATAACAAAAATTTATTTTATTCCTAAATATTGACTTTGAATATTGCTTTCAGTTTCTAGTGACTGGATTTAAAAAAAAAAATTATTTTTGGTACTTTGCCTTTCTGTGTGTTTGTTCATATACGCGTCAGGTAAAAACTGGTGAAACAGTTCGGATTCAATTGGTTCGTAATTAAAAAAGTAACAATTGATTCATCCAACTAGAAGACCTGAAAATTTATTGATTACCAAAATACATTTCAAATTAATTTGTGCAGCAGCGAAGGCCTACCTATCTACCCAAAATTTGTATCAGTGGCATCTTTAGTTAAAACGTAGCATAATTTTACGAGAAATTGTAAACCTTCAAATTTAAAATTGTAACCTAGAGACCAGAGGAATCAAGGGATTGAAGACAGTTTCTCTTTTATAGATGCCTATGATAATCTTGACTTAAATCACTTATTTGCAAAAAGTTTTCACCCAAAGCCTGATGCCGTTGAGTTCTGAGGGTTTAGATTACTTAACAGTATCAACTTTGAGGCAGAAGGTATGAGATGGAATTTCTTGTGAGTCAAGAGTGTGTAAAAATTCTAGAAAATAACTTACAACATCTTTCAGTTCCTCTAAAAGGTCCACAGACCTGTACATTTTGAGTTCAGTCGTCAACTTCTCCAAAACCCAACTGTTGATGATATTGACCGATTAATTTTTTAGAGGGGGCTAATGGGCTTCATGAGTAAAAGGGAGAGTTCCCTTTTACTCATGAAGCCCATTCCTATTTAACCTGATAAATGTTGGCGTATATTCCGTCAGTCAATCTGAACAGACCTTCCGTAATATTGTAAAGGTTACTCGCTATATTTATCTTCCCATCCTCTAAAATATTTCCTCCTTCGGTATAGAGTAAACAGTTGGAAAATGCCTTTCTTCTAAAGCGACGTTGAAGGTATACACTTATATTAAATCCATTAAGGAAAAGGTTTTGACTTTAGGTCTTGAAAATAAAGATATGAGATAGAATTTAAATTCATCTCCACGTATCTCAAGTGGCAATAAATAAGATTCGTCTAAAGTTACCATCTAAGAGTGTTGTGACTCCGCCTATAGGTGGATTTCAATTTCTAATATCCTAAAGCGTATTATTTAAAGCATTGATATCGATTTTTTTGAGTAATGGTGTACTTATCACCCACAATACCTTTAGCGTCACAATGAAAAAAAATTGTTTGTGCCAGGTAAATGCATTTTTTATTATTCTCTTTTTCAACCGTTAGACGGATGAATTTGGAAATTTTTTAAAACTGTTATATATTTGTTTATAACAAAGTGTTCAAATATAAATTAGCATACCTATAAATTTAAAATAAACAGACTTTCGGTACAAATTTTCACCTCTTATTTTTTACCCTTAGGGTTTCGTGGGTGTCTAAACTATAGAGGAAACGTATTTTCAAATTTAGTAAACGTAGACAATATAGTTCCAAAGATATTTTGATAAGACCGTTAATGGTATTTTACTTTTTTATACACAGAAATTTAAAAAATAAATGATTTTAGTTTAACACTGCTTAGTTTTGAAACTTCATTCTCAAATAAGAAAATTCTACATTAACATTAAGTTGTTTCCAATATTAACCCGTTTATACGTCATTGGCTGGATACTACTCTAATTTATCACGCATATTTAAAGCGATTTTTCTTCTTCTACCATTTCGTTTCAGGTAAAATTTTCTAATGAAAGAAGGTAATCTTTATAGTTAGTTTTTAGTTTAATTGAAGCCTTTTGAAGTGTAACAATAATTTATTCTTACTGTTTAAATTTGAATTTATGTTGAATTAGTTTCAAAGTTTTGCTATTTAAAATAAAATATTTGGGACACAAAAGTAATCATGATAATAAAATAATGCTCGTTAAAACTCTGTGAAAGTTTTTTTAGTACATGTTTTTTTGAGTTAGTGTTTTTGTAAGAAGTTCGAACTCGCTTTGAGATGCGATCGGAGGTTTGCTTAAAATATATTTCCGTAGTAAATACCGCTGCAATTTCTTAGAATTTATGTTTAATACCATTCGGTTTCGATTGTGATGCATTGGGAATTATTATCGATGGTGCCAAGAAAAGTATAAGCATAATTTGTTCAATACTTGCGTTTGATGCACGACTAGTTTGATTAGCATTCGAAGTCCATAAATGCAGTTGAAATTTACCATAAATAATATCTCCAACATACTTTTGAGTTTCAATTTTGATAGAAACAATAAGCTACAAAATGTTGTCATATTTGTAGGTCGCATCGAGAAATTCCAATAGTAAAAATTCCAAAACTATTGTAAACCTGGTATTTTTAACTATTCGCCAAAAAGTGGTATGTCTTCAATGAAATTTTTTTTATAATTCCTCCGCTCAAAAATGCCTAAACCAAAATATACACTTCATCTTTTATTATCTTTGAATGCCTTGGATATAATGAATTATTAAATTATTTAGATAACCTTAACTCTTTTAAAAACTTACAATAAATCTTTAAATATAATTACAGTCTCTCAACTATTTAGTTACGGTCAGTGATAATATATATTTTGCTATAAAGAACATCCGACTAAGAATAATTATACTACTCGACTTCAGTTATGATCTTAAAGCTATTGACTTAAACTACTTTAACAATGATTTTAATTATATTAGCTTTTTGCTTAATTTATATGTAGTAATGCTGCTAAATTCTTTTATATTGACTTACGTCTTACAGGTGGACGGATTTTTTGGTTGATGCCTGTAAAGATGGGGTTCTATGACTGCCATTATTTTTTTTTTAAAAATGCTACTGTCATCACGAATCTTTACTCTAATATCACTTAAATTTAAAATATTTACATTAACCTATTTTGATTGATATTCCTAATATTACCACTAGTCTCGTAAAACACTCACAAAATACTTACTTGTAAAATACGCATTGTACGAGTTATTTGATCGAAACGAGATCGTTGTTCTTTATTCTTCCATTGATCTGACAATTGTTCAAAATTTATGTAACAGCCGTGAACCAATTGAGGTTATATAAGACTGATACATGACATACGTCATGAATATGTGTATTTTTAGGCCGAATCAAAGCAAAGTCACCTGGATCGCTTTTGCATTTGCAATTTTTACTGTTAGTTTCTTTTTAATATTGCCTTTTTCCTTTATTCAATTTACGTACTTTCAACTTTACGTTTTAACAGTATTTTATTTACGCAACCTCTTTTACTTTTTTGTAATATTTTAAAACATTTTAAATAGGAGAATTTTATAGCAATCAATCCTCGAAATATATTGAATATTGGAAATATTTGAACTCTGTTTAGGGCCAAGAGTGCCCTAAACGAAGTACTCTTCTATGACGTAATTAATGTTATCTTTATCCAAATTCCCTTCTACATTAAAGTTATCAAAAATGAAAAAGTCTTATTGGAAAAATACCTGTTATCTCGTAGAGCTATATTCATACTCTCATGTTGCAATATAAAAGTAAGTTTACGCTTTGGGAAAATAGTGCCATATAACTTAATCACAATAATAACTATTTCCTATTACTGACGCAAGTAGTATGTAATTTTTCAAATATATAATATGTTTGCGGATAAATTGGGATAAATATCGGTGAGGTGAAAGGAAATAGAAATCACTGAACGGGAACTCATTGCCTCCGCTCTATTCGCTAAATGAAGTCAGTTGTCCGGTTGGGGGGTTTATTGACGCATATTTATTGGTCAATAAATATTGTTCGCTAAATGAAGTCAGTTGTCCGGTTAGGGGGTATGTTGACGTATATTAATGGGTCAATAAATAAGTCAATTTCTTTGTACCTTGCGCAATTCAAATAATATTTCCCGACTTCTCTTACATTTTTTGTCACTTCTTTCTATCTACAAATCATAACAGAGACCATATGAGAACAATTTAATCGTCCTCATATATGGGTTTTCTAACACCGAAAAAAAATTAATACCGATAAGTGTTTCCATAAAATTGTACCAATAAATAAAGAAACAATGTTTTCTTCGTTTTGTATTAGCACAGATACGACGATATTGGAAAGGTGTAATAATATTGAAATTAATTAAAATTTTAAAATTTAATTAAAAAGGATTTAAAATAATAATGTCACTTTTGCGGATAGATTCTTCAGATCCAGATAACATCAATAGTTTTTTATTTGGACAGAAAAGTTGTACTAAAGGAGTCGACATATTTTTTATACAATTATTATGTGCGAGAAATAAACGATACTAAATAAAGCTAAGTAATTCATCGCAAAATAAGTAATTCATCGCTAAGTAATTCGTTTTAATACATTATGTTGCTGATGTATAGAAATATAATCTTATTTTCTAATAACAAATCTACAGACTATGGGTAAATTTTGCAAATTTTCTAATTTATAATTTGAAAGTTACTGAAGTCAAAGTTATAAAAGATGAAGTGCTTAATGTAAATTAAGGTGTATTGCTAGGTGTTTGCTTATATTGGTGTTTACTATTTACACCAAACATGCAAATAACTTACGGTGGCCTTATACAAAACTGCAATACAAATATTCGTGAGGTTCGAAATAAAAACTGATTTAAGGCATCAAAACACTATAATATAGAATTCCAATGAATTCTTAGGGGCGTCCAAAAGTGTTACGAATATCCCAACTTAAGAAAATATCAGACAATATACGAATATCCTGTTACGCTTAAGGTGTTGTTCACAACGGTTTGATTGTACAGTGATTTTAATAAGCGCCGCGGGCATCTGTAGCCTGGCTCTGGGGTGCTACAAAGCATTAAGGAAAGGAGGTTTGAAGGATGAAAAACCGTAAATTTTATTTGAATCTTTGGAATAATTTGCGGGATTATGTGTTTTCTTTTTGTTTGAAATTGGCAACAAAATATGAAGCCTGATTAGCTACAAACAACAAATAACACAAAATTAATATGACACAACAAAGTACCTTTCATTCTATAGAATATATTTAAGTTTGCTACATAGTCTGGAAATTAATTCAGTGAAAAGTCATCTACCTCACATTGCATGGGAGTTCCACTAAAACTTGTATTTCATATTGAGAGAGTGTGAATAAATAAGTACTGAAACTGAGGACAACTTAACGTAACTAAAAATGTTTTCTTTTTTGAAGAGAACGAAGATTTGGAATTTGAAGCAATAGAAGGAATTGTGGAAGTAATTCTATTAAGAAAATTATTTAAAGTAACTGGAATATTAAATTAAAAAAAAACGCCAATTTCATGCCCAGTTTAAACATACACTACTATAATTTTTTTCATTTTTGTAATATCGTAGAGAGCTTTTATTCATTTTATTGTTCAATTTATTACAATTTTATTTTGCCGATCTTATGAAAAATTTAGCACAAAATCCCACCAGAATCTAACTAAAGTATGCAAGTGGGTACAATTGCCTTAGCTTGAGAAATATTCCAGTAAACATTTATGGGGGAAAAAATTGTGCATGTGAGCTTCGACGCACGACCGGCGTTTTCTCCTTAAGTACGACTATCTTGCAAAGTGGAAGAAAATATATAACTCTCTCTCTCTCTCTCTCTCTATATATATATATATATATATATATATATAAATAGCAATAACATTAAATGTAAATGAAAATTTATTTAATAAAAAATTGGTGACAATATAATTATTTTCTAGTAAAACACGTGTGAATCGGATAAAAATTATACAGCGAAATTAAAACATTTAGTAACGTCAGACTAAGAAGTTAAAATTAAAAGAGACTTCAATTTTGTAGTAGAGAAGACACCAAATTTTCACACATAGTGACATTTAATGTCAATTATGTGTGTCAGACTTTGTCAATGCGTTAAGCCATATGAAAATATCAGTAAGTGTGTCACACTCAGTCATTGCGGTTACGTCATAAGGAAATGCCAAATAAATGTATTGATATATCATTCTAAATATGGGCATATTATGCGGAGAGGCCACCTAAGGTTTATACTTTTTTGACGTTCTGAACTTCGTACGCTCTGAACTTCTGAATTATTCCAAAAATTACGTCATTTAATCTGTATTTCAAAGTAAAACGTGGAAACTTTGAAAAAAATAATTGAATTTTTTTTCGAGTAAATAAAATTATAATTTTTACCTGTTTTGTATGTTTTACTCAAAGTTTCACAAACAAAAAGAATGGGTTAAGTTATTTTTAAAAAATAGCTCAATACTAAATTGCATCCAAACATATCCTATGAATTAGGCGCTATGTAACTTCTTGTTTTATACTTTATGAATTTTTTTTTCTTTTATTTTAATTTGAATTTCTTGTTTTTCTACTTTATGAATACTTTAAACAAATGATAAAAATGGACATCAATCAAAATCCCTATTTTCTGAATTAATAAAATACCTTGTTCTCTCCTCGCGTTACTTGAAATTCAATATAAATAGTGGTGTTGCTAAAAAGCCTCATTTGATTACCTAATTATTTAAATGTAAATTAATGTAGAGGTAATAATTTTGAATAAAATTGAATTGTTTCATTTGGTTATAGATCGGAGAAGATATTGTACAATTTTAATTTATTCCAATTAATTATTTCTTTAAAAATATAAGAGTTATATCTAACGCTTTTATTGCAAACATAACTTATAAGTTAAACTTTCACAAGCTAACCATTCCATTTTTAGGGTTCTGTAGTCAAACACAAAACTCTTATAGTTTCATTATGAGCACGTGCGTACATGCGTGTATAACACGTTTTGTAAGTGTATGCTCAGATAACGATCTCAGTTAATGTAGAGAAAAATATTGTCTTCGATATTTCTCTCGTCAACAAATGGAAATGAAGGAAAACATTAAGAGACCCTTAAATATTTAAAAACCATTAAAAATTAAGAATTTACGATTTGCCATTTTTTTGCGTATATGTTGCAAATTTTTATGTCGTGCTCATACGAAAAAGCTAATACTAATTGGATAAGGATTTTAATAGGCTTTAAAAAAATTATAATATAAAAGATTTATAAAATTTTGGACCCGTTTTTAAAATTTGACTACTTTATTTTGTTACATTAAATAATGCAAGGGACATTTTAAAACTTATTTTATTTATTTAAGGACACAAGGTACCTCAGCAGGCGCTCTCTAATAACTCTTTGCTTTATTTACATCTTCTTAAAGGTTATTTGACAGTTTAACAGCAAATGAGTTAGAATAATCGAAACAATGAAAATATTTATTTAAATTTATTTTGGGAGTTGACAATTTTTCAGTTTCGCTTGAAAGATCGAGTTTGTTTTAAAATATTTTAATTCTTAATAATCTCCGTATGGAAACTTAATAATCTCCGTATGGGGACTTATTGCTACGGGAGCAAAATCTTGCCACCAACTAAATTTAATAAATGATAATCTAAATAACCCCTCGGTCTTGGGGTTGATAACGCTTTATACTCCGGACTGTTATTAGTTTTTCGTTAAATTTTAACTGTTTTGAGTTATTTGTGTTTTATTACATTTTGTTAATATTGCACTATAAAATAATATACTATTATTCACTTATACATGTAAAACACAACGGGGTCGGCTGTATATTAGACATGGGGTTTTTGAATGAAGAAGAAAATATGAATTTATAAAATGTATACGGTTCAATATTTCGCGAAATGACTATGGAACTTAAATTTCTACGTATTTCGATAAAGAGTAGATCGGCCGGAAATATTACGCCGTCAGATAAAGAGATTTTTTGTTTCTTACATTAGTTAGAAGGTCTTCCGCCAGTTATTTTCAATGCGAGCTATTAAATAACAAACATAAAAGGACATTACCCTTATCTGGCTTCCGTAAAAGTAACAAAGTGCTGAAACTTAAGTATTTATAAAGCCGGAAAGATATAAGCTATTTAAAGACTGCGAACTTAACTTAGCCTCTCAGTAAAGATAGGTAAGGTTTGGTAGCCGTTTGCAGGTTATATTATACAAGCGAATTTGTTAAAAAGAAGAATTGTCCACTTTAGGAATATTTTACTGGCTTATTTATCATTTTATTTTCCAAAATATGGTAATATACTTACTTTTCGATATTGATATGACTGGACTTGATATATTTGAAGAATGTGATAGGTATTAGTAAAAAATTTTGTCAGGAAAAAAATAAAATAAAAAAGTGATAAATCTCAAAATTCCACCGAAGAAAATGTTAAGTAATGTTTTGCCAATATTAGCCATTTGGTACATATATTTATATAAAAGTCTACATATAATTTTGTAAAGTATTCATCTAACATCTAATTAAATCATTCCTAAACATATAAAATATATTATCTTCAAAAATTATCAAAATAAACCATATAAAATCCTTGTACATACATTAAGATTTTGGTTTCCTTCAGTATATCATAAAGATAAATAAACAAATTTTATTTCTTTACAACATTTAATTTATTTCACAACAATCAAAATATATTGTCACATTTCTGAAAATAGCGTAGTAACTTGTGCAATCAATTAGAATTTCGTGACCTCTACAATTTGTGCTCTTAATCCTTTTAACCCATTTCATTAAGTTTTACAGCTGGCTTGGTAAAAATTAAGTTGTGTAATAGATTATTTGGCAATTTTGAAATTTTAGTTATATCTTGATTAATTCTTTAATATCGACAATTAATCAAAAATTACATTTTCAGTCGCCTTACAAGATTTAAAATATATTTAGGTAAGTTGCTTATTTCTCGCTTCACTTACTTTATAGTTTTTGATATGAAGAGATTTTGTCAAGAAATATTTTTTATTGTGTTGAATATTTTTGATTAATTTGCATCAGTTTTTTTTTTAAGGCACCCAAACTTGAAATTAATAAATTTATTACCATCATTTGCGAATTGTACACGGTGATTTTAATTTAAATTTAAGGGACTTATAATTAATGTCGATTTAAAATTAATTGGAATTCATTTTCCGTCAATTTTTCCTCGGAAGGTAGGAAAGCTTTTGAAGTCGCGGGCTGATCAGACATTATGATGTGCTCTTTTGAATATTTTCGTTTCTTTTACGGTACTGTTGAATAAATACAAACTGGTTTTTGGTCCAGACTTAAGCTGTAAGTGGTTGGACTTTCATATAAACAACAAGGTGTAAATTGTTAGCATCTGTAACACATTATATACATAAACATTGTGATGGCAGACTTAGCGAGGGAAAATGGAAGTTTTATATGAGCATAATAAAATACGAGGATGGATAATTGTGAAGAAGACAAAAACACGTTTTCAATTGAACATGAAGATGCGACACTTGTGCGTGACTATTTACCAGCGCACAAAGCGTCATCTATAACTGTTATCAAACATTATGTGGATCAAAAATAATAAGTGTCCTTTTCGTAGATTTGAGTATATGAGGTTGAATATATAAAAAATATTAATTCCTTTTTTGAAAATTAATACTTATACTTGCCGACAATTTTCTAAAACTGTAAAAAGTTGTTTTATAAAATCAATTCTGCCTATTTCAGTATTCTTTGCGTTTTATTTTATATTCATTATCTTCCCTGGTTTCTTCCGCGAATAATTTCCTTAATTACGCAGTTTTACTATTGCGGACAATGAACGCCTTTCACACCTCATGATGTCGGTTTTCAGGATTAGAATTGTAACTGCGGGAATTCTTGAGACTATCAGTCAATGAATAAGTTGGTTCCTAACTCACACACTAAAAGCAGTATTCCTTGCCTTCTCTAACAGGTTATCCTAAGAATCATGATGTGATATTATCCATAATCTTTCTCAAAGTATAGTTTTTTTTAAACACAAAGGGGATGTTTGAATCCTGGCCTATGGTAGCAGAGATAACCCCGAATAAGCAAGTGAACTAACAAACCTTTGTGCTTTATCTATTAGTATAGTCAAGAATGTATTTGTAGTTTTTAATAAAGTAAATTAAAATTTAAAAAATAATAACAGAATTAGAATAATATGCAGCTTTACGTGGGAAGACTGTTAAGTGTAGTTAATTTGAATATTTTCTTATTTGCATCGAACGCAATGTTTGAAACAAGACCATTTTTATGGAGTGAAAGTATTTTGTACAGGAAATAAACGGAAATTAAAAAGTAATTCATAAAAAAATTCTGGCCTTTTGAGTCACGACTTATGCAGAAACATATTTCTTTTAAATAACAGAATAGTAAAGTGTATAACAAGTTTTAAAACTTTCTTATTTAAAGTTTGAATGTCACTGAAGGCAAAATATATGTCATTTATTCTTTGTAGAATGCTTAATAGAAATGCTCCAAGATAATTGAAGTGCATTTTAATATTCCGTACCGAAATTTAAAATAAAAAACATTATATTCTCATCTCGGTGTCCACTCGAACGATAATTAGAGCCTTTTTCAATAAGTTCATCTCCTTCTTCACTAAGTAACTCGGTTAGCAATGATAATGTCAAATGTACTCGAAAATCTTTTGATATTTTAACTGTCTCTTGTGTTCGTACAAGTATTCAAAAAGATAAGATTCGTTAGTCGAAAAACAAACGAAAATATTGAAAATATACATGTATTTATAATAATGATTCTAATTGGAAATCGTTTTGCCAAAAATGCTGTTGTTCAGATGTCGATCATTACATCATTAGCATTGCTCTAATCTCAAAAGGGGATTGGCAAATACGTGTTGACACGTTGCTTTTCAAACTGACCTCATTTCCGATATGACATCATGAACACTTACGCCTGATTTGATGGTTAGTCCTCATGAAAAACAATGAAGCGAGCTGAGATTGATCCTCGCTCCACGATGACTAGTTGATGGTGCCCCTACGCGAAATGACTCCATTCGGTAATAACTTGTTCTTATTGTCTATCTATGCTAAGTGCTTCATTTGCCTCATGTTCTTATTGTCTATCTTTAATAAGTGCCTCTTTATTAGCATGATTCATTTCCGTAAACGACCTCAATGTAAAAAAATTCCACAACGCGGTATCCTTTTTTGACCTAACGTAAAAACTTTAGAAAATTTTATTTTTTCTTATATTTTCAGTTGCAAAATTCAAATGAAAAGAACTTACGGCTTCAAATAAACTGTAACACAACACAAGACAGAAAAAAATTACATAAATTATTCAAAAATTATATAAAAAATTTATATAAATTTCCCCTCCAAAAATATAACTATTACATTCTTAGGATATTCTATTACGCCCTCTTTATGTCATTTGGCTAATCTATAACATATCCAGAGAGCGGTTCACAATGGATTTGTCGTGCTCCATTGGCAACTGTCATCCTGTCGCGGGTACCTCCGGCCTGGCTCTGTTGTCTTGTATCATAAGATTCAAGACGATTTGTTTTGTAGTGATATATGTTTATTTTTCTATGAAGGTTGGAATAAATTATGAAATGACTTATAAGTGGAACACAAAAAACTGACAAGAACTAATATGACGGACAACATTTTATTCTCCATTATTCATGTCATTATCCTTTAAATTTGTGAAATCATCCACCTCATAATGTCAGGAGTTCCATGGATACATTCATACTAACAGATTTAAAAAATAGAGTACTGTAACTATATAATATCTAGTGGGGTTAAATCACTCACGTGTTTTTTCCTCTGTCCGTCTGTGGTGACATTTTATTTTTCAGTAGCTTATTAATATGGAAACTTAAAATTTAGCACATAGCTAACCGTATTGATTTGCATACATAATATTAGTCAACTCTCAAAAATATTCATAAGAAGTTTTTCAATGGGTAAGAAATTTAATGAACTTTTTTTAATTTCTTTTATGGGGTGGGATATTATTGAAAGAGTGACGTCTAGTAGTTCAAAAATATATGTTTACATACTTATAGGAGACACTACTAAAGCTATTGTTAAACAATTAAAAAAAAATTATGTCACCCTTTCCAATCTGTCAGTAAATTTTTGAAAGTCATAAGTTAAAAATTTAAAAAAAAGCGACGAGAAGTTTAACTGAGGACAACCGAAAATTATAGCAATCATTCTAAATTGCATATTTATTGAGACATTTAGGATATTTTCACACTCATACAGGACTAATTTTATAATTTTACATTGTTATCGATAAAATAAAATACAACATGAATTTTAATTACCGCATTTTTTTATGTCTTTAGAAACATTAATGGCGTAACTCACGCTTTTTCTGTAAAACTAATTTGTGAGCTAAACTTTTAGTTCAATTTTAGATTTTTATTTATCCATAGTGAAAATGTTAAATACGCGGAATAACGCGGATGGAAATTACTGAAAAATACACAAAAGACAAAATTCAACAACAATTTCCTCTCTCGGTGCATAGGAATCCCAATTCAGCTAAAATGGATGTGCATGAGTACGACATAAGTGTTTAGAAAATACACACTTTCATATTTTGTGAAATGATCACTTAACCGATTTTTCATTTATTCGTTTTTTTTAATTATTAAATTGCTCTCAATTAAATGAAACTACGTGATGTAGTATTATTTCTACTTTCTTTAAGTTCTTTACCACTACTTAGGTTTAGTTGTATTACATCTTCAGGTGGGCTATTAGCGAAGATAACTAATGGTCCTTTTTTATGATCTTTGCTAATAAACCACCTGAAGATATTGTAATACAACGAAACCTAGAAACTAGTTCGTGGAAAAGAACTTAAAGAAAGTAGAAATAATACTACATCACGCAGTTTAACGTAACTGAGTTAAATAATTTCTACGAAACTAACGCTAAATATATTCAAAATATTAAATTAGTGAGAATAACTACTGGCATAAAATAACAACCAGAAAATAATAGTTCACTTATCTGTTATAAAAATAATAAAGGGCTAATGCTTCAATGGTTAAAAGGCAGAATATAAATAAGTTATCTAAAAGGTGTGAAACTAACCTTAGGCTCTCAGTAAACATAGATACAGGTTAGGAGAGCCTCCTTGCAGGTATTTCTAACCGACTTAAAAAAAGAAGCAGGTTATCTATTCAACTCGTTTATATGTAATATTATTGGATCTACAAAATATCCGTACGTGTTTTTGTCCTGGGCCTTCTGAATAAAGAACAAATTATGGTGAGTGCATGTATGTAAATATTGTGGTATTTTTGTATGCTTGGTATCAGCTGAGGCATATCAAACGTAGATATCAAAACAAAAAATTTGTTTTGGTATGTATGTTTGATATGTCTTAGCTGGTAATTACCTCAAAACAAAATTGTTAACTACTTAGGTCCGTATGCTTTTGGTTTAATTTTCGAATTGATTTTATGCATTTTTATTACTTATTAGTTCTTTCTTTTTACTTAAACGAATTTCTCTTCATTATTTATTTCGTTATTTTCAATAATGTTGGCACCTACTTGAATTTTCAGGTTGATTTAATTTTTTTTAGTTGTTTTTACAAATAATTAGATTTATGAAAAGAAAGAGGAATCAAGTTAAGGGACACAATTTTTTGTTTCATTATCAAAGTATTTATTAAAAATGTTAATGTATTTAGTTTTAAATTGTATATTTGAGTATTGAATATATTTGGCGTTAATTTTGTAGAAACTCATTATTCACCATTAAATTTAACTACGTGTGTAGCATTATTTCTACTTTCTTTAAGTTCTTTACCACGAGCTGGGTTTCGTTGTATTGCAACATCTTCACGTAGGCGGGCTATTAGCAATGATTCCTGTTTTTGGATATTAAGAAAGATACTGTATATTACACAATCTTTGCTAACAGCCTACCCAAAAATGTTGTAATACAATGCAACCTAGGTCGTGGTAAAGAACTTAAAAAAAGTAGAAATAATATTACCTCACGCAGTTTAATTTAATCCATTGTCCATTATTCGATTAAGCTCATATTTAACAAATGTATATATATGACCATACAAAACGACTGCACCCTTGAGCTAATTTAATTACGGAGTCGCAAAATCGATTGCGTTAATTGGCTTTTGGCTCATTTGATTTGTTGTGATGAGTACATAACTATCGATCTAATCTGATGAAGGAATTTGAAAGAACCGTCAATTTTGGACTCTTTTCTTTTATTTTCATGTAACTGATGCACGACCCAAATTAATATCGATAACCACCGAGAACTGTGAAGTATGAGAGCATTTCAGAATTGTGAGTCGTAAGTGTTACATCACCTAAGTAAAATTTGTTAACCACCGAAGACTGTGTGGTGCTGGAATAATTCAAAACTGTATGTATGATTGTTAACCACCTAGGACAGTATGCTAATAAAGTGACTCAAAATTGTGGATAGTAAGTATTACATCACCCAAGCCAAGTTGTTAACCACCGAGGACTGTGTGGCGTTAGGAGACTCAAAATTATATGTCGTGAGCGTTACACAAACCAAATTAAAGTTGTTAACTGATGACATTAGAGCGGCTCAAAATTATTTGTCGTGGGAGTTACACAACCCAAGTCAAGGTCGTTAACCACCGAGGATTGTGTGTCATTACAGTGGCTCAAAATTAAGTGTCGTGATTATTAGACTATCCAAGTTAAGATTGGTAATGCACATATGTGACGCTAGGGTTACTAAACATGATATGTCGCAAGCAATTTCTGGACATGGGCCCACCCTGCTGTATAGCTTTTTCTTTCTACATAGATCTCAGTTCAGATCAGATCATGGTCCCTTACTTCAAAATTAAAAAAAATGGAACTCGTATAGGATTACTTACGTTTCTATCCATTTTTCCACATGCCGCACTTGGTTTTCTACCTTATATATATATATATATATATATATATATATATATATATATATAGATTCAAAAATACAATTATATCCACAAAATTATAACGACCTTAGAAGTCATGAAGTTAAATAAATATTACTTCAAACATAACCCTTAATATACATAGCATAATCAAAACCTGTAACGGTAAATAGACTAAGCCTTTAGGTTTCTTCTTTATTTCATTAAAACCTAATCACCCAATAACCTTTATTCCTTTTTGCTTTATGTTTGGCTCTAGGAGATGGTTTTTGTAATAATTTTTAAATTTTGTTATAATTAGTTTTCCATGAAAGTTAACAGGGTCAAAGTCAAAAACTTAGAATCATGATTTTAACATTATTTGCACGTTTAGTTAGCATATATGTAAGTAATAAAATAATATTATCCAAAAATATTTGTTATTTTAGATATTTAACATTTAAAAAGACTTCAAACCAAAGTGGTATCTGTGATATGAGCAAGAGATTATCTGAAAAATTAATAAACAGTCCTGCCAAGTACGATGAGAACCGCTCTAGGATGGTTTAATACTTAAAAAGACATTTATAAACATTTATTTGGGCATGATATTTCTACTCAAATATTTATAATTATTAATATTATTTTTGCTCAATTCACATCCATATATTTCCTAGCACATCTTTAATTTTTAGAATAAAGTCAATTAAATTTTTTATAGTGGTATACTTGAAGAATGTATGAATCCACATAGAATTAGAAAGAATTGATTTTACAATTTTTCCTTAACTTGTCTTTTTCCTTAACTTATATGACTTCCCATTATGCCAAGTTTTAAGATTGTAGGTCGATCGAAAGCAGTCGATTGGTTTTTATGAAAGGACCATATACTTTTGTTACATGCACCAAAAACTAGAAAATTACGGCGTTTGAAGGCCATAGTCCTCTTATGATATTAAATGAATCTTGAATACTCAAGACTTTTCTGAGAAAAATGACTTTAGCAGACAATTAAATGGACAGACAGACGTAAAGTGATCGAATAAGGATACCGTTTTTTTGTTTATTTCAAGGAACGCAAGTCCAAAAATCGCCTAAGTTCGAGTCTCGTTCACGAAGCGAGAATTCCGTACCTCGATAGAATAGAGATTACTTTATTTCTCATAAGACACCACAAATATGAACTTCTTAGCCCAACAAATATTTAAATATAAAATTGAAAAGACTTGTTATGTTGATATGAATAAAAAAATACAGAAATAAGTAATAGTTACGATACAGAAAATATTTTCAGGATTCCATGAAATAACAAAAAAGTATAAAAAAAGTGAAGAATTAATCTATTATTTTGCCGTTACCAAAAGTTTAAGATAGTTGTTTTTTTGGTGTCTGTCACAGTTTACCTTTAGAACAACATTTTTATAAAGTAATTGGTTTATATTTATTATGGTTTATTTACAGTGAATACCGTAGTCGTTACTTTGAAATTAATATTATGCGGTCTCCAGAGCCAGAAGAAAAATATAATTCGTAATTAGCATTCATAATTACGTAACATATTGCTCAGGTTATCTAGTTTTATTGCAAAGGCATATATTTTTTAATAATTATTAATTATAATATGATATTTGGAACAAGCTCCGATATTCAACTCCGATATAAGGAAATTAATATAAATAAAAAGTAAAGCTTTTTTTTAGCTCAATAAAAAGTTTAAAAGTTTAGCTGCCTTGCAGCAAAATAAAACATTTTTTATATCTATTATTCTAGGTTTCCTCTACGGTAGGAGAAACAATAACTGAAATTTTATGTAACTAGGGGACAATATCATTGATAATAATTTCATATCCATAGAACTACAATGAAATGCGCACTACTCCGCAAAGCGCCGTCTCAATGAAATTTAATTTAAACTTATTGAGTACGACGAGTTATCTCGTATTAAGTCTATAGTTATTAATACATTGGAACATATTGATGATCGAACATGTACAAAAATTTAAACCAAAAATCGAAATTAGTAGTTTGCGGATAGTTCGTAGCAAATATGATATCAGTCTTGAAACTGATTGCCACTTACTTTTTTGAATACGACTTAAGACAATTTTGAACTCGAGATATTTATAAAAAAGACCCGTCCATAAAAAATACTATTTGACGCATTTGCTAGTAAAAATACCTTCCAATAAAATTTTACTGTGAATCTTATCTTTAATCATAATTTGATTACAGAAAAGCATAGAAAAAATGGCTTAACCCGAAGAATACATAAAACTCTGATAAATTTCTAAAAAAATAAAAAATAAATAAAGAGAAATTAAAACGTCGCTGTAATATTATGAAAAATTTCCTTAAAGAAATATACCGTTCGATATCCCGATATTCCGTTACATCCATAATACCCGGTTCGCGATGGATCGTTCGTGCTACGGCGGTAACGAGCGTTTTGTCGTGGCCACCTGCGGCTCACCTCAGGTGCGCTATAGAATGTTGCAGGCGAGAGCGCCAGGCTGCAAATCGTATTTGAATCTTTTCCATCTTCTTAAGACGTGATTTGTATTTAGTGGTTTTACGTGTCTCCCTTATTTATAGTAGGGAACTTAAAATATTAAAGAAAATAAATGTATAGGCGTTTCTTAAGTTCAGTATTTAAAGAAGACCATTGAAAATAGGCCTAACGTAAGGGAAATTTAATGTTGTTTAAGAAAACGAACTGGTGCTGTTTGTAATATCAAAAGCTAAACTATTGGCAATTCATAGATACATTTTAATTAAGGAATGACAAACAATAAAATATAATTTATAATTAAAATGCACACTCAGGAAAAACTGACTTTATAAGTCTCAAGTATCGTTAAAAACGAATTAAAACAATAACGAAAAGTAACGAATTAGATAGTAATTCTTTAAATATGGTTGTAAAATATATTCAGTATCCATAGTTTTTAAAGCACTTTCATTTCGATAATAAATAATAAAAATGTTAACTGATATTTGTTCCTTGTTTTGTGCCAAGAATTTGTTTTAGTTTTTTTTCTTTCATATTTTGCCTGGTTTTTATAACGACTATGCGCGCATTCACAAGTGTTCTATTATAACTATTATTCTGTTTTCAGATAGACACGATTCTATTTCTGGTATAAAGAGAACAAATTTGTCATTAAATATGGAAAAAATGCAAAAATTTCCTTTACGATTACTTTAACGATGTAAGGTACAAATTTTGTATGCTTTTTAATACCATTTTCTCTATAAAGTGTCATTTAGTACCAGACCCAACGTCATATGGAGACCTGAATTATATGAGCCACCAAGAGGATACTTTTTGGTGGCTCATATATTCACATGAACAAACTTTTTTTTAATATTTAATGGTCAGGAACAAAAAAAATTAAAAAAGATATACCAATTTGATAGTTTGCCAAATCAGACATAGGTATGTGTTTTTTAGATGACCTAGCGATTAAATTACTTTTTTGGTTGTAAAAATTCTTTATTTCACGTCTTTTCAGAAAAAAATTTAATGCAGTTTTTCCTTCATCCCAAAATTACAGATTTGTATTTTTTATACGTAAAATATAATAAGAAATCTAAAATCGGTAAACAGTAATTGTTATACATAATAATACGCAAAGCTCGCCTTTAAATCTATTTAAAATTACCCCAAAGCAAATAGCTAATACATGAATAGCATTGAATACCATGTGTTATATAAGACTACAATTTATATTTTGATGCATAGAAATTATCGCCAATTTATTGAAATATTTCGCTACCGAGGGGATTTTTGAGATAACAAGACTACCGAAAAATAGATACATTGCAGGCAAAATGTAGGAAATCTCATTTAAAGATCCCTCGGATGGTGGTGTCGTATCATTTCTCACAAATTTATCGATTTTAAAAGTTATTAAAATTAAATAAATGCTCTCATCAACGAGCAGCCATATTTCCTTAAATTCTTCGGTTACATTTTTAGAGTAACATACTACTTGGAACGGCTTGTAGTACAGAGTCGAGTAGGAGCTACAAAAGTCTAAGGTCTGGATCTTTTGGATAGATCGGATCAAGGCAAATACGGAAACCATAGTAACACAATTTACGCGCTATGTCATCAACCAATTAAATTAATATTATATATTATGAAATCGTACATGAGTTTATGAAATCGTTTGGTAAATAAATCATAATCTATTTCTATAATTTTCCTCATTTTCTGAATTGTTCGCGGTAGATGAATAAGAAATTGACAGAGTTTTGTTTTACGTCGGAAATGTATAAAGCCATGTAAATCTTAAGACGTATGATGGTCTTATTTACTCACAAGTATTAAAGACAATTACTCACACTATCGACTAAACTTCGAACTGACAGCAGAAGGCGCAGTTGTGACTAGAAACTTATTGATTCTTGCCGTAAGGTGAAGGAGGGTTGAGAAACACTTATAGGTGCACGCGCCAGTTTATTATACGTCATTTATTGCTTTCAATCTACGAGATTTGTTGTGTTATAGGATTTGTGAAATTTATTGCGATTTGAGTCTACTCGGCAATATATCTCATCATCCGTCATCGATGCACCTGTGATAACGGTGTAACGGTGATGAGATATATTTACGGATTTGAATTTTAAGAATGCAATGTTATGAAAAATTCAAGATAATGTCTGCTTAGTTCACTGCGAAATATTAGAAGTCTGAATAGTCTTAAAATCCACAAGAACATTTAGATCGTACGCAAAATGCAAGTTTACAATTGCGATTGCGATGTCTTGTTTAAAAGGATGCAAGAAAAAATGTTTGCCCCATTTTATCCTTCGAAATTTTTCATTACGCTACATGCTGATTGAAGTCCTATTATAATGATTGGGACCTCCATATAATTTATTTGAAATATACCAAATTGTATGCACATAAGTGTAGAAGTGCAAACAGTTTAAGGCTGTGACAAATGGAAGGACGGAGAGGTATAACGATATTATGGTGGTTCCATAGTATGGTGGAGGAATCCATAGTGAGAAAAGTCTCACCATAGATTCCTAAAAAAAAGCGTGATTTTCAGATACTATATTATGTATACTCTAAAACGATGCGTTATATGCATATGCTTTGTTATGTATTCGTCTTTATATTGTTATTCATTAAGAATATGGTGGTTTACTCTGATATACATCTAATATGTGTAACGATTTCACCCATAATGTTTAAGTCTTTAAATTGAAAGTTAATTATGCATATGGCTGAAACTTTGCATGTATTAGATATATATCAGAATAAACCATTATGTACTCAATAATGACGCCATCTACTCAAACATGATGCGAAAACATCATTTAAATAAGTTAATTCAGTTCACTACTAAAAGCAATTTGAAAAAAAGGCGTCAAATACTGTCGAATATATATCTATGAAATACAGTCGTGCAAAGTAAATTGAAATAATTTTATGTTTTTGGTTTCAAATGTTTTTATTTGCAACTAACATTTATTGGCTTTGAAATTATTTTAATATGCCATGTAAATGTCAAATCTTTCGATCAAAAATCGTGTGTTCATTTTGCATAGGCGCAGTTCACAAAATCTACTACGAATGACAAAAGGGTACTAATACAAACCTCATTCTTTTTCTTTAAAATGAGACCAAATTTTAACTGAATTAATCCAGTTTAAACTTACTTCAACAGAAAATTTAGCTATTTTGGGACAGAAACTGAAGCTAATTTGGGCGCGACTACCTTCCTACATCGTTTTTAACACCATTAGTAGGCAAGGTCAGAATGAGATGAAAAAAATAAAAATAATTTTAGAAATCGGTACATATTTTTTGAAGTGAAATTTCTTTGAGCGAGATGAGAGTAAAATTGTCAGGTTCGCAAAGTTCTTCATGTAACGTTTTGCAACGTTTAGTTGTAATGAATGCAATACATATATAGCAAAAAGGAGGAAAATAGGTATTTGGTATAAAATTTTTTCAATATATTTCAAAATCATGGTTGATAAATTATAAGGTGCGAAGTGTGGGACTAACCTTTAATTTTAAAATTTCATTATTTTTAAACAGATTTTGAAAATAGTAAATACGATATCAATTTTATTTTAAAACATCTACCATGTGATATCTTAATCAACATTTAGCGTAAAAAATGTTTGCACTCACTTTATCTTTACAAATTTGTCTTTATACTATCTAATAACCGAAAGAGAAAGATGGACGCGGTAGAATAAGGTTAGATGCTTACACATGCTAGATAACAGTTTTGAAGATATTTTGACAATAAAAAAACGGCAAATTATGGAATGAGCTGTAAGGTAAGGTACCTTAATATTTTATTATTAAAAATTCTTAATATTCAGTTCTAACTCAGAAGTATTAGTGGTAATACGATACTGCATATCAATATGAAAAGTGCCACTGAACATAAAATATGGCTTCTACGAGCGTACCTTGCCTATGTACGAGAGGACTCATGCAATAAGCGTTCCATACATATTAATGTAATTACGTCCTAGCTATCAAGTTTAATTCAATCATCGGTCCACATGACGTTCATCCCTCTTAGTCAACGGTTAGCCAAATAGAATGACGGAATAATTTGTATTAAATTTTTGTAACAAAAATTTATTTATCCTAAAATTTAATTGAAATTACCAAAACTTTTTAAAATGATCGAATGCAACATTGTTATGTTAACATTTGTTGTATCGATATAGTTATACAAAACAGTTCTTTTCAAAAAGTTACAACACAAAAAAATCAATCGCATGCAACTCAGTACACTTGACAGAGATTAAATTTCTGTTACAATCTATACCTCAATTTGTAAGTATATAGCAAGCATATTAGGGTTAAACAGCAGAGGAAAAGAGAGAGATAATATACTAAATGTAAGTCCATAAAATACTCTAAATTCGTATGAGAACATTTAAAAACTATACGTTCAGAAAAAAATATAAAATATTATTAAAATGGACATAAATATCTAATTAAACCTTTATGTAACTTTTACATAGAAAATTGTAATTTTTCATTTAAATTTATATTAAAATTTGTAATAAACGAAGACTACCTATTAACCACGTTAAGTAAGCTATTAAAAAAAAGAAGGAATTTCTTCAATGTCGTTTCTAGAACACGGTTAAATGCGGTTGATGGAAGTCGGGATGTATTAGTTTTATTTGAAATTATTTTTACGACAACTACATATGCAGGTTCGTTGCGGATTTACAAATAAATTAAGTACATATATTGTTATTGTTATAATGAATTAAATACACGCAAAATTTAAATCAATAAAAAATGGATAAGTAAATGGAAAAAAAATTCACAGTTTACTTTTGACATAAATAACGTTATTTATGTATACAAAATAGCTTATAGCAACAGCAACCGCCATTCTTTTTGTTTGTTTTCTAGCATGCCCACACTACTCGCCTTATTCTATCGTGTTCACCTACTCTTTGAGTTGTTAGATAAGTACCTATTTCTCATCCTTTTTGCGATAAATTCGTTACATTCGGTACAAATAAACGTTGCAATAACGGTTGCAAAAACGTTGCAAAACGTTGCATCTAAAACTTTGCGACCTTGACTATTTAACTCTTATCGCTTTTTGTTCTTAAATCTCACATCTGTGTTTGCTCAGTTATAGCATTCTAGGGGCTAAGCCTTGGCTAACCCGTTCATTAGATGCGTTGGTTGAACGTCGTTAGGTCGATTACTAAATGGCGCCATATAACTATTAATTAGGTTTCTAATTGAACCAGTCGATTTCGAGCAACACAAACGTTTGTTCATTTAAAATTGCGCAGTATTCTTAATAAATTGTTCACAGAAATCTTAATATTATTTAACACCATGTAAATAAATTAACTCGTATGTGTTTTGCACGGGTAAAAACATAATAAATTTTAAAATTGTGAAATCAACGCTGTACTTTTTCTTTTTTTTAATTAGACTTCTAGGAACCCAGTTATTTTTACAGCTTTAGATTAAGTAGTATTTGATATATCATACGAGGAAAGCAATATATTTTTATTACCTTTTTCAGCGTATCTCCTAAAATACTCTACCTAGATTTTGTTTGGTGTCTTTTAATTAATCTTTTGGCACGATATTCTACGTCATATAGGAAGGTGAAAAAAATCCTCCTAAATTTTTGTACTAATTTTTGTGTTGTAACTATCATGACGTAAGCGGGTTAATATGCTTTACCTATATATAAAATTTCAAATGTTTTCTACGTCGAACGTTTTCAGAAAAACTGATATGATGGACAAGCCCACGGAGGAACGGAAGTTTTTTCTTTTCAGATGAAGCATTCTAATATTAATTTTTTACGCTATTTAAATAAGGGTCATGTCAGTTAAGTTTCATAAATTTATTAACTTGCACACAATTCTCTGATATTTCATCAATATACAAAGAAATGATTTTAATTTTCTTCACTTAAAGGAGAATTATGTACGCACGTGTCCTAACACATTTAAAAATACGTTCCAATGTCTGCTTGTGTGGGATTTTTATTCTGTTTTATTCTCATTGATAAGTATTAAAAATGTTCGACAATGATGATTATAAATTACTTAGCCACTTAATCATCTATTAACCAAGGTATTCACCTTGTTAATATTTGGATGGCTGGATAGGTTTTCGTTATTTTCTGTAAGACGTTAAAAAACGGGGCATTTACTGCAGTAAATACCATTTTTTATATAAAAATGTTTTGAATTATTTTGAGTTAATCAGTGAGAAGTATTCCAATTATAACAGAATCTGTTACATTATTGATTAGTTTTACAAAATCATTAGCACATTGTGTTTTTGAGGTAAGAATGTAAGCATATCGTGTAAAATGATCTACTGAGAGGTTTAAATATCTCTTTGTTGATCATGAGCCTCCAAAACCTCCAACTGTGTCTATTGCGACTATTTCAAATGGTTCTGTGGCAGACCTAAACGTGACATCAGACCATACTTATTTTATCCTATCGTTTTATTTTTGATACATATCTCACAACTTTTGCAAAGTGTTTTAATATGTGTTGTTGAATTTCTTGCTGCATATGATGGACTAATTTTATTTTGGATTTGCTTTACACCCATATGACACATATTTCCGTGCATATATTTAATAAGTTTCTTACTGAAGTCACAAACACAAACATTGTGTTTTGATATTAATTTTGATTTATTATTTTGCATATCTGCATTGTTTTCTTGATCTATAATAATGTCGTTCAATCTTACTATGTAAACAATTTTTAATTGCTCATCTGCGCCCTCATCTCCTTCCAATACTTGGTTCCTGCTTAAACAATCTGCCTCCATATTTTCTTTTTCCGGAGCACATTTGATTTTAAAATCCTACTGTGATAAGTAATATGTTAAATCTCCTAACTTATCATCTATTCTAGACTTAATGTTTAAATTTTCTAAAGGTTTATGGACTGAATATACTGTAAACGATTTACCTGTCAGCCAGTATTGCCAGTATCTTATTGCTTCTTTAATTAATAAACATAACAAATAAATTGCCTTTTTTTTCTTTTGGATTTGACTTAACTTTTTTAAAAGTATGCCACTGGTTTTAATTTTCCATATGGTTGTATTTGCTTTAATACTGCCCCAATACCTTCCAACAATGCATCAGTATTAATATTTATTGGCAAATTCTGATCAATATTTCTAAGATTGACTGTGAGCACAATAATTTTTTTATATCTTCAAAAGATTTTTGACAATCTGTATACTAACCAATTTTTAATTTTTTCTAATTAAATTATGAAGAGCTTATAAATTATCCACTTTTTGGTATATACTCATAATAGACTTTCAATTTTACCCGAAAATTGTCTTATATTTTTTTGAGTTTTTGGTATCGGAAAATATTTTATTGAAACTAAATTATCTCGTACTATCCGTACTGTATTATTCTGTATTATATGACCGAGATATTTAACGGAATTTGAAGCATATGTACATTTTGTAAACTTTAGTTCAAAACCCTCCCTTTTCATAGCTTCTAATAATTGTATTAAATTGTTAATGTGCTCAGAAAAAGTCTTAGAGAATATAATTTTATCATCTATGTAGTGCTGCAAAATCTGTAAGCTTCTACTTTCTTGAAATGTTACCTAGTATCCTTTGAAAAATAGCTGGTGATATCTTCAAACTAAAAGGTAAACATGTCTATTGATAATGTCCTTCCTACGTTATAAAGGCAGTATTCTTCCTATCCTCAATTCGTAGCGGAATTGACCAGAATGCTGAACTGATATCCAGTGTTGTAAAATATGTTGAGTTTTGTGTCTTGGTCACAAGGTCATCGTTCAATGGGAATGGTTGAGGTTGAGGTACCACTATTTTATTTAGATCTTTGAAATCTACACATAAACTTAACCATTTGTTGTCTTCTTTCTTGAAAGCCAAAGTTACCGGTACCGCAAATGAACGATTCCTCTATTAGATTTTTGTGAATTAACTTTGCTATTTGGTCTTCTATTTCTTTTTTGTCTCCAACTGTAGATCTGTAAGGCCTTTTATTACAATATTTGTTCATGAGTAGATCAATACGTGCTTCATATTGTTTGACCGTGCCAATGTTATATTTGTCTTTTGCAAAGATTGATTTGTAAGTGTCAATTAGTTTATATATTTCTGACTTTTGTTGAGTATTTAAGTTACTCATATTTATTTTGAAATCTTCCCTTATGTGTTTATTAAAATTTATTGAAAATTGATTTGTTTTATTTATCACATCTTTAGGAGTTTTTTTTATCATCAACCATATTCATAGGATCAATCCCTTCTTCATTTTTATTTCTTCTCTTTTTTGAGTGACTTTCAAATTTTCATCTTGAATCAGTTTTAATTGTTTTATGATATCCAGTTTAATTAGGAAATCGTATTTGATTGCTTCTCCTCCAATGTTATAAACATCGGTTTTTCTTCTATATCGAAAAGTTTTATTTTAATAGTTGTTAAACCATTTGTATTTTTACACTCTTTTAATTTTGATTCAATTATCACTTTTTGGATCATCTTCTCCTTCTTCTTTAAGTCTTATTAATTTATATATATATATATATATATATATATATATATATATATATATATATATATATATATATATATATATATATATCCTGAATGTCTCTAACTGTACATTCAAAAATAGTGTGACTTTACTTAATAGTGTTAATACTTGTTTTTTCATCATAATTTTTTAGTTACTGTTTCTCTTCTGGTTATATTCTTCTTGGTGTTTGGACCAGCATTTTTCTTCCACATTTACTCTCAAATTCACTAATCCATTGGTCAGCATTTGATGTCTTACTTGAAAACTTTTCTATCAAAAACCTTTCAGCCGTTTTTCTAGACTTTTATTTTCTGATATAGCACTATTAATTTTTTTTGTACTGGTCACCAAACTGTAAATTTTCATCTTCGCCTAGATATATTTTCAATAAGTCCGTATTAAAAGGAATCCATGCTGAACGCGTTTGGTGTCTTTTTTGGGCGAATTTCTGATTTTCGTAAATATGTCTGACGACAATTTAGCAGTGTGCCTACTTGCCAGCTTTAGATCATCCGGAACATCCAAAATACGTCCATCAGGTGTCTCAAGAGAAGTTACGTAAATCACATTTCTTTTCCCGTCCCTTGATCCCAGTACCACAAATTAAAAGCATAGTCTTTTCATAGTTCTTGATTTTAACGAGAAATATTGATACTTTCTTCGAACTTATTAGGAATCGCAAAGTTCAATTAAAAAATTGCGTTGCTCTGAAGACAAAGTTTGTTTATTTTAGTACTAATAGTACACAGAAGAGTAATTACATAATTTAACTTAAATAGTAGTATAATAAATAATACCTTACAACAAAGAAACGACATTTACATTGCCAATTCCTTTTAATACAATTATTTTAATATAACCAAACAATTTGAATAACAATATAAGTTCGGTCAATCAAAAGTAATCTGCTTTGCTGTTGTCGCCAATACTGACAGAGCCATTCATGGGGTATATAAATACACGGTCACTGTTTACCGATAGAAGAGCGCTGTGCCCATTAAAGAAAAATAGTTTCTTTATACACACACACACACACACATATATATATATACTTTTTTGCAAAAAAACGGGCACTTATATAAAATAAAATATAAAATACGTTCTCATTCAGCGACTATTATATTTTAAAGGCCTGAATGTTTTCTGGAGTTGGCTTTACGGCTCTGAAGAGTCGTTAGAGATTATCCCATATATGTTCTATCGGATTGAGGTCGGGACTTCTAGCTGACTAGTCTAAACGACGAATCCCGGTCTCCCGCATATACGCATCAAGGTCTCTAAAGCGGTGGGCGCGAGCGTTGCCGTCCATAAAAATGGACTCGCCTCCAACTGCTGTTAATGCAGGTTAGGCATGAGGAATAAGAACCTCTGTTATGTACCGTTGCGCACTAAGCGTGCCATTTTGAATAAAAACTAACTCGGTATGGTCATTTGGGTTAATACCAGCCCAAAACATTACCTCTACCGTAAGGGATGATTTCCTCAAACCACACTTCTGCGAAGCATTCTCCAGGTGTTCTTAAGACTCTCCGACGTCGATTCTTACCACTAATAGATATACGAGCTTCATCGGAGAATTAAACACTATTCCAATCTTGTTGAGTCCACGACGAAAAATTTTGAGCGAATCTCAATCTGGCAACTCGATGCTCACGGAGCAATGTAGGGCCCCGAGCTGGTTGATAGCTACGTATATTGACGGCCTGAAGACCTTTGGCGTCCTCGAGGTACTATTTGAGATCCACGTAGTTGACAATTTCGTAGCGCTTGACTGACTATGAAGCGGTCGTCCCGTGGCTCAGTGCACCGATTTCTTCCTGAACCGGGCCTTCTACTGACGGAGCCCATATCTTGGTATCATTGCCAGGTCCTTTGGATGGTGGAACGGCTCACATTATACTGCTGAGACACATAACAATGACTACAGCCTTCTTCAAGCAGCGCAACAATTTTACTAGCTGTTATAATTTTTTCAACCGTACTAAGAACAGCAAACAGAAGTGAAGTAATGCAGCAAACAGCAAAAATTTAATTAAAATTTAGTCGTTAAAATAAAAAACGTAACAAATGAAAAAGAACTTAATAAGAGTTGGATTTCATTTACCGCCAAAAATGCGTTTTTGTCAGTGAAAGAGAATTTTCATTAAAAAAGAATAAATTTAAAATTTAGAACGTTTGTTTTTATGTGTCAGAATAAACTATACCTGCCAGTAAAAATTATAATTGATACAACCTCTTAATAAATAGTATTTTGTTAATAATATGACAAAATCAAAACCGCCCGTTTTTTATGCAAAGAGTGTGTATGTGTGTGTGTGTGCTCGCGTGCGTGCGTGTGTTTATCTGTATATTAATAAATTTCTGTCTAAAACAGAAAAAAATCTTTTATAAAATAATGTTTCTACATTATCAAATATTTTTAGTCATAATTTAAATAAAAAAGTACAGACAAATCATTTTTATTCAACGATTGCTTATGACTGACTTAATCCTTATCGTACAGTTATTGACTCTTGATGTGGAGAAAGTCGACCACTATAACATTTAAAACAAATTTTCACAGAAATTAATCAATAAAGAAGAAAATAATGTTTTAAATGAAGTAAAAATAACGATGGTTTAAAACTATTAAAAAAAGTCATTAAAAACGGAAGAAGGAAAAAAATTAGAAAAACTTTTCGACTTTTAATATGTGGATACTTATAAAAAGTTATCGAAATAAAATATAGATTTCTGACTGAGAAGAATAGAAAGAAAGAAAAAGATTTCTCACTGAGAAAATTTATTTTCACTTTGATACAAACCACCTCATCTAGATCTCAAAATGATGCTGATGAAATATATAAAGAATTCTCGGTCGCTTCCAATATAATCTTAATTACAATTAATACAAAAAAAAATTAAGTTTCCAATACAACATAGTGCATAAGCCCACGACACATTGCATCCAGTCCTCTCTTAGTGTACTTTTGTAATAACACTTGACATATCGAGTTTCTGTTTCTTTTTAGTTTTATGAGTTTTTGGAAAATGCGGAATGTTTAATTTTAGCTCTGTCGCTTTGTATGGCTTTCCTATACTTTTTATACTTTATTACTTGTTTTAGTTTTTATTTTCATTACCATCTCTGTATTTCATAATATCTTTGCCTGAAAGCTTTTTTCTCATGGTACCGTATGTTACTATAGCTTCTTTCTGCGAAACGTTCTACCTTTTAAAACCATTTTTTTTCTAAAATATGAGGTCGTGACTATTGATCGTAAATGATTTGTTTTTTAAATCACAAATAACAAGAATATTTTGTGGTCATTCTCTAATTTTTGTCTTTTTTGGTGTCCTACAGTTATTGTCATATGATGATGGGTCAGATATTTGACATTCAATTCTATATATATATATATATACATCTTTGATGTATACATATACATCTTTGATGTATATGTATGGGTGCGTGAGTATGCGAGCGCGCGCGTGCGTGCACGTAAGCGTCTGTGTGTGTTTACCGTATGCATACTCGTGTATGCGCGTGAGTGTGGACGTGCGTGTGTGCATACATGTATATATGTGTGTATGTGCATTTATGTCAATTTAGATGTTTAAAAAAATGGAAATAGTTATCTACTATTATGCTATTTTGATATATTATTATGCTATTTTGACAGTTCACCGAAAAAATAACCGCCAAATTCAATTATTTGTGTTACTTTTTTACATTCTAGCAATTTCTGGTGACGTTTTCAGCTGTATACTTTAGGTACGATGAAACATGTCTCAGACCGTTTTATTGTGTGTCACTTATAATTTGCATAAATTGCATTTCTGATTAATTCATATTTGAACATTTCAGCAAATTGTTTTGAAATTTAAATAACAAAACGTATTTTATTTTTCCTTTTATCCATCCTACTAGTTTTATTCAACTCATGTTTTATTTTTTCGACAAGTGTACCTATTCATTTGAATTCAATAATTTGTAGAATGTCGTTTCCAGTGAATATATATAGCCAATTACCTATCTGCAGAACATGAGTTATTAAGTAATCATAGCTAGTTTCTTCAAAATAACAAATATTTACATGCAAAACTAAAGATTTTTGGTCGGATACATTAAAAAGCTGTCGATTTAATAATTTTCGTTCAGACAATTGGCGATGGATCGATTAAAATTCAAGAGTAAAACATTTTTTCAACAAATGGAGATTTCAATAACGATTAAGGAAACTTAATTTTTTGAATATCGATTTAAAATATTCGTAAATACGAGGCTTTATCTAAAATTAAAATTATAATACGCCAACATCTAAATTATGTAGAAGGAATTGAAACATGATCGAGGTAAAGAGAATAAATTATGTTCAGCGCTTACGCATGTCATTTAGGAAATAGGTATTCGTTTCTTAATTTTCTAATTAAATTCTCTGTTGAAATCCGTAAATGTTACCATAATATGTCTGTTTAGAGCCTTCTTTTTTAAATCAAAGTAATTTTCACTTTTTGTTTGAAAAATTTCGTCTGTTTCGAGCCTTTATTATAACTTCGAAGTAATTTTCATTTCACTGGCGTATTATGGCGAACATGTTGAGCATTTTGGTAATTACGAACTTAGTTTTATCAACGATCAAATTTACACTCAACTATGTAACTGCCAAAATCTTGAAACATCATTGAATGCCCTTATATGTATATATACATGTGTATATATATATATATATATATATATATATGTATGTATATATATATATATATATATATATGTATATATATATATATATATATATATATATATATATATATATATATATATAAATATGAAAAAAGATAAGAATGAAACAATTATTTATATTATTCAATAATAAATATTTTTAACTGTGGTCGCCCAGTGGTCGAAATTGGACCGTGATCAATGAAATTTTTAACTTTGGACGTTTTTGAGGTTCTTTTGTCAAAAAGTATGTGTCTACAATCATTGCATGTAAAAAAATATATAACGTAATTACTAAAACTTAGAACTGAAATTACGAAACAGGACTTAATTAAAATAATAAAATCTACTTACCTATTCAATTTATTGAAAACGCTAACAGTTAGACGAGAGTAAGTCAATTTAGAATGTTACCACAATATTTTCATTTTACTAAGCAAACTGACTGATTTTTTCTTTTCCAACAGGTGTATATTAAGCAAACTGGATTTCACCCATTTACAAAATAGATATATCTGTTAAAAAAGTGTAAAATAAAAGCTTCTTTACCTTGACATACACTCCACAGATTATTGAAAAAGGAATATTTGAAATCAAACAAAATTCACAACTCAAAACTCATTCAGTTAATCTGACATTTTGAAGTCCTTTGACGACAATCTCCACTCCCTGCGACTGTTTGACCAGATTATTATACGTTTAACATTGAGAGTTTGAACGTAAAAAATAAACCTTTTCTTGTTAAACGTGAACAAATATTACTTTAATGTATTTATAATATATAATTTAATGTGTTGTAAAATTTATATAAAATGTAAAATGTGTGTTACATTTTATATAAATTTTAGCTCTCTGTACTCCCTCTTCATATAAATTTTATCTATGCCAAACCTCACATTCCCCGTGAGTTTTTTTCAAAGTTTTTTCTTCATGTATTGATGTATAAATTATTCGTTTATTATTTATTTTTGTACTTTAATATACACGTTTGTTATATTGAGGACTAATTTTTATGAGAGTAATCTCTTATAGCTAACTATAATACCAGTCCAGCCCCGCACGATGAGGGGTTAGAATTCGTACCCCGATCCTCGTGGTGCGCCATACCGCCAAAGACCGTATGCTTTGTGATCAATCAAACTCACCATGGCGATGACTTAGAGAGATTATATGTTGCTGTTATTGCTATATCCGTGAATAATACAGAATAATATGTTCTCAAAAACCTAAATGACCACAGCTACCAGGTCACATATTTAAAGGATGATATATTTGTGTATTTTGCGGTGATCTACCAAATTTAGAAAAGAACGCTATGATGACTAGGATTATGAACATGTCTTGGGTTTTTTGGTACCAGAGCAATCTCTACAATTAGTATTGAATATGGTATTATCGAGATGGATAATTGCAGTATTTCGTCTTAAATATTTTTTATTATAATTATGTCTTGAACGTGGCTAATATCAGGAGATATGTAATGTAATTGTAAGAAAACAAAATCAATATTGAAAAAAAACAATGTGCCCAATTAATATATATAGTTTGAAGAGTACATATATGAAAAAGTGTAAATATATATAGTATTTACAGTCTAAACTAAATGTGCACTGCATATGAAAAAGTGTACATATGTATAGTACATACGAACCAAAAAGTATTTTTTGAATGTGTATACATATATAACCTGCGGAGCACTTGATCTTTTGTAACCTACGACCATTAAAGTATAAGCGAATAAAAATGTGCACAAAAATGATGAAAGGATGTTACATTTTATTGAGAATATTTAATAAATTCGTCATTTCGTTAACTTGACAGTTTTAAATTCACCATCTTATTACTAGCATGGATCATAGCACATTTTACATAGTTTAAAAACTTAATGCGTATACAAGTATTTTACAAGTTTTTTAGCATCAAATTCTTTTTAGAAAATCGACGGCCCATTTTACAAAATACATAGTTTATGTGATATGTAATGAGTATTAATTCAAGAAAGTTCCAACCAAACTCTCAAAACCAAATGCCAAAACATCTATTTCTGTTTTACAATATATAAAAAAAACAACAAATAAACGGAATTATTACCACTTTCTGTTTTATGATATAAAAAAAACAATAAATAAACGCTTTTCTTTATGTATCGGCTTATAACTTAGACCTGGCATGCTTCTATTCTATACCGATTTTAGGTGTATCATTATACTGCAATTCTAATTAGTTTTGGAGTTTTGGAGCAATTTGAAGATGTTTGGTTTAATAAGATCATCTTAGATTAATGATATCCATATTTCGGAGACCCATGATATTTCGTTGCGAATATGTTTAAAATTAAGAGACAAACGCTGATGTAACAAGGATATAAGGCGTGCATGAGGTTGATGGGAAAATGATGAAAAAAATCTTTCATTCAGGTGCAAAAATCAAAATAGACCTATTAAGTAATAGTAGAACTTGTACTAAGAGGGTTTCGTGCATACTTGTGTATACAAAGGTTTATGGGTACAAAGTTTTTTATTAATTTATTTACAAATATTATTTTTCATTCCAACAATATATTGCTTCACAATTAAATGAAACTACGTGATGTAGAATTATTTCTACTTTCTTTAATTTCTTTACCACCACCTAGGTTTTGTTGTATTACAACATCTTCAGGTGGGATATTAGCAAAGATTTTCTACAAAATTAACGCCAAAAATATTCAATATATTGCTTAGCATATCTTTTAGAGGTGTAAAAATATCGTTAATTTCCCAAAAAGTGTAAGACCTAGAAAAATTGTAATAGTTTTCCTGTAACATTCTACTCCGATTTTACCAAATGCATTTTTTACATGATTTTAGTTCAGTATTTTCGGAAATAAGGACGAGAATTCACGTGCTTTGAGAATTTTGGTGCATATTTCTAAGGGTATGCCGTGAGAAATCGTGATAAAATATTTTTAAAAAAATTCACACAATTTCGCAATTCACATTATTAAAAAAATTTACATTATTTGCCCATAAAAGTAAAAAAATATTGAATTTAATTTGCCTCCTCCAAAATCACAATGAATTTTTCTAATGTTGGCTACTTCAAAATATGTGGGTTGATATGATCTATTACTGTGTCAAATTTAAATTTCCGGTGTTATACTCTTTCTGAGAAAATAGGCTATGACAGATGGACAGGAAAGCAAGTGATATTACAAAGATTCACATAATATATATAAAGAAACTAAAATGACATTATTATTACAAAATTTTTTACCACTTTTCATTAAATCTATCACATTCTTTCTTGTTTAAATAGTAATACCTTTGTTGAGAGTGTAAGACTGCTGTTTTAATTAGTTCACCTTATATATCGTCTGTGTGTACACGATTTTGTTAATAGATGACACACAATTTATCTGTATTTTTATGGACTATAAAATAAATCCCTTTTTAACGATTTGATCGTATTTTTTTAAAATTAAGTGCAGAATGATTTAAAAAAAAGTCAATGTAACTAATTTTTTATATGAAAATTAAATATCCATTGACACACTGCTATCACCGTTTCCGTCCTAAGCATTTCACCGTCAATTGCGAATCAGACTCTAAGACATTACCGCGAGATCATGGGTTTCCGATAACATTGAACACTACGAAACGGCCATTGACCGCTTCGACAACGCCCCAATCCAAATTAATAATCTAACCTCGCTAACCAGATCCGCGAACTACAAAGGCCTTTACAAAATACTTTCAACCCTGGAATTTCTTGATACTCATACCTCAATTTTAAATATTTTTTAAATAAATATAAACAACTCCATTATAGTGGGTATAAATATTCACAAATTTATTTTTTTCATTAAAATTGTAGCTTTTGCTTGCGGTTTCGCCAACGTGGATTTTCAAATAATGTAATAGGATTTACGTGCATGTTTTGAGTTATTTGAACATAAAAGTAATTCCTTTTTTACTATACATGTTGCGCCATTTGTTGAGATGTCGTTGTACTAAATGTTTACTCTTGAATATAAACGGCGAGCGTCATCCGTCAAAAATTATTCTATTTCATAGGACAAGCAGCATTAACTGTAAATAGTTCAAAAAAGTAGTAATTTTTCAGCTTAGATAAATATAAACATTAATCATAAACTACCAACTAAAGTCTCAAATTTTATGCGAAGTCGTTTAGTTCTTTAGGCGTGATAGAAGAAAAAACAACCAAACATTTGCATTTACAATATTACTGGTATATAAGGTATAAATACGTGAGTTTGATGTTTTTCTTTTTAGAGGCTTAAATGAGTAGGAAAACATATTGAGATTTATGAGATAGAATTAAATAAAGCAAATATGTATAGGTAATGAAACGTCCTCAAATCATGACCGAGACCAGAATTATGATTATATTTTTAAAGATCGAATACATATACAAATCGAATTCTTAAATTACGCTCATGTTATTCATTAATGAGATAAAATTTTTATAAATCTTAAATTTATAAATATTTCTCCTAACCAAAACCAATTGCTTGCGCTACAACAAACAATAAAATACACATAAAAATGCACTGGTACGTGTGTAGATTTTCAAATAAATACACAAGACTCCTTTGTTAGACGCAGTCAAATATATAATCCCAAGTTCACACAAAAAAATATTATTATCACGAGGGCCACTGTGACCCTTCCAGAAGGTGTATTGTTATTTTATCAAGAATTGCTTACTCTCTCGCTCCTCGAGAGAGTAAGCAATTCTTGATAAAATAACAATAAAATGAAGGACCTCGGCTTACAAAGCACAAGCATCTTTGAATTTCATTCGTAATAATAATATCGCGTTGCAAATTCGATATTATGTGCTATTTTTAGCTCGATCAAGTTTGTTTGTAATTGAACCATGACCAACTCACTTAAAATCTTTTCGAACTTAATTTTATATATTCTTTATAGAGATATGTGGTCTATACCTCAATTTAGAAAGCATCAATTGTTTTATATTCTTTCTATTAATTATTTAAACTTGATAGTTACATATTAAGCCCCATTATTATAATATAATGAGGGTGACACTTCGTTGTTAATGAAATTAACTAGGAAAAATGCATCAGAGGGTTATGTAAAATGAAGAAAATAAATTTAAATTAGGTATATCAAATAATAATAGAAGATAAAAAAATTACGAAAAATCAAGCAAAGTGACAAGGTCAGGAAACTTGTTTTTTTGAAGCGTTTAAATTATTGTATAAAATCTATTGATAGTATTTAAAGTCGAATTTAATAGAAACGAGGGTTCCTGGTAAGAAACTTCGTCACTAATTATATAATTTCAGAACGTAATGGAAAGAAGTAATGAAATTGAATAAACTTGTAAAGTAAATCTGTTAATCACAATTTGGGTTCCGTACGTATAGTATTTACTATAATGTAATAAAAATGAGTCCGTACTTCATAAAAAAATTAAATCTAAAAGTATAAAATAACAAATTGATAAATTAAGTTAGGTTCCCATTCGGGTCAAAGTCTCTTCCAGTTACTTTGAATGTTCGCAGTCCGTTGTGAGAGTCGCCAAGTACTTTATTTCTGCTACAGCACCTCTACGGTGTGCCTGAACTCTTTCCGACCTTTTGATACTTCTATATCTTCAATATTTTTGTCTGTTTGGCTTTCTATATTCCAGCAATGTGATCTCCCCATTGACATTTTAGTTCCATAGAGTGTTTAATGTATCTTTTTGTTTTGTTTTCTCTCTTATTTCTGTGTGTCTTATCTTCTCCTTAAGTTTTACCTTGAGAATACTCCTCTTCATAACCCCGTGATATGCCATGATTACGTTTTCTGAAGATTTTCTATCTTCTATATTTCTTATCTATATATTTTCTAAGTTCTAGATGCAACACCACCAACTCATTTATAATCAAAATATAGAGTGTAAAGAATGTATTGTATTACAGTTATGTATCCTTGATAGCATGGTATTATTCGTAAATTCAAAAGGAGTGAGATATGTTTAATATACATAAATTCCTTTTTTATTCTAGCAGAGAACCTTCATTATATGGTGTAGCATTCTTGTAAATAGAGTCGACGAGAGCGGGTCTGCATGTTAGATTTCTCTTGTTTATTTATAAATCCTTTCGCGATTAGCGGCCTCAATAATTTAAATTTTAATACTTAGTGGGAATCCTTTATCGTCTGCAAATATACATTCAAAGGCAAGGAAATATCACGAATACCCCAAAAAATGGTTTTTATTACTTTATATTATATTTGATGCTTGCTGTTTAAGTACATAGTATCATAAATATTAGAATTAAGGCTAAAGTTTTCTATATAATAAACCGTTTCCGAATAAAGTGTATTTTAGGTGATGGGAAGATAGAGGAATAAAAAATGGTGAACATTTCTCTTTGTAATAAATATGACAATAGCAATATAATAATAGCAATAGATACTCTATGTGGGAAAAACATGAAAGTTACATAAATCGGATATTTGAGATCTGAAATTATGGGAATTTCTTAAATATTCCAGGACCATCAACGTCGTCTTCAAAAATAAACTAAAGATAACTTTCATTCGATGTTAACGAACTAGACTTCCATCTATTCCGAAGGACGTCACCGTAACTACTAAGCTATCAAGCTCAAATATTTCTCATTACCTCGCGACAATTCTCGCTCTGCTTACCTGTATAGATTATTCGCATGATTTAGTCACGACTTAGCCTAACACGCGACTAGATACATGATAATGTTGTGATAAGAATTTACGGTAATCCATGTGACGTAGTTCGTGCGTCGCACTGCTGGGGTCAGTGTGACATAACACGAATTTTGCAAATATTTGCGGCAGAACGGGTGAAAAGTTTTGAAGTCGAAATATGCATTCAATGAGTTCTATTTTTGAGTATACCTTTATAAAGGATTATATAAATCCATTCATTTTGCCATTCTTTCCCAAAATACGATTTTTTTTCTCTTGCAATATGAGAGTGTAGGAATCGCAATAAATAATGAAAATTGAACTTGTAATTTTCTCATTACGCTTTTTAATTTCTTTTAAAAAAAATTTTTTTTTAAAAATTCGTTATCGGGATTATAGGAAGGGTGAAATATTTCTTCCGTCAATCTTCAAAATAAATGCTTGGTCATGGAGTAGAAGAGCAAAATCTCATACATGGTCTACATGCATTGTGCTATATGTGCCCTAAATAGAGTTTGTAAAGGAGAATACTCTAAGTGCTCTTTGTAAAATTTAAATTTTTTATTTACTTTTACTCGAGGAAAGTCAGTTGCAAAACTGAACAGAAGATCGAACCCCATGCTCTTCGTATGCCTTGCATTCAGTATTAACTGGTATGACATAATTTTTTACAAAGGTCCAGAAATTTCTGAAAAAGGAATCGTAAGTAGATTAGTTGCTATTTAACATTAAAAAATCACCACAAAGTGGACAAAATTAATCTCATTAACAAAAGACAACATTATTTATAGCACATCATATTTAGGCAATTATAAAAACACTGTGAATACTTGTTAATTTCCATTCGAGCTACGCCGCACATCACTCCTCTTACAGAAAACATAACATTTTAAAATTTAGATCTTATATTTTGTACAACCTTGCAATTATATATAAAATACTTGTATTTTATCACTTTTATTACAATGATTTATACTCGATATTTTGAAGCAATCTAACGAAAATATTTTATAATATTTAATGAAAATGACATTAAACTTTGTCCCTGTATTTCATTCTCAAATTTAAACAACGTTAATTAGTTTGTTTATTTTTGTTTTTTGTCTGTGAATACAAAATTGGCAATGAAAAATTAGCTAAAATATTTTAAATCCGTGATACGATCAAAAAGGATTCAATCTGCTAATAAAATTACCTCGAAAATTCTACGAGTTTATTTAATAATATTCGGATGACAAGGAATATATCTGAGGTAGGGCAGTATAACAACGAAGTAGGAGCGCGTCGAATTCAATGTTGGCATTGTATCGTCCTGACGTCTGGCGGATGCCGGTGAGTAATCAACCAGCCCATTATTGTAATTACAATCAAAATCTGTTCCCGTGAGACCAAATATGCCTCGATTGTAAATTCTGTAAACAGATGAATATAATGAGTTGTTTATGATAATAGACAGCGCATTTTCCAATTCTAATTGGAAGCGTGTGCCAAACTGAATAATATTTTCCATTGTTGTGAAATTGTTAGGAATTTAGTTAGATCCGAAATAAATTCGGTGGATAATCTTAAAGTAATTTTATTTAAAAGATGCTTTATATACTATTTTAATAAATATTTATTTTATCTGAAAAATTTAAAGTCAAATGGAATAGTAATATTATTATATTCTGATTTTGCATTTCGATTTCAGATAAGGAATTATATAACTATAAATATGCAATGAGATTGCATGCTTTTAATAATAAAAAGCTAAGTTACATGCTTATTTTAGGACGTATCTCCGATTACATTTAAGGTCAAATTTTACGTGCTTCTAATATTTTTTGAGTTTAAAAATATCACTAACATTTAAGGTTGAAAGTGAAAAATTTATTTATGTCGCGTTTAGTGAGATCTAGTCTACACACGCCCCCTTAATAAAAAAGACATTGATTTAATTGAAAAAATTTACTGAATACAGTTTAAAGAGCGTGACATACTAAAGTAAGTATGTCACACTCTTAAACGTAAATACGTAAATTTAGATATTTGTACGTTAAAAAGTAGACAATGGTATTAAAGGCGAGATAGATTAATCCACTTTCCGGAAGAACATGGACGCGAGAGAGCAACAGGCCCTTTTTATGAATCGTTAGGGCAAGTGGAAAGGAAACGATCTTAAAACTAAACAAGATAAGATTAAACAAGCAATTTTGTTGATTCACTTTATCTGTAGTTTAAGGATAGAATATATTTGAATTTCTGAATACTTATTAAGACTATCGTCTTAATGTCTACTAAGAAATATACGGTTCCAATACAAATAAAAAGAGAGACTGGTATAAAATTTAATTTTTATGTTAAAGCAATTTCTATCGTATAATATTGATTCTGACATTAAATGACAATGTATCGCCAACTTAATTCGGCTTTGGAACTGTAACGCTGTGATCACATAATCGCAACGTAATCCTCTTCCCATTAAACTAACGTAGAGACAGGTAAACGTCGAATTCCGAAAATTCCTCGTACCGTTGTTGTATTCACTCGTTCGTTCGCTTATACTAGCAAAACGGCGAAATTAATGATATTTTAAGATAAGCAATATACACGAACGACACTAATGCCATAATTTGAGGTAACAGACGTGAGGGAAAGCATGGAAGAGTTATGCTTGAACTGTTACCATGTACCTGGTATCCGTGTTGCTTTATGATGTGCAGAATTGGGATTGCTATATATGTTTTTAAAAATGGTGAAAAATAATTTCTTTTTCGATTCAAGGCGCATATTAAAAAAAATTAAAATGCCTATTATTCACATTTGTCACATACTGTCTTAGTTCACTGCTAAAATTAGGCCACTCCAATGACTGTATCATTGTAGGTAATAATTATTAAAGATTGGACGATTATAAGTTTCGAATATTATTAGTAACGTAAAAATTAGAAGAAAGTGGGAACGAAAAAGGAAACAAATTTCAATTGCAGGTTCATATTAAATAATGATTTATGAATAGCCATCAGCATATTAATTAATTATTAATCAATATATAGTAAATTTCCATATAGCGCAATTCAAAGTAATCCACTTGGCATGACAGGAAAACTATTAAATGTTTAGTATTTAATAAATAGCAATATCAAGGAATGTGGGGAATATAATTGAAGTCACTTAATAAAACTTCGCCAAATAGTCATGCCTTATCAAACATGCACCTAATTTAAAGTAAAATAAAAATATGGGAGCGGAAAAGTTGTTTTCGATTTAAACAATTCAAAAACTATACTTTTAATAACATGTTCCATTTTTTCAACAGTTACATTTCTATAATATTCTATGCACAAATAATATGAAGAAACCAATTTATATAGTTCAGATGTTGCTAATAAGAAACTTAGACAAATTCGTAATAAGAATAGTTAATAAAGATTAAAAATTAAAATCAAAATTTAAGAAAGTTCATAATACATTTTCAATTGTAGTCACTTTTTTTCTGTACAGTTATTGTCTAAATTAATAAACAGTAATTTGGTAACTGACATAGACATTCGTTCTGTGTTATCAAAATTAATGTCAATTTAGCTTTCTTAGAATTTCACGCGGTTTTTTTTGACAACCTTATCAGATCGACAAAGATGAAATAATTTGTTACATCTGTGTTTGAAGGATATAGTTAGAACAAAATTGCACTTTATTCGTATCGATGGTGCAATGTTTCGTAGAAACAGCATTTATATGCTATTATGGAAAATAAGCACAATCTCTTAAAGAAATCAAGGTTTTTCCTTCATCTGGTCAATGTTTTAAACAAAACTTTTGAAGAACTTATTTTTCTCATTTATCCTCGATAAGAATATGATTTTTATTTTTTAATACGATTTTTGTCTCCTTTGAATATTGCGTGCGCTTCGTTCATTTATTAATACAATTTGTTCCCGTATATATTTTGGAAACAATTCCAGAAGTAATAGAGTAAAGATATATATAAATAAATAGAAAGAGATAAATTTGAGACATATTTTATTAGATATTTCATGTTAATTTAATTGCTGTCAAAATAATCAATAATCAATCAAAAATAAAAAATAAAAATAATCAATAATGAAAAATTATGCTTATCGTGTAAGAATTTATAACACAGATAAACAAGCTAATTTTATTATTGACAGGAATAAGTGAAAATTACTGAGTAAAACCATAGTAAGGAATAACGATATGAAGTAAAAAATAATATTACGTGTTAGAAACATTGGGATAAAATTTTAATTTAGCTATCAAAAAATGTTAATGAATTATGCACTACGGCAATAATATAACATATCTGAAATAACCATCAAAAATTGTTTACATATAAATATATTTGTCAATATTTGTAAAGGCCCTGTACAAAAAATAATGTTTTAAATATTCAGCAAAGAAATGAAGAAATTTAAAAATTTACTACAATTTTCACTGTACACGTAACACTATTATTATTCAAAAAAAAAATTTTGTTGAGGGCTGCAAACAATTTAGTGGACTAATTTAAAACATTTCGTAGTTTGAAAAATTAAGAATTAATTTAATTCATAAAAACAACAACAAAAATACACGAAAATACGCAGTTTACTTGAAGAAAAGGGTCAATATATGAAAAATAAATAGGTTAGGGACTTACGTTTGTTTCAAATTTTTATAACTTGTAGAAACTGACAAACTAAACTAAACAGGTTCTTAAAGCTAAGATTACAATCTAAGATGTACAAAACTACTTTTGAGACAAGATAAAATACGCAGTCTACTTTTGTGTCAAGATAAAAATACACAGTGCTAAATACTGTATAAAACTTTTGCAACATTAAAATGGACCGACTTCAAATAACAACAGAAAAAAGCGCACTGAAAAGTATAGAATAATCAAAACACGAGTATTTAGCTGGAATTTTTGCGATACAGTACCGTTTCTGAACAAAAGTAAATTAGCAAAATACTGCTGCTGCTAGAGATATTTCGAATTGACAATTCAATGCTTCAGATTCCCTCCCTGGCACATTAGAGTTACATCTAAAAGATCCTAGAAATCTTTGGCAGTAGCAGTATTTTGCAATTTTTTTTATTTTCAAGAACCATATCGTACCGTAAAAAATATTTAAAGTTCCAGTATATACTTCTAATATGTCCAATACAAGCATTTTGGTGTTCCAAAAACTTGTACGATGGATCGTATAGACGCGGACTCTTCAAAATCGGAGAAAAAAATTTTTCATAAAAAAACTGAGTGGGATATAGTAGTGATATTATACTCTATTAAGTTCTGTAATACTTATTAATTGTCAAAAGTTTGATTGTACTTCTCGCTAGTCAATAACTTTCCAGTTGATAAATAAGAAAGAGGCAAACGATTTTCCCACTAAGATCATAAGTTCGAACATATTAAATCATATCGTACACGCATATTAAACTTGTTCAAGAACCTAGATGATATCGTGAATATATCGTTTCTTCGAAATGAGAAAATATACTATTATTGAAGTTGGATGACTTTTTATTGTGAAATAATACTCACGGATCTTCATCATAAAATAGGAAAGGCTCTTTATATTGCTTATGATGTGTGGGAATTTATCTAATCTTACAAGCTATAGATTACTTTTTAATACGATATCGAATTACGATATAAGCTAACATAAACATAAATTTAAGACCCAAACTAAACACTCGAGGAACGTGGAAAATATTTAAGGAAATTGAAAATTTTGTTAAATAATACTGAAGATGATCCATTAGCAATCTTTTACATATATAGCGCTTTTAAAATGCTTTAGAAAATACAAGAGTATGTAGGTAAATGGCATTTTTTTAACATATTTTTTGTCATTCAATATCATTTTAAGATTAATCGGGTTTCATGAAGAGTTACTGTAATTGATGTACCGCCTTTTTATTAAAGTAAAATTTTAGGTTATTTAATTTTATTCTTTGAATGATATCTCATTGATAATTTAAACAACCCAGCTCTGAAACCTTTCTTCCAGAATGCCGACACTAATAAATTTACCAAAACTATGTTGATTTTGTTATGTTTTCACGTATGTTAGCTCATTTACCTAACTTTATTATTTATATAATTAGCAATATACTACAATTATTTATATAATAGCTTTTGGATATAAATAGCAATCTACTATCTAAAATGTTGATTTTAAATGGTAATGATGTGTATGTTCCTTTCACTTTACTATTATCTCCGACCGTCAATGAAGTAAATAATTTCTAAGTAAAATCTGCCTGATGAATAATATACTTTTCCTAGTGTAGCTCATAAGCTATCCATTAGAATATGAAAACTTTCTGTATTTGGCATTAGGATCTTTTTGGTACGCTATACACATATGCATATATATATATATATATATATATATATATATATATATATATATATATATATATATGTATATATATATATATATATATATATGTATATATATATATATATGTATATATATATATATATATATATATATATATATATATATATATATATATATATATATATATATACATATATACATAAACAGGTGTCCTGTAAATCATGGATTAACCAAATGAGGCAATAGGCCAAGTATGACTGGGTTACTGGCAAAATTTGAGCTCAATAAAAATGTCATACCCTTCGATACACAGATTCTTTTGAAATTAGTGAAAATCACTAATCTGGATATATTATTTGCACTAACTAGTTTTAATTTTTTGTAGCTAAGTATAGTTGAACAATACACTTGTTTAAGTAATTGAAACATTTTGCGACAATTAATACGGCTGCCTCAAAAAATAATTCAAAATTATAGTTTTCAGCATTTCGTAATTTTGGTTATTCAAATTTGATTGTTTTTGCTAGAAAAAAATTGTAATACTCAGAACCGGCAAACTATTTAAAAAATTCGCTCGTATAGTAGAAAAAAATTAGTAATAAATATTTTATTCTTGCAACTATTAGATACTTTGAAAACATGAATAATTAATTCAAAATGAAAAAAAATTACATTTCCTTCAAAACAATTAAGCTTTTTTTTATTATAACAAAGGTTGAAACTGTGTGAAATTGGCTCTAATGCACGTGCGACATCAAAGCAATAACATTTAAGGTTAGAAGCAATTCCAACTATGGTTAAAAATATCAAAGACTGAGCAAAAGTTCTTACCTTTTTTATTACATTTTTTTTAAATAGCGCCACGTGAGGAGCAAATGTGCGAGTAAGAGGAACGATACATACGTGTTATTCGTTTAAGTGTAGTTTCAAAAATATTTTCACATACATATTCAGTTATAGCACTTGTTATAACAAAACATACAATCTTAATTTTTTTAAGAAATTGTTAAAAATGTCTTTGACTTTTAATTACTTTTATTGTTTTGTAGGAGTATTTAAGGGTTTTCATGAAATAATTACTTCATAATGGGTGCCTTCTGCAGTTAATATTTAATATCTTCTTTATATTTGAAGGCCTTAGGAAAAAAAATGTTGTCTTCACTACATTCTTAATATAAATAAAACCAATGCCGGGTGCCGGAAGGAAACTTGTATTTGGTAGTGCATTTGATTCATATGTTCATAACCCAAGAAGAAGTTCTATCCTAACTTCTATGTTACGCGTATATGCATCTTAATATTGCGCACTGTGTGTGTTTTAAACCGTACAATGCAATTTTCCACCCCCACATTCATTGGCGAAACAGGCATGGCCAGAGATGAAACATAGGGTAGTCCATGAACGATAGGTGCTTAAGTAAGCAATCTGAATGTGGACAGATTCATGAGGGCAGATGTCGTTGTTAGTCGTCCTTCGTAAATACAATTTTTCGATGTTGTATCTAGGTACACGGTATAGACTAATTTTGTTTCGTCAATTCGTTTAAAATTTGATCTGCTTTCCGTATTTGTAATTTGATTGCTTTTATAAGTTTAATTTGTTTATTTTTTTTCATTATGCATTTAATGTTCTGCGCATATAATACAATTTTAGAATTAGCTTCTTTGGATATTAAAAAAGTTTAAGAAAAAATTATTGTTATTGTATTTGTACCATACAAATGTAAGGAAATATTAATTTTTTTTATTTTAATGTCTTTCTGTTTGGTGTTCTTCTATTCATGCGTTTTTTAATGCACATATCACATTGAAAACATTAAATCATATTTGATGGTGTTTTAGAAGAAAATCGTATACAGCAAACACTTAGTATAAATTTTATAGCAATAGGTTCCTTTCATCAAATAATATAAGAAATGCAAATTAAATATGCGAAAAATTTCATATATATTCCATTAAGAAAACAATTTAGCGTCTAGCTACTTGTTCCGTAGTCATTACACAATTGTATATTGAACCAATGCACATCAATAAATAGCGTTACTTATTTTAATTAATATTTTCTACCGGCATTATATTGATCAAACGGGCATGGCAAGAGGTGACCTGTGGGGCGGTAGCGAAGGTAAGGTGTACGTACTTGATATAAGCTGACTTTTTTTATTCCATTTGTTTAAAATTTGAGTCTGTTGTCAATATTTACAATTTAACTATTTTAGAAGATAAACATTGAGTTGTATAAATTCTGGTCTTACGTAGTTTATTTTTCACATATGAAATAAAGCTACAAAATTGGCGTGATTGTGCCTTAAAGGTATTTTACAGAAAATAATTTAGAAAATAAAAAAGTCCAAAAATATTGTTCTTGTAATGTTTTCCGTCTCTCTGCAAGGCTGTTTATTTGTTTGAGCATTATGTAAAATGAAATAAAATAAATAAACTTAATTTTTCTATTGGATTTAATTAGTCTGGGTTAGTGTATAGACTACATTAAATCACAATAGTTAAAAAGGAAGAGATGGCAATTTGATTAAATAAATTTACTTAAAAAGAGTTTAATTTTGTTATTATTATAAGAGATAGAATGACGTATATTAACCTTAAAATTAACTTGATAATATTTTCTGGACGTCCAGGCACAAATAATCGTGGACACATCTAGTTTTAAACTAAAAATATTATCCTTTCACCATCGTACTCTCCTTCTACTTTTAAATGAGAGAAAATGAATATATTCTGTCAACATAGAAAATTTATTGTTTTTTTTGCTATTAGTTTCAGTAAAATAGTTTTCTATTTATTCATTCCTTCTTCCAATTTTAGCTCGCATATTAATGAATTGACATAATAATACATGATAGACTAAAATGATTTTTAGTAAATATAAAGAAACTGATCAAAACCAATATTCATTTGAAAAAACTAAAGCAAAACAATAAATTCTTTCCCGCAAAGAATTTTTTTTCTTTTCTTTGAATCATAAAGCGAAGGGTAAATTAAAGTAAAGGATGTAAAATAATATGTTGCTATTTATGTCACAATCAAGGGACTCGATTTATGATCGATCAAGGATCCTATTTGTTTCTAATACATATTCAGTTTCGGATTTTTATAAAAATAATAAGTTATAGGACATAATAATCATAATTGCATACACAATTAAATGAAACTACGTGATGTAGTATTATTTCTACATTCTTTAAGTTCTTTACCACGACCTTGGTTTCGTTGTATTACAACATTGTCAGGTGCACTCTTAGCAAAGATTGTATTTTATGCGTCTATATCTTTGTTAAGAGTGCACCTGAAGATGTCGTTATACAACAAAACCTAGGTCGTGGTAAAGAACCTAAAGAAATTAGAAATAATACTACATCACGTAGTTTTATTTAATTGTGAATAATGAATTTCTACAAAATTAAAGCCAAATATATTCAATATAATAGAATATATAAATATTGTCTTTGGAACTTGGGAGTATTATTTACATGCTTGTGAATATAATAGATTTTATATGATGGCACGCAAAATTTAATCAATTCAAAGATCTATGTGGAGTTTTAACTGGTGGATTCTAAAAGAACTAAGTTTATATATAATTCAGGAAATTACATTCAGATTTAACTTTTTAGATTTCCTTCAAAATTCAATGCAATACTTACTCAAAAAATCTTTTGTCCGGTTACATTCAGCCTGGCTAGCACAAATTTACTTGAGTTTTGGTTTTGTTTCTCCTAATTTCGACATTTTGCTTTTTTCAATATATTATCTAATGCTTACAGGTTCATTCAATGAGTCTGTAAGAGGGGAATCATTGACTGCTAGTTTTGCTTTGTTATAAATATATGTGAAACAAGTATTTTTTTATGTTTACAGACCTCTGGCCAGTTAAGTAGATATCCATAAGACAATTTTGTTGACAGTTGCAGAAGGTATGGTCTCCCTTTTTGTTCGTCTCCTAGCACTGTTTCGACTATTGTAAATTTGCCTGGCGTTCGAACACATTGTTTTAAATCATGTTATCGTGCGAATACTCATTTTATAACGAACGAACTAATTAATGACGAAGGTGGGCCATGTAATTACCGTTCAAGGAAGATTGAAATTAAGTGGTTCCATCAATCGTCCATCGACAACATTTCCCTTTCCTTTCCTGTAGTTCCAGAATATTTCAACTGTACTGTGTATTTCCAAGTTTCATAATTTAAAGAGAGTGGTATTTTATAGCTTGAGCGAATCCTTAATATTTTCTTTTCATTGAGGTGTTTTTTTCTATTTTGGATTAAATATATATTGAAATGGAAGATTTTCCTTATATACATTTTTTTCAATTTTTTTTTCGTTTTGTATTTAATAAAGGTCTTATTAGTATATGCAATTCATGATTACTATTACAAAACAATACAGTTACAGAGATGTGCCAAATTTTGAATCTATCTCGTAAATATTTTCAATAGTACAATATCGGTCTCAATTTAGTTAGTGTTCAGTTTTCCAAATATTTTTTTAAGCTTAAAGACTTCTTTTCTAGATATTTACTTTTTTTGTGTAATGTATATTTATTGTAAGTAAATAATTCAATTAAATAAATATACGTAATATATATAACAATAAAAAATTAATTAGTCTGAAATAAATGTAAGGGATGAAAGTGCGAAAGCAATTTTTGTTTTTTACATCCTGTTGGTAACCAAAGTTATTTCCTAGATTCTTTACTTCTGAAGGAACTACCTACTGATACTACCGTTTACTTATGAAAAAATATATTCAAGTAGCTTTCAAACTACACGCACATCTGTCACATCTGTCTAGGAACTAATCTATTAAATAGAAAGACATGATTATTAAAAAAAATTGATGTTTTTAAAACAACAATGTAGAAGTGCAAACTATGATTACCGGTAAGTTGTTAGAAATGTTTAACTCAAAATTTAAAAAAAGACTAAATAATTTAAATTAAGAACAGTGATGTACTATTTATTCACTCAAGGAGACTCATAAACAAACCAGAATAATGCAGTGCACATTCAATTAATTTTATATTATCTACTTTAAAGCTAATCAATATCATAATAAACTTGATGTCTCAATATGTACAAATACGCTCCAATTAATACTCCAATAACCGGAAAATAAATAAATATATTGAGTCAAGGGAAAATTAACGTCTTCTTTGTAAAGTTGGACTTTATTAACTGAGTATACCTCAAACGTGGAGATATAGGATATTACTTAAATTTATTAATTAACATTTTTATAAAAAATGTAGAGGGTATACTTCAAACACATATATTTATGTAATTGATTTGAATTCAATAAAGAAGTATCACTTCCTAAAATAAAATCAAAGAGGAAAAACACGAGCATAGAGATTCAAATTAAGGTTTTTATCGCGTTCCGTACTTTGCTGCTCAGCCAATGACCCTCTCGGCAAAGTGAGAAAATAGAAATATACATACTGACTCTGCCACTTTTTTCTCTACTTTACTCAGCCTAGTACCGAGTATACCTGAAATCTACCCATTCATTCATACTCAGACTAAAGCCGAGTATACGCGAAGTCTAGCCGTTCAGCCATATTCGGCCTACTGCCGAGTGGCTAATGTTAATGTTAATTAAAATAGAAACGACTGTTAAATCAAGGAATGTTGAATGTGTAACGAGACTAATATAAATTACTCACAATAGTACTGTGCGTAATCCAAAATATCTGGTAATCCTAACGTATTTACGTAACGTTAATTTACGTAACGTAACGTAAATTCAACACGCAAAAACTTAATCATGGTCTTGTTTTTTTTTCAGACATCCCTTGCATCAATCATTATAGAGAACTCTTCATAACAAATCATCGCACCATAATTCGAAGATGATATTTGATGATTTATTAGCAATGTTTTTTTTTTAATTTTCTTATAAACTTGGTTTTTCGGGAAAAATAAATTATGAAATTTCAATTGAGCGAAAAAAATTTTTTTTTTTTCAAATTTTACTATTGTTTATCATATGTTAGATTATAAAAAATACAGTTTTGTAGCCTAGTTAGGTGAGCTGCAAAAGCAATTTGAAAAAAATTGACAATGGCTAGTTTTTAAATAAATTTTAATATTTGATGTCTTGATATTTCAAACCTAATTACCATACAAATACCAAATTTGAGATTTGCATTTATATCTATGAGGTTATTTAATAAACAAAATTTCGTTGTAATATAAAACAGTCAGTCAAGATTCATCCATGATCCCTCTCACACTTCACATTTTATCTACAATTTATTACGAAATATAATGCATGTAATTTCATTACCGTTCCAACGAATTATACATTTGGAAATTGTGTAATAAAACAATTTAATATCTACTTAATAACATTTTACATTTTGCGAGAAATATATTTGTTTTTGGCGAATTAAATAATAACAGAAAAACAGTAATTAATATTTTTTATCCCTATTCCACATTTCTCCCATTTGCGATAACTTTTTACTAGTATAAATAAGAACTTATACATAATTTCTTAATGTGTCCTAATGTATCCTAACGATAAAAATTAGCCATCGCCTTCTCGGCTTATTGAACCAACTCTTGGTAATCTGCAGTGATTTCATAAATCCGCTTAAAGTGATGAATTTTCTATCATCCGCACTTTGGCAGCAAGGTGATAAAAGTATTTTATGGATCGCTGTTTATTTTAACGCCACTAAGAACGTTATTGATTCGATTAGCTATTCAATTTATCGGTTCACGGAAGCCAATAGCTGAAATATAAATTATTAAACGGAAAATGGTTCCAATCGGAAATATTGGGAACTTTATATTTTAATAATGATGGAGATTTTGCATGTTTATAGTGTGATTTTGATATATCTTTTAAAATTGTGACTATATTTAAGTCACATAAGGGACTTTATTGAAATATTGTAAATTAATAACTCCACAAACTCTAAGGAAATAATACTTTTGAGTCGGTAATTTTAAAATCCAGTGTCGGTAATTTTAAAAAAACCATTCTCTATGTCTTCACCGATCATGCATACCAAAAACTCGAGAAAGTGGTTGCTTAAACTTAAATATATATGTATGTATTTTTCTTCGTATATGTATTCATGTATGGTTAAAATTCTGTAGTAGGATAATAAGGGCAAAAGTGTACGGGTCGTTCTCAACTTAAGTACTTCAGTTGGTACTAAAATAAAATAATCTTTCTTAAATAGTTTTTCAATACCTTAATAATAAGGTACCTCACCTTACCATATGATTGTAAAAACTAGTAATGAATGTTTCAACAATTAATGTATATTTGCTAAATAGCTACAACAATTTTACTAAACAAAGGCATAGAATAAATATAAGTTTAATATAAACATTAATTTAGTGAAATCACGTTTAATTATTTTAGGGTTTAGTAAAACCATGAAATTAATTTTGTAGAATCTCCATCTACTATTCAAAAAATTAATATTTTTTTTTTAAATTGGTTGTCAACACTTAAAATATTAAATAAAGTTTATTTAATTTTTTTGTAAATATTACATGGTAACAAAAACATCAAACAATTTCACTGGTCTACAATGGTTTTCCTCTTTTAGATTTGATGACTGATTTTGATAGATTTTGGGCCTCTGATTACGAAAAAATTGCTAAAAAATTCCATCACCTCAGATCGTTTAGTTATTTAGCATAGTTTCCTTTTGTCAAAAATACCTAGAGTTACTTAGTCAAGAACTGACATTTTATTGTAATTGTTTCTCATTGAATAAAAAATACACTGATTGATTGCAGGCCAAACCGTGATTAGGTTCTCATAAATAGTTAAATATAAGTGATATACTGTTCATAATTAAAAAAATGTGGATTTATAAGTAATTTCCTAAAGACCTCAGTTAACTGTATTTAACTTAAATCATAAGAAAAGGATTAATAAAGGTCGATTAATAAATTTTTGTATGAATCGCAACATTATTGTTTTAACAAAATCAGTTCTTCCGTGCAATTCGAACCCTCACTTAAAAGATGTCATCGCGAAAGTGTTTAAACCCACTAGATAATTTTTGTTATATTTTTGGGCAGTTTATGCTGACAAAACAGCAGCATAACCTTACTGAATCCACAAATAATATTTATAACATATATTTTGGGGTAGTAATCGCTAACCAGGAAAAACAATGGGTTTAGTTTTTGCGACATTCGTGAACTTGTAAAGTGGTCAAAAGGGGAGAACAATACATTTGATTTACAATCGCCTATGTTAAGAAGAAAACCTCAGAATCACACCGAAGATTGTTGCAAGACTACAGGCTACAACTCTAAAACAAAAAAGGACTTAGCATATCCAATTATGCAATCGGTAACGCACGCGGTGCATCGTGGCCCGTACGTTGCACCACCATCACCTCCATATTTGGAATCAATGGAAGATGAAGACATGATCAGTGATATCGAAGAGGCATCTCAACCTGAAGCTCAATTTGACCCAAGTGCAAATGGAACACAGTTATTTTCACAGTCAGAACTAAACGACTCAACGAGAAATGTCAAACGATGCAGCTGAACTCCTCGGATCGTGACTATCGGAAAATAGTATGCTTGCTTCTGGTACCTTATCTTCTTGGTATCACAACAGAGAAAAAGATATTGTACTATATTTCGCTGAAGATAGTTATCTAGTGTATTGCATAGACATTTCTGACTTAGTGAAATTGTTTAAAATCAAATGTGACGTGAACGAATGGAGATTGTTCATAGACTCATTAAACTGAACTTTGAAAACAGTCCTTTTACATTACCGTGATAAGCACGTTTCACTGTCAGTCACCCATTCTGTACATTTGGAAGACCGCTACGACAATTTGACGCTATGACATTTTAAGGCTACGAAAAATGTGTTGGAGAAAATAAAGTACGTACAACACGGTTGGATGTTCTTTGGAGATCTAAAAGTTACAAGTATGCCGCTCGGTAAACAAGGTGGCCATACAAAATACCCTTGATTTCTCTGCGAGTGGAATAGTCGAGACAGAGGACAGCATTGGATGAAGAAAGAGTGGCCACCGGGAATTAAACTAGTTCCTGGAACCAAAAATGTTATGAGAAAAATTTAGTTCCCCGGGAAAAAGTTTTGCTACCCCCTTTACACACAAAACTAGAAATGATGAAAAAATTCACAAAAGCATTAATTAAAAAGAAGAATGTTTTAAACATATATACCAAATTTTTTCATTTTTATCTGAAGTTAAAATGAAAGAAGGTATTTTCGTTGGCCCGGACATAAGAACATTGATCAAAAATACAACTTTCGATGAAAATTTAAGTAAAATTGAATTGGAAGCCTAGAAATATTTTTAAGAAGTAATGAACAATTTCCTAAGAGACCATAAAATCAAAATAATGAGAAAATTGTAAAGAAAATTATTGAAAATTTTGGGAAAATAGAATGTTCGATGAGTATTAAACTCCATTTCCTTAATTCGCACTTGGGTTACTTTCCTGATAACTTGGGAGCTGTAAATGAAAAGCGAGGCGAGAGATTTTCAGAGAAAAGAAAAAGATTCAAAGAGATAGAATATTGCTACGAGAGAAGGTGGAATAAAAGGATGATATCAGACTATTGCTGGTTGCTAAAGCGAAATGATCCAAGTCGGACTTTTAAGAGAAATTCTCACAATCGGATTTTCGGTGAAAAAAAGCAAATACTACAAAAGTATTTAATATTTCTAATATTTTTATGTAAAAAGTAAAATATTATAATCAAATTATTAAAATTGGTTCAAATTTATTCTTACAAATAAAAACAACAGGTAACGACAACAACTCCCTAGTTGTGAGAAAGGTAACGACAACAACTCCCTAGTTGTGAGAAAATATTCATCGAATTTTGATTTATCTTTCGACTTACCTTTGACAATATATTTAGTTAAAAATAGTAACTAAGACCTGTTGAAGCGAAAAGTTATTGACAAGAACTCCTCACTGGTGAGATGCGCACTTGGCGAATTGGGATTTATTTTGCTTGTTCTTACATACGTAAGAAAGTAATTGTCATATGTATTTTCAGATCCGAACCATATCTGCAATCAACTCCTTTTAACCAAAAATCAAAGTTAAATACATGAACAAAAAAAAAGTATATATATGTACATATATATATATATATATATATATATATATATATATATATATATATATACATATATTTCATTAATAAAAAAATATCATTTAGCGTGAGTAGATCAGATATAAATTGATAGATATGTGTCACATAGTGATTAAGTACCGTGAAACTCTTCAGCGTTTCATTTGTCAATACAAAACTATCTTTACTTCAAGGAAAAAATACAGTCCTTTGTATCTGGCCGTCTGGCATAATTTCATATCTTAAATCCTTTGACATGGAATTTTATATTTTAATTACACATGGTTTTTATTCCTAATTTACATTATTATTTTTGAAAAAAAATATAAATTTAGAAATTGGAAAACAATCAAAATTAGCACAATGGGAAACACGGAGTCATTAAAGACACAGAGTGAATATGTAAAAAGAGTGCCATTTCGTAATTATTCTCTTTTTATATATTCATTCTATGTGTTCAAAAACAAAAAAAAATGTTAAAAGAAACACTAATATTTTTGAACAGACGTAGCAAGTGCATGCGACAAACAAGTAATAACTGCAGAGGACCATAGTTGTTGGTTCAAATGACCGCCAACAAGCGACTAAATATCAAATGGTCAGTCAAATGGTTTCTAATTAATAATAATAGATGCATCGCTGTCTTTCTGATACGCGCACAAAAAGTGGTCTGTCCAATAGAGTCATTTTACCTGAACACCTTTTAGTTATAATAACGGCAATGAACATTGATTTCTGAATAATTTAAATAAATCTGAGTTGAATTAATCTTTATTTAAAAGAAATACAGTTTTGCTATAATTGCGATTTTGACAGAAATTTCATAATTAGTGACTTAAGAAAACGATGTTGATTTCTGAAGATGTTGGAATAGTATTGTATACTATAATTTTTATATATACATATATATATATATATATATATATATATATATATATATATATATATATATAAAAGAGAGAACTGTTAAAGATTATTTCTAATTTTGCGATACGTTATCGTATCCGAACCTAAATATATAATAATAAAATTACAAATATAATAAAATTTGCAAAATACTGCTAGTGATAGAGATTTTTGGATTCGGTTCCAGGTTGAATGTGGTTATCATATGTGTATTTGTTCATGTATATTTACGGGAAAGAGATAAAAGTGGAGGGGCGTATCGGCTTAGCCCTGATTTAAAATTTGAAATATCATTTTTCAGCACAACGTCGACGATTCCAGTATTTCGGAAGAAAAATCGTAATAGAAGACTTACGCTTGAATATTACGAGAACAATTAATACGAAAAATTAATTTCGTTCATTTGATAAATCGCTTCATCCCATATGGAATTCAAAGTAACTGCTATCAAAGTTTTCCATTAATATGGACACTTGTAAAGCTCGAAAATTAAAAGGCGTATGACACTAATGTTGCTAACGTAATTGTAATTGTAACGTCCTATGGTTTTGGCTTTGAAAAGTTTAAATTTATGTTGAAAGCTTTTAGCAACTTCCAATACATGAAAGTAAACAATGTGCTTTAAAATACAGAGTGATCGTTTTGTATATAAAAAAAATATATGTTATGGAAATTCGAGAAAAAATTAATTTATTGGAAATAAATCCATCAGTTGACGATTTTTCAAGTGATAGTAAAATACAGATTTAATTATCAGAAGCCAATGCATTAATGCGTTTATATTAAAAAACCTATATTTATTTTGGTGATTAAATTGTTTACTCAGGTACTACATCACGCAGATATTAATAAAGGCTATCCATAATGTGAACAAAGGATTACCTAACAAATCATGCAATGGGAACAAAACTATCAAATAACTTATTTGGAATAATTGTACATTATAATATAAAACAACTATCTTAAAGGAAAAGGGAGTAGGGGAAAAGAAATTATATAATTATAGGAATTATGTAATAATATAATTAGGAAATAAGGATAAAATTACAAAGATATTTTTCTTAAATATTGTCCAAAATACAAATAGATATGAAAGAGCTGATGAGAAAATGCTTCAAAAAATTTCACTGAGCGTGAGTAGATCAAATTTAAGGTATACAGAAACATAATTCTGAATAATAAATAAAAATGTAAGACTCTTATTTTAAGACATGGGTAGTATGTATAAGAGCTTATTAAGCGCGGTTCTTGAATAAAACTTGTGTATCTTCTCAAAAGAAACTTTGTACATAAACTAATTTAAATTTTCATTGTATTATCAAGGGTATTGAAAATTTCTTAATGCTTGAAGTCATTAAACATTTCTAAGGAACATGATAATGGATACATTTAGACATTTTTAAAACTAAAAACTATCGCTTCAAATAGTTTTTTTCCGGTTTAACTTCTTAGAGTTTTGATTAACTTAATGTAACTTTTGGAATTTGGCATAGACCGTAGATATTCTTGAGGAAATTCACGGTTAGTAAAGTTGTATATTATCTGTTAAGGTTATGGTCGTATATTATCCATTGTAGTAGATTATTACTATTACTTCTGACTTTTTAAGTTTTAAGGTAATTGGAGTTACCATCGTTAATGGCTGTTCATATGTAATATCTCATTTAGAAATGTGAGTAATGTTATTTTATATATTGGCTCCACTGAGTACTTTTGTTTAACATGTAATTCTATTAAATAATTTCTCGGGCAATTTGTTTTATTTATAGAAAAATGTAAATACAAAAAAGAAAAAAATAAATTCAAAATAAGTTAGTGTATTTTAAAACAGATCTATCGAGTTTTACACGCATATATATATATATATATATATATATATATATATGTATATATATATATATACATACATAACATAAATATATATATATATGTATATATATATATATATATATGTATATATATATATATATATATGTGTGTGTGTGTGTGTATATATTATGTATATGGCACTTATTACTGTGTAAAAAATAGAGATTTAGGGGTATATTGAATTTTTTTTATAAAATAACACCGAGCGACCGACCTCAGTCACCGAATCATCGAGATAAAATAGTGTAAAAGTTAAAACCACATTTCTTATCAATTGGTTACCGCGAAGACAAAAATGCTTGCGTCTTTTAGTGCAAACAAAAGTTACAAACTTCCCATAACTTTCGCCCCTACCATTTTTTTCACGAAAGCCTGAACACTATTTCGTTACACGTCACAAACTTTGAAATTTTGACGAAACACTTAAATATTACGCCAAAACTTTCATTCTCCTGTGGTTTTGGCTTTGAAAAGTTTAAATTTATGTTGAAAGCTTTTAGCAACTTCCAATACATGAAAGTAAACAATGAATGTACTTTAAAATACGGAGTGATCGTTTTTTATATAAAAAAAATATATGTTATGGAAATTCGAGAAAAAATTTATTTATTCGAAATAAATCCATCAGTTGACGATTTTTCAAGTGATATTAAAATACAGATTTAATTATGACTTATTTCATATATTCATTTCTGCTAAATACCAGAATATTAGATAAGAAAATAAAAGGATCACTTGTAGTGAGACTATACTTTTGTATACACCTTGTTTTTTGCAAAGTGTTTTAACGTTCAATTAAATGATATGGCAAAATGTAAAAAAACATATCTATTAAAGATGTTTTTTGTGTAGTACAAAATTCGACAGTTTGAAGTAAATTAGCTGAAATGTTTAAACTAATTTAGGTTCGAAAGTGTGATAGGAAGCGTGGTCAAATATTATTGAATTAATATTAATTAGCTTAAGAAATTCACTTTATCATAATAATTTTGTGAGGCATAATTTTAAATTTTAAAATGAAAAAATGTAAGTCTTTAATTGTTTTTTATTTATTTATTTAGAATTTTGATGTATTCCGTGAGATTATGTTTTAAAAACATAACTAGTTTTAAATTAATCTTATTTGTATTAATCTTTACTTTATAAAATACTAGGAATAGATCATAGCTAATTATTGTAATTAACGCAACAAAATTCTACCGCCGCAGTGCCGCGAGTGTTTAAATTACATTCGTCGTAGTTTAAATTAACCAAATTTATACGAATATGTAATGTTCAGACTCAAAAATGAATCGGCAAACCATAACATGATTTTGCCATTAGAAGGTGTGTGGAAATCTAATTTTATTTATCTAGCTCCAGGTATTTCAAACATTAAAACTTTTTGAAACACTATATTTCTTCCCTAAGTTCAACCTAAATTAAATTATTATCTCAGAATGAAATAAAAAGATTTTAAGAGCTATATTGAAGTTAGGAACATCTTGCAGTACGACGAATATAATCTGTGCAGTTTGTACTTCTTTGGCGCTTAGATATATATATATATATATATATATATATATATATATATATATATATATATACTGCTTGATTCTGAACTCTTTTTGTGCTTGGAAACCTATTCCGTTGACGAACATAAAGATTATAGTACAATTCACAAAAGCGGAGCCGCGACGAATCCCAATAGTTTTTATTTGCTGTGTTTGTTTGTCTTAGTCTCTGGAACTATACGTATGATAAATAATGGAAATGTAAATGGTGCAAGGTAGAGAAAGACTGGATTATTTATTGATTTATCATTTCGAGTATTTCCGCTGATATACCACCTCCCCCCTCCCCCATCCCGACCACATATGTCGTTTGGAGAACAAAACAAAGACTTTTCGAGATAGTGAGGGAGAGTAGGGGAGAAAGTTAATAAAATATATTATATTTTACTAATGTAAATTATGCTTCATGGAATGTAAATTAGTAGAATACATAAAAATTGGATTTTGTCCATTTAGGTATTCACTTAAAATGATATAGTTTCCTAAATAAAATAATATGTGCATGAACACAATAGTCCATTCTGTCGATTTACAGATATTACTGGTTATGTATTAGTTACAATACAGATATCATGATTCGAAATGATTCGACCAACAGGGCGCAATCGTTGTTTCATTTTACTTGATATATTGGAATTGTGAGTCCAACTAATCTGCTAGCTTTCTCTCCCCGTTCTTCATTTCGTCTCCACTTGCATAAGCAAGCTGAAGTTGTTTTTTCTATTAATAAATTGTATGTAGATTATAATAACAAATTCTGATATTTCTGTTATGATATATCTATTAGTAATGTGCGGTTACATGCATGCGTGTGTGCGTTGGTGCGTACTTGCGTACGTTCTTGCGTGCAAACACATATGCATGGATAAGTATGTGCTTGCGTGCGTTCATACGTGCCTACGAAGGTATGTGAGGTGTGACAGTTTGTGTGTGCACATATTTTAACATTTATACCTTTACAGGATTTGGATGAAAATTTGTATTTGGAAATCCTATAAAATTTTCTTTATTTTTTTTTACGGTATGCTTTAAAAGAATCAAACAAAACCTTTAGAAGAACATACACGTTTCTGTTCGTTTGTTGGAGTTTTTTTTCAAAAACCTCTTAATTTTGGTAGAGTAATAAAGGATATTTTTCCGCATTTACTTCGATAAAATAAATGGAATCATTCAAATATATGTAGATAGAATCTTTACAAAAGGCAGATAAAATAGTCGCAAGTTTATTTTTGCACTTTATACATTACATCTAGTGTTTAATAACGGAGAAATCTGCAAGGATTAAAAATTGTTTGTTTTGGAATTGTACGCACGAAATATTTAGAGACATTGCTAAAATTGTCCAAGAAAATTTATTCACAAACGGTTTGACGTAGAAACTTGAATTGGCACAATAATAAAACATATTAACCCGCAAATATTCCAGTATTTAACGTGTGAAAACCATTTATTAGAAAATGTTTATACTATAGGATATCATTTGAAAAAACAAGTTGTAAAAATCCCGAGACAATTCTTTTAAAAAAGTTAAAATTTCACAAGATATCTCTAGATATAAATAATGGTATACGCCATATCATTTTCGAAACCGCTGAAGTCAAAATTATGAGAAATGTAGATTAACTAAAATTGTATCAAAATTTTACTGAAAAATTACAGCGATAATTCTAAATTTTATAATTTTTGAAACCTCGAGTTTCAAGCTCGAGAAAGACATGCTTGGTTATATATTTGGATGACGAAAAATAAATGTATGAAAGCTTCGTAATGCAATGTCTACTTTAAATTAAACGTTATTAAGCACGATTTATTCAAAATAATGTTATGAAACAGGGATAAAGTATACTATTCAACTCATATAAAGCTATAAAAGTCCAAATTTCTAACGCATCTAGACAAATCACTTAGTACTCAATCCAGGGAGAGACCAGGATAAAACCACTCAGCAAGCATTAGAGAGTTCTGTGCTCTAAGTGTCCCGTAAAAAATAGATAAAAATATATTGAAAACTGCTCATGAAACTCATATGTTTTTTCTACCTTCGCAACTCAGCCTAGTCGTAATTCTTTTTCTTCAAATCACTCTAAATCGCAATAAATGTCACATGAATAAAGTGTTTTCAAAAAATGATGCAATTTTTTAAATTCCTCGTATACTGAACCGGTTCATTGATTTATTTTTGTTCTTTTTTTTACTCTTGTATTAGATTGTTAAAACTAATTCTAAGTAATTGAAAGTCCTGTTTCTCGTTAAAATTTACTTTACTCTTTAAATTTTAAAAATATTGTGCAATAATACAACGTCATTGGTAAAATATTACAGGTTTTTTTAAGGTTTGCCTGTCATTTGATTTAAAATATGTATTTTTGATTAAAGGTATGTCGGAATATTTAGAAATAAGATTACTTTAACTTTGTTAAGTTTCGTGTTAGATAATCGACTTGAAATATTTTTATTTGGTAAAAGACATGTCAGAACGTAGGAAATTAGTAATATTAAAATATTTAAGTCTCGAATCTGAGATTTGAGTTGAAACATCTTTATATAAATATACAAATGTAAGGTTATCCTCCTACTTTCTTAATTCCTAATATTTTATTTAGAACCATTCTATCCTGGTCTCTCCCTGGATTGAGTACTAAGTGATTTGTCGTATATATATATATATATATATATATATATATATATATATATATATATATATATATTTATATTATGTCGAAACTCCGACTTTTGATTTTGCTTTTCGAAATGTTTATTTGTGTGAAGTAGTATCAGATGTATTAAAGGTAGTTTTGCAATTTTTCGTTGTCTATTGAAAATCGTCTCGTTATTTTTTCAACTAATATTATCAATTTATAGATTGTGTTATTTTTTTTTTAATAATTTTACCCAGAGCCTCAGTTACGACCTATCAACCATTTCATATATTGGACTTTTATGTAATATACAACCAGTTCGTTGAATTCATACCACTGAATGTGAAATAATACCGTAATTTTTGTAAATATCTTGAAACACCAGGTAAATAATAAAACCGATTCTGCGTTAATTTGTCATCACATATCATTTGTCATCATTCAAGTATTTGTTTGCCCAACTACCACATCTTCAAGCTGTTGTTATAGTGTATATCATTAAAATGTGTCGTTAGTTCGGCACGTAACGGCTTTGTGTTATATCTTTCAACTTATAACATAAAATTATCAATAATAAAATTGTTGACAACTTGTTAAATAGGAATAATTAAGTTATATTAATTTATGACAGATTCTTTAGAAATGCAATACACGAGTATCAAGAAAATTAAAAAATATATTGTCATTAAAATTATTACAAGAGGGATCTCTCTTATTCCAGGCTATAAAATTTAATACTTTAACCAAATTCGACAAAATTGATTTTCTTTATTTTAAATTTAATTTATTTTTTATTTTCTACCTTAATCTAAAAAATACGAACTGATATAAATAGAATCTATGAGACAAAAATTCAGAGACTAAATTATGTGTTAAAAATCAGCTATGTACTACACATTTTTAATAGTACATGGCTTAGTTTTCATCTCACAGTGTTAATATTAATTTATTTAAAAAAAATTAAGTTAATTACGAAAAATGCAGCACTATATACGGCAAAGTAATTGTGTTTTGTTTTGATAAATGTATTTTCCGAAAACATCTCGCTCGAATTTCTAGAAAAATTACTTCGAAAGCAATTTTTCTATCAAAACACGTTACTTTTTAATATTGTTAACGAGTTCGTAAATAGGTTTTTAGCAATTAATACGAGAATGACATCTTTAAACCTCTGAAAATAATTTCTATGTTGAAAGTATCTAAATTTAATTGGTAAGTATTAGTAATAATCTCTACTTTATTTTAGTTATAAATAAAATTTTTCAGTATTGAAACAAATTTTTATTTACAGATTTGGGGAGGCCCACAGGTATATTTTCCCGTATATTAATATGCTCAAATAATATTTAAAAGATTAAATAAGAGCTTTTCCTGTTTTGAATAAAATAATTAGCGGTTGGGCAAATCGCCTAATATTCTAAATTGTAATTTCATCTCAAAAGATATATATTTCCCTTTGAAATGAGTACTCTTACTAAAAGCGGAAAAAATTCTTTTGTATTTACAATTCCACAAGCTATTATTGATTCAATAAACCAAATAATAATGATTATTATAAATTTAATACTACAATAAAACTGTTTATGTATCAGAAAAATATATATATTAAAGTACATGTTATAATACATAATATATTTGTTTCAAACAAAATTTTACTCCTTTGTCACAGCCGAAAGTGTTTGTATTTTATAATATCACACTGAACGAAATGGTTTATAAAAAATTTGAAATTGTTTTGTTTACTTTCTGTCTCTTGTCATTCTATAGGAAATATATGACACTATTTGATTACCTTTCAAATACTCTCAACTTTTACCGTAACAGACATAAATATATCCAGAAAATCTTACTACGGCAACTTTACTCATTGCAACATCTATATAAAATAAAGTTTATTCAAGAAACTTTATAACCCTACGAATTTTAATAATTGACATAATATTATTCACGGATAAAAGAACTTTAATAAAAACTCTATTTATATCTGTTCAACTTCTTAACTTTTTTGCTGACTTGTTGGTGTTATTACCCAACAACAGGGAAGCAAAGGAAGGATAGTGAATTTAATAATCTGTGTGTGTATGTATATATGTATAAAGAGGTATTGGATCGTAGCTAAAGAATTATCAAACTGGTTAAATTGAACGAGGAATCAGTCAATATTATTTTACTGCACAGTTGTCATGGCAGTAAGTTCGAAAAAACTATAGCGAAATGACCAAAAATGAAATGCGAAAGAAATTCCGGGTTCTGTGGAGTAGGGTATCATTTGAAAAGCCTTTTAAATTTTAATGAAGGTTTCTTTGATAATTTTTTTTGAGAAGTTTACCTTGATATCTGAATAATATGAAATTTTACTTTATAACAAATAAACCATTAAATAGCAATGTGACTTAACGTCTTAAAACTTATTTGCCAAACTTTATTTTATTAATATAGCGTACTACTTCAGAATATCTGTAGATTGCATTGTAGGATTTTCATAACAACCTAAATATATAATGTTTACCCAAGGGTTACCATGAAATTATTTTGTCTTACTGTATATTGGATCTTTTGACATCGTGATTAAACTTTACAGCTATAAATAATTTTAAGTTTTCCTTTTACTCTAAAATTCGAACAACATTAAGCAATTTTGGTGTCAAAGTCATAAAAGCATTTTATATATTAAAGTCCATACAGCATAGCTCACAAAAACCCATATACCTGTATCACCTTCTGGACAATAGGTCAAATCGTACTATACATTTAACGTATTCAAATATACTAAATCTATGCATCGTAGAGAACTTTACCTTTACGTTAAGTATATCATTCAACAAAATTTATATTTATAATAACGTTTTCATTAGTTCTAATAAGAAACGTTTTAATTAAAATAAATATTATTAAAATCAGTGCTGTTTTGACTCGACCAAAAAAGTATAAAAACTGTTAGATCTTCCAGTTTCTGAATTTACTGTTATATTATTTTTGTTATATATTATAAAGAATTAAATATATATATATATATATATATATATATATATATATATATATATATATATTATAGAGAAAATATCAAAGACAATCATATATTTTAATGAAATTGTGAACTTCAGCAGATATGAGTCACGATTTTTGCTCTGAATTTTTCTGTGGCAAATTTATTTTTAACGTAGTGTTTGCCAAAGTATAAGCCTTAGGGGTATCGAATTCCTGACAGAAAATAGCATCATCGCCCTCATATTTCCCTTGAGACAAAGTCTCATTAAAAGTTATAGTGTTTTTGTGCTTTCCCAAGCATTGCCGACGGATACAGTTTATTAATATATGTGTGTTGACGTTATTCAGTATTTATAGTATTATATATTGCGTGTGTTCAGTAAATTTTAACAAAGAATAATTACGCAATGGTTAAGGTAAATAAATCAAGGGTAAATACTCTAAGCTCTAAGTTAAGGTAAATACTCTAAGCTTATTTTAGGTTTTATTTTTAAGGTTGATTTTAAAACAGGTATGTAAACTTGAAAAGGATTACTGGAAAGTCACAAGTTAATACCGGGCATTCAAAGATATCCTTTTTTGTAGGGTCTAATACTTAAAAAAAAAACGAAACCCATACAATGAACTTACAAGGTTTCACGTGCCCATTGATTTGTCTATCATAGCCGTTTTCATCAAAAACTGTGCGACCTAAAAACTTGAAATATTACTTGCGGAGACAGATAAACTATTTTAGAGGAGAAAAATTAAACAACTTTAGAGGATAAAAACTAAGTAATAGCAAATTTATTATCTTTTTTTGCTGTATATACAGCAAAAAAAAACAAAAATAAGCAAGTTATAAAGCCCCAAAATATTTTTCTTAAAATTTCACGTAATATAATCCTGCTAATATTACTGTAAACGTCTACAAAATCTGTGCTCCTCACCACTATCTTCAAAATAGTTAATGTGAAGTCAAATATTAAGGGATAACAGCCTTATCTAAAATTGATAGCAATGTTTCTAAATCCCACAGTTTTTTTTTTAAATTTACAACATTTTCACATCTGCCAAATATATATGAAGCAATATATTAACATGATGAAAAATGATATTGAAAACAGTTCAAGCGCGTTACTACGTATTCGTACCTAAAATGTACATAGTACATGAACTTAACAATGTTCCACTAAACTTACAAAATTTTACTTAAACTCATAAGTTTTCCATTAAGCTCATAAATTAAAAATATTGAAATCAAATATATTTTAGTTTAATTAACGTTTATCATTCGCGCTGACTACAGTTAAACTACGAATATTATTCTCAACTCAGGGCCACAAATGAATATATAGTATATTTACTCGTACGCTAATGGTTCAGGATATTCTACGTACTCTTCGTCTCTGTATTAATTTATTATGCATAGTTTTCAGTGATATATTATTTCCTAATTCCCAAGTTTTCTCAATGTTTTTTATTAATTTTAAAAAACATTGAGAAAATTATATCTCCATTACATAAGTATATAAAATAATAACTTCAAAAAATATAGCGCTGTGGCCGAGAAACCAAATATATCCGTGTTACTTGCTAACGAAATTATTTAATTGAGTTTGATATATTTATTGAATTAAAATATGTAGGGACCTAAAGAATAAAAGCAACACATATTTACATTAATTCTGGATTTCTTGTTAATTAATTTGGGTCTTACTTCAAATCGACAATTCTACAAACTCTCTTTGACATGTTATTGAATATAAAAGCTGTCCAATATCTTATCATCAGGTTCAGAAACCTTTTTTACTACTTGAATAAATGCAAAATCTTTTTCTGGAATTTTATATTGGTAACTCTTTACTGTCCATAGCAACAAACAGGGGATAAAAACGAATACACACACAATCACACGCACACACTATGTGTGTGTGCGTGTGATACGGATACACATGTGCGCGCCCACACACATATATTCACATATATAAGAAGTTAAGTAAAGTATTATTCAAAAATAAAAATTTTTTATAATCATAATTAAAAAAAAAAGTTTTTATATTTTACTTCCATTTTGGTTGTTTTACAGTTACATGCCAACCCGTTTTCTCTCTTGTACAACTGCTGAAATGTATGTACTCTATATCATATTATAATTCGGCATAATTTCTTTTATGTAACTGCAGCCCATCTTACGTATGTATTGGAAAAGAGGGGAGAGTAGTCATATATTAAAAATTTACTCCTAATTGCAATATTTGCGGTAAAAACTATAATTTAGACCTATAAAGTCAGATGAAAATGGATATAAACCAAAAAATTTTTGCTAGTGAAATATTTATTGGGGGTTTTATAAGTTAAATACACTTTATGTCATGTCGATATTCTACCTACCTCCTTAAGAATGTATAAATCTTGTCATGATACTAAGTAAAGATGACTGGAATAAATTTATGATGTCAGAGCAACGAAACTTTTAAGGTTTTCTAGAAATTTTTTTAGAATTTATTTATTAAAAATTAAAAAAAAACTAATTATTTCTTATTTATCTAAAGTGTAGAAGGGTAAAAAATAATGAAAATATACAAGTCTTTTTGTATTACAAACTTAAACACTAGGTACTCTAGAAGAATAAATAATGCGTGCACTTTAATTTTATCCTTGTCATTTAACATTAATTCGAATGAAATGTACGCTATGTTTTATATAATATCCATAAAGATGAATGTGACGTGAAAAACTATAATTAAGTCAATATTGAAAATGATAATTTGTTTTTCAGCCATAATAGTTCTTCATTAATAAATCGAGAAGGTGTTAATAAAAATCCAAAAATCAAATAAGGGAGAAAAAAAGACATCTCAATAAGTATATATTTTGGGGAAAAGTTAAGTTAGAGCTTTAAACTCTAACCTTCACATTATATATGTGAGGGTTTTGTCAATTCAAAAAAATTAAAAAATTGGAAATAGATTTATTCATCAACCACTGGATTGATTTGCATTAAATTAATGTTCTCCGCTATGTATTTTCTGTCGTTTGCACCTAGAACTCTTGAAAAAGTTTAATAGTCCGAATGAGGACAAAAATGAATATAAAACTTTGTCAGTTTTCTGATGTTTATGTAGAATGTAAAAATTAATTATACAACCATATTCATGTGAAAAAGAATTAACTAAAACATTCGTAGCAAAAACGCTTGTTAATGTGCTACAACTTTCAATCTAATCCAGATTTGTTAAATTATAACGAAAATATAAATGTGTGTTTTATATTTTCCTAGCATCCAACGAGTAGCAAGACGTACAAATATTACCATTAATCCTGTTTTAAATTGGATTTCATGCACTGACCAGCATGCTAGAATGGCTGTGTATAATGACTTTACCTTCTAGATGTAGCTGTATCGATATAATATTAGTTAATGACTACGATGATATTCTTCAATCCCAATAACGTTAAAGGAAAAATTGCAGCGGAAAAAATTTAGACTGATTTAAATTTTTCATGTTATGGTATAGATTTCTTTAAAAAAATAAGACTATTGTAATTTTTAAAAAGCAGCAAAGATACTAATTATAAAAATATCACGTTTCTTCGCAACTTTTTTCCTTTCACATATGTGATGTTATATCTAACCATCAACAAGTAAAAATTAATAAATTTCCTACCAAAGGCTTATGTGGATATTCAAGAAAATCTTTAGTTAAAATTGTGTCCACCTGTAAAAACAATATTTTCAAAAAGCTAAGTTTTATAATAGGATTTCTTTACTACTGTCAAACATTTTTTTATTATTCACTTTAGATAAATAAACAATCATTAATATTTTTTTATTTTCAAATTATAGATTCTAAAAAATTGCTACTAAACCTTAGAAATTTCGATGCTCTGACGTCACAAACGTTTATTCCAGTCAACTTTATTTGTTACCATGACAAATTTAAAGCATTCTTAAAGAGGTAGGTCGAATATTGATATGACATATCTATTTCGAAATATACTCTTTCGTAAGAAGGAAAATTTCAATTTACGTTTTTGTTAACCTCTCATATAATTTTCCATATGAAGTGAAATGCTTTTTATATGTAATAAAAATACAATATTTCCTATGTTATTAATAACAAATGAATCGAACTTCAGTGAAGGTTTATTATCTTATATTTCATGTTTTGATAGGGGAATATTGTCATTCTTAAATAAAATTTAATGGCAATTGATGAGTTAATTTTTCAGAGCCCCAATTAAGTAAACTTTAGTGAAAGCTTCTGAAAGCGAGGAATATTTTTAACTAACGGCGCTTAATGAAAGTGAGGTTTGTAGGAAATTTCATTATGAAAATTTTCAAGCAAAATAAAAATTTGTTTAAAAATATGACACGATGTAATTTTAAGTTAGGTCACGTTTTTCTCCATAAATCTAGATTGATTTATATTCAGCAAGTCTACTCGATGAAGTAGCTTATTCTAAATGAGTTTTTATAAATTTTAAACGTTTCAACCTAACGTCTCCACCCACACCCTAGATATCTAGGACGCTTCAAAAATGGTAAATGTAAGATGACCAAAATAAACCAGTCATTTTAAATTACAGACTAAAATAAAATGGAGTTTAATTTACTATTTTTTCTGGTCTGATAAATATTTTTTAAAGTTTTTAAATTCTTTCCGTCCCATGTATTTGATCTCGTAAACTAATAGCTTCATTAAAACATTGATTTACTTACTTCATCTTATTCATTAAACACTGTGGAAATTCTATAATAAATGTCGTCATTACCCTCAATAAATTGAATATTCATAAAACTATATTATAAAACAAAATCTGTCTGTCTCTATGCAGACTATTCTCTGCATGATTGCTAATAGAAAAATTTATTCGCGAGAGTAATTTAAAAAGTATAATTTATAAATATTGTATGAAAATTGTCCACTCTCTGACTATAAATATTGGTGAAGTTGAAAAAAAAACATTCGTTGGAGAAATATCTCGATGTGTATTGCTTTATTAATTATTTTTAAATCTTCCTATGACTCTTTTCCCGCATAATATAATCTCAGTAAATATGAAACCTTTTACACTGTATCAAAAATAAAGTCAAACTTAGCCAAATAATTTTATTCTTTTTGAGACAGTAAAATAGTGTTAAAATAAATACTATACTGTATTTCTTACAGACAAATATTTTTAGTGTGAATGAAAAATCAAGGAAGTGAGTACCGTTATAGATATTTGTGTTGTGTTCTAAACACCCAATCAATAGAAAAGGTTAATAAAAAGAAATGATTTACTGAACTATTTACTGAATTTGGAGTAAAAAAGAAATGAAAGCCGTAAAATAAAATCTAGACACTTGTGCAGAAAATAAAATTAAATAGCATTTGTTTTAAACCCACAGATTTATTCGATGTCGCAGTGTTTAGTTCACTTCCCGCGGTAACATGCGTTATAGTCCTCCAAACTTACGTCATTTTATTAAACCTAAAATTTTTCTACGGATGTATACTATAGTAGACAATATGATAGGTCAGTAGGTATTTACTAGCATGCACCTTGTCTATTTAGTACACATTATCCGCCAAAGCCTTGGTTGCGTACCAAAGGTACGTATAAGTAAATCTGTTCTGCGTTAAAATAATGAATCTGATTTTTTTGAAAAGCATTAACCAATGGTTTAAAACGGGACTATTACGCAGAAAATGTTCAGACAGTCTAACATTATCACCCAGTTCGCAAATTCTGAAAAGTATGTTGACTCAAATTGCTAATATTACTCAATAATCAATATTAAACAATTTTGTCAAAAATATTAGGCAACTTAATTTCCATGGTTCTGGAAAAAAGAGAATAGCCGCATATGTACTCACATGGATAAATAATGCCCTCGCGCTCGCACTCACAATGCACCATTTTTCGTGTGTGGGTAGATTTTAGACGCTTCAGATTAATCTAGCCGCTTGGGAAAATCCGTAAAGTAAACGCTTAAGTAACATATGTAAAATTCAGCCTTATCATTATAACGTAGATTCTTCTATTTTTAACGAGCTTTAAAGCATCTGGCGGAAGTTATGTCTCGCGGCAGGAGTTACCAGATTTGGAAGTTAGATTTTTACTAGTATTCCGTGAAACATAACATTCTCTTTTGCTATTTTAACGTAAATAAAAGCTTTATTTTTTTGGTAAAGTCAATTCGTTCTGTTTAATTTAAGATTTAAGTAGAGTAATATTTTTATTCATCTTTAATACCTACTACCCGCCAAATCTGTCAGATCTAAGCTAGTAAATACCGCTAACTTCTTAATTTCCATAGCACAAATTCATACAGAAAAATTAAGCTTCAATGAAATGACGTAGGATTGGGGTCTTTGAAATCTCGGACTCTTATAACAAATATTCGTTCTCATTCACTATTTTCTGTTTGTAAGTTGCTAATTAGCAATTGCCAATGAATATAATCGATTGTCTCAAAATATTTTCATTGCCAAATGATTTCATTTTCCAATTTTTAATAATAGTTTAAAGGTTAAAATTGTTAAAAATAATTGATCTCATAATTTAGTAGCATATGTAACTTTCTCTGTTCATATATTTGTATTTTAAAATTGTATTTAAATTCCTAAACTTACCAAAATTTTAAGGCAAGAAAACTCGTTTCAGTTTTTATACAGATAAATTATAATCCAAATTTTCATGTCTTAATAAGTGTTTTATTAAAATACTTTATTATATCGTATAATCACTACTGGTCAACAAAACCAATAAACAAATATAACAGAACTAGCTGATCTGGCAAGTAAACAGCGTCACCTGTCGAGTCCATTGTTATCCAGTTGTGATTTTTTTTGCACTAAATAGGCATATAGTATTGATATGAAAATATGTTTTGAGAATATGACATCAATCGGTTAAATCGTTCAGAAGTTACCCTATCACTAACAGACGCGCCAAATAGGTTAATTTGTATATTATAAGATAATGTTTATTAATTTATTTTTACTCTTACCAAATTAATTCTGATAATAACTTTCCATATAACCAAACAAATCTTTTATAGGTGCGACATTTTTTAAATCAAGTGGGGTACATCTACGTGTTTATCATCAACATGACCATATTTGTGTCAAGTTCATTCATATTACTGCTTCTAAAATTTGGCTGGTGTGCAAACTCAACACACGAGGCCAAGAAGGTTCATTGAACAGAATAGGTACCATAACCACATCAAAACTAAAATTTCTGGGTTGTGGAAATTAAATAGTCAAGAGCCCTGTTCCATGATTTCAAAATTAAACAATGAGTGGTACAAGAAAAATTAATTTACTTTGCAAGATAACTAAGGTTCACCAGCCGGATTTATGTTAAGTAAATAAATGCCACCGCATTCTTGGACAATTTAAATGAATTAGTTCTAGATACATACATTACATTACATTACATTTACAATACATCAAAAAAGTTGTTTATGTGTTACTAAATACATTTGCGTTGTCGCGGCATTTCGCTGACGCCAAGATTTACATTACTTATTTTCGGGTCTCCGACCTATGATTTTGTGCTTCATTTATTTTGAGATCGTATTTTGAAGTAAATCCTATTTGACGCATTTTATCCTACAACATTAACTCTTATACTTAGCTATATTTGACCTTGGTGAATATATGCACCTACATTGGGGACATATATGCACCAAGGTCAAATATATCTAAGTATAAGAGTTAATGTAGTAGGATAAAATGCGTAAAATAGATATGATGAAGTTTGACTTCTACCTTAATTCGAAACCAAGTGTTGGAATTTCCTTTTTAGATATTAAAAATGTTTAATAGGAATTTAATTATTAAATTGAAACTATTTTAAATTTAATATTTAACGACCGAAGGTAGATTATATTCCAATAAATTTAAAGCTTTAAATTCATTAGTTCAGCTCACTGACAAGTGGGATATATTAATGATTTCGGCTAAATTGAGTCTTGTGAATCTTATGAACTGTAAAGAACTTAAATAAAACATGAAGGAGTATTCTCCTTTAAACGAGTTCATAGTGCTTATAAAAGACGTGCTTGAAAAATTTTATTTTATTGAAAATAATAGCTCAACTAGCTCGCGCCTGTATAATTTGATAAATCATATTATATGTTCGAGCTAAACAAATATTAAAGTGTTTTCCAATTTCAAGTAAAAATAAATTCTTTTTCAGCAAATTCACTTGGAAATTCTCTGAAAAAAAATTATAGAAGAATGGAATGTTCAAATTTAAAGTATTAAATCCAAAAAAAAGTGGGGAAGCCTCTAAATTAAATTTAGGTTTGAACTGTCTTCAAATGAAAATTTAATTCGTCTCAGTGTAGTCTCTCCGGCTCTTGTTGCATCACATATTGGATGATGCAATTACTTACCAGTACCGTCTTTATCTGCTGCATTTTCAATATATTGTAATGAAAAAATATTTTTCGGTACTGTATTAGTAACAATTCGTGATAAGTGACATAATAAAACTTTTCTCTCTCATACCTTACTCGATACAAGTAGTCACTCTTCCTTGGTAAAGAAAAATTTTTGAGAACAAACTGTACGTAAATTCTTGTGATGCAAAATTCAACACTATTTAAGACATTAATAACTTAAAACTTCAAACTTTCAAAAAGGATTTACATTAGTTTATGTTCCTAAATAATGTGTATAACTTTACCATAAAATATTTGGCCATCTTTAAAATTGCAGCTGACTCTAAATTTTTATAATTTGCTCTTTATCAATTCTACTATCGAATTCAATCCATGTTACAGATCCTGAATTGATGTGCCGTCTGATGTAGACATTCTGTTTTGAGTTGCAAATCTTGAAAATTTTGCAAATATTATTAGATCATTATATAAATATTCTAATTTCGACTTATTCTCCCTATGTTAAAAAAGTAGAATATGGAATACTAAAAGAATTGGAATGCCATTTGCATAATTTTGGAAATCGTGTTAAAAACAATTTTACTATTATTTATTTAACAAGGGCACTTCAGTGCATAATTGCGTGAACGAATCCAAAGTTTATTTATATGTTACGAATGCAGCTCTCAGTTTTTCTTTATCTAGTTTTCCTATCTACAACGATTTACTCTACGCGATTAGCAATTCGTTTCATTTGGTTGGCAATAAAACTGTCTCCATGACATATCGTTTATACGCTTTGGGAAATGCATCCGACTAGAATTGGGGTTTATTATCCTAGAGCGAGTTATTCTGAGCATTAAAAAAAGATTGGAAGGTTGTACGACAATTTTGAAATAAAGTTATGAAAATTTGTACTTAGAGAATTGTACTGAAAAATGTGAATTTTTAATTGAAAATTTTGCTCAAATATAAATAAAGAAATACCTATTTCAGTCATTGGAAAATCGCTTAGGGTAAGTACTCATAATACGAAAAATCAGATCAAATAAAGTGATTCATAGTCCCTTTTTGCTCATACAAATATAGGACAAGTACCTAGTAAGTAAAGAAATTGGTAATCGGTAACGAAAACATTCATTGGCACTACTTAGTTTATTTGTCCAAGTGTTCGCTTATTTTTGATTTTGCTCTTTAACCTGATAACGGTGCGCTGCTATTTCTTAACTTATTTGTTTTCTTCGATTCTTTGAATTAGCTTCAAAATAATGATGGAGTGTATATGGCGGTTAATTGTAATTTGTACGCATATTTTACTTATTGAATCGGTTTGGTTCTTACTAGTAAAGTAAGAACAGAACCGATTTATTATCCATTTATAGAGTGTAATTAAATCATCTATATTTAAATTTTTAATCGACGTGATATAAAGTGGTGAAGTGATTGAAGCAAATGTTTTGGGATAACATGTACATTTAATAAAATGGTATATTTTCCGTGTCTGTACGTTGGAAAAAATATTTACAAAATGATAATTGGAGGAATGAAGGATAAGTAGTAAAATACGTTACGATCATTTTTGTCCTTTTGTATGCTTGCACGGTTCATATAAAAAAAAGGATGCGTGTACTTATGTACGCGCGTGAGAAGTTATACTTCTTTGGCATCATTAAATAATATATACGGATAGATAACCTCAATTATATTGGAGCACTTGAAAAAGTCTATAAACACAATTTTTTCACTAATATTTACGAATAGTAAATATATTAATCAAAATATTGAATTTAAATCACTACTGAATATAATTTATCAGCACATATATAAGTCGCACTTATATGAAACTAAAACGTGTGTGAATGTGGACACTAGAAACATGCGGATAAATACTATGAATATGAAAACAGTGAACAGACTCCACGATGGTGCCAATAGCTTTTGTTTCGAGACTGCAACCGCTGCAACTTCATACTGTAACTTTTGTGTGACGAATCTTAAAATTTCACTCTCATAATTTTTTCATAACGCGCCTAAAGAAGTATAACTTCAACAACTGATGCAATTCGAATTAAATTTTTAAAAATATAGGTGTCAATTTGAAGCAACATTTAGTTTTGTATTTCATCGCAATCGCTTCATTCTATAAGAAAAGATTAATGTTATATTTTAGTAAATTCATTTGCGTTGAATTACGAAAAGACCATAAAAGCAGGCCTAATTAATTAACGCGTAGTAATTACAGAAATTTATATTAATAGATGGCGCCAAGTACATTTTAATATTTATTTTAATTCATTATAATAATATTTTAAATACATATGTATATATATGTATATATATATATATATATATATATATATATATATATATATATATATATATATATATATATATATATATTACTGGTCACAGCCCGCAAATAGTAAAACGTTTGCAAAATATAAGACGTAACGCATCTCATACTGTAAAATATTGCATTTTTTAAAATTAGTTTTCCTTTAATTTGCATCCTTTATGGTTAATTTGTTAAAAAACACTATTTTTTAAATATATAATACGCAATATACGCTGCTACCGCTATTGCTATCTGAACACGATTATTCAAATAAAATATTAATGGATAAAAAATGTATAAACGATTATAATACGATCTACGTATTCAACTCTGAATATGGTTGCAAATAACTAATTGTATTGGCATACTCCCTTACCTTGCATAAATTTTATTTCACTGTCGAAATATTTCCTAACTACTAGTATAAAAATGATAATAATTACATAGTTCAATTCGGATAATACATGAAGGCTATAGAAAAGAGTTGATTAAGTTTGCTAAAAATTATTACCTTTGATTGTTTTCTTATCCATGTACTCGTGGGGAGGTCTGTATTCAAAACTTACTGCTGAATCTTTTGAATTTTAACCGTTTCGGTTTTCAGTGTAACATTAAATATTATTATTTCAGTATTACTAATTGTTTTTGAATTTAAAAAAAAATCTTAGAAAATATCAAAAGATATGGTGGTTCGTAATATTTTAAATCGTGCAATGAAGTTTTCATTTGGACATACACTGGCGAAATTGGCATGACCAGAGGTGGAATGGTGCCGTGGTAGTAGGGGCTTAAGTACGAAAACTGAATATCCGCAGAGGTAAACACACGAGGCCAGCATTGTTGCCGGTTGTCTTTGGTACATACAATTTTTTGATGATGTATTTATTATTAAGATTATTTTATTTTCCTCTATTCAGTTTGCTATTTAAACTTGTTCGTCAACATTTACAAGTCAACTACTTTGGTATGTTTAGTATTAGGCTGTATAATTTTGATTGTTATATACTTTATTGTCTGTACATTTAATAATACTACAGAATTTGTGTATCTATAAATTGAAGATATTTGAGAACGCAAATTAAGGGACCACGACAAACGTAATGGAACAAAAATTAATTTTATAATGTTAATTCGTTTGACTAAAAGTACGTTTCTTTATTCACGCACCACGTAAAAGAAGTAAAAAGATTTTAATGTGATTTTTTACAGTTTGAAAATCATCAAATCGTCATCAAAAATTGTATGTGCCAAAGACAACCGGCAACAATGCTGGCCTCGTGTGTTTACCTCTGCCGATATTCAGTTTGCATACTTAAGCCCCTACTACCACGGCACTATTCCACCTCTGGCCATGCCAATTTCGCCAGTGTATGTCCAAATGAAAACTTCATTGCACGATTTAAAATATTACGAACCACCATTTATTAATGTACAAAAGTGTGCATACTATACATTTGTGTAGTTACTACGCGTCTTTAGCTAAACTTCTTTCTTATTATTGTAATAATTCAATGTAAATTTGCTTTTGATTCGCATATCTTCTGAAAGCTCGAATTGATTACAATGAAATAAAAGTAAATATTACTTCTAGTTGATCCCAATTTTATAAAACACCATCCAAATTGGTTCAATAATTTTTACGTGATGCGTGGATAAAACGAAAGAAAAAAATCCAAAATCAATATTTTTTCGCTTTAATTATCTTTATATTTTCAATATTTATTAGTTAATATGCAGACAAGATAATTTTATAGTTACATTTTATAGTTAATATGCAAGCAGGATAATTCTACAATTACTTTACGTATAAACAACAAAATACATAAAAATCAAATTCATACAGCTTAATTCCTAACCCACGAAAATAGTTAAATTAGAAACATTGATAATAGATTCATATTTTAAACAATTGAGGAAACAAAGTACGCGATATCGTAATGTGTACTTATTGTACAAATGATATCGTATTTTGTACTTATTTAAGCACCTTAATCCTCTAGCACCTTAATCCCCTCGCACCACTCCACATTTGACATCTAGTCATGCTCATTTTGCCAATGTATTTCCGAGTGGAAAATTTCATTTTATGATTGTGATATATATTCATTATGTGATTTAAAATATACGCCATTTATTGGTATATATAGTTAGATACATTAAATATTTGTGTAATTACTACGCAACTAGTACCTAGGCACTTCCTTGTGTTGTTGTACTAATGCAATATATATGAATTTTTAAAAATATTGTATTATCTTATCTGCCGATTGAATAAATCGATTCGGATGAAATTGAAACTAAATAATACCTTATATTAGCCCCGTATGCCCTTTGTAAAACTTCGGTGAATTGTGTCAGACCGACAAAAATTCCAAGAACATTATTTTATTTTTGCTCGATATTTATTGTATGCCGTTAAATAAATATTTTCAATGTGTGGAGAGGCAAATCCTATAACTTATTTATATGTATATATATATATATATATATATATATATATATATATATATATATATATATATATATGGTCGTACGCCATGCTATAAAACCTACATGCAAAACTATATCTTTTCACATATAAGTTCACTAGAAAAATATTCCAGTTTAGTTCATAAATATTTGACTTCCTAAGTTCATTTAACTGTTAGTCAAATTTATTTTAATTTATATTTTGCAATATTTTTTTAAATAATTTAACGGTACTATTACGAAAAGTTATACCAATACCAAGCAATTACCCCACGCACTTCTCTACAAGTTTAAAACTAACAGTCTTAAAAGACGGACTGCAGCGATTTCACTTCAACGCCTTATAAAGTACGTTATTATGTGTATTGAACAGCACGTATGGGTAACGGTTAATGGCATGTATGCATCGGAATATCGAATATTTTACTGTAATGATTTTTATACCTCTGTATTTTGTGTGATCGATAGCTAGATTTGTCTTTTTGTAAAGTAAGTTATTTATAGTGTATCCTCTAATAATATTATTTGTGAAATACAATGAGTTTTGTGAATAGTTCTTGATTGATAAAATGTATATTTACACCAACCAAATTTTAAGGGTAAAATTGGTGTGATTGTAAAGGTTCTCTTTTGGACTGAAATAATATATAATTTACTTCAGTTGAATATAATAAATGGCTTTATTTTAATTAGTTTGAACTGATTTAACGGCATTCGATTTATTTTAATTTAATTTAGTTCAGTTTGAATTTAGTTACTTTTATTTAACTTGGTTTTAACTACTATGTCACCAATAGTTTTTGTGCCTATTATTTGTTGGTTCTATCATTGATTAGCCTATATGTAAACATTTTGATTACATTAAAATTTAATTATCGTTGCACTCTTTTTATGCCAAATATGTTAGATGAAATTTATTTTATAGTCGCACGTAGCTATTGATATTTTAATAGGAACGTTTCAGGTTATAAATAACTGTTTAATTTACAAATGATGTACACATAAACTGCACGGTGTGTAGGCAAATTAACGAACTTTAAATCTCCGTGAAACGACAAGGTAAAAGTTACTTTTTTCTTTTAAAAAAAAATAAAGACCTCGTTAAGCTCGCCATTCTAGCGTATAATCTTTTCATTAGAAGCTAAAGATCACTAACATTACTTTCGAAACAAATTGCCTTTTTTGACAATGTAAAGTATTAGACTTGGAAAGAAAAGTCATTTATAAAGATTTGTAACTTCTTCGTTTACACGCCGTCGCTGAAAATATTTGACGCCAGTTCATAACCTGTCGCAAACTTTAAGCTTTTGATGAAATGGATACTGAGATTATTACTTCAGCGACGCCGAGTTGCCTTACGCTAGATATAGCTTATAAACATTTATGAAAAGTTTGGAAAAAATTATAGATAAATAAAATTAATATTCATAGATATTAAATAAAAAAAACATGTTGCTGTAACAACGGATATTTTCGGACAAATTTGTTAATGTTTTTTATTTATATACACATCTTTGTATGATATAAGCATACATGCAAAATATAAGTGTGTATGTATAATATGCCTACTCGTGTAGACATTAGATATAGTTTAGTATATATAGATGTACTTTATTGGAAGACCCCATTTTAAATCAACAAAAATATTAGTTAATGTGATAGTTTTTTTTGATCATTCGAAATAAATACTGAGAACCCAAAAATATTAAGGAAAAAACACCAAAGCCGAAAAAGTAAGTAATTTGAAATTATGTCATCAATTCAGTCATCAAATCAATTAAAATTGTATGATTATCTAATCAGAATATTAAATTAATTTATACACGGGAAATGTTGACAATTTACAGCAGTACTGCAGAGTAATCATTGGAAAAAAATAACCAAAAAACAATATTCTGCATTCTTTCAGATTTTACCCTGTTTAGAAAGATGCTCATTATCTTTAAGAGGGCAATTCTTGCCAAAAAAATAGACCTGAGTTCGTCAATAAAATTACCTGATGAAATTATATGACACTAATGCAAGTTTGTTTGATGTTTAACATAATTGATTTCAAGCGCATCACGCCTATCTGTTTTTTTTAATGCGCAGACAAAATTCTTATTCTATGCCAGAAAAGAAATGTTTTGAACTATGATTACTAAATTTAACCATTTTCAATCGGAAAATAGGTGAGTGAAGTGTTGAGTTTGCATAACTAAATTTTGGAAGCGCTGATATATTGTGATTTATTCAGCATCACGGGTCAGAACTCAGATCTTTGTGATTTTGAATTGTTCTTGCTATGCTCATAATTACTAGATATATTTTGTGTTGTATTTTTTATCATAGTTTTAATTAGTCTTTTGTAATTGCCTTTTATCACAAATGTCTGTATTTATATTTAGTTTCAAATATTTGACAATAACTTGCAAGTATTTTATTTAAAACCTAAATTATTCAAAGCAAAGTTTCAGTGTCTGATACTATCATAGTTATTTTGTTGTAAGTATTTTGTTTAAAAAGTAAATTAGGTAAAGTATAATTGCAGTGTCTGATACCACCACAGTTATTTTTGTGATAATATAAATTGTGCATAATTGTTCAAAAGGAACAGTGCTATATCTATTTCAGCCTATTTTTCGAAGTTTGAAGTTATTGCTTGGTGATTGCCTCCCCACATCTGGCATTGATTTATAGGTTTTTTAGATTAAAGCAAAAAGAAAGAAAACGAAATAAATTATGCGCGTAACTTTATACATACCAATCTTTATTATAAAGTTACCATTAATATCGAAAATATAAGAAGTAATGTGTAAAATCTGTAAAAATTTACGTAAAATATCATTGACATCGGGTGAACATTAAAACATTCATTCCATTCAAACGGTTCTTTTGAACCTAATCATAAAATAAAGTTCACTAATAACCATATATAAGTGACGAGATTAAAAATTGTGCTTAAAAGCCAAGTTCGCATACGCACACTTTGAAAAAGTTTAAAAAATGGTATAAATCTAATCTGCAATAGAAAATTTTTCACATTACTTAAAATCGCCCGTACAGTAGTAACATATCTGCAATACTGACGTGTCAAAAACTACGGATCAAAACGCATAATTCTCGTATACGATGTACATGCTTCACAAGCACCCCTTTTAACGAATCAGGTAGCGTGTTAAAAATGACGACATCTAAATAAGTTAATCGAAAAGACGTCATTTTGAGCTCTTGTTTGTATGTTTTCTATTTAGCTGTATTATTTAGGGTTTTATTTATTTTGTAACTTCGTTAGTTCTATATGTTCAAATTAGTAAATTGGGGGCTGTAATAAAATTTAACCCATACCGGCTTATAAACGTAGATTTCAATAATCCTTATTAAAAGTTAATATTTGCTGAAAATATCAACTTTTAATGAAGATTATTGAATTCTACGTTTATTAACTGGCAAGTGGGCCTATATTTGCGGGTATGGAGGCTAATTTCTGATCATTTTAAACTTTTAATTAAATGGTCAAATTTTACATAATATTCGGCTACTCAGGTTTTAGGAAATGAAACCGCTGTAACCCAAATATGAAATTGAAGATTTTTTTAAAAACATTGTACTAAAATGTAATTATTGAGAAATGTTACGAAAAAAGGTATTTTAGATTTTTTTTTACTTATGGCTACGGTTCATTAAAAAAAACATTAGGTTTTTGTTTTTTTTAATATGGCCAAATTCGTAGTTATAAAGGAATAAAATAAAGAATATCCATTATTTTTGGGATGCTACGATAGCTTAGGATATAATGAATATTATCTTCTTATCACGAAATCTGTCAAGTTTTATTATAAGTGGATATGTATTGCAGACTAAGACAATATAATAAGTAATGGGCTTTATATCTCTTGCTATTTGGCACTTATGATAAAGATTTTCAGAACATGCACACAAATAAATTATATTCCATTATAGAGCAAGTTTAATAAATAAATTATGTTGGAATCAGAATATCAAGTAAACACCCTGCTTAAGGACATAGTTCCGATAAATATCACGTGGTCGCTTACATTGACAATAAACAAAAATGATGCTCAAACACTTTTCAAGGAACTATTAGAGCTTGTTTGGGTTATTATTTAATAAAGGTGTTACCAGTACGTCTAAAAATGTGTTCTTAGAATGTTATAATGTGGTTTATGAGAATTTAAAATTTGTGGGCAAAATAATTTATAACAATGACATGCATACGCACTATCTTTTGTTCAGCAAAAAAATATATCACTTGGTCCATCTCTGATTTAACACTAGCATAAATTTCTAAATCTTATAAATTCATTTTATCACCAAATCTCGTCGTAAGGTCAGTTGATTATGTTTGATAAATAATATAAGAAATTAGCCTTAACTGTTAGTGTTCAATATATCAACAAAGGAGTACATAAAATATTCCCACAGCAATTATTGATGCAGAAACTTGTCCAGAATAATGTAAATTTGAAGTCATGTGTCATATTTTTCTTCACTTTTATTTATTTTTTTGAGACAATTGAGCTTACCCACATCGTATATCAAAAATATTCAGATTAGGAGGAAAGCATATGGAAATGTATGCAATAAAAATCGTTGTTTGAATTTAATATTTTAAGTATTATTGTGAATGTATTTTAAGCAAGGGAATTTATACACGCAGGCTTTCGCGCATTGGCACGAAATAATTGAATAATTTTCTTTCTATTTGTGCGAAGTCGATCTGGATTGCTAGATGGTAAATATTAATTGAAGAAATGGGGTTTGTGAGTCAATAAAAATTTTATAATGGACATGATGAGAATTTTTTCCATTTTATTTGTATGTTACAATGACGTGATTATCCGTATTGACAAAAAAAAAAACTCCGAGTCCACATGTGTCTAGTAAGTTCGTTTTATATTTACGCAAAATAAAAATATCAATATTTAAAATTAGTGTGAGTTATGCTGTGGTACAGTATAAGAGAAAATGAGACAGCATTATTCTTAGAATAAAGTAAAATAATGTTGATGGTTTTGCAAAAAATAATAATAAAATAATTCTAAATTCTAAGCGACGAAATAATATTTAATACAACAAAAAATAAAGACTAAATGAATCAAGAAAAATATTTTTATAGCAACTAAATATTGGAGACATTAACAACTGTCAAAAATTAATACTACTTTTAATTTAAAGTTGTGTCTTAATATGTTGAGATACTATTATGCTTCGACTGTTAATACAGATTTTGTCTCTTGCGAGAATTTCGACAAAAAAATTAATATACATGGAAAATTTACTCGGAGTCGAATGAGTACCTTAAAATGTGATATTAGAGTATTTTAGTTTTTTCAATCAGTCCTACTGAAGACGAGTAATATTTTTAAATAGTTTTAATATAGATGTTTCCATGAAATATATTGTACTTGTCGCGAATTGATAAATTACATTAAATTAATGTTAAATAATTATTTATGTAAGGAAATTAGATTGTTTAAACAATAACACAAGGTTTTGTGGAGACTAGTTTATGACTATGTTTAAAAAAACATGAAAATATGCTTTTTTGATCATTCGTATTTTCATATATTAATTTGAAGTCTTGTCCCAAATGACCATATCAAGTTAAGAAAAACTCACACTATGAAGGTTCCTTTCACACCTAGACACGTACAAATATTTAATGGTTCGTAGCATTTTTATTAGACTATTTACTGATAAGTATTTTATTGCTTACTATATAAATAAATTGGATAGCAATATGTTTTAAAGGCCTAAAATGTAGAGAATATATAAAAAATTATGAAATTTAGAACCCACATTGTAATTTTACGGAAAATTTTTACTAAATTTCTAGTAACGATTTTTTTATGATTTTGGCTTTAAAATTTTTGTGTACATATTTTTGAGTATTTTTGAGAAACATCTACACATTTTTGAGTTGATAACATCTTTACATGCACCTATGTACTTTGCGCACCTGCACAACTTTTCTGAGCGGTGAACTACGCTCGGGTCGGTGATGCTAAGCCATCAGGTTCGGGTTGGTGATGCTGAATCGGGTAAACTCGGCTCTGTTTGGCATCGGCCAAGTGAATTACATTTTTGACGCACCATTTCAAAATATCAAGTAAAATAGGCGCAATAAACCCACAATTTTAAAAATATAGGATAACCTACTTTTTTAGCCGCATCATGTGCACTTTTTAATTTTGAGTGCTCTCGCATTTCTCAATAAATACCAACCATATTATAAATGTAATTATATGTACACGCACAGACACACACACACACACACACACACACACACACACAAACACACACACACACATATATATATATATATATATATATATATATATATATATATATATATATATATATATATATATGTATACGTATATATGTTACAAGTATAAATTTGATTTAAAAATGGTTTCGAAAAGGTTAAAGGTCGTATTCTAGTACACAAGTTTTTGTTTAACTTGTATAAAGAATGAATGTGTGAAATTAAAATATTGATTAATTTTTCACGTGTATATAGCCACATTGACAGATTTTGAAAAGAAATATTTTCGGCTTGGTATCAAGTAAATGTGATAATAACCTGACGGTAGTCCCAGGAGAGATTCTGATGAGCTCTTCAGAAGTAAAGAGTTTAAGGTTATTAATAAGGAATTTAAAAACAAGTTAGAACCGATTTGACATTTATTTATAAGTACATTAATAAGAGTATAAAATGGCATAAAGCACTGACCTGTGGAGCCTTATTATTTATTTGTCAGTATGTGCATATGTATAAATATATTAATTCTCATTATTCCTAGTTTATGTATTAAATGCTTATTTCATTGATTTAACCTGTGATATCTTATATTCAAGCTATGAAGGAATAAGAGTTTTTAACAAACAATAGAACCAACTTCAAATAACAACTGAATAAGTAAGCCACTGAAAAGAATAAAATAATAAAATTTGAATATTTATTTAGAACTTTTGCAGTACAATATCGTTTTCTAATAGAATAAGATTGTAAAATACTACTAAGTACTGTTAGGGATTTATGTAGTTGGTGTCGTCAACTTTAGCGTTTATATGTACGTGGGGTGTTTATATGTGGAAAAGAGGTATGTATACTTGCTACAAATATTTCATATATTATACATGTATATATATTACACTTTCCTAAACTAAGTTCCATAGTAACATTGGTATTACGAAATGTTTGTAATACAAGTATTTCTATAAAATTTTGTTAAGTTGCACTAATAATTTTGATAAAATTTCAAGAATTATAAAAAAATATAACCTTCAATATATTATGGATATTTTTTTTATATTTTCTAAACTGGGTATTAAAAAAATTATTTTCTGAATGTATTATCTAGGATATCATAATTATTTCTGACAAAACTATATCCCAAAAATAACTAATTTCTATCATTAATATTTTAAATAAATAAAGAAAATTTCTTTTTCAACAATATTGACTACAACAATTTACTCATATTTAGTTGCCAAATATAATACTAAAAATATTGTTCTTTAAAAAGTGACGAGACAAAAATCAAAAATATTAAAATATAAGAACTTCTTTAATGACATCTATTTTTTGTTTTTACGTTGGTGTGTTATCGGAATCAAATAAACTGTTGCTTATAAAATGATAAATATTTTTTCTTTATCACTCATTCACAGGAAATAGATATTTAGGAGATTTCTTAGAAAGAATTTAAATAAAATTTAGGACTAATGGCATAACGCTTTGAATTCTCATGATATATAAAAATAATCGAATGACTTATTATTGACTCATTAGTGAAGTAAACAAGTTGGATATGTACCTAGTACTATGACTCTTCTTCATCTCTCTTAGATGAACTTAATGCCTTACTTAAATAAACTTTTCCACCACCTTGTAGATGAACTGTAACAATGTTTTCGACAGAAAATGAAATAAATAGCATGGAAACATAAAATAAATAAAATTCTCCCTTCTTTTTTGATATATATCCCTAGTTGTACTATGAGCGCTAATTGACGTATTTCGTGAGTTTAATATTAGAGGCAGGAGGAATCGAAAAGGACATTACTTCGAGTCATTAAAGCAAGGGCCACCTTTTTACAACTACGTCCCATATGGAAATTGCTCAAACTGACAGGAAGAATGAAGTTCACAATATTCTTGTCTAACGTCAAGACTTGGCTGCCATATGTTTACATTCATGGAAAGCAACAGAAGACGTCACAAAGTAATTTCTAGCCTTCGTTAATTACTGTCTTTAATGTTCTCTCTGAGCACTTTGAACCGAGGAGATATCCAACGAGATATCCATATTAAGATTTGATTTTATCCACGTCAAAAATAAAATCTTGGGTTCAATATTTTCCAGGCTTGGGTTAAAAACAAAATTTTGGAATGCGTTGAGAAAAGATAGCATCGCTATTCATAAGAGAATGTTAGATTTTGTATACATCGTAAGTTTCTTGTGAGGTGTAACTGCTCTTAAGATTGTATAGAAAGATAGGGCATCAGGAAATAATAATATTTATTACGCCCTACCCTTTTCGTTACTATTACAGAACTTAAGTGCATACGGAGCGGTAACTGGAATCATTTTAACAGATGCAAGGACGTTTTTAGTTGACATAATTCTGTCGTAATGTTCGTTCCTGAGTGATGCTTAGTTGTTAGATTTATTATATTAGAAGGGAATTTTTATATTTCCAAAAACGAATAACTTAACGTTGACACAAAATGTAACATTGAAAGTTTTTAGAGTACCAAAAATGGAATCAACTTGCAAGACTCTTAATTTATTTATAGTTTTCCAAAATAGTCATTAAGACTGTGTGATTTTTTTCATTCGATGCTACCACAGAAAGAACTCATGAGCCCACTCGTTTTGGAAGTTTCTTCTACGATCCTTCGAAGGCAGTTCTTACGATTTCGATAAACCGAATGTTTTCCGAAAGCACGCGGCGTATATTAATCGCATTCTATTCAGTTTTTCGTTTATTCTTAAGAATAAACAGAAATCGTATTTTCAGGATTGAAAGGCGGATAATCTAAAATTTCTACACCAATCCTCATGATATATATGTCATATATATCAGAACTTTTTTCAAGTTTTTTTTTAAATCTTCAAACTAAATTATAGATCCCGAACTAAAAGATAACGTTTGTTTGATTGTGCAACGCCAAATTACGTGCCGATATTATCTATAATATATTTTATGAACTTCCTCTTACTTCACAAATAAATTCATGATTACTGTCCTTTTAGGTACATGACCCTCTTTAGTAAGTGTATAGAGTGTAATATCGATTAATAAAGAATTATTTTCAAAGTTTTGTACTTTATGTTATTATTATGGTTGTTTTGAGTTAATATATGTGAAATACTTACAACAAAACAGTCTGTCAGTTAGTTTATTGAGTTTTCTACATTTTTTCAACGGTGTCGACATTTCCCTTTAATATTATTTTGATGATAATTGTACTTTTATATATATATATATATATAATTGTGCATTTAACTGTATGTTAGTTGTTTAGATTTCTACATAAACTTAAGACTAGACAAATTATTTATTTTTTCCTTAATTTATTTACATGCTGAGCAAGATGTCAAACGATTTACTCAACAATCTTGAATTTTTCCAGGATCAATATTCATCATTCAAATAACTGGACATTGGCACATTAATTTTTCTTTAATAACTGCAATCTGGATTTATATGATGACACACTTATTTTTTGTAATACTAACACAATTTTAAATTACTATACCTTGTAATAAAAGCGATAAAATTATATGTCCGTGAATGAAAATTTACATCAATTCTTCAGTTTTGCTAACTTAGCTTAAAAGTGCAAGAATTATTATCCATGAATATATGTATATTTGTTAGTCTTAATTGATAACTCCATAATTTATGAACCAATTTACATGACATTTGATATACTACAAGTACTGGATTAACAAATATTCTTTTTCCGAAATATTTCAGGGGACCGCATCTATCTTTACATTTTAACTATGTATCTACTGGGTTATAAGGAAATTTCTGTTCGAAATTAAGTTGTCTATAAAGAAATGTCTTAAAGTCTTAATTTAACATATATTGACTTATAGCGTAGTTTCTGAATTTTTAAATCTGGCTGTAGTTCTTGTGGCACCGCATAAAAAAATTTCTCTCTTTTAAAACTGGATCACCATGTTATTACTAAACTAGAAAGGATTTCGTAAAAATTGGAAAATTTATAAATTAAAGCCTGGTTGAAAAATAGATTACCTAATAATAGTATACGTGACCAAATTTGTGGAAAGAAACTAGGACATACCTATGTAAGTAAGAAGTCACTTTCATTTCATTTTTGTAGATATTTACGCGAAAATGTTTTCAAACATTTAATCACAATAATAACGACTTCAATTACCATCTAGGCTTTCATCAAGTGCTTTGTTTATTTTTTCGACATTTTGTTATCTAATCTCTACTCATTTCAATTTGTTTACCCTTTGTATAACATCCAGGTTAGAAAAATGTTTTTATTTTCATGGAAGCTTAAACTACACAAAGTTATTCTGCAAAGCTGCAGAATTATTTTATTGATTGACAGATATCCAATCATTCACAAATACAGTGCCAATAATATGCAACACTATATCACATCAGGCGCATGGGTGACTATAAAATTAGGTCAAAAATATTTGATTGGTTTTTAAATGAATTTACAAGGCAATTTTACTAGTATTGTATCATGATAATAGAAAAAAAACCCGCTCACCTGTGCTGCAATATTCATTTGGCGACTGACGACATTGAATCTTTCAAATCAGAGACCGCTCGCTACATAGAAGATTACAGTTAAACATTTTCCCAAATAGCGGAATGGTTGGTTTTCGGTAAAGTTAATAGATGTCTGTATTTAGCTACGTTTGAGTTTAATTAACACAGTAAATGTTAATTAGTTGAATAAACAAATTCATCTGTATTTATCCATACAAGTTATTTACAGATATTTAAAGTCAGTAATTAATGACATTATATTGGTGTTAATACGTTTTCTTAAATATATTTATGTGTTATTGTTTTTTTAGTTGCCTAGTAATTATATTTATGTGTTTTCGTGGCACGAAAGTTTGGTTTATATTCAGATAATATTTACTCGTAACTGTTAACATTTGTGTCAAAATTATGATCATTAAAGAAACGTGGTGATGCTACGTAAGCAGTGAACATTTTTGGACAGTAATCATAGCTTCAATCCAGTAAAATATATGGGTAATCAAAACTGGAGTAAAGCTATATTTGGAATAACTCAGTTTGAAAAGGAAATGTAAAAGAAGGTCTAGAAAATTGAAATGACCCTAATGGAATAGATTATAACAAAATTCAAAGATTTTGAAGTAATACTTAAGTTAGTTTAAAGGTTGGAAAATTTATTTATCCATTATTTCTCATATCACGTAATTAATGTTAATATATTTAATTGGGTATATCAATCATATATTACCTAGTATATAAATAAGAGGCATCTGACAAATAACTTATTTATTTTTATCTTTTTGATTGATTAATTCAAATTTACTGAAAAATATCTCACTGTATACCGTTTTCTATGTGTGGTCAAAATCTAAGAGTAAAAGCCTTCTGCATGTATTGAGATTCATATAGCACGAAAGAAATGTTGCCATCATAGACATTATAAGATACGATTTTGTTTTAAAACAACTATTTAATTATATTTCCCTTGAAGGAGTTTGTGAAAACAGAATCAGTTAAGAGTGAAATGTTAAATTTAAATGAAATTCACTTAAATGGGTGTTGTCTAATAATTAATTTAATTTACTGTAATTAAGCTTTATTAATGTATATATATATATATATATATATATATATATATATATATATGTATATATATATATATATATATATACATATATATATATATATATATATATATATATACATATATATATATATATATATATATATATATATATATATATATATATATATATATATATATGTATGTATTGTGTTGGCTTATAAGTTTTTAACAATGAGTTGCTGTCAACATTTTTTGTAAAAATTGATGTGTAGTACTAAATTTAATTTAAGTATGCAAGATTACTATTTATGCCATCATCTAGCTGGCGGGGACAATATGCCTTTCTTGTAAGATTCTGGTGACTTTTATACAAAAAACTGTGCTAGGTCGTTTTGGAAATATTCTTTAAGGTCGAATTTTTTCGACCTTAAAGAATATTACTTAATAAGAAAGAATAATATTTATAAGAATATATGATGACAACTCGTGGGGTATCCAAACACCATATTTTGAAACTTTTCCCAATTCGTGCAAATGTGTTTCTACAATGCCATAACTGCAGTGTAGCACATCTGCCAACTGACAAACCATCAGTCAAGGATCCTCCTCAATTAGGTGTCGTATTTATTGAACTTTCGGTACGGGGCTTTCAGTACAGGGTTCGTCCTTCAGGATTTTCGGTACGGGGTTCGTCCTCATGGTCGTACTCCTCATTCCCGAACTTTCTGAACCAAATCTTTGCCATCGTGTAAGACACCGTGGACTCACCCATCGCATGACATATTATTTGTGGCAGTCTTTGCATTCACTTAAAGCTTCAGCGCTTACTGTTGTCAACTGACTGCACTTTGGCCATCTAGAAGTTTTGAGAACCTATTTAGAAAACTCCCGAAGTTGTGTATGATATAAAATGAAGGAGATGAAATAATTTTTTTTCATTTTTAAGGATTATCTTACGAGATTTAAAACAAAAAGTACAACTTTGAACTTTGTAAAACTTGCTAAAATTGCTTTGCTCTAAAGTGAAAAGTAGACCAGAATACCGCTTAATTATCTGGATACTGCACTACAATAATTCTATTCCTTTTACGAGTACAGTAGGCGTACTTGCTATGGTTGTTTATGAAGAAATACACGCAATAATTTCTTTTCCTCTTTCCAACGTATATTTTCATACCATATTTTTACTCTTTACGAATCTGAAAACGTTTTCTATAAAAACTCCTCATTAACCGATTTAATAATTTTTTTCGGTAACTCAAAAATGTTTGTTACAAATAAGCTACTATTGGAGGAAAACTTAGTCGTATTAATAAAAAACTAATGTTAAGTAATTTTAAATCAGCGTGTTCCTGAACACATACGTAAGAAAGAAAATTCACGATACGGCATTCGGTGCAGTCCTGCTTTTTTAAAGTTTTTATTTACGTGCATGCTGCTATTTTTTCTCTTTTATTTTCAATATTGATAATGAAACCGTATAAAAAGAAAATACTCCAACCGTTCCGATATTGCGAAAGCGAATTGTTGGAAAAGAAAAGGAGCAAGCGAGCGGACCGTGAGTAACGTACCCGCTGCTGCAGTCCATCTGACGACTGCGATGGAAAAACGCCTGTATTTCAGTAGAAAAGAAATCGAGAGAAATGATTTTATTTATAGTCATAATTTCTAAAAAGGCTTCTATTTATAAGTTATACGTAAATATTTTAATACTTCCTTCCTTTCCTTACTTTAGAATTGTTTTAACATTATATTTTTAGAGAGAAAATGCTACTTAATTTTTTTAAATAAATGGAATTTTTGTTATATATCGATCAGTGATTTCCTTTCTAACTTTTCATTAGATTGTAATAAATTTTTTTTCACGTGCAAAATAATGAACTAAACATTTTCTAAAATGTATTAGAATATTTCAGTAATATAATTATTTGCAGAATACAATAGAATTTGTCCTACTTTTTTATTAATAAACAAATTTAATTGCAATGCAATTATTTCTTGTGATCTATGATGATGTGAAAAAAATTCGAAATTTTTATTTTTATATGTGTAAAAGTTTTTACGTCAAAATTGTTCAATGTAACTACCAGGATATATTTCTGCGACATTTCGACCTATAATTTCCAACATATAATAATTTTTCATTGTTCACTATCGATAACTAAATGAAATATAAGCTTCCAATAAGTTATAAAAGTGTTATCTACATATTAAAGCTCCTTTGAATGTAATATTTGCTTCTACTTATAAATTCTGTACATATGATAAATTTGGGTACTTAATTTAAATGTATATAGAAATATTTTCGAAATTATTTAGGGCCACGTATTAAAAGTAACAGAATAAAAAATTATATTTTATATGCAGTCTATATATATATATATATATATATATATATATATATACATATATATATATATATATATATATATATATATATATATATAAATATATATATATATATATGTATATATATATATATATATATATATATAGATATATATATATATATATATATATATAACCAAACATAAAGTTCCACAGGATTGGTTCGAAAACCGAGACCTGCGGGTATCCCAGGTTACCGTTTTCCTAACAACAGTGTCTTCGTTCCTGCGAAAAGACAACTCGATTGTAGAAGTAATCCATAATGATCCAGCGGAGGTCCACTGATACTCCCCGGGATTCTAATGTGAACAAGATGGCCAGCCACCAGGCAAATGCACTGGAGATGTCAAAGAAAACTCCAGGAATGTATTTATGTGGGCACTGGTCTACACAAGGCAAAGCTGCTTAAATCGCGTCCGATATGGACACACCGGAGCAAAAGCCGTATTTGTTTTCTGACTCCGGCGAATAAAACAGTTACGCCAACAAACGCACAGCCAATACTCTCTCGAAGGCCGGAAGGAGCGTTATGAATCTATAAAACTTTGGATCACCAGATAATTTCCCATTTCTCTTGATTCTATCTGAGAATATTCAATTCGTCAGTTTTGAAAGAAAAAGCCATAAAAAATAACCATATAAATATAAATCAAAACGTGACCCTCTATCTTGGAACTTGCTTCATACTGAATTTGAAAATGCGTTGACCTTAGTAATCAAAATTATCAGTATATATTAAATAAAAGAACTATGAAAATGTAATTCTCAATATAAATTATTGTAATATTTAATCAAATTATGATACCAAAAAAACCTTCAATGTCTTCTCTGAAACAAAAGGAAATAAGTTATAATTATACTGCTCACATTAAACGCCTTTCTAGAAAACATGACTGCCATATAATAATTTCCCTCGATTCCTTTTTGAATAAATTATTTTATATAAAGGTGTTTCATCTTCGCCGTCACTAAATAAACTGCGCACACATTCCTCACGCTCCACTAAATTCCAGATTTATTGTCGTTCAACACTTCGTCTACAAAATATCGAAACGGTCGAGGGAGCTGTTTCTCACGAGTATATGGTTTTATGGTGCACGAAGGTAAAGCAGAAGAAAGATAGATACAGAACAAAATAAGACTACGCTTAATAAAACATTGCGAATTTCATTTCCTACCTACGCGTTCGGAAAATGTTTACTACAACAACAATACAAAATTATTTTATAAAATCTAAGGCTAAGACCAGATTTATTACACGTGTAATATAAATGTTGATATTCTATATCAAAAGATTATCAGAAAGAAAGCGAGTAAATTAAATTTTTATTTTTAATTAACGGTTAAAAATAATTTTCAAAAACAAATATATATATATATGTATATGTGTATATATATATACATATATATATATATATATATATATATATATATATATATATATATATATCTAAATATATTATTTCTAAAAGGTGTTTTTTGGTCGAGCGGCCCGATCTCTTTAACTATTGCGCCAAAAAAAATAAAAAAAATACCCACTTAAAGCTTATGTTTTCTACTTTGGGCGAAAAATATAAAAAAATTTCAAAAAAATCTTTTTGTTAATAAAAAAATTAATTTTTATAACAATTGGCATGAGCGCCATATGTGGGCGACACATTAAATATCTTAGCCAAATTGTATACTTGGAACACGCTAGATGGCGATATAGTGCGAAGACTTCGCACGGGTCAGCTAGTATATATATATATATATATATATATATATACAACTAATACAGTTTTAACTTTCTGTAACAGTAATAAAATAATTTCCAGTTTACAAAAATATACAATTCTTACGATCACAATATTTGAATAGCTATAAAAGAGTTAAAATTTTAATGCAAGAATAGTTTAGAATATAGCTAACTCATACCTTCATGTTTACTTTCTTTGCAAAATTAATTACCGTTGTACTATGCCCATCATATACTTTTCCGAAAATCTGCATATAATCTCATAAATTTTCTTCTTTTCGACTCAACGACTTGTTTTCGACTCAATTAACTGAAACGCAAGCATTTTTTCTGCAAGTACGAGTGAACTCACTTCTGTCCTCATTACTTATTCTCTGGTTCCTCCGCCCAGATTCCAGCTTTGTATTTTTCAGTAACTAACTTCCCCGATATCGGAGCGGTTGGGAGGAGCTTTTCTTACGAGGTTTCATTTTGTGCGACCAGAAGTACGTTTAAGAGAAAGAGATGAATATAGACATGCAACATGTTCGGAAATTAAACTAAAATGAAAGAATATTGCAACTATTAATTTTCGAGCGGAAACACCGAGTGGAAATCAATTATACTGCGAAAAATTGGTTCAGAATAATTTTTTTTTTAATTTTTCTTCAATCTCTGTTGAAATATGAAATACACATTTTCATTCAAACTAGCCGCAAGCATGAGTTTTCTCGTATTATGTTATTATTTTAGATTCATTTAATTCGATTTTCTTTTCCATAATAGTAAATTTGCACCCGGATTGATGATTATTATAATTTTTATTAGCATTTGTATTTACGTACGAGATGTCACGGACAAAATAGGTATGATGGTACAATTCGAAGGAATTCTTTACAAATTTACTCAAATCGATCGAATATTATTTAGATGCATACATTTAACTTAAAATACCTTGTATTAAATGCTTTTCCACTAAATTAGAATAAAATAAATAAAAACGAAACACATTTATATAAATATTATTCCAATTTTCGTATCATATAAAGTTTCGATCAAAATGTGAAATAAATATAATTAAGAATATATACAAATTGTCATTAAAGTTAAAAAAAAAGACCAAATGAAAAAATATCTTTAAAGATAATTATTTCATACTATCGTGAAGAAATATACTGGCATCAAATCATGCCTAAAATCTTGTTGTAATAAATAATATTGTCAGTGTCGTAAAATCTTGTTGTAATAAATGATATGTAAAACAATAATATTGTCATATTAATACTTACAATACAAGTACCTTCATTGTATCGCAGTGAAAGAACTCGTACTGTAATTACTAAAACCTTCAAATATAAGTATTCACTTGACTCAAGATCATTCATATGTGTATTAAATATTAGTTTTTACCTTACGGAAATCTGGTAAAGTGGCTAGTATCTGGTTTTTATATGTTTCTATTGTGGTTCACAGAATTATATTGTATGGTCACAGAAACTAACGTCTGTTCATATTTTAATATTAGAAATAATAATTTTTCGTCGTTTGAATATAGAAGAGAGTAACTACATTGTTCATATTACAACACAAAAGCATTCGTTTTTTTATTAAAATACATATACATGTTAGAAATGTGTCTATTTTTAGAAGAAAGTAATAGTTCGCAAGTATTTATATATAAATATATATCTATATATATATATACATATATATATATATATATATATATATATACATATATATATTAATATATATATATATATATATATATATATATATATATATAAATACATACATACAGATATATATCTATATATAGCTAGTGTGCACCGACTTTGAAACTTGAGAAAATATTGATAAATTTGTTTTTATTGTGACTAATTTAGAAATGAGCAATGGAACTTCGTAACTGATGATAGTAAATCAACCGTGATTAACCAAATATGCTACTAGTTGTTGTTACATTGTAAAATAACTACACCGTCGACCAGTTCAGGGTCTGGTAATGAGTTCTGGAACTGAAAAATGGAATTCCTTAACGTATAGATGTAATTTAAACATGATTCGAGACATTTCCCACTAATAGTTGTTACTTTGCAAAATAAGTACACCATTGACCGCATTAAAGTCTGATAATGCATTTTGAATATGAATGATGCAATTTCTTAAGGGATGATATTTAATCAATTGTGGGAAATTGTGTCAAAAGTGATTTCAGTTGTAACTTTGCAAAAACTAGTAGCGGACTTCAAATAAGGAGAAAGGAACTCCTCAACTTGTAACAGCTATCACTAGTAGCTACTACTATCGCTTCGTTTCTTTGTGTTGTTGATGATCAACTTTAGGTGAAAAGAAAATTATTCATATTTTAGCTAATGCATCTGATTTCTAATAATTATGGAATATTATAAGAAAGAAAATAAATGAATATTAGTTATAGTTTGATGATTGATATTAGTAATAACCAAAAATTTTAAAATAAAAAATATTTTAAAAACACCCACTTAAAAAAGTAGATACTAAGTAAAAAATAATTAGTTCATAGTTAATACCCAATTTTTTGCAATAAATAACTTACTTCTAATTGAAATCGGTGCCAGCATCGCCGATCAACTTAAACAAATGTAAAATTGTATACTATAAATACGCCCTTTAAGAATCTATTTCATATTGACTGTACATTAGAAATTAATGTTTCTTTACATAAATATTTAAAATAAATTATAAATTTATTTAAATTTATCGACATTTCTGGCACAGATTCCAAAAACAAATAATTTAGTTGTTTGTTACAAATAAGTAGGTACCTATTTTGAGTTACTAAGAGGTAAAAATTATTAACTCAAAATAGTTACCTACTTTGTTAAGTCGGTTTTTTAATAGAATTTGATTAATTTTGAAGTAATGCGATGTGTATGAATTCTTGAAAATATTAAATTCGTACATCTTCTGATTGAGTAAACCGCTTTCCATAAAATATTAAGCACATGGTACTTCAAATTAACTTATATATTTCTCAAATAAATATATCTGAATCGTATCAATATTCATTTCGTGATGAGTATTCAAATAAACTAACAAACAGGAAGAAAGAATTCCGCAATATTTTTCTATTTTAATACTTTTATTATTTTCCACTTCTTGAATACCTTCTATATACATACAGGATAATTCAACAGTTTTACTACATGTGTATTTATTTATTTAATACAGTAAAAATAACTATTTTGAAAGATGCGAAAATGTTTATCCGTATAAAATATTGATTAGTCCGTTTTTCTTTTCCACTCTTGCTCTAGTTAGGTTTCTTTCTGTTCCGCACAAAATGTAAATTGTTTGCTTCAAATAAGTATATGAGAAAGTATTACATTTTATTTATAATTTGATGTAAATGAGGATGTATTCCAATTATAATGTCCCAAACTTTACTTATTTCGTATTTAATTGTTGTTTGTTTCTTTGACACTTATACATTTGTAAATTGTATTATATCGATAATTGTATGGTAAATAAAAAAAACAGTGAGTCGTCACGGGACGCCTGGTAGATGTGAAACTTCGTGTTCGTACAAGTAATATGCATAAAAGACAATATTATTACAGGAACTAAATATAGCATAATTCAAAAATAAAGTATTACGAATTTCTTCCAGAAAATGGTGACTTTATTTAATAAACATTTATTTACAATTAATACAAAAATAATAAAGCACAGGTTATGTGTACCGTAGTAAACAACAGCGTCTAAATGTGTGAGGAGGGGGTTGCGTAGTCGGTTGCGCATGGCGACAAGTCGCCATACCGCATATAGACTATATATATACCTTAGTATAACGTGCAAGCGAGCGGCAAGCGTCGCCACGCCAACGATTTGGTTTATACCTGCGCGTATAGATGTTTCACATCAATAAATGGAGTAAAACAGTTTTATAATTATAAAGCGAAGTGTGAAATAATTAATTTTTATCTTGGATGTAATTATATTAGTTACACCTCTGCATTTTTAACTAAGCTATAACAGAGAAGCAAAACCAATCATGCTAACAGAAAAAACGGCCGTTCGGAGCTTTAACCACGTCATAGTCAGCCAGATATATAGTTTGGAGTGCCTTATTCGGAAATGTGGGCGGAATGAATTCCTCAAAGTTCAGCGAGGAAAAGGAAAAGCTGCAATGCTGTAGATGTGCTATTCAAAGATTTGGTCGGATCTTAATCCTTCTTAATACTTCCGTTCGCCCCTGGCCCTCGTCTCTTTATCTGCATTCCTGTTAGGAATAAATAGTGCTTCGAGTGACACATTTGCGGTCACATGCTAATTGGGACGTGATCTATAGCCATACTGTCGTCCGCTCGACGAAAGTTTAGTTACTACCTTTTGTCGAGGAATGTGAAAAATTTAGTAACAAGTTATTAATGTAAAATTTTTATTAATAAGTTAATTAATAAATACAGTTATATGTTTGTATTGAGTATGTACATATATATATAAATATATATATATATATATATATATATATATATATATATATTATATATATATATATAAATGTAAATATGTAAAGAAGTTTAAACATAAAGTTATTGTTATAAAGTTATTGTATAGTTTATATTTATGTACTCTTATTAAGGTTTATTTATAGGTTCTTTTTTATTTCTGGTTAATTTTTTAACATTTTGATATTTTGTTTCTATCAAATACAGATGAACGATGGACTTGAGAAAATAAGAAGATCAGGTACGTCAATGGTTCGAGACAAACTCTGAAGAGGTAAATAAAGAGAGGGGTCACAAATTGGACTTTAAAATTTAAGAAAACACGACTTGCTTACAGTATCGTCAAGTGATTTGCTAGAACTGAAAGGTATATTTCATTTACTGTATAAATTTTTAGGTATGAAAAACAACCATTTGTTAACTCGTATGCTTTCAGCAGGTAAAGATCAGAGGCAATATTAAAAGCACGTATCAGCGCAGAAAGATTAAATTTTCTTATAAAATACTTCCAATTCGATGACAACCAAGCAATAAATAAGAGAACACAAATCGATAGGTTTACAACGGTACGAATAATGGCAAAAGACAATAGATGGATGTCAATAGTGGTACACACCAGGATCATATACGAACGAAGATGAAAAGTTTGTGGGGTTTTCATGAAGATATGCCTTCAAAATTTATACCCCAAACAAACGAAACAATTACGGAATAAAACTTGTAGTGGCTGCATATGTAATAACAAGTACGTAATAAATGCTATTCCGTACCAGGGCTTGGTTTTTATAAAGAAAATAACATTTTCGTCACATGGCACGTAACCGTAACATATCAATGATCAACTGGTTAACGTCTGTACCGTTGGCTAGAGTGCTGTTAAAGGTACCTTATTATTTGACTTCAGTGGGAACTCTGAGGAATAACAAACGCGGAAACTTGAAAAATGAGGAACTCAAGTCTTGCGCAATCAGCACTTCGCTGTTTTGTTACGCCCGTGACAAGACATTAGTATCTTACAAATCTATGAAAAAAGTTATGAAAAAAATTGTATTCTTCACAGCAAGCAATTCGAAAAGATACCTCCACATATAAAAAAATTTAAAAAAATTTGTGACCTTTTCTTCTGATATGAATACTTCGAAAAATTTGTGCAAAATACGTGAGTTAATAAAATTGCCAAAATTTCCAATTTCTGCATTATCTGTTTTCTGAGAAAATCGGCTGCGAATTATGTATACAATTTTGATAACATTTTATTTATTACACAAACTTACATTGGAACCAAATAAATGACTGAAAAGCACTAAGAATTTAAAACGGACTTTTAAATAACTCATTCTTCCGTAAATTGAAATAACTGTACATTATTCAAATTAAATTATCAAATTACAAACTTTATTTGGGCTTTGCAAAACTGAACCAAAAATTCACAAAATATATTTATTTACTACCAATATTTATACATCATGTAGAAGACTAAAGAGTAATAGTCGATACGTAATATTATATTTAAATCCTGATTTATCCACGTTGTTTTTGAAAATAAAGTCTGCTGCTTGCTGTTTCCATTAAGTTTGAGGTGGCACCCGTGTATATTTCACTTAATGTAAACTTTCAATTTTGTAATTTCAATAAAAAAAATATATAGTTATTACATAGGATGCATTCGCTTTGGAGAGGATCCAACTAATGTCGCATAGTATTCTTCACCACGTCGTTAAATTTTTAAACACATATATAATCTCACTAGAAGTAAACAATATCCACTCGAAAATTTATAACTACCACCATCTATGTTATGATAATAGGATCATTTGAAAATTGTAATATGTATAAGGGCACCATGTTTGTTACATCGACAAAACAAGAGATAACAACTTTCATTCTCTAGCGGAGCGTCATGCCGACGGTCGGTGGCACACCATGTCCTGAATCTCCTCATACATGCCTGAATGACTTCCTACCATGTCCTCTTGACGAAAGGATACATTTCTACGTAACCTATGTGTATATTTTATCCAAAGTTATTAAATTGTAAAGTGTGAACATTATCGTAATTAGTATTGGATTAATTTTTATAATTATTTGTAAAATAAAATAAAAGTTAAATGGTTTGTGATTTCCAAACGCCATTAATTATGTTTTCTTGTCTGGTTCTCAGAGGCCATGGGCGACTTTAAAGAAAACCATCCTGAGTTTGTATATATTTTCCCAATTATATAACTAAATAATAAAGATTTTTTTTATAGTAACTTAGTAATTAGTCATTCGTAATAGGAGTAAATTACCACAACAAAAAAATCAATGCCACAGTTTTTTCAGCCTTTTTTATTTTTTCCTTCTAACCTCGCAAAACTAATATAATTTCCCTTTCATGTGTATGAAAGGGAAATTATCTGTGTGTACTGTGTATGAGAGTGTGTACTCTATTTTTTATTTTGCTTTGTACATCCCTGCAAATAATTAGTGATAATTTTATTTATCGTAGTTATTATTAAAATCCAAATGAAACTAATAAACTCAACCCAAATATTACTAAATGTTAGTATACATTTTTCAATTAGGCTCTGGAAATATCCAACTTCAAATAACGTATATGACAATATGCAAACGGAAAAAGAAACATTGGTTGTGATTATTACACTGCTACACCTGGAGTAAAACATGGCCGAAAGAATGTTGGTATTTTAAATTAATGTCCTATGTCCTATTTAGGAACCGCGTCCAACTCGCCATGTGTGGTAAAACAATTAATGTACCCATCAGCGGTAGGGTTACCATCAGAGCAATTTACGTGAAGCCATTTTTGTCAGTAATCCTACATTTTATTATAAATTATGAGATAACATTTTTAAATTCTCTCCTCTTCCTAGGCTATTAACAGTACCAACTGTTTTAATCTACGCATATCTATATACATATATATATATATATGTATATATATATACATATGTATATATATATATATATATATATTTATATATATATATATTAGTATTAATAGTTTCGTTTATTCGTTGCATAATTGTATTCTTACACGTACACAGCCGTCCAATTTTTACTTAATCCGCTCTATGAGCATTATGCTCAAGTTAAATTTAAGAATGGCGCCATTTTATAACTAACTAGCTGAGTGTTACACCTTCTCCGTCCCGATCAAAACATTGAACTCGGGCCAGTGTGCTCTAGTCGCTTGTAGAACGAGGTCTGTTCGGAAAGAAACCATCGTGCGGCATTTTGCTCGTCGCGCAAATGTCGACGTAAGTACTTTTTTCTAAAACTTTTTTTTTTAAACTTTAATATTAAATTATCTACGTGTTCTTAAGTCAATTTTTTTAAGAGAATTATTTATTAATATGTTAAAAAATTATGTAAATTAAAAAGTAATAAAATATGTCCGATGTTTTTTTCATAGATGGATAAAAGACATGAATAAGTTATGGCGTGTTTACTGAAAGAAGATACTGAAGGTATTAGGGCGGACAGTATTGAGAGTGACGGAGGAAGCGAACACAGTTAACATTGCACTGAGACGAAACGGTTTTCATTAGAGACCGAACTAGATGAGATTCCTTCAAGTCGGTCAGCACAATATTTATTTTATTTACGAAAATTCAAGGCAATAAACGGATTTATCATCCACAGCTCACTAAAGTTAGGTCGAAGTCGTAACGTTGGTGTGCTTTGAATGATAAATCCACATCGTTGGTGTGTTGTCGATGAAAAAAAAATTTGAATGATAAATAGTCGAATATAATTGACCCTAGATCGATGACCAGGATATATAATTGACCAGGGGTGAAACCAGTGGCCAAAATGATAAAAAAAAATGGAATGTTGTCTCCTTTTCGTTACTGAAGACGTGTAACGTAGTGATCACTGAAGGGAATACTTAAAAAAGTTATCCCTCGTGTTAACCCAGTCACAAATAAATCATAAAATTACTTTACAGAATATATCATATCCTCTTCAACAAATTTTAAATCATTTTTCAAATGAAAAAGAGGCTTCAGATATCGAGACACCTAAAGGTATATGTGCATTGTATCCAAGACTAAAAAATCTTAAAACAAAAAGGCTTGTGTTTACTGGCAACAATTTTTGTGTTATGAACATGCTGTCATATTATGTGATTTATTTAAATCAAGCATTTACGATGAAAATTAAGTTGATATTAAATGTTATTAAACTTTTTATTTTTCCTAAAAAATTTTTTTTTCTAAGACTGCCTAAAAAGATTGACAAATTTAATTTCCTCAGTGTTAATATTGTAAAAGAAATTTAGATTTGTTTTTTTTCTAAAAATAACAATTTTATTGATACTGGTACATGTATTTTATTACATTTATAATAAAAAAATATACTACCAAGTAGGTTTCAAGTATAGATTTGACTGTTTTTATAAGTGAACAAAATGCCGTACGTACGAGTGCACGCGTAACTTTTAAGGGCGCAAGTTCTGGCGGATTAATAACACGATGTAAAGCCAAATCATATCGAAAATTTCCAAATGATTCATGATGTTCAGTAGAATGTTTCTTTTTTGCAATTTAAAATAAGTTCCTTAAAAAATGTAATCACTAATTTCATCAAATTTTGTTTAAAATGCATAAATATTGGGTATAATATTTCAATAGTAATAGGTTGTTAAATAAACAAATATTTTTCGGTACGATAGTGCTCGTGCCAGGTCGAGGCAGAAAGAAATGCTACCAAATAATCCTCTCAAACATATTTCACAATTTTTTGTACACTAGTATCTTTGAACTAGATAATAAGAGATAATTAAAATTTTCGATGAAGATTCGTTACCGTAATTAAAAAAGGCATTGAAAAATCTGTTAGTTCATTTGATATTGCAATAAAGAGTTCGTCTCTAACAATATCTTATACATAAGCAGTTTTTATCTTCAATTTTATGCATAAGCACGAATAAAGATATTACCATACGATAAAATATTAAAACGAAAATTCATAACTTTTAGTGGCCCTGTTCTGCACCTGTCGCTATTGGCTCGTCTATAATAGGTCCTGTAATTTTCGGCCAGCAACGATAACAATAAACGACTATATGCGAGCGTCAAGTATAACATTGGGCACGGTAGCGTTCTCTAATTAAACAAAATTAATGAAAAACCTTTCTGTATTGCGCTGTCCACTTGACCTTTTTGTATTGTGTATTATGAGTGATCATCTTGGCTCGAACGTTTTCTTGAATAATTTAATTCCTTTTTGAATGTACTGTTCAAAGATGTGCAACGGCAGGAGGTGTCTATTTGTTGTTAACTTCGCCCATTGTAGCTGAAGGTGTGCATATTAGCCTTTTGTCGTTGTACTTGCTTTGATGTAGAAAATAAAGATTCATGACAATTTAAGAGCTTCTTTCATAATACAAATAAATGCTTTCCAGTTTCTTTCTAGATTCCAAGTGACCGTTGGATTTTTAACTAAATTTGGCGATTTGATAATTTGTGGAAAAACGTGAACTGTCAATTTAATCATAAATATGTATATATATATATATATATATATATATATATATATATATATATATGTATGTATGTATATAAACATACGTGTAGACGCGAATCGGCAGCTTGATATAGATTATCACATATATTTATAAAGAATGTGATTTTTAAACAAAAGTATATTGATTTGGAAAAACACGTGCCAGTTATTTCTTTTCGCTCAAATATTACTTTGGAAAGAACGTGCTTCTGGGAAAAAAATATGAACTAAAATACTTGCAATAAATTAAACTATAAACCATTTGAGTATGAGTAGGCTTCACCTTATGAGGGTTCCGTAAACATTGGAACATAGAAAAGCTTAAACAATTGATTATTAAACCCATTTATTTTCTGTTAGAGTTGTATTTCATGACGTATATATATATATATATATATATATATATATATATATATATATATATATATATATATATATATATATATATATATTGATTCATGTACATTTTTGTATTGTTTATGTAATGCTTTTATTGTCAAATTTGTCAAACTTTTTATTTACGTAGATGAAAAGTAAGAGTTGGAGTAGTATTTCACATATTGATTACTCATATCCCGCGAAGAAAACAGTGCTACAAAAAAGTCGATATGGCATTATAAATTGCAATCCCAAATACTTTGTATGATGGAGTCCACGAAGAAAAAACATTTTTCATAACCAAGTTACAAAAGGAATTTCTGAAGTAATTAAACCTATGCTTTCTATTTATTATTGTAGTTAACTGAAATGTATTTTACTGAAATACCTGATGTATTTCAGTAAAATTGCACTATGTTTGGGTGTAAATTGAAGAGTTATGATTTTATGACATAGGTACGGAAAGACGGACAGAAAGGCAAGACAAAGCTTAAACCATTGGGCTGTTGAACTCTAAAATTTGAACTGGTTTCTCCATTTCAACTTTTGTCCGTCATTCTATGGATAAAAGTTGAGATGGCTTTCAAAATACAAAGCTTTTAAAATTCAAAGTCCCAAGTTATTAGTTTAATCTTATAATAATTTAGATTAAACTACCATTATCTGTTAAACAATTTTAAAAAGATATTTTTTTCCACAAATCCTTTGGATGGAAGGAATTTATGCGGAAATTAAAAATCTGCTTTATTTTCTAAGTATCGTTATCCATGGAAAAGGAGACCGTTACAAAAATGATACCAGTGTTACTTTGTATATTTTATATTGTAATAACTTCAATGTGTATGAGTATAAAAATGGTCAAGGGTCATTGATGTTTAGGTAACATCGATTTCCTGACATCATTGATTAAATATGTAAAACATCAATTATAGCAATAAGATAAAAAAGTTCACTGTAATTGGTTTAAAAATTTACTGGATTTATTTATTTTACAAACTATAGCGAGGGTCAAATATATGTAACGATGGTATCGTTGCATACATATGACCCTCACTTTTAATTTAGGACATGATTGGGTCTAACAATTTTATAGGCTCTAACAATGTTCTAAGGGTTAGCAATGTTAAAAAATTAAATATTTTTGTACGTTGTATGTAATTCATTATTTCCATTTTTCTATACGGTTTGAAATTGTGCTCGATCCGACGCACAGTAGTCCATACCCATACAAGTGACGGCTCGAAATAATATTAGTTTACTCAAGTCGTCGATTTTCGTTGAATTATTGTACAAAGAGGTTTAATATAGTAAAAAAAATTGTTTGAAAGTAAAAATTATATAGCTTAAAATTTATAATTAATATATTAAATTAAACAAAAAATATACCTAGGAATTAAGTAAATTTTATTAAGATAATAAATACAATAAGACAGATCAAACCAATAAAATATGGTTAAAAATAAATCACAAATACTCACTTGCATCGCAGTCTTAAACAAGATAAAACTTACTTATAAACTAGATATTAAGTAAAAAAAATACGTAGCAAAAATACTTCACCAATAATACATAAAAACTAACTTATTTACAAATAACAACGCCTGAATCTAATTTATTACCATAAAGTAAACATTTAGTCGTCAAAATGATCGCAATCCGGATTAATATTAATTCCCGTAAGGGGTTCAGAGTGTGACGTTTTTCGAATCTCGCTTATTTTCGGATTGGATCGATTTTTCAGACCATTTAATGGCGAGCTTCCAATGATTCTTCTGATTTTTTGTTTCATTGTTTGCAGGCATGTTTATAATATGTCAATAACATGAACTAGTAACTTGTGCACGCTCACCAGCATGTAGTACCATGGGACTTACATTTATTTCTTTGTGGTATCTATATTTCCACATATTTTTTATCGGCATTCCTAATTTGCCTTGATTTCATAAGATGATAACACGCATTATGGAGCAAACACTTGAAGGAACTAATCCATGCGTGTAGAGGAGAAATGCCAAATTTATAAAATTCTATATTTTCAATCTTCTCCATATGCTTATTTACCTCTAAAGGCTTTGCGCCACACATCCTCGGGAAGGTGTCCTGGTGTAAGTTATCCACGATGGCCCGGAGCTAATTATGTTTACTAGGCGAAAGACCTTAATTTAAAATAATAACAAAGCTTCATTAATATTCAATGTCTTCTTGGGCTCTTCTCGATTGGTGTTGGATTTGGCAGGTAACGTTAACGCCCTTTTTATTATATTGGCTGCTACAAAATTTCTTTCAGTTCGCAAGGACATAGTTTGTGCCAGCGCTAACTCAGTGGCAGAATGGCTATCGCAAAAACTTTCAATGTCTTTTGTCTCGTAGATGGGGCGCCCACATTAAAAATCTTTGGTTTTCTGCTTCGTCAGGGTCCAGAGCCGGGCTTTTATACACCAATGGATGGCAGTGTAGTTGACAATTCAAGTGTTACAAGCAGCTATACGTTATTGCATTTTAAGAAATTTTTCATGTTCTGCCTGATTTGGTCCACTTTTTTGATGTCACCAAGCAAAAAACTTTTTTGTTCATTGATAATTGTTTAGCCCCCATCAAAACAGCTATTTAAATCATTAAAAGTCCCGTGCGCTTCTCGAATAGCGCTTATTTCGTAGCCTTTGTCAATGTCTCGACATGCATAAAAACAGTCAGGGCTATTTAAATCATCTCCCCAAGAAATATTAATGTACGTTTTAAACCATTAAGTACCACTTAAGTAACATAATATAAATAGAATCCAAAATACATAATAAAAATAGAATCCGAAAGGTTGCATTTATGATATGAACTAAAGTAATTGCGTTTGTAAATACAAATACAAATTTTCTTAGGCCTTTGAAATTGAAATAACAAAGGAACTGGACAGAAAGCGTTAGAAATCTAACCAAATAACACACATAAATGTGATTTAAACAGTGAAAATATTAAATATAATATGTACCTTCATGAGATGTTCCATAGAAGTCACACAGTACAGAGGGATATTTCAATTTGTCACCCGCAATAAGCTCAAAATACTAATTATTGCGATTTTAATTAAGAATAACATATAAAATGTTTGAAGAAACCTCATTTGGACCTTCTAACAACCAAAGAAAAATAATTATGTACTAATTGTCCCTAATTAGTCCTAATTATAATTCCAGATATATCTAGTCGATTCGTTTATCTAATTTACTTTTTATTTTTCGGGCAACCATTAATATGAGAATGGACTACTGTGCGGCCAGTGAAAGAGAGGAAGAATGACGTCTTTAAGATATGGTGCTGGAGAAGGATATTCTACAAACAACGAATCACCAAAGAACGAACAAATCTATCTTTGAGCAGCTAAATATTAAAACAAGGCTTTTGACAGTCTGTTGCCAAAGGATTCTCAAGTATTTTAATCGCATTGCGCGCCGGCAACTATATTACCTCAGTTGTGGTGAGCAGGGTAGAAAGAAGGAGATCACGCGACTAATAAACAACGGTTAGTGTGGCCAAGTAATAGCTATTTACTGGTCTCCTTGTAGCAACTGGCCTGACAGCAGCTGAAGACTCGAAAAAGTGGAGAATACTTCCAAATAAAGCCACTAATGCATTTCAAAAGTACAACCTTCAGAAATGAAAAAAACGAACATCTTGTATTTCACTATCGTATGTATCCCTTAAGATAAATATTTATTGTATTAATACTGATATAATGTAACATTTATTCAGCTACAAGCTTTGCATTGGGTTCAAAAGTCAAAATTTTTTTTAAATTTTCCATAGCCTAAAAACCTAAACATAAGAGAGAGATAGAGAAAAAGAGAGAATTACATTGTAGAGATTGTTTCTTGAAGAAAAATAACAAATATAGCCTTGACGAAAGCCGGTTAAATATTAATGTCACCCTGCAATTATACGAAACAGTAAAATAACCTCGACCAAATGCTTAAATTGTATAAATTAATTTTGTTATCAACAATTTTAACCGTCTGCGCAGTAATATTTATTTACTGACTTAAAACACTAAAATTATTTGCAGTAAAATATTTAAACACCTTGAATACCTCCAAGCTAGTTCATAAAAGTGTTTTGTTATTGAAAAGTAATCATTTTAATTACTGAAGCTTAATTTATGATTAAATCTTAACAATTGTCTTCAGTTACATAAATAAAAACGTAACTTATATCTTCAAAATTGATATTATATTATTTTAATTACATTTTATAATAATTCAATTAATGAAAAATACGACGCTCCTAAGGGCAGTATAGTTAGAGTGGTTTGACAAATGGAAACTGCGACATCATCCCACGTCAAACTTCTAAAAGTGTTCTCAAAACTCAAACTTTTTCCTTTACAAATATTAAAGTTGAAAACGTTTTTCTCTATTATGTAATCAAATTATTTACGTACTAAAAGTTTTGAGCTAGGGACTTGAAACTTGGCATTTGGTTAATACATAAGTTGTGGAAGCTTGAAAAAATTAACATTTTTTTTATTTAATTATGAAAAAATTAAAATAGTTAAAAAATTACCCATAAAGTATATCTTTATTTCGTTGCTGGTCAAAGCGCGTCATCAGTATATCCATAAAATAATGGAGTTTAAACTAGTACTTAGTTTCGAATCTAGGAATTACTTCAATGATTTTTTTTTAAATTAAATTATAACAACTACAGTTTTTTATTTGGATTTTTGCTAAGAAAAAAAATTGAGTTTTATATTTGAACAATTATTTAAGACTATTCTATATACGAACACATTTTCATTTAATCGCGAAAAGTAAAAAAGTCAAAGTGGAAAAGTAAATAGTAGTTTGTTTGGTTGCTATTTCAAATGAGCCATTGACGCAGCGGCAATATACACCAGGCTGAAGAACTTCTAGAGAACTAGACTATAATCTCGTAATTATTTTTAAAACATAAATAAAACGACAAAAAATACTTTTGTCTTAATTTCGATAGTAAACATAATTAATAAAAAAAAATTACTTTTTCTTTCAATCTTTATTTCAAAATTATTTAAAAAATAATTATATATTTATTTCCACGCCAACTACAACGGTAACTATCAGATTACCTGAAAAACCTGTAATATTAAGTGGATTAAGTGGATCTTAAGTGGATTACGTGGGTTTTAATTGGATTAAGTGGTCTAATAGTAATCGTTTATCACTCAAAATTTTAACATGTCAATTTAAATCGTCAATCAAGATAAATTATGCCAATATCTAAATTGCTTTTTCACTTATAGAATATATTTACGTCATTTTACAGTTTACTGCACTTAATAAACATAAATGTTAATAGTTAAGTTCTTTAATACAGAGATTTGAGTTAAATTTGTTGGTGGATTTATACCATACTTTATAAATAAATATAAAGTATTTTCCATAATATTACTTGAAAGTATACAAACATATAAACTAATTCGTTTTCCTAACTTATCTATGGGATGAAAAGGGAGCAAATACCTTAGAGCTGAGCCGTATCTAACCCCGATGCGAATAAATTAGATATGGAATGCAAGAGAATAGGGACATTGTTACAAAGAACACAAGTGACATTGACGGGTAGGCTTACTACAGGTATGCTTATGTGGTTACATCGCATTTAAATTCTCTTTTACCAACAATAACATATTTTTAGACAATCGAGTGATTTATATAGTTAATTTTACGTATTAGCTTGGAGCCATTATCTCGTATTTTACATTTTTTTCGTAAATTATTTTAGAACTTCTAAACAATTTTAGCAAAAATGTATTACTTCATTAAATTAATATAGTTCACAAGTGCGCAAATTATGTGCACAAAAAGCTTACTAAAATTTTATATGTGAGGGTATTGTTTAAAAGGTATAATTAAAGGAAATGTTTTTTTTCATAATTTTAGATAATACATCTTCAAAGTTATACTAAAGTGTTTAAAAAATACGTCTACTCCTTTAATTAAAATCTACTGAAACTAATTTTATTTAAAGAAACAAGGTTTTAAAAGCCTACGCAAAGATTGTAGAAAAACTATAACAATGATTCTGGATGTAACAATTTCTGAAATATTTATTTTAATTGTTTATATGCTTCTATCTCCCTGAATTAAATTATTTTAGAAAATATTAAATATTGATTACACTGAGAAATCCAAGTTAATGTTGGCATATAATAAATTAAGTAACACCTGTTCAAACGAGTGAAAGCAACGGCTCCGTGTGTATCTGAGAAATAAACAGTAGTAAATAATTTAAAAAAACAGCTACTTTCTACTAACAGAAATATGACAAGTTCTCTAAAAACAAGTGATTTTTAATTATTTAAATACGATTTTCGTTAGTAATTATTCACGTATGGTCAAACGATGTTAACACTACTTTTCTTCCAATATTTATCCAGTCACGATTTTGTATTGCCTCATCTTGATAAGAAGTGATTTATTTGTAGATACTTTTATTTGTCAAAATAAGTATTTAAAATTATCTATAACCAATTTGTTAAAGAATTGAGAATACGAATAACATTAAATTTTTTTCAGGGTTTTGAAATTTTAAAAGAAACAATGGAATCATTGTACCCACGACAACTCTGGTCTGGACAACAACTGTTCCCCTATCTTCCCCTTTTCCTGTTCATCAGTAAAAACTCTTTTTGTCAGAAACAATTTGAAGTAAAAATTTGCAATTTATATCGTAATGAAATATATTAATCTGCATGAATACTAGTTAAACAGTAAAATTCAAGTATATTTCTTTCAAAATTTAGAAGGGGCGAATAAAATTACACTTTTTTACAATTACACATACACATACACACGCACGCATGCAGCACGCACACACGCACACACGCACACATATATGTATACATGTATATATATATATATATATATATATATATATACATATATACATATATATACATATATATATATATGTGTGTGTGTGTGTGTGTGTGTGTGTGTGCGTGTGTGTGTGCGTGTATTATTCATGCTTTTAACTTATCTTTCTTATTTTCTAACTTTCCTATCGAAATTTTGATTATAAAAAAAAATGAGTCAACCATATCCGACTTTACCAATTTCAGAATCATATTTACTACTACTTGCGCCCGCAACTTCGTTTGTGTTGAATTCGGAGTTAGAAAAATTATTAGGAATTTTTTATGATCTTTTTTCTATCATATCTCTTTGAGCGTAAAGGTCATTAAAAACGCTAATTGATAACGTTGGTAGTAAAATTGGTTTCACTGGTTCTGTTATTTACATGCACAGTGAAATTAAACTAAAGATTACTGTATATTTATATTTGTGAACCAATTAAAATGAAACCAAGGTTAGCCGAACGTAATCTAAATACACCACTGAAAACCGCCTTAAAATTGACTCAGTTGTTTCTGAGATTAGTGTACACAACCTAGGTGCGTACGGACAAACAGATAAGCGGATAATTCAACAGACAGACAAATAAACAAAAGTTCTTAAGTCGGTCGTTTTAGGCTTAGTAGCGTGTATTTAGTAGGCCAGACTTTCAGATTTACTTAAAAATATTGAATATAGAGACTTAGTGTTTTACGGTTTTCGTTAGTAATTATTCACATATGGTCAAACGATGTTAACACTACTTTTTTTCCAATATTTATCCAGTCACTAGTTTTTGTGTGTAAAGATATAGAAAATACGAAAAGAATATTTAGGAAAAAATTGGACTACGAATATAATTTAAATTCTACATCCCTCTCTCCTGAATTGAAAATCTAATACTATGAAACAAAAAGATTTTAAAAATAAATCAGTGTATAAAAAGTTTTGGTTACCAGGCAAAACAAAATTATATCATCACCTCAATTCAATAATTAGAAAACTTTCATACTGGTCCTAATTTAATTTCCTTCCGTATGTTATCGGTATTTCACTTATAATACCGCGCGTTCACTTGCATAATTAAATAAAATGGCATTGGATATTACTGAAAAACCTGAAGTTGAGTACCGAATTTTATTTAGTTCTTCGCTTAAGTTATTAAGAGTGATCTGCATATTGCAAAGATAAATTTTCATTATTTCACTTGAAAACTTTAAAAGCAATTCAAGAAACCAGAGTTTATCCATACCATAAAAAGACAAAAATGTGGTATTTTTTCGTTCATGTTTAAGATTTACTTCGACTCCGTTTGTAAACTCACTAGTTATTCAGTTAGTAGCTGAGATAAATGAGTCTATATTTAATTTATTTCACCATTGGTTAGACTAGTATTTTACTACATTTAAGATCTATTCAATTTATTTGAATAACCAAATAATACATTTCATTAATATGTTTCAACAAGTTAAGAGAAATCTCATAATAATAATGTACGTCTAAAATTTGCTTTGCAAAAAAATACGGGTAACACTCAATTTATGAAATAAAAACAATTCCAGTTTGATAGTTTCTTTAACTGAAAAATTGCAGACTAATGTCCTATTATTATTATTATCCTAGATCACTTGCCCCATTTATTTGAAGTCGCCTTCCTTGCCCTTCACTTCCACTGAGCTTGGTTTTGTGTTGTATTCTCGTCAAGTTTTTCTTCTTTCAGGTTTTTTCGACAATCATCAACCAAATAAAAGATGATCTTCCACGTTCTTTTTGATGTGAAGCCCGTTTGGATGGGAGTTAAAACGTTCTGCTGGCACATCGCGACTTCCCATTCGATCAGTTACGCGTATAGTTTGCCCTATCCAATTCGATACTCTCCTCTCTACCACACTACACACACGCTACTTTACGTACATGTTGGTGTATCAGCATTATTTCTTATTTACTTACACTTACAACTTAACTCGTTCATATCGAGACCTTAAGCTGTCTTAAAACATAAAAGAAACTTTCATTTCATCAAAACCAGCATCAAAAGTTACTTTTACATAAATAACAAGAGAAGATATATCTGATAAAGCAACTTAAGAGTTTTATAAATTTTGTAAATATATTTTGAAGAGAGTTTTAAGAATTATTTCTGTGATCAATTGTTTCATGAAAATAAAATAATAAAATTAAATTGATATTTTATTATTGGCAACCATCTGAATATTTATTTCTTCGTTTTCGATTCATTCAAATGAAAATATTTACCATATCGGCTCATGATGGCTCACATTACTTTTTTCATCATTAGCAATTTCGGGGGAACCTACACCACGTGATCCGGGCTTTTTTGGACTTGACCATACCATCGGAGCCGTTTTTCTTTTATTTTTTCTATAATTGTAAGGACATTAAATTTCCCTTTTATGTTTTCATTTCTGATTTTATTTAGCAAATTCATACCTGCTGACTAGCGTAACGCAAGTATTTATGTGTAATTTGTTGAGGAAGTAAAAACTTGTTGGTCGCCCAAAATACTGAAGTATACAAAATTGCAGGTCTGAGAGAAAGATATCCTCTTAAGATTTCTAATTTGTTTTCTTAATTTAGTAGTGCAGGTAATTTTATCGTACATTATCTGTGCTACAATGTTCATAACGTGAGTAATTTCACGTCAAGTACTTGAAACTTTTATAAGAAAAGCGGTCGGATGATTATCTAAAATAATGAATACACCGTCATAGCTCTATAGTTAAGTTTTTCGAACTACGTTCTTGAATAAAGTAAAATTACATAGCATAGTCCAAACTCATTCTATCAATCTCTGTTCTTCCTACAGTCGCTGCATCTATAATCTTACTGCTAGATGAGATCAACTCGGTCATAGCGGTATTTCCATGTTTGCCCTTTAATTACCCCACACCCATTCACTTTTTTGCTACAGGAGGAGTCTCTTCTAGCCAGTCATATTACAAATAATAAAATATATTATGTGTTTTTAGAAAACCGAAACCGATTCTGAATGCAAAAAAAATAAAGAAATAAATTCCTATTTACATTTTAGGACATAAATATTGACAAGGAAAACAGATGATCATAATATTGGACAAAAATTATGGAATGGTACGAATGAAAGTTTCTAGAAGTCTTTATCAGATTACCGTGAAATGGGAATCCCGAATATCAGGGTCTAAATCATTTCATAGTTTGGTGACATGTATGGCGGCGGAAAGTTCGTAAAGTGAGGCATTACGTTTGGAGATTGGTATAGTTAGGAGGTTATCAGAGTAAAATCTAAACTGTGGGCGTATACACTGACAGCTAAGAGTCTAGACCTAAGATAATTAAGTTAAACATTGATCATGATAATACACATTTTGAAAGTTAAGACATTTTCATGAATGGGACAATACATCTGTTAAACCCGCTATCGACAAAATTTGCTGAATTTTTGATACTTTATTCAAACACACCTGACACTCCATACTAGCGAACAGATTTAATAGCCTACACTATTACATACGTACTCTATTCGTGTCCGTTTGGGTGTGTGCGTAAATTAATGTAGGGCTGCCGCATCGTGCAGAAAAAAGGTTATTTATTATTACTACGGTAAAGAATATTTATTATTACTACGCATAGGCTCGATGTTTGCGGGAGACCACGCCGATCGACCAAGACGACTCAACATGACCGTTGTCCGTTTCTCTTTCTAACCATTAACCAACAGCGTCAATGGGGAGACCGTCTGGATAGCGCGCTGACGCAATAACTTTACAATGGCGCGCATATATTTATAATTATCTAATTGTAAAAATGTAATTATGTAAATATACATTTGGCATATGAAATAATATTATTTGTATAGAATTTGAAAAAGTTACTTAGTATGGAGTTTGAAAAAGAAATAAAATTTTAAATAAAAATTTGTATCGTTTATTTACAAATGTGATACACTAAAATATTTTCTTCTCAAACAGCATTAAATATTTTAAATCTCACGAAAAGTTTCTTTAGGTATTCGAAAAGAAAACAGGGACATGTTAAATTAAATCTAAATTCCACGAAAGTTTCGTTTCACATTTTTTTTTAATCTCAATCATTTTTTTAAGTAAACCCGGCATATCCGATTCTTCGACACTGACATTACTTTCTACTTGCGACTCGAGCGATCTCCATTTTTTGCCTTCTGATTTTAATTCAGCTCGCAGCTTCCTTTTTTGAGGTATATTTTCTGATAAAATTTTAGTTATCGAATATATCTGGCGTTAATTTTGTAGAAATTCATTATTCACAATTAAATGAAACTACGTGATGCTGTATTATTTCTACTTTCTTTAAGTTCTTTACCACAACCTAGATTTCATTGTATTACAATATCTTCAGCTGGGATATTAGCAAAGAATAACTCTTAGGAACATCCAACAATACTTATATTTTAACAAATTCGGACTAAATTTATATTACGACTATAATATGATAAATTGTCAGAAATATGATATATTATCATATAATTATCGACATTGTGTTTGAAACATATAAATGCTGTTGGATGTTCCTGAAGTGTTATTCTTTGCTAATATTCCACCTGAAGATGTTGTAATACAACAAAACCTAGGTTGTGGTACAGAACTTAAAGAAAGTAGAAATGATACTACATAAGGTAGTTTAATTTAATTGTGAAAATTTTAGTTTTCTGTGCTGATTGCAAAGTACTCGCAGTTTCCAAATCATACTGTGCCGATATTTGTGAAGTACAAGAACTGCGTGTAAGTTTTATGTCAGTTTTAGTATATTTTGAGTTATCAGACGGGTTTTCCAACTGTGGTAGCAATTAGGTAGGAACAGCATATGTTTTAAGTTTTCTTTTAAGGAAGTCAGCCTTGGCGAAATGAAGATCACACACAAAATAACTTTTATGAAGTATGTTTATGTCTTTACTCTTCAAGTCCATCCGTTCTATTGTTTTAATACATTGCCTCGACATGGAAAAAAAGTTATTAAAATCACTTATTTTATTGTATTTATTATAGCCATATAATTAAGCCAATGTCCCTCTTATATTAGACAATTCTCTTTGGTTTTCTCAAATATCTATAATTCTTAGTTTTAATTTATATCTTCGCTGTACTTTTGAGTCGACTGAGTCTCTTAATAAATAACATAATAAGCCAATGGCCGACACTACAAGGATATATCGTACAATCCCATCGATGTGCAAACAAAACAATGACTTTTAAAAACAGTTTGAAATATAAAACTGCTTAGTGATATGTTTGAAGACATGAAATTGTAGGTACTCACCACATATATTGGGAATTTAACATTATTTGTAAGAGTATATAGTTGTCTTACCTTGTTTCATCAAAAGGGAAACTAAAAAATATCCGATATTTTTTGATTTTATTGTTTTCTAAGCACCCGTACACAGTGCAATTACGGACCATTATATTGAATTATTATAAATAATTAACAAATTTGGACTAAATTACACAAGTCAAACTCAACAAAAGATTGCAAAATCGAACAAATCACTAGCGCACCGAGCGGCAACCCATGAATGCATACTCATGACCGTACTCATTATCTGCGGGTGACGTTAAATTGGCGGTGGGAGGTGAGTGTCGTTTCTTTACGTAGTAATATTTAATATTCTTTGTTAAAAGTATATAACTTAATTTGAAATTTTAATTTATTTACCGCCAACCATGACAAATTTCCTTCAAATATTTAACAACGAATTTGAATAGTAATTATGTCAAAACAGTTTAATTTCATTTAAAAAACCCGTCGAGCGATTTGTCTGAAAAACTAATTCATTATAAAATATAGTCATATTTACATTTTGAAACAAAAGAAATTAACCTTTTACTTTTGGTAAAAATCACTATCAAAAATTATACAATCAACATTACATGTACGTACAAAAGTAATAATTTACACACAATTTTCGTTTTATTTAAAATACGCGTCGAGCGATTTGTTTAAAAAACTACGTCAATATGTCAAATTAAAATTTTGAAAAAAAATTACCGTTGAGTTTTGTAAAAATTATTGTCAAAAATTATAGTTAACATTATGGAAAAGGTAGGTATTTTATCACAATTCATTTTTAAAAAAAAACACAAAATCTAATTTTTTTAAGCCGTTAAATTGTGTTATATCAGTAATGTTATTTATTTACTTAACCCATTTTAGTATCGAATTGTGAATATTGAAAGATATTTGTATGTTATTAGTATACAAACAGAAACGACATTCTATAAAGAAGTCAGTGTTCATTTGGAAAACTTTATAGTACTGCAATAAATAATATAGTTTTAGATGGATATAAAAGAAAAATTATAAGATAACATATTAAATGTCGGTTAAGGTATTTTTAGCGAATATATATTTATGAATCTGCATACTATTACATCATTTCCCGTTTATATTCATGCGATACTTTTTTAGTCTATCATATCTACTCACTTATTGTCATATACTCTTTTAATTACACTTTTCTATTTCTCGTCTTCATATATGAATAACGTTCAGATGTTCTTTAATTTTGTCATTCTTGATTGTCCAAATTGTTTATCTGAGTTCCATATCGGTGTAAGTCAGAGCATTACAGCTGTTTCAATTAAATATCCTTTGCGATAAAATGTTTTAGGAGCAAGTATCTTAAAAGAAAGCGAATAAAAGTATATAGTTACTTAAAAGAAAGCGAATAAAAGTATATAGTTACTTAAAAGAAAGAGGATAAAAGTATATAGTTACTTAAAAGAAAGCGAATAAAAGTATATAGTTACTTAAAAGAAAGCGGATAAAAGTATATAGTTACTTAAAAGGAAGCGAATAAAATCATGTTAAAATGTATTCCAATCTTTAACACGATTTTATTCACTTCCTTTTGATATATGACTTGTTACAAAAGTGTTTTAGTTTGTTTGTCATATATATTTTACTCATTTAAAGTATGTTTACCCCTTTGTATCAAATTTCTTTCATCACAGGGAATCAATCAAATTGAGGTAAAAACAAAACCCTTTACGGGCAACATCAGCTACGCTCCAATCAAATTTCATCTTACAATAATAAGACAAAATAGAAAAAAATATTATGTTTAATACTTTAAGTTACACGTCCTACTAAAGACGGTTCTGGAAAAATCTGGGCGAGTTCCGCTAACCTGTTCTCTGTTAATCTGTTCAATACTATATTCTGTCCTTTTCTCTAGTAGTGAAAATACTCTATCGGTGGAAAGGATAGAATATACGACTGAAAAAGCGTATTACATTGCGAAGATTTGGTATCTATTTATCCTGGGAGACGTTGGTGTTAATGTATCTATGCGCGTTGTCAGCAATTAATTTTGGTATTAAAGTTATAAAATGACACAATTCAACAATTTACTTGCCCGCATTTATTCCACGTGCATTACAAAATAGAATTCAAAATTTGGGACTTAAATTTGAAAGTTGAATGACAAAGCCAAGTGTAATATAAAAAGCCTTTGTTTATTCGTTCCAAAACTTTTTTTCTAAATTGGTTTGGGTAGGAAGTGTTTGGTTTGTAGTGAAAAAAAGCGAGAAAAATAGCCCGAACCAGGGGGAGGGGCTCGAATCTACGTAGTTTTTGAGGAAAATTCAGTTTTATGGAAAATCTTGGAAATATTACGGAAACAACAAAATTCCACACATTTAAATTTAATCTCTAAAATTTTACTAGTGTCAATATATATGTAAGAATATTATTCCTATTAATTTTTTTCAATTTTAAAAAATATCATGCTTAAAAAAAAGTTTTCAAAATACTCGTGTCCGCTCAGTGTGTGGTCTGCAATAACACGTTAACGACGCATACTTTTTTCTGTAAACAAAATTTAATTAAAATTATCAAAAATGAAGGCTATTCCCTTCTTCAAGCATTGTTGAAATCTGAACCAATTTATATAACTAATTATTAATTTTCCGTAATTCGCTCAGCAACGACGAAAGGATAGCCGTTTATTTTGAACGAAATATTGTTAAAACCATGAATAAATAGGTAAAACTTTACCTCCAAAGATAGACTAGAGTTGAAGCAGAACACAAACATTAATTTTTCTGTAAAATATCTTACTCCGAAACTAACTACAAAGAGATAATATTTTATTTAACTATTTGCAGAAATAAAAGTAACTTGTGATATTTTACTCTTGAACAAATTAAAAAAAAAATCAATTTTCTGAACAGGAAAAACTACGTTTCATAAATTTATTTAACAAGAATCTTTTTCCGCAGTAAATTGAGTTTTTAATAATTTTTTTTATTTATATTCTATAACAATGTTAAGTGACTGGGGCATACAAATGTTAAATTTTATAACGTAGATTGATAAATCCATTATGGATTCCAAGTAAGTAAATTTGTTTCCTCTTTTCTACTCGAATCACTTAAGATGTCAAAAGTAGAATAACGAAGGTTGTTAATAATTCTCATTTTTTTGTTACCTGTTAAAAAAATATCTATTTAATTTAAGCTTAGGTTTAGTAGAGGAGAAAAGATTATTTATGAAACAAAAAAAAAAGTTGAGTAGTTTTTTGTCTGTATTTTATCTTCCGCGGCTAAAATAAAATCAAGGATAAATTGTTTTATTCCTCCTCCGAATTGAATAAACCCTGAACCCCGAACGTGCGAGACATACAAATGCCGCAAGTGCGTAGAGCCATTTGATTTCTCGATTGAAATAGATTCCTAGAAATTATAGAAACAGAGAAAGATTTTCAGTTTCTTTCCTCTCAAAACCGTTTCAGTTTCTTTCCTTATCAAATCATTCACCTTTTAGATAAAGACAAATTTTTTTTTAATATATTTATCGCAATTTGAATCCAATAAAGTAAGTTAGCTTGTCATTAAATACAGATATTTTATTAGAGAAATCTTTAATATTTTGTAGTATTTTAAACTAAACCAATAATTGTGGATAAGGGAAAAGGTACGAAAACTTATTTATTTGATCAATTATTCTATTAATTACCTACCTGCTTTTTAGATCCCCCAAGGCCTTTTTTATTTAGGAGACACCACTTTATGTATAATTCAACACTGCATTAAAAGATAATCTAACTCTACCAGTAAAATTGAAATGACTGAGGCTAAATGGTTATAAGAATATCTGTTTTCGAAATAACTTGAATATTACGCAGCTTAGCAGCATTTGTATTCTTGTAAGCTTTTATTTATGAAAACATAAATTTAATTACTTTTCGATAACAAAGAAGCTTTGTTTAAATATTCGCATAAAAAATTAGCAAAATTCCTTACGCAGAATCTGGTTTTCATAGTTTCACAGAATATTTCTTCCATAGTTTAACTTATTTTAGAGTTACATTTATGGATAAATTCAGGTAATGTCAGTTTCTTTTTCTCTTTCATGAAAATTTATTGATTGTTGATTTAACTCTACACAATTTAATCCACTTCATTTCATACTGCAATTCGATTCGGATTCACATAATGTAACTTGAATCAGTCGATTCATTTTCATGTATCAGTATAATAAAATCAATCAACAAAGTCGATGTATTGAAACTAAATTATTATTTAAATGATACGTAATACTTACAAAAATGGCATAGTACTATATCATTTAATTTTGGTGTACTTCCCGATTCTTCCTTAATTTTACCTTCGCATTTAAGATATTTGGAACGAAACGAAATAACAGGTATAAATTATAACAAAAAGATGCTGGAAGAGGTTATAAGCTAGCCCATATAAATGGAGAATTACAATGGTAAACTAAAACTGTAAATAATTTCTTTTTGTCCCAAGTTAATGTCGAAGAACATAAATCCAACAAATATTTTTTCATAATTGTTAGTTGTGCTATCATATCTTTAAACCCGTCTAAAAAGATCAACTCATCCTAATCTCGATCCGTCCCAATCCGGCTATCACTTATGGTCTACACTTATTAAACACTTCTCTATGAATATTACAAATTTTCCTCGCCATACATCAGTTTTCAATTGTTGATGTTAACCCCCCATCCTCATTGCTCGCCAACATTGTACACATTTTTTTCTAGAAAAATAATTGTCAGAAAAAACTGTAATGATTTAGAGACGATGAAAAAATCAAAACCTATTATTTTCTTGTGCTTACTTTTCATAAAATAATGTGAGTAATTCTCGTTTTGTTTGTTTAAATATAAGAAATGTCATGTAGTTTATTTAACCCTTCATATTTCCCTTTTCTTTTGCTTTGTGTATCTGTGTTAGAGATAAATAACTATGAAAGGATATTTGATTATTTCATTAAAATTATAAAGCCACCAATTGGATTGAAAAGAGAAACATTTGAATAAAAAGCATCTTGATTTTTAAAATATAATATCTATTTCAGTCACTTCACTAGCTTTGTAATAAAACCGCAAGCATCCACGCCATAAAAAAGCTTTCTGACAAGAAAGCTTCTGATGGCGTGAGTATGACACCCTAATAAACTGCCCTGCAAAAATGGATTCTTTCTTTCACCCACGCCTTTTTTTTTGTTTGTATCTAGAAGGTAATACATGCGAGTACTTAATTTCATACAATTTACGTTGTTAAATCAAAAGTGAGCCAGGTTTCAAATCTCGGCCTTCTACTATGGTTCATCCTTGGAAAAAATATTATCAATACGGTATAATAAAAATAGTACATACTGTTAATTGCAAATGACAAATAGATTTTTACAGTTTTTTTTTCAGAATTCTTCACTTTTCCACGGTATACATCAGTTCTGTTGTCTGATCATGATTGGACTAGAGACAGGCAACATGGGGTTACTTAAGCTAGTTATCAATCATGACCTTAATCATTCCATAGTATATTGAAGCGTACAAATATATAACTACAATGTTTTTGTAACTGTATTAAATAAAAAAAAAAGAAATATTTAAACTGAAGCGGAAATTGTTTTCTCATGTGGTTTCTTCGCTCTTATATCAGGAACCGCAAACGCGATTTCAAAAATTATTCTTGTTTACGAGCCAAACTTTAGGAAAGTTATAGGTTACGTATAATTACGCGATGATTCATAGAGATACACCAGTGACAAAAAAATATAAAAGAAGTCAGATAATACTGTTTAAGCGGTGCAAGGCAGAGACAAACCAGCTTACAAAATTTCGGGACAGGTGATTTAAAAATACATAGAAACACATTTCAAAAATACTAAGCGAGTGAAACCGTGGGGCATTTAAGCAATTAGCAAAATTACATTGGTGAAGTAACGTCATTATACCCAAAACGATGAACTCAAATAGACCAATGAATTACTGTGAAACAATGAAAAACAAGTGAATAACACTAGCAATGAAAGTTCAACAACTACCTACCTTGTAGACTTATCTGTCACAGTACCTAAAATCTCGACCAAAACATAAGGAAAAATTTTAAAAATGACATGCTAACCTGTAGCAGAATTAAACAAATATAACGTAAAAATAAAGTTAAAATTAAACTTATGAAAAAATATTCTAACCCTTTTTGATCTTCAAAAACTACGAACGAGCTACATAGCAGCGCCTTCTGCCTTAAAAACGACTTACATCAAAACTTGCCTGTAGTCCGTTTATATATGATCTGTTTATTTGACCACTTGGCGTAATGCAGAATTAATATCTAAATTTCATTGAAAGTTAAGAAATTAAAATTAGTAACTATAAATAATTAAGTGCTGATACTACCACCTCTAATGTAATTTTCATTACATTAATCATCCGCACTGATTTGTTGTGAATAAATTTTAATTTGATTATTACATAGCTTTTTGCCTTATAATTAGAACAAAGAAGATTTTTTTAGAATTTTATTAGATTGTATTTAGAATCATGTCATTTATTTCTGCAAGTTCATGCAATATTCAACACAGATTAATACAAATTGTTTGAATAGTTAAAACTATGCATTATTATAAAATTAAAATTCCTTTTTGATATTGTTTAAAAGTGTAAATGCACCGACTCCAGAAAGCCAATTGATAATTTCGTGGTAAATACTTAGCTTTTATTCATATGGAAAATATTCAATATAGTTTTCTAAGGACTGAGCACATATTAAAAGACCTAAGTAAAAATTTGACATACTTGGGATAACCTAAATATTTATTTACACTCTTATTAATTTTCCTCAAAATTGAGAATGTGTTACCTTTTTTATAATAAAATACTAAAACACAAATATAAACAACAGATCACCCATAAAGAAAAAGTTTAGTTCCACTTTTAAGCGTTTTTTGAAAGATGCAAAGTGTCTAAAAGGATTTCAGTTATGACATTATTACATGTACCGTGAATATGCATAGAAGACCAATGATAATTCCCAGTGTAAGTAATTATAATTGCATAATAATCGGAGAATGTTGCTGTCACGTTTTCTATTGAGATGAGCAAACATGGCTTTTATTAAATATTTTCACCGTGGAGTGTGGTCAACTTTTAAAAAATATATGATTCCGGCGATATACAAACACGAGTTTAAATAACGAATTCGTTGTATATCGTCACTCAATTTGATAAGCACTACAAAGCATACAGCAAAATCATAGTCGTAAAATGTGCACTTTTCATTTGATGGAATATAAACTCTCTTGAATCGTATTTTACACCTAAACTCAATATCTATTCATTTTCAGAAAAAGTGGCTCTCCGGGCTGTGAAATTGTTAAAAAAGTAAATATATATATTTTTAACTTCTCCATTATATTTAGTTAAAACAGTGCACCCCTTGCGAGTAAATAAGACAACAATGTTGAAAATTCACGGAAGTAAGTGCTCAAAGCGACGGATGAACGTAACGATACGTAACGAGCAAACTTTACCCCTTTATCTTGAATTTCCTCAAAGGAATATGCGACTAACTAAAGAAATACCCATATTGTTACCTTTTTGTATCTATGCGGCAATTTTTAGTCGTTTTGTGTGTGCCGAAAGGAATGAACGTAATATTTTGAGAGGAAGTTGAGCTTTGACTTTAATTTGAAAATAGGTAGCTGTGGGACCCTCATTTATCCAGTTTTATTTTTATCTAGTTGCTCGAGGGCAAATCATTAGAGTTCTCTTAATGCTGTATTTGTAAAACATTATGTAAATAATTACATACTTGGTGATTGCGTTACTTAAATATTATAACAATTTTATAATAAATTGTTTATGTTTGCCGTTCTCAAAAATAAGTAAACTCATGATTTTTAATAAATAAAAGGAAAATATAGTATTATTTTTAAAAATCATGGTAAGAGATATAAATACGAATGATTTATTATATCTCAACCATATGTTCGTACCATGTAAAAATGGTCTTATTTGGAACGAGATTTCTTCTTCTTTTAACTCTAGCTGGTATCCTGTTAAGGCCGATTCTGAAGCCTATCATGGATTCCTGATGTATAGAATTAATCAGATAAAGCCTTTAATTTCTCCGGTCTTTCACATAAAGAATATTCGTCATTGCGCATAAAGATCAATTTCTTCTCGTTATAGATATTTTTATAGAAAAATAATGGGAAATGGCCTTTTTAATTGTTCTGATTTTGTTAATACATACGCAAAAAGTTGCACACGGAAACGCAGTTCCGTATTTTTTTCCAACTCATGGTACAGTTATTATACCAACCTGCAATGCACCTATTTTATGCAATATACATATTTATATTTTATATCTCATATGCAATACATATGTTTAACATCAGTATTTATCTTGTGATGTATTATTATTTATCTTGTAATGTATCAAAACCATTATAAAACTAGATTTTCTGCAAATATTTCAAGAAAAATAGAAAAGTTGAGATTTCATTTAGCTGTGAACTCAATAGCAAATGAAATATCAAGTGTCATATTCATAACGTCAATAAATACACCTAATGGACAGATTTTTGAAATACCTGCAAATCTACATCAAGTAATTGCAAATATTTCCAACTTTTCGAAGATAAGGAAATGGTTAAATAAATGACACTAAACAAGGAAAATACGGATAATTTTGAAAGATCAAATATATATTTCGATGAAAAGCAAAATTTGCATTTTTTTTCAATGATTTAGAAGAAATTTCAGAAAAAAAAAATGTTAAATCTACATTAAGTGACTCAAATCAAATATTGGAAAAACTGTTAGAGAAGTTACTTGAAGAAAAGGAACAAAAATCTTAAACTCAAAATTTTGGATAAATTGCAAAACATTCATGGTCGAAACTCAAATACCTACCAGTGGATTAAAGATTTTAACAAATAATGTGAACATTTCCAAATTAAAGAAGACAAAAAGAAAATTGAGTTTTTAAAATTTTTTATGGATTATTCCAATCTAAATTGGTGCATGCTATTGAAATATACAACATAATGAGAATAGAGCAAATGGGAGAAAATATTTTGTGAGACATTTGCAAACAAAGGAAGGTCATCCATTAAATACGCTCTTTCCTTTAAATATCCAACGCTTGCCTTTAAATATGTTCGTTGCTTGAATATGCTTTGAAAAAAGAAAAATTACTACTGGAAGCAAGTAACTCTATTAATACTGGGACGCTTACGGACCTAATAGCGTCTTGCTTACCTAAGTATGTTGCTGATAAAATTGACGGACAAACTTTACAAGCAACAGGATATGTCGACAATGAAATAGGAATATTTGAACATCTCACTGGGAAAAATAAATATGAAAAAAAGTATTATACCAATTCTGACAAATGAGATGAGGAAAAACAAGAAAGAAATGAGGAAAAAGTAGTTTTAAAAACTGTAAATAACTCAGAGTTAGAAAGTGAATTGTATAAGCAGAAGTTAAAAAACTAGAGGTACCACCATTAATAAAAGTAAAGTTACTATTAAATGACACCTTAAAAGCTTCGATCAGTTTTTGGAGTGGTCAAAGAAAATAATATCTGGAGAATAAACTTCTATTATTTATAACAATAAAATTTATACTAAATATGGGCAAGCAAACATTTTGAGAGTAATAAAGTCCTACAGAATCAGATGGTTGGGACACGTTTTTCAATCTTCGCGAACGTCAGTTAAAAAACTGACGTTCGCGAAGATTGAAGGTACAAGAAGAAGAGGAAGACCAAGTTCAAGGTGGTTGGACAGTTTAAAAAAAAAGACTTTGGGTGAAAAGTTTGGAAGTCAACAGGTGGAGAAACCTTGCATCAAGTCGTACTTCCTGAAGGGAGTAGATTGGGAAAATCTTTTATATATATATATATATATATATATATATATATATAGGGTTGCTAAATTGATGCAGCAATCTATGTGTTTAAGAGTACAATATAAGAAGATTATCATCAATAAAATTATTTTCAATATCTTATCTCGTTCTCAAGTTACACTATTTCAACTTCACCACAAGTGTTAAACTTATTACAGTTCACGTACACAGAGTATTGCGCGGCGTCATCACAGCAAAGTGATGCACACCTTATTCGTCAACGATACGAGTATTATTTCGGAGAAAGGAATATACACTGATAACTAAGTGTTTCTATTATCTTTTTATACACCGTGGTTATGTATTTAGGAACATTTAAACATTCCCCATAATAATGGCTAATTTAAAAAATATTACAGATATTTCTTCTTATGTTTTCTAGAGATTACCAAAAATAAGATTTTTTTTATTTGCATAAAATACACACATACTCACACGCACACGTACAGGTACACTCACAGGCACACGCGCACGCACACGCGCACACACACACACACATGCACACGCATACGCACACGCACATACATACACACAAACATATATTCAATACCAATTTTGTTAAGAGAAAGTAATAAAATACGGTAGAAACAAACAATTTTCAACATATTTAGTATCCTTTTATATCACGAGGAGTATTGTCTATTCTCCAGATTTGTGACATAGCTCACGTATATGATATATGACTTAAATAAAACATGACAGTTTTTATAATAAATGACTTGAACATAAATTTAAAAATATTATTATGATGTTCTTATACATACCGAATTTTGTTAATCGCTTTGTAACTATACCGCGAATCCCAAATGCTATCAAAATATATTAACGTCGAAAACACACTAACTGCATTGATTGGTTTTACAAATACCAACCGGATTAAGAATCTATCTTGGGAAGTTAAAACATTTTCCCCCGGCATTTAATAATTCAAGTTAATGAAGCAGACTCGGATTGCTTCGTCGGAACGACGGTAGAGTTAATGAAATTTCCTATAGCAAGATTTTAAATTTCCTAGCGAGGCGTATAACGTTGCAGAAAGTTGTAGAAATATTGCCGGAGGTGCTCCCTATCTATTCCCAGTGAAGGTTGAAAGACCCTGGGCGTAACGTTATCAGCGAAACCTTGGTAGCTTGGTTTTTAGCAACCCAAGTATCTCGAAGTGAGTTACGTGAAAATTTCTTCGATTATGTTTTGAAGAAAGTTCTGCTGCATCTGTTTTATAAGTGTTGGTAAATATAAGCAAACTTTTTAGGTTACACGCGACCAAAAACTTTACAAAATTTAGATGTTCGCATTGTGCATTCAGGATATACTTGAGTCTCAAAGCAATCCTAAATAAAATATGTATTTAGAATAAAGAGGCACACTTGGATTGCTTCGTCGGGATGACGGTAGAGTGAATGAAATTATCAAAATTAAATGAAACTACTTGATGTAGTATTATTTCTACTCTCTTTAATTTCTTTACCACGACCTAGGTTTCGTTGTATTACACCTTCAGGGGGGATATTAGCCAAGATTACAAAGATTAGCAAAGACTATCTTTGCTAATATCCCACCTGAAGATGTTGTAATACAACGAAAACTAGGTCGTGATAAAGAAATTAAAGAAAGTAGAAATAATACTACATCACGTAGTTTCATTTAATTTGTAAGTAATGAATTTCTACAAAATTAACGCCAAATATATTCAATATTTAAAATTATCAAAATTATAGTGTCATTTTATTAATAAAATTCCCCCGGAAAACGTGCGACGATATTATTAAATCTATAAGTATATGTTGCACGAATACTGGATATTTTACGTTGATTGGATTTCGTTATCTCTAAGATATTATTAAAAAAAATTAGTTTTATTTACGTTCGTATTTATTCCTGAATTTAATTTTCCTTGTTGAAATTAATAAGTATGATTTCAGTCTAGTTTACGTTAAAGTAGATTGGTTCAAATAATTAAAATTATTGTAATGTTGATTGAATAATCATTCAGGATATTTGGATGTAACTAGATATCCTGTAAAAGAAATTTGTTTTATTACGCTCATAAAATTTTATTTTTAAAACCAAAGAAGCTCGAATACCAGGTGTAATCCATATCATCATGAAATTAAGTTCACTGCAACGCGTCATTATGAAGGCAGTCCATCGGGGGCATCGAATCATTGAACATAAATCTAAATATTGTCATGTACGTAACACTAACAAAAGAATTAAAACATGTAATTAACTAAAATTAAATATATATCGTCGATCTACAGACAATAATTTAAAATAATTTACGAGATTAATTTTGTTTTTCGATATTATTAAAAAAATCTTCTGCTATTATTAAAAAATATGGAGGTTATCGGATAACTTAGAGGGATTATAGATAGATATCCTTCCTTTTCAAATTTATTTTGTAATTAAATAAGAGATTAATTATTTCCTAGTAATATTGGTAGCTAAACAATTATGTATGTAATTAATAACAATGAATTTACCCAAGTTTTACGGATAAGGCAGAATTTTATTAGATTCACTTTGCTGTTTTATATTCTCAATTTATTTCAGATATTCTCCTATGGTACACAAATTGATACCACCAATAAATAACGGTCAATAAACTTCACAAGAAATGGTAAGAACTAATAAAAGTTCCCATATTTTAACTCTTTCCTGAATTTCAGTCATAAAATAGCTTTACACTCTGAAATAGTTTCATTTTACCAATTAGTCTAATGAATACGTTTATTCTATTCGCAACTTTATTGTATCAGATAGAATGGTTTAGAAACCTAGAAGTGAACCATAAAACCAAAACAATATAAATATATTATTTTGATTTTATGGCAGTTTTTGCTTTCAAAGTCCCTATAATATATATGATTTATAACTTTGAAAAATAACGATGTAATATTTTAGTTTGTTATTTTTATTTATAAACTTTTTAAATTATTATTATAAAAAAAGTAAACATGGAGGTGACTCAGAACAAGAGACTCCCTTATGAGCTAAGTATTAAGTTACCATTAAATACTTTTAATTATCCGGTATGGACGAGTAATTTGAAGAAAAAATGTGTTATATTCGCAGAAATTTGACAAAATGAGTAAGAAAAATTAAAATTTTCTTATGCCAAAACTGAAGTCGACAATTTACAAAATAAACTCCAGAGAAATCACAATTTTGCTGGAAACGAGTAAATTATTATTGTAAAAGAAACATACACAATATATATGTAATACGCAATAGATAAGCTAATATGCACAATAAGAAATTAAATGTGGTCAAATTAAATTTTCTATCTCTAGAGCAAAATTGACAGATACTTAAGCCCACTCTGTCCTCTCATGAGAGTCAACCCCAATTCATCCCCTACAAAGCGACATGTGTAATTTATATTAAGTATGTCGCACTTTCCACCACGACAATAGCTGTGTTCAAAGAGTGTACAGATTTATATATTTTTCTGGAATACAGAATTTACGTGCACGTTCTGAATAATTGTAATGATGACATTAAATAAAGAAAAATTATTTTGATGACGTCAGATGATAATCAGAGAATCAATTTTTAAACCATATCAAAAGAATAGCATTAACGTCGACATGAATGACAATTGATTAAATACATTATGAGTGTTTAAATGAAAGAGAAGGTTTAAGGTTGAAATCGTTGCATCCTGCTTGCCTTGTTTGAAGATAATATGTAATAATATACAAATGAAAAAACACCCTATTTTTGATCTGAAGAATTAATTACTTTTATCCAAGTATGCCTTAATGCAGCGTACTCTTTATTCATAGCTATACAAATATATATATATATATATATATATATATATATATATATATATATATGTGTGTGTGTGTGTGTGTGTGTGTGTATATGTATGTATGTGATCAGGGTATTTTTTTTATTTCTATGATATTAATTTTCTTTTTGAAGAATTAATAAATTTCAGGTAAATGAATAATTATCTAAATGGTAAAACACTAACTATTATGAATTACACGCAATTTCCCCATAAATATTATTATCCCAAAGTTTACCTATCAGAAATGTTTCATATCATTTATGATAATCACTACTTATAAAGTTTTAGGCCTCGGTATTTAAAATGTGTAATAAAGATAGCTTTAAAATACATTTAACTGAAACAATAAGCTTCCACTCGTTAGACAGTTGATTTTCAAATGCATAAAACAAATAAAACAAGCATAGTAGAGATTTTTTTCAAGTAAAACTCCTTTCAAATGTATCAATTCTCACATTTCTCTAATAAATATCTCATTTTAATAATATTACTTCTTTTCTCAAGCACATGTTTGATGAACAGAGCGGAGGTGTTTAGTGAATACGGGGCGGAAAGGGGAGAAGAAGGTGTGTGGAGTATAATTAAAATAATCCTGCAGAACACCTCTGGGCACAGCTATGCATATATTTATAATATAATCTATTTTATTTTTTTAATACGCGGTATCGACAAGATATAATATATTATAAAAATATGCTCTCCGCATTTTTCTCGATATTTTTGAGATTTTCAATAAGGACAATTTTATTCATAGCTGTTACCACTTCATTTAATAATATGTAAACATTACGCTATCTAAAGTAATCAAAATAGAATTGTTGTAGGCGAAGTGAATCCTTAGTAAATATTTTTGTGAAATCTACTAAAAATTTTTTTCTTTCATGTTTATTTTTGCTTAAGATGTTTCCTTTCTATATTAGAAAAATAAAAACAAATCTCTGTTAGCCGATGGCACATCACAATAGTTTTATCAGGGTTGATATAAACGTGTTGTGCATTAATTATCAACTAATGACCGACCTCGGCTTCGTAAGTGTAATCAAATATTTAATCTGATATTTTGTTTACTTAAAAACGTCATCGCAACTTTTGAACTGTTCTCTAGATAACTACCAAAATTGTATCTATGTAAGTTGAGGAAGGTCACTATTTAATTTGTTATACAATAAGACAGTTCTTAACAAATATTTTTTAATGCGATCAGACGTTTGCAATGAATTTTATGTAATTTATACACAATCGAATATATTACTCTGAACTCTATTATATTGTTTCGAGAAGAACCATATTCATAATGATTTGAATACCGCATGCCAATGTATCTCTACGACGAAAGGTTTTTCCCATTAATTTTTATAAGCACTTCTTGTTAACTATTCTATCTATTAAAGAAAAGGGGAGCAAAATCGGTTCAGAAATTACTGTGAAAATTCTCGTATATACACATACGTATTTGTTTCATAATATGTATCGATGATTATTGTATTGGTGATGATTTTTTTTCTTTCCGGAAATTGCATTTTCTAACCTGAGCAAAAAAATGTGTAGTTATATATAATTTAGGATATTCAATAAAACCTTCGTTTAAATGAAACTTTGACAAGCAACAGTTCAACATGAAACATTTTTGACAATATCACAAAAAGAGCATTAATAAAATAAACACGCCACGCAATTTACGAAAATCATATTGATATTAGATTTGACCAAACTATTTATAAAACATGTTTTCCCTGCTAGCGGTGTACGCCACCGACGTGTATGTACACATCGATGTATAACTAAGTTTGCAGTCTTTTTATAGATTCTTCCTTCCTTCCCTATCCTTACCCTTCCCTTACCAGGATGATGTTATATACCCAATGCGATCTTATACACTTAATTTTCTGGCTTCTTTATATCTCGCCCCTTTGCCTTCCATCCCTCCATATTACTGATTCGCCCACTCACATACTTCCATATCCATTTCCATAAATTATCAAAGTTGCGTGCTTATGTAGTTTTCTTTTGGGATCAATGGTTCTAAAACGGTTGATCTGTAGATTATTTTCTTTTTAATTAAAATGTTTTACATGAAAAAGCGCGCGTGCGCGTGTGTAGCCTTTGAGATCATTTAAATGGAAATAACAAAAAGCTTTTACTTAAGGCACTAAGAATAATTATGCAAGATAAATGTTCTGAAGTAGATTGAAAAGTAATGTATATTTAAAAAATCTTTTTTCCCTATACTTTCTGTTTTGTCAATCACAATAAAATTAAATCGCGGTTATAGGAAATATATGAAATTAAAAAAAAATTAGCTTTCTTTCGATAACTTCTATTATCTAACACTTGTAAATATGGTGAAATATGAAGTTTTTAGTAACGATAATATTGTGGTAAAATGATTTAGTAAATTTTTTTGTTGTTTTTAAAAAAATCTAACAAAATAATAATATCAATCAAAACAAAACGAATGGGAAAATGGTTCAAAAAAGATATTTCTCAAAAATCCCTTTTCACTGAACTATTTTATTGCCTCCTTTATAAAAAGAGACCTTTGGTTGTTCATTTTCGCAATCCTTATGAACCTAAAAAAATATTCTGTCACAAAAGCAAGATGGATAACTGGATTTTCAGATCTAGGCATATGGATTATATTTTATGTCATTTAGTGAATTGGGTTACATATTACGTTATATGTTAAAATCTGTTAATACTTTTTATTAGCTACCTAGTAACAAAACATAAGTTTAAAATTAGTTTAAAATTAACTTGGAATGTAGCAATCATTCACGTTTCTACCCATCTGTCTGGCTGTTTATAATATCGCTTGTCGTAGAAACTTGGAATTTATAATAGAAAAGCATATTAACTTGCATATATCTTTATTGTCTTAAATATTTTTTTGAAAATTTTAGAAATAAAAACTGACGGGATTTCATAATCAAGTTTAGGTTAATAGTAATATTACTAGTTAATAGTAATATTAATAGAAAAAGTTATTTTTTTACAAACCAATCGTTGTTTTCTTAAATTATGTTTTTATTTTTGAATTATCAATTTTATTACAAATGGCAAAGTATCCCAACCCTCTCTTCAGTAACATCTAAATTAATTGAGTGGAGACATTATATTTCACATCCCCTTATCTACGAACACTTTAACATATAAAAAATAGGCTTAGAGCTTGAGAAATATTTTCACGCCGACAGTGTACATACTCGTATATGATATTCAAGCCATGGTTTGCCATAGCATGTAATCCAAACAAAAGTATGTCAACACGATCATTTATTCCGATATAGTCAAGTAACTCAATATGAACTCTGGCCGGTAACGGAGCCATGACACATTGGCGGTTCGGTTGCTTTCAATTGGATTTTTTCGTTTATATCGAGGAGTAAAGAAAATTTTAAACTTTTGAAAATTACAATTGTCTATATGAAAAGTATGGCAAAATGAAATAGCCATTTCAAGCATAAACTTTTCTTACTTAAAAAAAAATTCATAACTGGACATTATTTAGAAGAAAATTATATATATTTTTACATGTAAAAACAAAATATTAAAAAATATCATTAGCTCAGATAGTAGATTTTTACTAAGGTGTAATATTAAAATATTCTCTTGCTTGAAAAAGCAAAAAGATAATAAAATTCACAAAAGTAAATTTAGTTACGGATTTCATTTCTAAGGCCAAACCAAGAAAACATTGTTAATTATTTGATTGTTTTTCTTTTTTAAATCTACTCGTCATATCTACATACTACGATCACAATTACTGGAAACTGTGAAATTATATCCACTGGAGATTCAAAGTATTTTCCGAATTTGCGTAAAGGATTATTTCGTAAACATTGGCTTGTCTTCGTATTGCACAAATTTTTTTTTAATTTTAAATAATGAAAGCTATTAATTTTATCCATATATTAACAGAAAAAGAACAAACTTCTATTTAAACAAATATGCAACTTGTTTTAAGTTCTATAAAACTGTGGTGTTATTTTCATTTTAGTTTTGTTAAAACTGATTTAAAAAGAACTTAATTCGTAATTTTCGGTACCAAAATATATGTTATGAAGATAACTTAATATATTTATCGCATGGCATGACCATATTTAGGAAACATGCCGTGCTCGGTTTTTAAAAATGCGCAAGTAAAATTTATGAACGCTGTTGATCAACTCCATGAAGCTAAGAATGTATAAAGTAATGAGAACGAGTGAATAATAACAAAGAAACAAATATTTTTTTCATGTATTTATTTTGTTCATCTTATAAAAATGTAGAAATAAAACTCATAACACTTGAAGGTCATTCGTTCTGCTCCACGAAGCCAAAATGTGATAAAGTGACAGTAACGAGAAGCATGTGAACAGTATGAAAGAGAAACAATTAGATATATATTTACGAAACACAGCATGTTCGCCTTTAAAAAGTCGCAAAAAAAAGTCAAAAACGCCGAAGGTCATTGACATACCCGGTGAAATTCAAACGTGACAAACTGATGATAGCGAGTGATCAATACCAAAAAATAAAAATTTAAGCATATATTTACGAAGCTTATCCCATTCTATATTTAAAAAACGCACAAATAAAAGCTATATACAGTGAAGGCCATTTGATATGTTCCACGAAGCCAAAATGTAACAAAGTGAGGAGAACGAGTGAACGATAACAAAGAAAAAAAAGATTTATACGTAAACACGCAGCCAGATATTGCTGTTTGATCATTGCTCAATGGTTTGTACATAAATTTTTAAGACTATTCTGTTCTTTTTATATAATAATATCTCAGGAAGCCATAGGTAAATTGTTTTGTCGTCTTCCCGCAAAGACGGGATCCTTATTGGTTATGTGACGCGGCTTCACTGACGGCGATTGCGATTCGTGAATAATGATTACAAGTATTGAACATGTAATCATATTATTTTAATATAGAATTAACAAGTCAATTGCCATTACAAATCACGTGAATTTATCAATTTGTATAATATAAGTACAGTCTGACTTTCGAAATACGTACCAACTACTCCAAAAACTAAATACAATATGCATTTTAATGTTTTTAGTTAATAATGAAATTCGTACCGAAATTAGTTTTAATTTGCTTTTGAAAAATTAAGTACATGTACTTAGTATTCTTCACACTTAAAACTAAGACTAATATTTATAAAATTCTCACAAAACTTCAATCGTTGATTCAATAAATATTTTACTTCAAAACTAAAAATTTTAAGAAAATCTTTGGAGCTAAACAAGGAGTAAAATGAGGGACATTTCAATATTATGGTAAATGTACAAAATCTAAACAAATTTATTAAAATGAAGACAAATTTTTAAGAAAAGTAATATTTATTAAAGTATTTATGTGAGACCAAAAGTAGGTTTTGTGGTCGATGTTCAAAATGGCAAGCAAACTCAGGCTTTTTGAAAATGCCCAGAAATAACCTAAACTATAATGCTCATGAAAATTTACCACATTTAGTTGAAGAGCTTTCCAAATTTTTGGGATAAATTTAAATATATTATAAATTAGTCTTGTAAAAACAATTCTAACAGGATAAAAGAATCCTCTTATCCCCAGAATAAATAAAATTTATTACAATTTACTTTTAGACTATTTATTAAAATATAATTAAAATTCATAAACCAAAATTGCAACTAAACTGGTTGCCGGATACAAAAAAGATTTGTGCCGGATATAAAAAAAGATTTGTGCCGGATATAAAAAAGATTTATGCCGGATATAAAATAGATTTCAACACATAACCCATTTCTGATTCCTATTTCCGTGTCAATTTTTTATATAAGTTACTCTTTATTTTGTTTATACTCGTTAAAATCCGCATTTGACAATTCATAGTATATATTTCTGTTATTTTTTTAATTTCAGGTGTTGTAATTATCCGATTCTATTTTAAAGTAATTATGTGCAAATGTGGATATATAAAAATAATACCTAAAATAATTTAAAATAATTTAGCTACAAATAAGAACTCTTCCCGAAACTTTGTCTAAAGTTTCAGAATATATTATTAAAATGCATAGATATCAAGTATCGACACTTTATATGATATGATGTCTACCTAGACCACAATACGAAAAAGGGACTTAGGTTGATAGAAGCAACAATATCTGATTATGAAAAGTTTGTTACATGCAATAATAACACATGCAAACTTCATTTGCTTAGTATAAGAAACAGAAGTTTAAGTAGCTAAATCTCAACAGAATAACATAAATGTAATTATGAACTGCTAGGATAACCGGATAAATAGGAAATGTTCTCGTTATTTAGGATCTAAGTAGTTATTAACACAATAAAAAAATCGACATTAGAGAAATTCTCAAAAAAGACTATAATATTTTTTAAGCTGTATCTCCAGGTTTTTAATCTGAACATATATTATCAGAGCCTAACAAAAAGCAACTAATTATAAAGATAGCTTATATAATTATATTTCTTCATCACGTTCATACCATAATATTAGTTTTTCACAAATAAGTTAATTTTAAATAGAATAACACAGCTCATTACCGCAGTGCATAGAATGTTTGGGCCCTAACCAATTTTGTATCTATCTTTGCTTGCTGCGTATGCCGCGTATATACCTAGCCCGGTCCTGCCTTTATTTCAGCCCAGATTATGTCTATCGACAGCGAAAAATCAAACGCGAGAATATAAATCCTTACCGCTTGAACAAAGCTTGCAAGATGTGGAGGACTAAAATGTCAACCATTCGAAAATACGTTCGCACCGTAGTGATATTTATGCATGAAAATAACTGATGAGTTCGCAGTTGTTATGGTGTCGGATATTAACGAATCTATGATTATATTCGTGGCCTTATGTGAGAAAGATTAAGTTTTACGGTTTGTGCCGTTTATTTTTACGTCAATGATATTTTTGGAAATAAGTTTAAACTATGAACAGAGATTAGCATAAAGAATATGAGAATAAAATTGATCAGGTTTCTTTATCCCATTTATGGACACAACACACACGTTTAAATTTAATTATTTACCAACTATTATCCAGTACACTAAAAGCCGAGAAAGTATCTATACATTTTTTGCGCTCTATGTGTAAGGTAGACGATTTCTTAAAACAAAGGACATATCTCACAATACATTCTATCGATAGACGCGGTCGTTTATCGGGCGCGATATACTCTATAATAGTTGCTGTTTTACTTTTATTTATGTGTATATATATATGTATATATACATATATATATATATATATATATATATATATATATATATATATATATATATATATATATCCAGCAGTAGCCCCTTTCTTTCCTCAATTGTTTCCAGTTCTGGCGCCACGTGGTCTGCCCATTGTCAGTTCAGTTTGTCAGTTCTATGACCTATATTTGTAATATTAGTTCCCCTTAGTACATCTTCATTAAGGATTCTATTTTGTATGCAAAGCCCAAACACATACTATTTGATAACTTGCAGAGTGACTTGGAGTCTCTACGAGTCCAAATAAAATACTGAAAAGTTTACTTAATAACGAATTATAAAAATTTTGGGTAAAAATAGTTTGGGAAGAAACTGCAAGGATACATTTGACAAAAAATTCACAGGCTATATATTATCATGTTAAGATTGATAGCTACAAGTACCGTGAAAAAAAGTAACAGAAATCGGAGAACATTGCGTAAAGAATATAAGTTAAAGAGGGATACCGGCTTACTTATTAATTTATAATCCCGAGTATTCCTATCGATAAACCCCCCGACCCCGACGATCGATGGTGAACGGAGCGGAGATGTTAAATAATGTCAGGGAGGAAAGTAGCATAATTAAGATAAATTAACGCTTGTGAAACTGCGGGTAAGCAAAAAATAAAATATCACAATCCTTACTATTAGAAATGTGAAAGTCACTATGTATGTATATATGGAGATGATATTAATTGTGAACATTATCTCGAAATTTGAAGCAGTTACTGAAGGATACTATCCACCTTTTATGATATTCATTAAGTACCTTCTTCACGACGTGGAATTTTTGCAAAGAAGCCAAATTTTGGCAAGTATTAACTCTTACTCTCTGAAATAGCATCAGAGGTAAGTTCTATGAAAATAGTAACATTTTTTTTAAAACACATCTTATTAATTTCAAGAAATTCTTAAGTTTGTTCAATAGTTTTGAAAAATATATATTTATGAATAATATATATATATATATATATATATATATATATATATATATACATATATATATTGGTTTGGCTAAAGATTAATGAGTATTTTTTCGATAATTATTTAGAAAATATTGGAGCTCTGTAGAACCTTTCATTATTGAAGATTCATAAAGAGTGCGGCATGCTATCACTGATTCAGTAGTAACTAAGACGTTTCACTGTTAACATGCACAAAATATGAACGATATTAAACGCATATGAGACACCGTCTATTCCATGAGTACCAATTTGATCACTGTGCTGCCAAAGCTACGAGAAACATATGCCAATATGTTGGTCCTGAAGCAATATCTGAAGCTACTGCAAAACGATGGTTCTAGCGGTTTTGCAGTGGCATTAATCCATGAATGATGAACCACTCTCTGGTCGACCGGTGGAATTGGATAGCGACAAGTTAAAATTGTTAACTGAAGCAGATAGCCGATTAAAGACACACTAACTGAGCTCCGGTGCTCCCAAGGAACTAAAGAGAATCATTTAAAAAGCTTGGGAAAAAGCTTGAAATAAGGTGTGTGTGTACCACATGAACTTAACCCGCATCGGCAGTAGCTGAAGCCCGGTTCTCAAATAGCCAAACAGATCCGCCTCAAAGTTTCAGATTTATACGACGCATATCCTCCACCCGCCATATTTCCCGGACTTTGCACCCCCTGATTATTGTTCGTTTAGATTGCTCAGCAATACTTTATGCGAAAAAAAATTTGATGATGAAGACTATGACAATTCTTAAGCCAACTTATTGCCAAGCTATCGTCGCTGCCTCTCCCTACCAGTGCTTTTGGATACATGTAGTATAAAACGATAGTAATTATTATATCGACGTCTAATTTTGTTTTTAAATTAAAAATTAAATAATATATATATATATATATATATATATATATATATATATATATATATATATATATATAAATTAAATAATATAATTGACCCTCATTGACAAATGTTTCATTAGTATTTGATGATCTAGGGTATACTGAATAATATTTACAAGGTTTTCAAAACATCGAATAACTCAAAACTCTTTTACTTTTAATCAATTCTAGATATCATGGTCGTTATCGTAGTAATAGATGTATAACATTCACGGTAACCATATTTTATATGGACCTTAAATAAACAATAACACAAACTAGTAGTTGCTCCGAAATTTTACTATAATACATTAAATTATTAAGTTAAAACGTTATTGAGATTCTTGTGTCATTAGTAAGTGTATTTCTAGACTATTATGTTTCCATTGACAGTATGAACGTAAACAATGTGTATTTTATTGTCGAATATAAACAATGAAATTTTTGATGTATTTTAATATATATTGTACCATATTTGTAACAGGTAATATTTATAAATTTTAGTTTTCTGCATTCTTTATCTATAGAAACGTTAACTATGCCTAACCTCACATATTCCTCCGTGCACACAATATGCTTAAAAAGGGTGCAAAATTTTCTTCACGTATTAAAATATAGAATACACCACGCTCAAAACTAAATTCATCTTTAGACTACATTGTTCAGTGAGCCCAACCGGGTTCCTAATATAATACCTACAATGTATGCACATAAATAATACTTAAATAAGAGCACCAACTTTTTTAATAATAATGTAAAAAATAATATATTGAAGTATAGTAAAAATATGTTTGTCAAACAATAAAATAATTACAAAAATATTATTTACAACACAAACTCTCTAACCTCAAATTCAACGACACTAGAAGTAACTTGTGCCGTGTTGCTTGTTTACCGCGCGACTTGATTCGTTTGGCGACTTTTTTCTTGTTACTTAAATCTACAAAATGCGGGTTTTGTTATAATAAATAACTAATCTTTACGTGAAATAAATTATTTTAACGTATTACATTTTTTTAATTACGTGAAGGGAAGGGTAAACCAAATTTTCATAGTTGTTAAATTGTATGCTATTATATATATATATATATATATATATATATATATATATATATATATATATATATATATATATATATATAAATTAAAACACGCAGTATTTGATATAACTTCTCTAGTAATTCAGCATCCAGTTAAGAAATGCTTTTGTCCCTACAGTATATTGCGTGCATTTCAAGAATCCTTTGCCACGTTGCAACATTGATCCGTTATTCCGTTTGCATTCTTTTCAGCTTCAAATAAAATTTTTCTCAAAGGAGTTAGATTTTGTAAAAGAAGTAATTAATATTACTTCCTTATCTATTATCTATCATTAAAAAAACTTTTTTATGACGTGAAAGATGAACAAATAAACACACTTTTGCATTTATGATATTTGTGAGCGTTAGAAGTAAATATAAGGGTTTCCTTTTTTCAAAAGACACAAACCAATTTGCAATGGGCGTTTCCCACTTTATATATATCATAATCTTAAAAAGCCCTGGACCTAAAAATCATTTACATCAAACTTTGTTCTTTTTCCATATTTATATTAATATCGTATTGATTTATGTAATTTTATTCCAATATTATAATTACTTATTTTTATGTAAATTAGAATAAGATTTCTGTTCATGCCGGGAGGGCCAGATCTAGATATTTTTTTCTATATGTTGCTTGACATAATTAACATGTTACTAAATATTTCAAAATTATTCTTAATAAATTTATATCTTGAAAAGGGCCCAACAGTAAAATTGACAATCGATGTGTTTACAAGGAATTTGCAGTCTGTTCAAGATATAAAAAATGGGGGTACCTTTTGTTACGATTATGCGTGAAAGTGAATTATAAGAATAACGAAAGCAAAGCGAATAAAGTGGAAACGATATTTGTGAGAAATATATAAGGATAAGTTTTGAGCGATAAGGTAAAATAAGGAGATATAAAAGCAAAGGAACGTAACTTTGAAGTTTAAGAGCGCTTTAAAAATTGTGACTTCTCGTTTACTTCGAACGTACGGATTATGAAAATATATAAATTTGAGTAAGGCCTTGATGCACTGCATGTCTTGAAGATGCAGTATCAATTGCAAATATCAATTTCGGAGTGCAATAAATAAAGTGCAAAAATAAAGAAACTAGAATATGAAATAACGATTTCATTATGGTGTCATTCTTTAGGAGATTAGTCAGTGTTACATATAAACGTTTCCTTACTGGACTTTATATCATATAAACTTTAAGTGTATTTTTCCAGAGATTCAGACATAAATTTATCGCAGTAGATCAAAATAAGTGAATGGAGAATAAATGATAGCTCCATACTTAGATTACTTAATGTAACTCTAAAGATATAAACTTCAATTCTGAATTGAAGTTGCGTGGCGTGAAAAAGCGTGGCTTGGGTTGTTTTGTAGGATGATCGCAGCAGTTGAAATTTTATAGTGAACCTATGAAATTCCCAATGGTAAGAACGATGATATACAAATGAAGATGTTGGGTATCGTTCTCAACAATTTAATGTCCATTACAATGTTCAAAGTTCATTTTAAGAACATACACTATCATAAATGTTGATTGGCTAGTCCAAATGATCATTTTTGTGACTACTAACTGAGAAACTAAACTTTGAGAAACTAACCAATCAGATTACAGTGTCCAATATACTGTGATCTGATTGGTTAGTTTCTAGTGTGTCAACAAGGAATTCATAAATTATAAGTTAACAAAGAAAAGAAAACGATGAATTACATTTATTGGAAGTTTAATATTTATTAAAATTAAATATGAAAAATTAATGCTATAAATAAAGTAATATCATTTCTTTTTCGACTCCAAAAACTGCAAACAATTTACTTAAAATAAATAAAGTAAAGAACACAGAACTGCGTGCATAGAGTGCTCAAATTAGCAAATCGGCAATTGCAATTCGCATTATTCTTAAAATCAGTGTGAAATGAGCCGGAAAGATTGTAAGCAACCTAAAATTGACTAGGATAAATTTAATTTCCTTTGTTGAAAAATAAATTTGAACTTTATCACGGGATTAATATAAGTATCCTGGTTTATACTACATTTGCTACGGCTAGAACTATATAACGATGTTTACCTTACAGTTAAGACTACAACAAAGAGGATGGTGATCACCGATAAAACTGTTTTTTCATTACTTTTAACTTACAAACTTATCGCTTAATACATACTTAATAGCACTTATTTAAATAGAGATTATAAACAATCACAATGAATGAAGTGAGAAAATCGAGTACTGTTTGAGGAATCGATAAAACTGTTTTTTCATTACTTTTAACTTACAAACTTATCGCTTAATACAGACTTAATATCGCATATTTAAATAGATATTATAAACAATCACAATGAATGAAGTGAGGAAATCGAGTACTGTAGTATAAGGTAAACTATTGATTATTTGTAATTAATGACATTTAGAAAACAAAATAAAGATGTTTGATCTGCCGATTACGATATATATTGCAATTTCGGATGTCTAAAACTGAGCAATGAGAGCGCACTTGTATATTTCCATGTATTTAGTAACATAATCTAATAGTATATATAGTACTGGGTTCTCCCCAGAATGTAGTTTTATGTTGAGGGATTAGGCCTAACTTTACATATTTCTGAAAACAAGTAAAAGCAGAAGTATGGTTTGGAAAGCATGTGCTATGTTTTAGAACAGAAGAAAATTGTGAAGCCGTTTAAGAGAGTCGATATTAAAGAAAACTTGCAAATAACATAAATTGCTTGAAAATGCCATGTAAGATATTGATCAGAAGTATTTATGGAAACTTCTTTGAAATAAAATTAAAATAGGTAATTTTCAAAACATTTTTAGACCTTAGTCAATAATGGAGAACTGAACGCTTAATGCAGACAAACTTTCGGAAAGAAAGCATTGCCATAACTACAAGGTGATATTCGGATCTTTCAGCTACGAAACCATGAACACATAAATCATTTTGTCCCATATTGATTTATCTTTGGATTTGGCACAGTGCTTACCAAGTTTTTAATTGAACTATAACAAATCGTATTTTTCACGCTTCTATGCAAAATTGTTATTCAAACTTGAATATGATATTAGAAAAATTTTGGTAAAATATTTATGACTGAAATTTTGTAATATTTTAGTAAGAAAATGAAGAAATTAGCGTGGGCCTTATTCACATAACTCACTTCAATGTGGGTTTTCTTAATCTATTTTTGAGCTGCGGGCTCAACAATATTTTTGCAGATACGTGTTATAACCAGTCTTTTGCAATTATTATGTTAAACTATAGTTTAAACCAACTAGTTAGGGACGGAAGTCTGACTGTTTGGCAAACTGAAAATCTTCCCTGGATAGGAATATTTTGCCTGTTGGGAAACGATATATCTCATAAACCCATAATGCCTAATTCTTTAAGAATTATGGAAATATAAAGGATAATTGTTTTGTATAAAAAAAAATTTATATAAAAAAAACATAGGCAATTATGAGTATGCCGACAGAAATGAAAACTATGAAAAAAACAGAGGTTTTCTAAAATTTTATAGAATTTGTAATATTAAAATATGCGCCAAAAATATTATCGAATAACTAGAAATCAGTTTTACCACGCTTGTAAGATAATGCCAAAATCATTCTGACATATTCATTGCATGATATATTGCAGAGGTCAAATTTAAAAAAAATTAAAAGGTAATAATTTAACATTTTTAAACCCAAATATTGTTATTAGATTCTAAATATTTTAAAATAAATGCTTTGTTTTGTTATTCAAACACAGCATTAATGTTGCACAATATATCACCCTTAAAGCTACAGATATACTGCTATAACAGCATGTCGGTGACGCGAAGTCACAAGATTTTACCCATCCAAAAAGCGTCCAACGCGCACGTCATGCAATCGGGTATCTACAATGTGTTGGAGTATATATGTGTGTGAATAGACCGCTGCACCTGGACTAGTTTGGTGCGAGAGCAGTAGATGTTATAAATATATATATATATATATATATATATATATATATATATATATATTTACATGCTTTTACTGCTGGCCAAGCGCAACCCGTCATGCTCATAGCTACAGATATACTGTTAATATTAGTATATCGATGACAAGAATACGTAATATTTTCCTCTACCAAAAATCGCTCAACGCGCCCAAAAAAGTTTTCACTTCAAAAATGTCTTTTAAGATATTTTGATTTTGTAAAAATTATGCATTATGACATATGTGGTTTTCCAACGGGTGAAATATCTAACTGAGGAAGATGTCAAACAGTCAGATATGCTACCCTAACTAATTGCTATAAATTATATTTGGGCGTAATAACTGTAAAAACTGGTATTTTAACGTACACCCACACAACATATTACTGAGCGCGCAGCTTGAACATATGTTACGAAAACCCATATTGAATTTGAATATATGAATAAAGCCCACGCCACTTTCTTTATTTTTCTACCGAAACCGAGATTAGAAAATTTTTAGTCATAAATATTTTTACGAAATATTTGTAATATCATATTCAAGTCGGAATAATCATTTTAAAAAGGACCGTGAAAATAAAATGGTTTTTATGGTTAATTTAAAAACTTGGTTGATCACGGTGTCAAAAAATTAAAAGAAATTATTTTGGGACTGAAAGATTTATGTGTTCATGGTGTCGTACCCTAAAGGTCCGAATGTGAACTTATTGTTATGGCAATGCTTTCATTCCAAAAGTTTGTCTGCAACAAGTGCTTAACTGTGATTAACTACATGTAATTGGTCTAAAAATATTTGCGTTACATGTCTGTTTGGTTGGATATTTCACCCGTTGGAAAAAGACATCTCTTATTTACCAAAACCCTAAAAGCTAAAAAAAACATTGCTTTATATAAAATAATTTTGATGCAAAATGATGATTTTTAGATTTTCTGATCTCTCCAATTTGAAAATGTGTAATATGTGATGACGAAAGGGTGACTATTTGATGTTACACTATCTAAAGATATTAATGCAATATTATTAAGGGTGTATACAAATTTTGGGTAATTTTCAAAATATTGTAACTCATTTAAAAACTTAGGAAAAAAGAAATTTAAGAATTGTTATCTTAAATTTTGTAGTTGCCAGAAAATTTAGGCAGATTCAAAAACTATGAAAGAAAATTCAGTAATGAAAGACGTTCAAAAATTTTTATAAAATTTAAATCACCCCGGGGGTAAAATTAATATTTTTTAAACATTTTTTAGATGGATTTTGTAGATAGTACTTTCGTCTCAAATGAAAAAAAGTTTGATGTTTTAGCTTTTTTTACTAATAAACTTCTAAACCACAAAAGTTGCTAGTTGTTATGATTTTTTTTATTTTTTATTTTCTGTGATCACACATTTGATCACACATTTAGATTTTCAGTTCAAACATGGCATTAAAAACTGTCTAGTGCCTCATGAAGTGTCAGGGCTTCCTTAAGTATGAAGTGAAGGTCACTTTATTCATGGTAAAGCAACAAATGGCAGGTGTTCCTATAATTTTTTTTACTCAAATAAGAAGAATAAAGACAATAAAGGATTTAAAATTCAGAAGTAATTTTCAACTTCACCAAAATTAAAACAAAACTTGAATTTTGTACTTTTTAAAGTGCTCATTCCAAGATAATAAAAGATTGTTATTACAAAGCCGTCTTAATAATCCATTAACTTTGTGTACAAAGTTTTGTTCAGAAGTTTACTAAACCAAAAAGAAATTTCAGATCAAAGAGGAGATTTCAGTCTATAAAATTACACGAAAATTTTGAGAAAAAAAAACATTTACTCCGTCAACGGGTACAATTTTTTTAAAAATTTTCCTAAATATTTCGTACTAAAATTTCATGGATATCTCTTGAATCGCATAATGTTTAATTTTTTTCCAGCGCTATTTATTTTTTATGGCCCTTTTAAAAGAAGTTATGGACTTTTGGGAAATACCTTGAAATGTTTAATATTCCTTTAAATTTTTTAGTAGTGTATCCCGTAAAACAAGTTCAAGAGTTGTTTCGTGTTTCGCTCTAGATTTATTTGAATTATTGTAAACATATAAAGACAACTGTTTATTAAAAAGAAATAGGTAACCTAATTAATACAAAGTTAACATTAAAATGTCTCTCAAAGATAGAATGTCAAAAGATTATGATAGCAATATCGTTAATACTTATGTTTAACAATTTATTAATTGCTTCTGATCAAATCTATTATTATATTTTCGCAGTTTAAAAGTGTCTAAATTATGATACACACAATGAGTGACACCTTTAAATTCCATATGCATCCCAAAATAACTATACAAAAATTGAGTATAAGATCAGCTTAGCACTCATATATATATATATATGTATATACATATATGTATATATATATATATATATATATATTTATATATATACATATATCAGAATTAAAAAAAAAATAATAAATAAAAGAAAATACAATATTTTTCCTAGATAGAATACAAAAACAAAAATTGAACGATATATCAAAAATAATCACATTTTGAAATTTAAATATTAAATATATTTCACATTTTAGTTTATGGAATTTAATGGAAACTATGACACCAACACGTCGTATTTTCTTTATAAAATTTGTCTATCAAATTCGTAAATTCATACGCGTAGTGTAAAACTTGAAATATGTTTTGAGCAATTCACTAAATCGAAAAATAATCTCACTCATAAATAACATTTTAGTAACAAGGAACCGACTTCAAAAAATAAAGGAAAAAAATAAATATTAAAATAATACCTCTTATTATTGAGATGTTAAAGATAGATGCAAATAGGCTAACATTAATCTACTTATCTATTACTTTCTACTTCACATTCTTTTTGAACTCGGTGCCTGCTTTTGTGTATTATTTGGAGTCGGTATCAAATAACTTCCAAATCAGTCTCAGATCAAGAAATTTATGAAAAAAAAGAAAAGTTATGAGTGTCTAATAGAGGACCTTCTGCTTTTTTTGATGTCAAATAAGAAATTATACCATTTTACTTAGAATAAACCAAACTCTTATATAAAAAATAATTAGCACACGAAGGGATTTTTTCATTAAATATCTCCCTGTGTAGATACAGAATAACATCAAAAATTACGTTGAACACTTGTTTGGGTTGTTGTTTGTTTTTAGATAAATTATTATGTAGCTGTCAAGCTGTTTTGTTAATTTAAATTTTTTTAAGATTTTCCAGCTATGATAATTAATTACTCGGTTGGCTAGTTTTAATCTAACTTATAAGTAAATGGCGTTAATATTCATAAAAATTTAATAACAATTTACATTAGACTTCAAAATCTTTTAAAAATTATTTGAAAAGTCACGTCTCTTTCGCTTTAAATTTTAATGAGGTAACTGTACAAAATTAAAAGCCGGGAAATAGAACTACTAACGTACTTTAAGAAAACACCTTTCAAGCAAATACACGGAGCTCCGTAAGCTTGCAAAATAACAAATATTAAATTCGCTCCTGGTCCGTGACAGTGGCCATCTTTTACTTATATAGGTCGCCGTGCTATTAATGACAGCATAGTGTGAATATCACGACTACGTTATTCGGTCGGAAAAAAGAAGCTTTTTTCCGAGACTAAGAAAATATTTTTTTTCATTTTAATTGAGTAGACATGGCTGTTCAAGCTAAGTTAGTACCTTCATTATTAATACGTTACGTGACCTTATTGCGACACATTACGCGTCCGTATCCATTTCATTTTAATAAATTAACTATACATATGAACCTTCCATACAAGCTTTATCAACAAATATAACACTTTGTTAAATTAATATTTTTCTAATTATTGATTTCAATTCGATTAATTTTTTATATCACACGTACATAATCAAATGACATAAACACCAACCGTCATAACTTTATCTCACAATCATTTCCCGCACGAATCGTGGCTTTTTAATAACATTGAAAATGTGCAAAGTGGCATTATAAACGTCAAAGAAAACCTGTCATGCCTACGATGATATCTTTGAGAAACTCGCGATAATAAGGGTTACTAATTATAAACGATAAATCGCGGAACACGTAAACGGAACTTTATAGGTATATACATAGCGATGTAAGGGAAGGTAATATATTCATATAAATGTACCTAACTCAAATTTAATGAATTACTATTTGCATGTATGATAAGGTACTACAATATACCGAGTCGCCCTATCTGCCGCATTTTACATTGGTTTCAACACCATCATATTTCGGCTTATATTAATTCAGTAAGTCTAATTTTTATGAGACTGACGCTTGTTTATAAGGTGTTAAAATTTTGTAGGTTGTATCTATGGTACTATTGAAATATATAACATAAGAAATTATCAATTTCGTCGCTCATTTATTTGCTCATTTTTATATAGTGTCGAGTATGTAAATGAAAGAAAAACTTATATCTGGAATTTGTTGCTTAGAAACAAAAATGAAGTTTATTTAAGCGTACCCAAATAATTATATATCTATTTAGGTATGGTTGGCGCTGACCTATTTAAACTCGCTGTAGTTTTATTTTGTAATACAACTTATAAGCCATTTCTTTATATAAATCGGTATTTTTGTTACTTATAACATTTTACAACTGCGATAGGTTCCATTTTAAAACTCACATTTTTTAAAAGCCGAATTAACTCTAAAAGTGGCTAGGAAACTTATTATAGGTTTTGGTTTCCAATACCTTAAAACAAGTTTGGTGTCATTGAACGGAATTTTGTGTTCAAGGAAGTGTGTTATATTATAAAGGTAGGTAGGCATAAAGCCAAGATTATCTTTAAAAAGCGAGCCGTAAAATATAATGCGATAAAAGCAGACAAGTTCTCGCCATAAAACTATAATTCACTTAATTAGAACTTAATGTCCAGATTTTTTAAATACTATGTCCATTACAATACTACACTCGCCAGCGATAAATTTTTACCTCTGTACCACTTTGCTCTGTGCCAGGATTTATAAAGCCACCAGACTTAATTCTGCAAAGCTCTGGATTTTAGAGCTGTGGAATTTGAAAATTATCCACCTCGATCATTAATTCTCAAAGTTCATTAAGCACATTACAGACTTTGAAAAGTCCATTATGGATTTTGAGTTTAAATTTTTGTTATTTTCTCTTGACATGGACACGCACTCGTTTTACTATCAATTCGACGTTGTATTTACATCTTACGAAATTATGCTTCAAAAATAATCTTCATGAAATGTGATTTAAATTATGTCATGATCAAGTGTATTTTCATGCGTAAGTGGAGGGTAGATTTTAGTCAAAGGTATGTAGCATTTTTAAAAAGTGGGAAGAATTTAATAATAAGAAAACTTATGACAAAACCACAATTTATGTCTGACCGTGTAGAAAAAATCAAATATGACAATGAACATACCTCGTTGAAGATCAAGTTACAGAAATAAAAATTTAATACAGAAACATGGTAAAGTACTTACATGGCGTGATACCATGTTACGCAAGAAATAAATAAAAAAGTTAAATTGTTTACAAATCAGGTTTCATATTTAGAAATTACACGCGGATTTATTCACATATGTGAATAAATCCACGTGTAATTTTTAAGTATTCCTTTTCTGAAATGATAACATGGATAAAACATGTTTAGTCAACCGTAAACGTCGAGGCGATTATATTTTATCTGGTATCGGAATAAATTCAATTTGATAGCGACCGTAATGGATTTCCTTAAAGAATACGCCGAGTTATAATCGTGGAAGCTCTTAACTATCAATTTACTTCAATGCTTCAGCCGCGTTATTGCACCCATAAAACCATGATTTACTTACCTTTATGCCTATACTTAATAGTTGGAAATAATTCTCAATGAACATCGATAAATTCAGGCAGTCGTTTAACTAACATTTATAAATAAATTGCAACGTTGTTAAAAAAATAAAGCATTATAAGCAGGGAGTGAACAATGAAAATAATTATAATCGCAGTGCAAATAATGATATTATTTAAATGTTATTATTTACACAAAATAATTTTTTTTTAAATACATTTTACTCTGGTCAAAATATGAAAAAAATTATATGTTAATATAATTCAAAACGTAAATCGATTCTTTTTCATTTTACTTCTGTTTTTACCGTTTAGATTATATAGATTATGTAGCCAATATATTGATCTATATAAAAAGCATTGTTAATCATCCTCATTCACTTCTCTATATTACTATTTGAAAGGTGAGAAAAGTTATGTTTTGCTTTAGTCTCCTAAGCAAAATCCTTATTCTTTTAAGCAAAAATGGACGCATAATAAATATCCCTTGCACCCTTTATCCCTTTCAGGCAATTATATTTATTGGGATACACTTCTGTGCCACGGCATGGACTTTATTACAAGTTATATTTATCAATACCGTCGGTAAACATAAATTATTTAATAATTTATTTATATAATATACATTATATCGCAGCATCGTGCGATTTTGAGGTACGTAGATTTTTTCTCCATCTTTTCCAATCAAAATTCTTTCGAATTTCTATACAATTTATTATTGTTTAGTAAACACAGGTAAAATTAATATTAAAAATCATAAAACTATTAGATATATGGACGAAAATTTTGTATATTTTGGTTTTATATTTAATTTTCTTGTCTTAGACTTTTTTACGTGTGGCTAGCTGTTACTGCACCAGATTTGATAGCCAAGTTTGTATTTATTAAATTGGTATTACACTTATATTTTGTCATGTTTATTGAAAATAAATATTTGTAATTGTTAAAATGAAGATGCTGTCCTTTTAAATAAACCTGATTCCTTTAATAGGCAGAATACATTCAGGAATCAAACTAGTAGAAAATACAACAGACGATAATTCAGTTGAATTTATATAGGATGAAAGTGTGAAAATAATTGACTAGTGATTCCATAAGATGTAATGTTAATATTTTCATTACGATTCCTTAAAACCTCGTCACTGAATGGAAATTTCCATGAAATACCATATTCATGTGTAGAGATCGGTTTTTAGTAACAATAGCAAAATTTTAATAAAAAAAAGTTGAGCCGTCCAGTGACGCCTGGCAGATGTTAAACATATAAATTTTCTCATAATTTCATATCGAAATATTTTTATTTGAACGTATTGAAAACAAAAAAAAGTATTGAGATAGTTCTTAGTAATAAAATATTAATTTAACTAAATTATTTTTTTTAATAATAATTTATCACATAAATATTTCTTAACAATATATTAAAAATATATATTTTAATTTTGTAATACTGTTATCCGACAAGACGCGTGACACTGCGTATGACACTCGAGACCTGCCATTGTTATAAGAACGTTTTAAATCAAAGGAGCCACTAGATGTGATCAATAAAGGTGTCGTAAAAACGGCATTGACAAGCTTTCAAAACTATACCAGCTTTAATGGTTGTTTTACCAAAATAAAAAGATGAATCTAATTCACGGAAGGCTAGAAGCAATGCGACTGTTCAACTGCACTCGTAAAATAACAATTTCCTACATTCTTAACCATGACCGTTAAACATAATTGGTCATTATACATCCATATATTCCATAAACTGTAAATGGAGTCGTTACGCGTAAGTATAGTTAAGTGAAAACGTAGACGTTTATAGGCCAATTACAGTGTTGTTAAAAGATACGGTTAGTAGGTGTGGTAGAAGCCATTAATCATACAAGCTGCTTTCAGTACGTGTAAAATAAGTTTATAGGTAGTACGAAAGTAAAAGTGAAATACGTTCATGTCATTTTACGACACACTATTTTATCATGAGTCGGTATTCGTCAAATATTTGTTAAAAATTTAGTCCTCCAATTTTGCATTTAGTTCCCTTTGCATATCATTAAATATTAAATAGCGGTACTCGCCATAAATGGTAAGTTTATTTGAGAAAAGGAAACCCATTTATCGAAAAAAAAGTCCAGTATGAGTCGAGTTCGTACTAATTTACCCTTTTAAGAACTTATAAATATGAGTACATAGTATTTCTCTTAATTTGTTTAAAATGTTAAATTTTTGCTTTATGGTGTATATTTCGATAATTATGAAACCTGGAAATGTCGCTATAGCTTTTCTATGTCATATGTGTAGGTTCTAAAATTGTTCTTTTTTCATAATTTTAGGTTTAATAGGGAGAGTGTAATATTTTGTCGCATATTATTCAATATATTCCTGAAAATATAATTCTTAAATTTGTATAAATTATTTTTATACCCTTAGAACTGAAATATTTATTTAAAATATTTGTATACAATAATTACATATTGTATTATAATTTTTATTTACGCCTTTGAATAGATACCAATTTGAAAAAATATTGAGTGCTTCATTTGTCCCGATAAAATTACAAGAAGCATCAATTTGTTAATAATACCAAATAATCAAATATGTTCAACTTACATGTTCATTGTTACTTTTGTGTTACGTAGACATGTGTAATTAATGGCAATGTGTACTGATAAGTTGACTGAATTACAAGTATTTGGAATTTATTTTGAGATCTGCAACATAACTATTTTGTGTGACGTCTTCATATCGTACCACATGTTTTAACGCCACGTGTTTAAATACAAAAATGTTATAACATCAAGAAATATTTCATACTTGTATCTGTATCTGAATTCTGAATATGAAAAAAAAATATTTGATCGATTTAATCTTTTAGTAAAATATTATCATACGACAGTGAAATAGGAGATATAGTTTTCATGAATTGTACTCTCCAAATGTTACAATTTGTCTAGCTAGATTCGTTTTTCACACTCAATCCTTCGTTGGAAGAATAATAACAAAGAGAAACCTAACTAAGGAAAATAGAAAGAAACGTAAATGAATTTAAAATTATAAGAGATTATGCATTTGATATGCACAATAAAAAAATATTCAAAATCATAGAAAATTTCAAGATAGGTTTCATTACACATAGAAGTATTCTTTTAATTCTAATTTTGTTCAACTCGAATTCTTCTTGTATTTAAAATGATATAAAATTAAATGATACATAATCAACTTTCGATTTTTCATACTAATTTAAATCAAATTTACCTCTTCATCATAGCCTGAATTTATTTCGAAAACTCGGGATAGATTTAATTGATCTGGCTTTGCCCACCTTAGCCCTCTACACATTTTAGCATTACATGGATAATCCATAGATATAATTTATTAAAAATGCCTAGGTTAAAATTATATATATATATATATATATATATATATATATATATATATATATATATATATATTCTACCATTACTTATACATTTTACATATTTATGTTAACTTAAACAACTTTCATGCCATTATTTGCTCACCCACTCTACACCATGCTCAGTCTCCCCGAGGATGACTTAAGTTAAGCAATTCGGTCATTCCACACTTATAGGACATTTACTTCAAATCCAGACTAAAAATATAATTTTTTATTATAAATTTTTCTAGCAGGACAAATTTTCTGTCCGTAATCTGTCTGTAATCTGATGTAATTACTAGTTAGAAACTACTGTACGACAAGCGAAAAACTGCTAAACAAAACTGATCTTTAACTACTTCAAAAATATATATAAGGTTTATACAAAAATTAGAAGTGTTAAATAAATTGACCATAGTACAGATGTCTTTCTACTGAACTTGCTTGACTTGAACTTGAACTGCTTGACTTTTACACAATTTTGATAGCAAATCTACCAGAGGCATGAAAGTGTACGAAAAAAATTACATTGTTTGGACTGCGAGTAGAAGCTAATTTATTAATTTTAAATAAAAACAAAAAAAAACAATGGGTACCATTTATTAAACAATGCAAAATGACCCAAGTTTATTTAGTTTATAATCAATAAGTATTTCGCAAATTCTTGTAGATTATGGGTTTAGTATTTCAAAGAACAGTTTTACCGTTGCAGTACTACTTGAATCACTAAACCGAAAATGTATCAGTACTACTTGAATCATTAATGAATATTAATAGAATAAATGGCTCAAATTTTTTGTGATTTCATGCAAAATTAACAGTGCTTGTCAACAGTTATATAACAATATATTTCAGAACCAAAGGCAATAGGTTAAATTTTGGCAAAATTATTTTCGTGCACTATCGGGGCTACATACACATATGTATGTACATATGTGATTCGTGTTTATATAATATTTTTTTAAATATCGGAAAAGAATCGAAAATTTACTGAAAGAGGTCACAATCAGTTAAAAAGTCTTAATTGTACGTAATAAAGTATTTGTCTATTTTGTTTGATTCTCTAAATTATAATTTCATTCTATAAGCTGAAACTTTAAATAAACTTCCGTTTACACAAGGGCAGAATTATTATGCAATTTTCCAAGTGACATCCTCGTTTAATCCCTACCATTAAATTCAAAAGATTGAAACTTAATTATTTTTAAATAAATTTTTATTATTTATTAAAAAATAAGTAAGTTTTCAACTTCAAATTATAATTTTTTGACATTTAAATAAACACTTAGAAGCACCTTCTTGAATGTGTTACAAATAATTATAGTATTAAGTGTTATAATAAGTACTGTCAGGTATTATAATATTTAAGATATTTTGTTTTTTAAATGCCACATAATGAATTAATAAATACGGTCATATTTCTAATGAAAATATAGTCTTCTCTCAGAGTCTTTCTCGCAGCTTTATATTATTACAAACAGTTCATTAAATCAATATTTCCACAATAAGTATGGTTATAAATTATTCAGATAGATTTTTGTCTATTCACAAGATCTGACCGCGCTTTTTTCCAAAACAACAGAGATTATTACAATGCGACAATTATCATATAATTAGCTCTCTTTCTCAAAACAAGAAATTACGTTGTTTTAGCAAAATAAGATTCTAAATATTAATCTGAAAAAAATAAACTAATCATTAATTTCAGTACAAATACAAAGTTATTGCTTAGTAACACAATTAAATCATATCATATCTGCACAAATACGTGAACATAATCGACAACACTAATCGGATAGTATACATCCATATACGGCATCAACTGTAAGCACAGTCGTTTAAGTGAACGGTCAGACGTTCGTAGAACAATTAGAACGTTATTACAAGGCACGGCAGAAGATATTAATTATAAAGGAAAGGTGGTATTGGCGAGAGCGGAATAGTCTCAATCGGTGAGGGAGAAGCCGTACAGGAAGTAGCAACAAGAGGGCGCTCTTAGCGTATACGTCATATACGATATATTTAGTATTGATTAAGCCCTTCTGCATGACTAGGATTATTTTTGATATTTAAATTACTTCCTAAGTAAGCCTGAAGTTAAGTCTGAAAATAAGAGTATTTTGTTAAAAGTATTTCATTACTTTTTTTCAAAGCTATAGTTTTAAAATTTTATGTAAGATAATTGGAGTGACGTTGTGGCAAATATCCACAAAAAATAAGTCCTCTTTTAAAAGTGAAAAAGTCATAATTATAAAACAGTGTTACTAGCAGTTTACCTAAAATTTAAAGGAAAATTAGGGTATGATTATAAATTGAATACGTTTTGGTAAATTCGAAATATTTTAAGTCAACGAATGATGTACTAGGCAACATGTTCATACTATGAAAAATAATATTCACATTGGTAAATAGTTTAATAGCAACAACTCGTAACCGTCGTCTCTTTTAAATGTTTATGTGTTTCCAAGTGTGCATGAAACTCGTAGTGCAATGTATGTCCACCTGTTTATTCGTACGCGTTTTATTTCAAAGCTATCGAATCGATTTTATTGATGTTTTGAATATTATGCAGCCTAAAGCCTCCGTTAAAACTAATGAGTTACATATTAATTCGTGAAGATGTCAAAATCATGTCTATTTTTCTCATTGTGCTAATTTGTAGGATATAAAACTGTTAAGTTATCTTAAATTAACTTTTCTTTTTATTTTACTTATAGCCAAGGAAAGAAACCAGGGTATAACTTATTAACCACAGCAAAATTTAAAAAGAAAGAAGCGTTGCTACACATAAAAAAAATTTTGTTATGAAAAATTTAGTTTTATTAAAAAGAAAGTTTTGTTTGCATATTTTTTAGGAATTAGCATAGAAAACGTGTTACACTTAAATAAATTAAACCATTATAAATAAATCGATTAATGTTTAAAAAATGTATGGCGGTCCGACATGACATGTGTGTAAATTAGAGCAGTATAGTCCACAAAAAATGGGAAATTTATGTGTTTTGAGAATTCTTTTGTCGTGCATCTATAGGTCTACGGCAGCTGAATAAGGATTATGATAACTCCTCTGCCTTCCATGGCAAATCGCCTAATATACATTTTCAAATAAATATAGCAAAACATAATTTGATATTTCATTTTGTTTTATCTTATGCACACTAGCAAACTGAGTCATCCAGTAACTCATCGGTTTTATTTCGCCTTAGTCCAGAGTTTTTCTTAAAATTCCAAAACTAATGAAGTTTTTTACGGCCTCTTGTTTGCAAATGGGAGAGTGTAAAGATGCATTGTAAACAATTTTTCAGCTTACCATTTATAAGCTTGACAAAAAAATTGGAAGAAGTACTTGAAACCCAAACGTCATTTTAAACACCATATTTGTCGATTCCACTAACAATGGAATACTCTAAACAATTTTTTTCATCCACCCTCATTGATAACGGAAGATAGCTTAAAAAAGAGAAAAAAATAATTTACCACTTATTAAATTGGATATTTAGGTGAAACATGTACTTACAAAATTACATGCATTTAGAATGAGGAAAATTGTGGAAATTACGAGAGTGATAGATAGATACGTACACATATGGACGCGACGAAACGATAATAATTAAGTGTTTGACTACATAATCCTAAATATTTAGATAATATTTGATTGGGGATCTAATTCAAAGCATATTTAACTTGACTATACTTATGACGGTTGACTATACTCTATTCTAGACTTAAACCGTAGAATAAGTAATTCAATTTATATCGTTAATAAATTAACTATTAATAAATTTACAGCACAAAAATGGGATAGAATTTTAAAAAAATCTTAAGAAACTACAAAGACGAAAATATTTAAAAATATTCACTACTATGACATTGTCAATCTTTAGTTACTCTAATAAATAACTGAATAGTTAGAGAAGTTTGATAATCACGAATTCGTAGCGATTTTGTTTTAGAAATTGCTTAAAATAAATTTTAAATAATTATATTGAAAATCAATAAATCCATGTAACAATTTGAGAAGATTTTTCCTATTGCTAAAATGTGGAAAGTAAATATCATCATATATCATCCAAATATTTAGGATTATGTAGTAAGCAATATAATTATTTATTTGTCACGAAATAAAATCTTCAATGAAATTCGATTAAAAATATCTACATATATAAAAAGACAAAATTAACTTAAATTTAACTGAAAAAATCGTAAATTTAGTATTTGCTCCATATATTTCTATATTATAAGCATTTGCTGTATACATATATATGTTCATAAATAAAGAGGGTTACTAAATTACTGGTCACACAATTGAATATTTGATTACGGAATTTATCAATTACTCACACAAATACACACAAATATATGCGTGTGTATGTATAATTCATATTGGGGAAACAGCTGTCAACTTACAGCATAATATGCATATATATTTTGTATGTCGAAATTAAGGGTAAAAAGCGGAAGTTCGCCATTTGCCCCATATTTTAAACCAGTTTTAATAACTGCTATATTTTCATTTGTCTTAGAATCAGACGAGAATTCCTACAATAGATGTTACTGGGCTGAGTAGATGTTATTTTTTTCGTTATCATTGGCATATCTGAGTAATGTATTCTTTATGATTGACAAGGTAACGTGAAAATTGACTTTTGCTGAATTTAGGTTACTAATTACACGTGACCGACTTACTTCACATTTTTTTGGTTTTGCTGAAATATCTTCAATAAAAATAGTCTCCTTGAACTCATATGAATGCAAACTAATTTTAAGTATAAGTTTTTAATAACTAACTGAAGATAAAACAAGTTTTAATGAAACCTCAAAAAAATATTTTGTAACAGCGTATATAGTACGAATTGCCGTAAAAAACATTTGTGTAAGAGCCGTGAAATTTTAGCTGACAGCGAGGTTAAGCGGGCGGATGACTAGGGCAGACGGAGGGTTAATATGGGTGGACGTTTCAGATGTGTTTTAAAATTCACCCATACCGTTTAAAATGGAACGTAGTGTTATTTTAACGGGAAGAAAGAGCTGAAGCATCGATTGTAGTTTTATGGATAATTGGTGGAAGTCAGTGGTCGAGTTTGACTTCGAAAATCGGCTTAGAGTGTAACGGGTATTGACAATACCGGCAACAAATCCCTTGCTTAGCTTTTGCTGCGTTGGAAAGAGTTTTACTTGTGTGCGATTGATAAATTCCATTGGACTTTACTAAATGTGAAAAATTGTCTTTAAAAATGCCAGTTCATTGGCATCCAATCCAATAAACTGGCATTTCAAAGGCAATTTTTCAGCTAGTTTTACCTAAATTCCTTTTATGTTTATTCTGCCATTGAAAATACATTTCATCAACAGCCTTTTTCCGTCTATTATTAGATTACAAAATTCTTTCCCGTTAGAGATCATGACCATAATCGCCACGCTGAACAGGCGGCTTAGCGATCGTAGTACCTAATCTCTCGTACCTGTTGTGCTGCTGCCCGTTACTGGTCTGTAGTACTGCAGTTAAGCGATTAAAAACCTCATTCTAGTCTATCTCTACGAGAGACTGGAAATCGAACTCAGACTTAAATTAGGGTATGTCAAAAATAGTGCAATATATACTCAAAATAGAGAGTTTTACGGTCCTTCTTTTTGTGGCTAATTCTATTTAAAAATTTACAACTTAAGGACAACTGCTACATTGTTTAACTATTATTTACTGTGTAATTTTAAGTATGTCACCTTAAATACCTTTTACTTTGAAACTTGAGCTCTATACGTTACAAAAATATTCTTAAACATATAAACTTGGCTAATCAGATTTATCCAATACTTTGCGTAATACGAGGGGGAAACTTAACATCAAGGTTTATATTTATGTTTTGATGTGTGGAGCTTAATTTTAAAGGAAAAGGTGGTACATTTTTCTTACAATTTGGGAAATTGTTTTGTACAAAATTTAATCTTCTGCTCATGAATATTTTACGTAGGCATATTTTACGTTATTAAAATAATAATATTTTATACGAGTAGTTTATCATACCATAAAGTGTAAAATATGACATAGGTAGCCTCCCACTATTCCATTCTCGTAGTTCGGGTTAAAAGGCACCTTTCAGGTCATGGTATATACAAGGTAAAAAGCATCTTTTTGCTACAAATTGCGTATGCAAAATTTAATATAACTTCAGGCAGTATTTTTTACTTGATTTACGTATAAACATCCAAACAAACAAACGTACAATTTTTTTTTATAGTTTTCTCCTTAAGAATTTATTTTCATTTATAGTGCCCGGTATGAAATTTTGTGAGGAGTAAAATCAGAAGTGCAGAGCGTTAGTAAAAGTGTACCTGTTAAATTCAGATCGTACGAAGTTCAGAGCGTTAAAACGAGTGTACCGTTAGATGGCCTCTCCGCGCAACATTCCTGCGCAACTTTAGAGTAGATATCAATCTTTTTTGGCATTTTCTTACGGCGTAATCGCAATGACAGATTGTGATATACATGTTGGCATTTTCTTATGGTGTAATTGCAATGACAAAGAGAGCCACACATAGTTTATTATTGTTCATTTATATCAAGATATAATCATTAAATATCTTTGTGTGTATATTTGGTATTTTCTGTCCTATAAAATTAAAGAGTCACAAAGTTCTTCGTCTGACGTTACTAAATGTTTCTAGTTTTGTTGTATAAATTTGATTTTATTAATTTGTGTTTTATTTGAAAATAATGATGTGGTCTGTTTTTATTAAGGGAATTCCCATTTCTGTTTAACGATATTGATATTTATATTTATATGCAGGTTACTTATTTTATGCATTCTAAGACAATCGTACTTAAGGAGTGAACTCCGGTCGCGCGCCGAAGCTGAATCACACAATTTTTTTCTTTCAAAATGACCGCAATTCGCAGATAACTGACACCAAAGAGAATGAGCGTGTACTTTGTCAAAAGAACATTTTTATAAACAAAAATCTAAACTGTTCATTTATTTCCATTCGTGTGCAACGTGATTACTTACAAGCACTCATTAAACGAAAATTTGCATACATATTTGCTCATAACAGTCGGAAATAATTGGTCACAAGTGGCATCCATATCTTCCGTAAGCTTTATAGCTTATGGAATATGTGGATGCTTCTTTGCATAATAATGTAAGCAAATGTTGAGACATTTATATATCAAATACAGCATTATTAGAAAGTGTGGTTGAAATTATTAATTATAAAGGAGCTCTAGTGGGCGATAATTGAACTCGCATGTCGAAGGGGTAGCCACACCGGAAGCAATAAGCCGAGGAAGCCCCACCGTTGAGGTTCATGACATTTACGTCACATTACACTGGCTGGCTTGCTGGGTTATTACAAATTAAACAAAGAGATTATTTACTAATCTGACATATAATTACCAGCAATTTTTACCTATAATTTACCAGCAATAATAATTATCAGTATCAATTTTTCGGTATATTTTAGTTTATGACCAATGTTTCAAATATTTTGATATTACGATGAGAAATATATAAGCAAACAAAAAATAGCCGACGAGTGTTCAGTACTTCATTTATAAGCCCGAGTTCTATTTTTTTCATTGCTTATTGAAACTTTCTGTGATGGAAAAAATAAACAATATTTCAGATTCGCAAATTAGAGAGATTTTAACTTCGTAACTTTGCCACCTGATTGCCGTAAGAACAAATGGTTACATTATTCAACCTACATACTATGGAAATCTTGTAGATAACTTTTCTTATTATATTTAATTTGACTAAATTACGAAACGGTACGGTAAGTACGATTTAAGTAAACTTATTTTTCACTTTTACAACTGACTTTGATTAAAAGTTTTCAGTTACTAGTTAACAGCATTGTACCTAGTCAATGAGGCTCCTATTTTGATGTTCGCAAACTTGCTGAAAAGCCGAGGTCTCCGAGGTTAACAAGCTACTGCAAAGAATTAGATATACAATAAATACACAGCTATTATTTCTAATCTCTTAAGGTTCAGAATTGGTAATTATCTTTATAACTTACTTAAATGCGAAACGCATTACATAATTCATCTCTCGCTACAAATGAATGTTTGCATAAATATTTAAACATAAACATTAATATAATATTTATTTAAAATTAACTAAAACTACCAAAACACGTTTAATTTTGAACGAAATCTTTTCTTAATATCACTGATTTTTTCTACTTTTCGTTCCTTTATATATGACTGAAATTGCTCAATGGTAAAGTATATATTCATTATTCGAAAATTATTATGGCCTTTCCATTGACACCCAAGTTTAATAGTCATGTAGCATCGACAACAATTTTTTTCATGGAAAATCTGATAGTGCAAAACTGGATAAGTGCTATCAATTGCTAAGTAGAAGTATTCAGTCTCATTAATAATATATTTTCATCCGACTCTATTGAAGCCAAAATAGGATTATGTTGCTAATATATTCCTATACAAGTATTTGAGTATTTATGTAAGCACACACGTATTATATGGGTATGCATGAATGTATTCATGTTAATTAAAAATCAATTACCAGTTTCGATTTCAATAAATTAAATATTATCAAATGATTACAGATTTTGTTATATTCTGGGTAAGATAAGATTTAGTAAGAACTAACGATCGAAAAACAAACTTTTCTAACAAAAGAATTTAATTGACTTCAAATAGTACATGAATAAGAAATACACGGAAAAGTAAGAAATAAAATTACTGGTATTAATTAAAAATTTTACAGTAAGATATTGTTTCCAAACTTGATCACATTTTCAAAATGATGCTACTCTAAGATTTTGGAGTTGGTGCTAAGGACAAGTGATGTTTTAATATTCTTGATGTCGTTTTCTCTTTCTATATCCTTCCCTCTGGTTTTTAAATTCACACACACACACATCATAAAAGGTCTTTTGGCATAAAATAAAATAAATTCGGCGCCAAATATGGACGCCTCTTTCTCTTTCACACATCTCTTATACAGCCCCATAAATGTGCATTAAACTTGATACCTACTCCAAAATATGTCTAAAACCGGCAATATGTAACAAATTTATTTATATTTTGAAACGATATGTTATGGCGAATGTTCCAATTATACTGCTCTTTTTTTTACAGAAAAAATTGTAAAAGTAGCTGTATTTTCCAAATGTATTTGTATGCGTAAACGACATTTTACCGTAAAAATTAAATTCGTATTACCATTTTTATTGCTTCATATTATTTCGTTAAATGTAAATTTGTTAGCCTGTTAAATTTTTTTGTTTGTATTTATAATTGTGTGTGTGTATATATATATATATATATATATATATATATATATATATATATAAATATATATATATATAAATATATATATATATATATATATATATATATATATATATATATATATTTATTACTTGTTGAATATTTGTATGTCTGATAAAAGGCATACAATTTCAAACCAACCTTCTTTATATATTCAAGTCAGTATAGTTCAAACAAAATTTATCATTTTAAACTTTCTCAAAACCAATGGGTTTTTTAACTTTTTGTAATTTTATCTCTACATAATCTAGAGTAAATGAATACAGATAATTTTTTTATAACTTTTACGTATATATTCATAATACTATTGAATGTATTTTAGAAGCCAAAATTCAAAAGTTTTTTTTACTATTAATGACTTCTATACATAAAACGATGTTTCAGTAATGATTTATTAATGTAAATTATTTTACGCTTGACTATAGTACAGTCAAAGAGACAGGTTTAGAAAATGAAGGGTCTGGGTAAAAATGCACGTGTCTATTTTCCGTGCAGGTGATCCCATCAAAGATAAAAAGTATATTTAAAGGGAATTTCCAAATTTTACATGGATTTTTCCAGGAACGGTTCTGACTTGTTATATATTTTCTAAACGCTATGTTTTCAGTTTCATGGATGAAATCACCTGCACTAATAGATATATTCTTGTTACACTCTTTATAGGTAGCTTTTTATGCTTTCCTTGTAACCTTTAAATTAGTGGACAAAAAACCTAAAAACCCGGAAAAACTCCCAATTAACTAAAAAAACAAATTCAATGTCTGCTAGTATATTGAGTACTATAAACATTGATTTGCGTCTCTATTTGATTTCAATAAACCTACACTCACTTAGTTTTTGAATAATATGGTGTTGTGTTGTTATATATTTCCTAAACATTATGATCTCGGTTTCATGGATGAAATCATCTGTACGAATAGTAGATTCATTGTTACACTCTATATAGGTAGCTTTTTATGCATTCCTTGTAAAGCTTAAATTAGTGAACAAAAAACCTAAAAACCCGGAAAAACTTCCTAATTAACTAAAACACAAATTCAATGTCTGTTAGTATAGAGTATCATAAATATTGGTTTGCATCTCTATTTTATTTCAATAAACCTGCACTTACTTAGTTTTTGAATAATATAATCTAGAAAATAATATATCTCTAAAGAAATCAATAGAACTCTGTAATTTAAAAGGGCTATATCCAGGTATCCTCATAAGATTACTCTGAGTGATGCGAAGATCACTTTGTATTTTAGTCTATTTTTCGCTGTTAGTCTGTTTGTAGCGTTAAACAGCATAAATTTATGTGGTTACCTTTCGAAAATATATAAATAGAATTTAAGTAAAGGGGTAAATTAAATAGATGAATTTCCTCTTCAAGCTGTTTGAATATAATAAATTATTATATTTCATCCATGATGATTTATGGGAATAAATTTCTTAAATAATAAATTAGGTAATTGTTGGCAAAATGGATAAACTGTCAAATTTGTTATGTCGTTTTTGTCTGTTAATGATAGTTTTATTACTAATTTTACTAGTGACTCATCCTAAACATTACAAATATATTTTTTATAAATCCGTAATGAATGCATATACACAATTATTGTTAATATAATTTAAAACAAGAACGACATACTCCAACCCCCTTTCCGCGCAGGAGCTGTGGTCTGGCATTGAAGGTTCTACAAGACATTTACATTGATTTAAATGAATTTTATTAATATTTACTTATTTATAATTAATTGTATTTATCTATTACATTTTATATACTATTCTGAATATTTAATTTTAATTTAATTTTTAATGTTGAATTTAGTGCAATCTATGGAATTACATACGGTACGTTTTCAATATTTAATTCAAGGTCCCGCCCTCGACGTGTTTCCAAATTTGTTTCGAGCAAATTTGGGAAATGATATTAAGATTTATTCAATCTGTGGAAAAATAATAAATGATTTCTAGGAAAAACTTGCTGTTATTTTGATTATTATAAAATTTTTCCGATCTGTGGGATATGTGAAATTTCCAATATGTGGTAAATTCATATTTAGCCATAAAAATTTTTGTTGAAAATACTCGCTGAATGTAAGGAGATAAAATTTAAAATTTACTGTCTATATTTTTGTTAATATTTATATACTTTAAATTCACTGAAAATTTTCCAAACCCGACTTAAAAATTCACTGCCTATGTTTGATTGTACTTCATGGCCTAAAATTATTTAGAATTCTTGGATGTTGCTTGAAAAGTTTAATCTAATATTTAATACATCCTTTTTTGTGACTATTCAAAAAATTTACTTTCTATTTTCATGTTTATTTGATGTGATCTATTGAATTCTATTTTCCGTTGCTTGTTCATTGATTTCCTAAGAACAGACTTATAGACATTACATTTAAACATGTTAAAATAATATTTTGATAGATGTATTTCATTAAGGTATTAAATTAAATTTCATACATCAATATTTTATAAAACTCAGTCACACCTATTCGGGAGTCTCCTTAATGAAGATACTGAATTACTAATCACGAAAAGTTTACCAAAATAAGGTAAAATGTTGAAATCAAGGAAAATTTTCCAGTAAGGTTTTCTTTTTACCAAGAACCTATTGAAAATAATGTTTTTTTTAGAATAAACGTGTTATTTTGAAAGATAACGATGGGCATATTTCGTCTATGTTGTAAATAATTAAGTTCTGGTATTTATATTTTTAAACCTTAACGGGAACTAGTGAAAATCAGTACACAATTCGTTCTTTAATGCAAATCTGCCAATTATACTATTCTTTATTATAACCTTCATAATTTTTCTTACAGTAGGAAAACAAATTCCTAGGACTTGGATTCTTCGGTTCACTTGAAGCTAATTTATAAATTTTTGGTTTATAAGTTTTAAATTAGTAAGAATGATATTCTGATAAAAATTAAAAATTATAGAAAGCGAAAAAGTTATTGTAGATATTTTAGATATAAAACAATTTAAGAAATTTGTGTTTTTGCATACATCCGAATGTAAAAAATAGAGTTTGGTTGTAGGGAAACCAGAGAAATAAAGCTTTACTTTATTTGCCTTGATCTTTGCATGCAGATTTAAATGACTGTATAACTTAATTAATGCACGCCGCATATTCAAAAACTATTATATAATAGAATTATTAAATGACTCAGGGTGTGAAATTCAAATGAAGTAAAGTACAGGCCAATATTTCTATAGTATACATGTATATCAAGTGTTTATGCTATTAAGTTTTCGCGACAATAAAAATATCAATTTTATTATTAATTTTATGTTACGACGTAAAACAGAATCGGTTTCAGGTACAGGACTTCTTATTAAGAAAATGTTTTATTATTTCTTAAATATATTTACAATGAACGGAAAAGGGACTTTATTAAACCCATGATAAATGAAGTTAAAATTTAAAAATAAACGACACCAAATTGACATTAGTTCGGGCTTCATTCTTCCCGCCCTGCTAAGGACCGAAAAGAACTCACTAACCACAACAATAACCGACGTAATATTACAACGGAATGAACAAAACCAAAACATTGAAATTTCACAAAAATTGTAAAGGTTATTTATTCAAAAGATAAAAGGAACGAATATGTTATCCGCGTCCTATTGTGAATATCCAATCTTGTCCGCGATTTTCGTAACCATTAGAATAAATTGCATATCTCAAGCAGGCTGGGGTATTACGTTCATCTCGTGCTTGCCAACGTGATGGATCCGGTTGGGTCTCATTATTCAATTGGCGTTTTCTTTTGGCCGGCTCAAAATGAGAAATTCTAATAAGCCGCAGAATGGCTGGATCTCGCGGTATACTCGTCGCGGTCCAGTACCTACTTCAGCTACTCGAAGAGGGATTTTCGTTTTATTTAGATGGCATATGCCCGTTGTTTATGTGATGGAAGGTCTGTATTTGAGTAGATTTTATCTTGTTAGTGGAAACGTATTTTGGGAGGATTTTATCCTACTGACATTTTTAAAATATAATTTGAAAGATAAATTAGATACTTGTGACCCTTTCTGGTTCATTAGCAAAGTTTCTTAATGGGTCGTTTTAAAAATCGTCCAGTGCAATAGTTTAGATCTCAATAAAACTATGAATAAAAAGATAGTATAAAAAGCCTTACTAAATACAATACATAGTCATTAGCTTTTATTCCTTTACATTATGCATATATGTTGAACCTTAAGCGCAGCCGGCCCGTGAATGTTGACGGTGTGCAGGATCCCTCTGCAATAGCGGAATTGTTTCGTCAGCGATTTTGTGTGAAAGCCTCTAGTGAGTCTGCGCAACCGGGGCCACTGAGCGTGTGTGATGGGGAGCCTGTGTGTGTTTCTCTGTGAAGCTTACATTAACGTAAGCTTCACAGAGAAAGATATAGCCTCAGTGATTAAATAAATGAAAAGAGGTAAGTCACCAGGTTATGACAGCCTTAGCATCGAGCACCTTCGGAATGCTGGAGAGCACTTGCCTAGAATCCTAGCATTATTATATAACATGTGTGATAGCCACGCCTACCTACCCGAAAAGCTAATGCATACAATTGTTGTACCCATTGTAAAAAACAGGACAGGGGATGTCTCGGACGGTTTAAACTACAGGCCTATCTCATAAGCTACGGTTATTGCGAAGGTGTTGGATGGTCTGCTTGATGGTCACTTAACTAGGAGTATACAATTGCACGATGGTCAGTTCGGCTTTCGGGCGGGCCTATCCACTAAAAGTCCATTCTGTGTCTCAAGCAGACTTTGCAGTACCACACCAAGCGTAAAACACCGGTGTAAGTCAGCTTCCTGGACCTGTCCCGGGCATTCGATATAGTTTTGTACGACTTGCTATGGGCCAAGTTGCGAAATGACACTAGTTTCCCTCCTGAAATTATATCTATGTTTAAGTACTGGTACAATAATCAAAAAAATACAGTGAGGTGGGTGGATAGTGAGCCGAACGAATATGGTCTTGAGTGCGGGGTGCGTCAGGGGGGGTTGATCTCTCCCAAACTTTTTGATATATATGTAAACGGGTTGAATGGAGAGCTGAGCAGTACCGGAATTGGATGTCATATAGACGGAGTGTGCGTTAATAACATAAGCTACGCGGACGACATGGTGCTGCTCAGCCCTTCTATCCGCGCGTTACGCAAGCTGCTACATATATGTGAACTGTACGTGGAGGATCACGGACTCCTATACAATGTAAAAAAAGTATGTTTATGATTTTTAGAGTACACAAAAAACCATATCCAGGTCGCCCTCTATGACACATCTTTAAATAGAGTCACTGATTTTAAATATCTGGGTCATTGGGTCAATGAAGACCTCAAGGACGACATGGATATGGACAGGGAACGCAGGACGTTGACTGTGCGCTGCAATATGTTGGCTCGAAGATTTGCACGATGCATGGGACCAGTAAAGATTACACTGTTTAGGGCATTCTGCCAGACTTTCTACTCGCGCAGTTTGTGGGTTGATTATACGCGGCGGGCATTTGACGCCCTGCGGGTACAATATAATAACGCGTTCAGGGTCTTGATGGGGCTTTCGCGGCACTGCAGCGCCAGTGGTATGTTTGCGCAGGCGCGCGTGGACGACTTTCACGCTATAATGCTCAAGCGCAGTGCGTCCATGATGGCGAGGGTGCCGGGAAGCTCCAGCAATATGCTGGTCGCGTGCGCGGGCCGACTGGACCTACCTCTTTTGATACACTGGATAGGCCTACATGCGCCATTATGATTTAAGTTAAATGAAGTTGTGATTAAGTTAATTAAATTAATTGATTTTATTACTATTTTACTTTGAATTTGATTTGAGTAGTTTTTGACTTGTTTTATTTAATTTAATTTAATTTGACCTGACTTAAGTAATTTAATTTGGTGTAGTTTGATACAGTTTAATTTTATCTGATTTAATTGACTTAATTTATTATTATTTAATTTGTATTGATTTTAAATGTTTTTACTGCAATTGGGTTTGACTCCATTTTAATGAAGGTATTCGAATAAAAATTATTTGTATATGTTGAGATATGAAGTTATGAGGATTTCGAAAGTATTTTCCAGAAAAGTTTAGATAAGATTTTAGGAAAGCTCTAGACATGCGAAGAATATTAATTTCCCTACATCTAAAAGTGCTAAAGTTAAAGTTAAAACAGTGTTAACATGAGTTTGCGGATAAATTTTAACAATGATTCCTTAATTAATTTTTTAGAAATTCACGAAATATTCGTATCTCTAACAGATATGGCTCTCAATACGCGCGGTAAAAAACAAGTTTTCATAATACTTGAAACAATTTATTAGAAACAATTATACATTTATATAGATAATAACCATGTAGTATTAAACGTGTAAGAGTTTATAGGTTTTTGATTATTTATGAAGCAGAGCTTCATGAGTTGTATGAGTCTATTCGTGCTCAGCAGGTTTTATATATAAAAGGTTTTTTCAATATAAATTAACTAAATATATTAACATGAACTTATTTTAAAATGTGCAGTATGTTAAAATGCAATATATTCATTTTACACTACGAAACCTAGAAGGGCGTAATGACGAAAATAATAATTGAGAAAAGGCATAAATACTATTTAAGTAAAGTTTTTACCTTTTTTATAGAAGATACTAGCCAGCGGTAATCAAGTAAATTTAATAGGGGATAAAGAAAGCATCGAAAATGACTCCGCCCGAATAAGTTGTTTGAAGCCAAAATTCATAATACGGCGGAAAACAAGGAACATTATATTTTTCAAAATTTAATTTATTTCATATAATTAATAAATTTTTCTACATTGTTATGTATAAAATAACCTGCATACATCAAGACATATCTTATGGAAAGAGTAAGACCTGTTTACAGTCATAAATAGATTAAGAATCCTATGGTAAAAATATTGATGTTTTTATAATCAAAATTTAAAAAAAGCTTCAAATCTAAATTCATTTTTGTAACCCTGGTTGAACATGAAATAAAGGTCTGTTAAGAGAGGAATCTGCCCTAAAAAGTTATGGCTGATACTATCTGCCGCACATATACCAAAAGGTATTGGAGTTTATTGAAAGTGCTAAGGAATATTTCTGATTCAATTAATATTACTGGAAAGAAACACGTTTCTATCAATAACTACCTAAAAGCAAAATTTAAAAAGCTACGAATACTTAGCACTTTGCTACAGGTTAATTTAAGGAAATTACCATGTAATTTAAATATGGCACTGCTACCTTTTTATATCTAAAATTTAAATATAGCGTTTAGGGAGAGCGATTTACAAACAACGATTCATAACAGAAAATAAATTTGCCCACCATAAACAAACAAATGATTGTCAAGATTGTTCAAATAAATAGGGTTATATTATAAAAGAAATAGTGTAATGATGTTAATTTAAAAATAATACGATATTATAGTTTCAACACCATTTATGATACCTTGGCCAATAATTTATTAAAAGTCCTTGAATATAATTTAGTAACCCAAGAAGCTTTTAAATTCAATTTAATTTAGGATAATTTTTTTCTTTCTAATAAAAATAATGTTTGAATACTATTTTGCTCATATTAAAATTTATATATTTACATCATCATTAAAAGAAAACGTGATTTATTACTCATCGAATATCAATGATATCAGACGATGGTAAATCTTCGATCGATAAAAAACATTAGTTATATCATTATTAAAAATTACTTTTTTCCAGGACAAATAAAAATAGGTGTCATATTTAAAGCTTCCATATTAGACTTACTACTTATGAGAACATAAGTAAGAAAGTGGTTAAGTGACAAAGTTAGTAAAATATATGAAAAATGTACTTTTAATTATTTGAATAAAAAGAGCATGACTGAAGGTTATTTTAAATACGAAATTCAAGTTTCATGTCAACTTCAAGTTTTTATTTTGTAACATAAAAATCGTAAGAGAATGGGTATGTAAAAAATACAGCAAGAGATTATAACACAGATTGTACAGAAGAATGTTCACTACCGAATAGGGCCGTTTACGTGAATATTCATTTTGGAACTTGTAAACGTCTTCAAGTGTCTCATTAAAGAAATTGGTTTAGCAAGGTAAGCTAGGAATCCATCAAGTCCACATACTTATTTTAGCTGAAATTTCTTCAATGAGAGATCAGTTTTAATCTATTTATCTGAATAAAGGGCATTGATAATACAACTTTTGTTACAGGGTTTGAAATAGAGAGGCAATTTAAAGAGTCTGATTCAAAATAGTTACCGAGTTTGAAATGAATAATTTGTATAAAGGTATGAAGACGTTACTATTTCAGTTGTGGTTCGGACTTTTCTTGGAGTTGGTTACGATGGAGTAGAAACATTAAAAAATAAAGAAAATAATGTACAATTTTTATTCAGCTACTAATACAGAATGAAATTTTAACTATTTGGGGGTGCCTATATGTTTAACACATTTCATTAAAAACAATACTTTAAATAAAATATAATAAAAATACATAAAAGATTAATAAAACATAATATTTTTCTGCTCCAAAAATCACATCCTACCCTAAAGATGGAAATATTGTACATTCTTAAATATGTACGTACGCATATTTTAAATTATATTCACACACTCAATTAAATTCTGGAAAAAAAATCTAAAACACTCCTGCATGGGATGGTAATGGAACGTCACTATAGGTTTTTTTTCAATCTCCTTCTCATCAATTTAATTAAATTTGTCGTTCTGACATCATTTGATGCTTGAACGCCTCTCCCTCGCTGGCTCATTCATCTCGGCATCCTCTGTCTTCCTTCGACTTGTTATTTCAGGTTATTCTTCAATGTCTGTCTTTTACTTAATTTCATCTTTAGATGTTCAATTTACGTTTAGGTGTATATCAGGTAGGTTCATTCAATACTTTCATTATTGTTTTATAATGGCTATACATCGTATTTTGGATTTTGATATGTGGCCGTTTAGACGCTATTATGTCAATTACCGACAGGACTGAGGTAAATAACACATTTATATTTTGTAAGTGGTGACAAAGAGGAATCGGAATATAAATTGTTATTATTAATTTTGGTACAACAAAATATTGATGAAACTTTAATATTCTTACTTTTAAATTTGATGGAAAGAATGAAGACCTACTTTTTATAGACCATTACAGTTTAAGCAAAATTTCAATCAATAGACGCCAATTAATCGAGAAAAGTCTATATTTTTAGATTTCTATCTATTTCAACATAAAGTCTACCTCACTTTTTTCTTATCTAACTGAATATTCGTTTTCATTTGAATTGTTCGTTCGATTATATTTACGTTTATGTAGGATCTCATAACAAAGCTCTTGATGAAATTTCTATATATAGAAACAAATTTGACGGCGTTAATTTTTTTTTATATATCAATATTTTCATATAGCTAATACTAAAATTTAGAAATCAATTTTAATATTTTTTTCTACTATTATTTTAAATCGCCATGTAAAAAAACAACGTCACCTAATCGGGCCGTTGGGCGCACAAGATCAATTGTTTATTAAAAGCAAATATTATACATATTTGGCATAACTTAGAGATTGAAAAAATTGTCCAAAGGCAGTACAAGGATGATGTTAAAAACACTGGTTGAAAAACGGTTTTGAGTTATTTTCGGTTTTTATTTCACAGTAAAATATATTTATCTAAAATACCATGTCATCTTTCCTCCGTATATCTGAAATAACTTATAATTGTTTCCCCTTTTTATTGAAAAATCGAGTATTTTATGTTAAAAAATCAATATATAAAAATATCTGTATTTTGTCCGTATATCGAATAGCAATTTTAATATTTTCTAGATCATCTTTTTTTTATATATCGATCTTTTACCACCTCACATTATAAATCTGTCAAAGTTATTCATAATATTAATGATATTTTAGTCATAACATTTGTTTTATAATATATTTTGTGCATAGTATAAGTTGTGAATTTTAAGAAGTATTCTATAATGTTATAACATATTAATTATTAAACTTCTAAATAAAGAAGATACTGTTCTGCCTTTTTTAACCTCTGCATTAATTGTAACAAACTCATATGTGAAAAACTTCATAAAAGGTTTCCATAATATTTTACTTAGAAGCATTTAAGAATCTTAATACAATCTAATGTACACCTGTATAAAAAAAAATTCACAAATATTTGTTTACATCACACTACTATTATAAAAGGAAATCAGTGAATATTAGCTAAACCAAAAGACATCCAACAGAGCCAGAATATCAATAAAACCTTCCCGAGCGCATTTTCAGCTCGAACCCGAAAGATACAATGGGCGAAATTGTGCATTTGTTAACAATTTAAAATGAAGGTGAAACTTTTATATTCTCACATCTTTAAGTAGCGCTATCCGATTCTATTCAGCGAGGCTGGGTCGCTCGTCGAATTTACAAATGGTCTATTTCTTCAAAACAATTTTACGTGACCAAATTAACTTATTTAATGACAAAATTTTGTGTTGAGATCAGTAAAAAGATAATAACAGTTAGAAACTGAGAGTATAACGTGGGCAGTTGTTTTAATTTAGATGTTGTTAGAAGATTATTTAAAAAAAAGTTTAATACGAAATGATAAATTCTCACAAACAAGGTAATTTGAAGGTATTTATTGAACACTGACTATCATAAATCAAGAATAAAAAGATTTCAAGGAAACATGGAATAGTTATGATAATAAGTCGCAAATCTAATAGAAAAATGATATTTAATATTACAATCTTTGCTAATAGCCCACCTGATGTTGTAATACAACGAAACCTAGGTCGTGGTAAAGAACTTAAAGAAAGTAGAAATAATACTACATCACGTAGTTTCCCTTGATTGTGAATAATAAATTTCTACAAAATTAACGCCAAATATATTCAATATTCGATATTTAATATAAAAATATTTTACAGACTGTAAAATTATCTTCTGTGTGATCTTATTAACTTATATCTCTTAAACGTTTTTGGAAGAAGTTCACTACCTTAAACGAGAATTTGCTACTGCTTAAGAATCATGATGAAATGTACACATAGATATTTATTTAACATTTTAATAATCTATTTAATGTTTTTGGGAACGGTCAAACCCACATGTTATATATTGTTGTGAATGTCTAAAAACTGTGACTTATTTAAGCAATACTTCTTACTATATATATAAGGAATTGAAAAAAAAAAATTATTTCAAGGGAATCACCTTCACTCAGAACCGAATAATTTCCAAATATAATTTTTTTTGAGTATTAGCTGTATGTTAGATACGTGCCTGTTAATATTTTTCCGCTAATCGTTTTAAAAAAAAAACGGTAAAGATAGACGTGCAGGTTTAGAACAGGTGGGTAATTTAATAAGGATTTAATTTTCTATAATAAAGAAATTAGTTTTCCAAATTAGGATTTTGCAATTAGTATCTCATTATTTCCAATCACTTATTATTTGTATGCAAATGTGTAATCATTTTATCGAATTCGGAATGCATTTTCCACTATGTATAACACTTATGCTCCAGCACAAATTGGGTAGAATAAGCAATACAGACGGGCTTAAATGATCTGACCTAGTTGATACGTTTTCTTTTTCATAATGTGATGTATTTGATTAACTTCATAATCCACCATAAGTATGATGTATATTTTCGACTTCTCTCAGTCCACAGACTTCAACTATATTTTAAGCAATGGTCTCGATTTTATCTCACTTTATAAATTTGCCATCTTGTGGGGTTTTACTCAACATAACATATAAAATGAAGTCATTCGAGTTTATAATCTGGCCAAGTGCGAGTCTGGTTCGCGTGTCGTGGGTTCCGCACCTCGTGTAAAGTGAAGTTACTTTATATGTCATAACTCATTACATATATGGACTGCCTAGTGCAATAACTCAATATAATAAAATTTCAAATCGAACATAATTAAGTAGGGACTTATACACACACACACACATACACACACACACACACACACATACACACACATATATATATATATATATATATATATATATATATATATATATGTTTTTTTATAAATATACTTTCTATAAATAGGCTTAGGAACTGAGGATGAACTACGGGGATATACTGCGAAACTCTTAAAAGGTCAATAGTACGAGACGCTTTCGGATACATTGAGACCGTATTTGAACTCATTTGTCCTATCTTAGTAAGTCATATAGTCACATATAACAAAAAGAGACTGGTGATGGAATTAAAAGTTCCCAGACACAGCTTCTTAATCGCGAGGAGTAGATTCATAGAGCTTGAGCTGGTTTGACTTATCTTGACATTTCTTTGGTTACGAATCGTAAGTTTACCAACGATCATTTAACATGAATTACTCAATTGCTCAATGGTCGTTTGCAAACACATTGAGTTTGGCTTTGTCTCGACATAAGTAAAAAAGTAATAAAAAAGCTAAATAGATATAAGTCTGCATAAAGCCATTGAGAAACTAGCATATCAAGTAGGTACAATTCGCGTCAGCGTAAGGCAAGAAACGATAATGCCAAACAAATTTGGTTAACAGCCAATAACGATGAACATATTCAACCAGGAAACAAATTTTTACTTAAGCCATATGTTATTATAAAAAGTTATATACACTATCTATACTTACACAAAACATATGCCTTAACGAAGTTAAAAATACCATTTCGTTTGATACTGACTTCAAAAAATAGAAGGTTAAATACCAGTCTATATATAATATATCATTTAGAGGAGGTTTTTGCAATATAAAAGAGTATATTTTATTCTTTTCTGTGTCTTTAGAAGTAGTTTTTTTATATTTTATTTATTTCGACAAAACAATTGTTACGTGTCCCAACAAAAAATATAACAGAGTAATAGAAAAAACTCATCTTCATAATACTTTTGCTTTTCATTTTCATTTAACCATTCTTTGCAAGATTTCAAATTAGTCAAAAAATTATAACATTTCTCGTTGATCCTATAATTTTGCTAGACAGTGTATTTTTATTTCGAACTTATCGATTTACCTTGAAAGAGATAACACAATTTATCTAGGTAAGAAAGGTAATTCAATGAATATACATACTTCAAAGGGTTTAATGTAAAACGCATATCAAGAGGGCGTTTGGCAGAATAAAAATTCGATTTGGTTAGTAAAATGTGAATGAATTTGATTTGGAAAAAGCTTCTTTTTTTCATAAACAATTTTAGCCTAAAGAGAGACAAGAATATTGAAAAGAGATCGAAAATAGTAAAACAATAGTTTGTTATCCACACGTCGCGATCAGGTAAGTATATTAATATACCTGTGTCAAACACGGTCGCTATTTTTGCCACCGAATCGTGAAGTGGATATCGGTATGGTCCGTGTCTGGGCCATGCTCGAAGACAGAGAAGGCAGAGGGCATGTGAACGTGTGAACGTGCTGTTCTATTCAAAACAGTTCTCTTCGTAGTGTCATTGGTATCATTAGAGTGGTAATGTGGTAGGTACCGATGAATTTATGTAAGCATTTAAATCAAATTTTATAAAGGCAAGCTGAAGCATTAGGCACATTCCCTAAAAACAGTTTGGAAAATAACTGTATGGTATCTACTCAACGAATATTTTATATAAAATTTTTTAGCAGTTATTTGAGTATATTTATTTAAAGGTGTTCAAGTTCATTTGTCGATGTTATTATAAAAAAATAACACTTTTTGAAATCAAATTACTCACAGTCATATTTATAGTTATGCACAGAGGTAACAATTTTAATATCAAATATTTAATGTACATTTATAATGAAATCATTTGCAAACTTCTTCTGATTTTCCATGTTAAAAGCATAATTTTGAGGTTTTATCAATAATACTGATCTGGTATCTATATCTGGCTGAAGGTACAAATATTTAAATATTTTAAAACTTAACACATTTTTGGGCAAATATGAAAAATTGAAACAGAACAATATCTATTAAATGTTTTTTATGTCATGGTGACGTTTAACATAATAAATATTAATCATTGTTGAATATATTTGGCGTTAATTTTGTGGAAATTTATTATTCACAATTTAATGAAACTACGTGATGTAGCATCATTTCTACTTTTTTAAGTTCTGTACCACGACTTAGGTTTCGTTGTATGACAACATCTTCAAGTGGCCTATTAGCTAAGATCTTTGCTAATAGCCCACCTGAAGATGTTATAATACAACGAAACCTAGGTCGTGGTAAAGAACTTAATGAAAATAGAAAGAATACTACATCACGTAGATTAATTTCATTGTGAAATATTAACCAATACATTAATATAACTGTTCTTCAAGAATATCTTGGAATATTTACAGGTATGTTCAATTTACCAAAGAGTTAATGTAAAAATATTTTATAATCGGATATTTTTGTAAGTTTAGAAATAAAAAAACGAACTCTGAACACTCAATAATTTGCTAATAACCGCTTCCATTTTGTAAATAAGTTGGTTTTTCAGGTAAACGTATTTACAATCTAACAAAAGAATATGCTAAGACGTACTTTAGTGTATAATTGTAAATTTTGGTTAATACTGTTGATTCCCTGTGATAGCTGATATGTTTCCTTGTACCTTTAATTATCAATTTTGTTAACTAAAATTATTTACAATTTAAAGCCGTTTTTGCCATATGTAGCAAAATATTATGTTATTAAAAAGAAAGTACATTTATTAATTAAGTACCACTTTTCTTTTAATTTAATTTCAAATCGTTGCCTATTAATAACATTAAAGTTTTGCTTCCGTTAAGTAATCATGATTCTACAGTTTGATTGTTTTTCCTAAATAACCATATAATATAATAATAATAATCCACAACGTTAAAATTAAAAAAAAAAATTAAAACTCTACCATTACAATATTCATAATCCTCAACAGCGACAATAACCTTTGCAAGTCAAGTTCAGCGACGCTGTTCAATAAAATCCAAGGAAAACAATAAAATAAATCTTTCAAGGATGACTTCTCAGCGATAAAAAACTTTTAATTTATCTCTTTGGCAAAGAATGCAATTCAAATGTTAATCATAATACTTCATTGCATTTCATTTTTACTCTATTGTGGTAAAATTGTGTGTGTATATATATATATATATATATATATATATATTTATATATATATATATATATATATATATATATATTTATATATATATATATATATATATATATATATATATATATAGAAATAAGAAAATTTAGAAATTATACCATGCAAACAAAGGAATGCTTAACAACAGTAACCAAAGGAATATGGACCAATATAAAAATTTTACAGAAAAATAGTCAAGTAGACATGGCTGTTAATTACATAAGATAAACTCATTTGTATCAGTGAAAGATAGCAAGAAACATTACCTAAATAAACACATTACTCGAATGAATCCCACATCAAAGTTATATAAGCATTGATACACATTGTCGTGAATAGTACTGCACTTACCTCGATTGCACTGGATTGTTAAAGTGCTGAAATCAATGAAACAAGGCTGGAAACCATACGTATCCATCCAGTTACCATGATTCCCATGGTGGAGATTATGTATACGATTCCCGCGACAGAGATCATGAACCCGTGACCGTCAGATAATTGCTTTGGCCATAACTGTCATCCGAAACAAATTTAATTACTATATTGTAGCCGTCAGCATCAAGAATGCACTCATCCGTAATATTCTCTTCACCCCTCTCTCCCTCTTCCTCAGTGTGATCTCCGAAGCCTTCTCTAAACGTAGGAAGGCGAGTCCAGTAGTCTGTTGTCGAAAAACCCCGCCACTCATCCTGACATCCGACGCTCTAACTTTCCCATTAAGTCTGGGAAAGGCCCGCTCAATCACGCTTCGTGGGCGGGTGCTTGGAGGTAAAGAGAGTCACCATAATCACGAGATCTCCTTCCAGAATTTATTTCGCTCGATCCTAGGATGTAGGTATTCGATCATTCAGCGCTTGTAGAATCTGTAAGCGAGGGCATGGGTCCCTCCCCACTTTCTATGGTTCTTCTATGGTCTTCAGGTTTATTGCCAGGGCTTATGTATGGCAGGCCTGAAGAAGTATCGATGAGGAAATAATTCTATGTCAAGACTTCTTTATTATTCTAATCAATAAAGATATGTGTCAGGAGTCGAAAGTAGAAAAGGTTCTGTGCCTGGATGAGGAGAATAAGCAGAACTTCTTAACGCCGAATGCGATCTGCTCTTAGAACACAAAACGCTCATAGATCACCCCAAATATTGCAATCCAGACGGGATGAAGCGCCAGTCCATGCCATGGCGCAGTCCGCTTTCTGCAGGTGGAGCTCCACCGCGCAGATAATAAGGTGCTTGTGCGTAAACGGAGGCCGCATCTCAGAGGTATATTTAATACCACATATCCTGTCCCAAAACTGTCTACATAATCGTCCATATAATGACTATCGGGGGTAACATGGGCGGCATTCGGATGAGGATCGGCGTGGAGCATTGCGTTGCTATTTTTCTCACAGAACACTAGTGAGGGTGAGCAAGAGGCAACAAATATTACTGATACCATATTATAATTTTAGAAGTCCTTTATGCTCATGTATTGCAAGTTCTACTCGTAATTGAAGTTTTCCACCTTGTTAATTATATATAGTGAATAGTAAATTAATTTTCGATAATTCCTTTAATACCAAAAATGTAACAAAATGGGTTTCCTTAAAGCATAACAAAAAGAAATTTATTTGCAAATTTTGAAAAATGTGTGATTGTCAAAATATTAGTAGTGCATGTCATGTAAGTGCGTTAAACTATAGACAAACATGAGTGAACGATTTTCTTAAATGTTCTATTTTATAATAATCAAAATGTAGAAATTTTAGCGATTTTGCAGAGTCGTAAAAAATGTGATCGTTGTATTCAAAAGGATTCGGAGTACGGAATAATTGGTACACAGAAAACAATTATGACACAAAAATAAGTCTGAAGGATGTATAAATTATTTTATTTCTTCTTTAACTTTACATCTCTAATAATTGTGCTCCTACACGTACTTTGCCAGTATTCTATATTTGTTTTTAATATTCTAATACGTAATAAGGTAACTCTGTGGCTTCTTAATTAACTTCCTTTCATAAATTCCTTCATTGCATTTAATTATATTTTTCTCGATATTTTTATGAGACTTTTTTTTTGGTTACTTCTCCATATTTATGTTTTTTTTGGCATAATTGTCTTGTCCATATGTCATAAATGACTAGACCATCTAATATTTCAATTGGCAAATTTATAATTGCACATTGTTCGCCATGTTACGTTTGAAAATTTGCGTATTTAATTCTATTATACCGTTTTCTTTGATAAACTTTTCTGTTTCAATAGGTACTTTTCTAAAACCATCATACCTTATTAGACACTAGGTAACACTAGACAAACATGGCAATGCCTCTCTCAATTTTTTTTTATAATTTGTTTAAAATAGGTACACATAAACAAAGCAGACACATTTACCGATCCACACAGCGATGTAATACAAGTGAATTATTTTTTTCAAAATGTCGCTAACTGATATTATTTATTTGTATCACTTAGAAGTTTATTATAAAGTTTGTGCTCAATCGGATAAACTAAAAACGCAAACAATCTCGACGGGTCGAAGTCATCGGATGGGTTAACCGTCCGATGACTTCGTTCGCGTGAACTTTAAGTACGCATATTTCTTTTAGAAAAAGCAAGTCGAATAAAACGTGATGGCTTAAAAGAGGAAACATTTTTTTATGTCTAACTTTCTTCATACAACACAAATATCATTTATTTGATAATCAAAATTATGTGACTCAATTATATTTAGTAGTATATCTGCCTGGAACTCCTTGCATATTAAATATAGTTATAGAGTATTTCACAGTATTAGTTTGCTTTCACAGAAGTGATCACCTTTAGTACAACGGATATGGTCGGAGTCTAAAAGTTCCACGTGCCACACGCTAATATTATGAAGAAAAATATGGAGCGCCCAATAATTTATTTGTTCTTTTAGTTAATTAAATTACATTACTGCGAGCTTAAAAGTTAAATACATAGTGACGAACTTATTGCTACAAGCGCAATTCCTCGCGGTCAACCCCAATGAATAAGTGAAGGAAACAGGTATTACGGTAAACTAGATTAGTAAAAGTTAATTAACGACAAAAACCGAATGATATATTTACATAACCATGGCTTAAAAATAAAAAAAATTTATATAAAATTACATAAAATAAAAGCAAAATCGCCGTAGGTTCGGGGCAGTAATGACTATTAATTCATACGATTTTTGAACGCGTACAATGAGTGCTCAATTTATATATTTGTGTACAGTTGATTCCACAATAGAGCAACTTATATGGTAAAGGACTCTCCATAAAATTGAATTATATGTTGTAAGATTAGGAGGGTGTACTTGATTTTGACACTTAATTCTAGATCGTGCCCTGATAGAATGGAATCTAGAATAAGAAGAATATTTTCGAAAAAAAACAATAAAGATAAAGTTTATATCTTCACGACTATTTCACCATTTAAATAGTGGCCATGCCCATATATAAGAAATATTTTCTCAAGCTAAAAATGTAGAGAATACACAAGTTTTAAAGTCGTTTCAATTTATGTAGTAACTGTGCAATATGATTATAATAGTACACGGTTCAGCCTTGATTTTAGAATCCATGACAGGCAGAAGTATAGTTTGAGTAATACTTTGGTTTAAAATGGAAGAAAAGTTTGAAACCGTTTGAGAGAGCGTATATTTTAGAAAATTATACGATCAACATCATTTACTTGGGAATACTATGTGTAATATTAGTCAATGTGTATGCTAAGAACTGTTCCGGCACTACTAATAGTCTGTAATTTAATTGGAATAATCAGAGGACTATGTTTACTGATCAATCAGGGGATCGATTAGGTATAAGGCTGCAGTCAGTATATAAATGCAGGAAGGAATTTTTGTTTACACTGTAGTGTCAATTGTTTAACTACTGGATCAATTGAATTATAAAAAAACGATAAAGAAATAAAACCCCATTAGCCATAAATTCTAGTTTACTTTGAAGATGGAATTTAAACGAATGCATGGTTGTGTCTGATTAAATGAGTTAAGCCCACGTAAGAAAATGTCAAAGACTGCAGAGTTATGTTTTATATTGGCTATAACAATAATATTGTGTAATTTTTCATTGTGAAAACGTTAACGCATGCTTTTCTTCTATAGGTTTAACTATGAAAAATGTTAAAATCGATAAACTATTTCACACTTTATATAATAATACGAATGAATATAATACTAAATATAACCCGAGCGTGAGGGAGAGGGTGCGCATAAGACATTGGCGTACACGGCTTACCGCGCCGAATATCCAACACGAAATGATAAATGTTTTCCGACAAAAATTTAACAGTGTGTGAAAAGTAAGTTTTAATGCAAAATGTAATTTTATGCCTAAATATTTTAAATACATGCATACAAAATTAATTTACTAGATAAAAAAATAGCATATATTTTATAATACATTATGTATGGAGGAGACCCCGTTAATAATATGTATATTGGGGTTTAAATTAACCATGATATCCTTTAACTTAATTAAATAAACTTTATTAAAGCCTTGATTGAGATAAATGTTTCGAATGTTTTCGGCCCGCATTGTCCTACAAACCGCAGTTTTCCGTAAATATGGACATAATTAGCCGTCACTCATAATATAGCCTTCCTTCTTACTCGTGAATTGGAATTGTGCGTAAGCTTCTTGGGGAACATTTTAGCTGATACGGCATGCGTAGAGGCGATCTATCATAATAAAACTTCACGAGACTCGCGCGGAGAAGTTCGTGTCTGAATATTTAGGGGTTTTATCTATATAATAGTAGAATTATATCGAATATATTTATATACTAGCAATAATTAATAATAAAATGAATATGCTATACGGTGTCTGGGCTATGATTGCTTTTATCAAAGTATGTGAAGATGAAATTATCTCTTCCAACTGCAAAATATTTTATATGTATTTCTTTATTTGGAAACTTTAATATGCAATACATACAGGTTATTTATTGCTACGGGAGCATATTTTCCAATCAAGTATAAGAATAAATACGTTTTAAAAATTAGTAGTTTGGTATAAGACATGAAAATTAAAAATTTAATAAATGATCATAATAGTAGGTTACATTTAATAAAGCAAATCATAAGTCAGCATAAAATATCGTGACAATAATAAATTTAAAGCATGAGGACTGAATTAAAGTAGTATTGCTATGTTTATACAAATATGTAACAATTTAAGAAATATACTTTATACGACTACGTCTTTCCATTTAAAGCTTAGGTCTTCCTACATATGATATTTAACCATACGAGTCGCAATTCATATAACTCCATGTTTGAAGGCTGCCTTAGTCTCTTACAGATAAATTTCGGTTTATGTGAAATTTCATAAACCAATATTTAGCAATACTGTAGGTCTGAATCAGAAATTTGCCATTTTAAGCCGCCATATTTCAAACAAATATACGGAATCCCGGTAATTTTATTTACACAGATGTATATCGTTTCCCATCAGAAACGTGTGACGCCCTTTTCCTTCAGAAACCACTTGACGCAGGAACTTAAAATTTCACACTGTAATAAAGTGCATAAACCTACATATATCTTAATAATTGATACTAAAAAATATTGAAATAAAATTTTTTTTGGAAAGCAAATTAAACGTTTAAAAAAATTATCATTCATATATGGTGTGACGTATTTAAAAGGCTTAAAAGTAACTAGATAAAGACCTCGAAAACACTTTTTCAAGATTTTTATATAGTGTATGTTAAGATATATATTTAAAAACACGTGAAAAAATAATTCTAATTGCTAATCTAGTAATAACATAATCTTTATGTTTCGATATACAACTCCGTTAATTGCAAAATATCACCTACCTAATATCAAATCAGTCAAAAATATGTTTTTAGGCGGCCAAAAACATAAACACTTTAAACGAACGTGAAAAGGCAGAAAATGTAGAGGAAAACAATTAATTATGTTTTGGCCTTATATATGCCTATTAATTATAATATATTATTTTAATGTTTTACATGCATATAAATACCACAAATTATTGCAGTTATTGATGCATTAAAATATATTTAATATTACGGAATACTTTGAAGGTCCGTGAATATAATAGCAAATATTAAAGACGATTAAGATACTATAAAAAATTATATTGTTATAAACTAAGAACGAAAAGAAAAATATGATTGAGCAGTAAAATCGAAAAAAGCGTGGCGAATTGAAAATCTCGTGACGATCTCTAAACTCACACATTAACTGTATTGTACAGATAACAGCTATTAACTTAGTTTATAGTTTAAACATTTATGTGGTGACGTAATATTGGTATTCTTCTCTGTATATCTCCTTAGGTATTGTATTTAATGGTAAAAAGAAAAAAAAAATTCCAGAGTGAATTTTACAGACCCATAAGATCACCACCAGACCCAGAAACATCTGATAGAGTTTAATGACGTAAATCATCATTAAACTCCATCAGTTGTTTCGTTGTCTCGTCAAAGTTAATTTTTATTGTTTGCGATGTGTAATTAAAAAAAAATTCTTTGTAAAAAAGAAAATTATTTACTTATAAAGTTGTTTACTACTTATTTAGTTCGAGTTTAAATTGTAACAGCGATTTGTAATGATCCCGAAAGAAATTGCTTTGTCCAATTTTATTTATGATAACTCAAGAGATTTTGCTAAAAATGTCCTCAAAACATGTTCCTTCCTTACACGTATTGCTGACATTTTATGTTGTTTGTAATTTGAGAAAATACATCACTCGTTTGCTCTGTTCCAAGTAAGATAACAAACTTAACGATAAAGCACGTTCAGTACCTAACCTCGAGCAAAACAATTGGATAAAATATAGTTTTATTGATTACACGGAGTAATATTGGCTAGTTTGGAACATTATTTACGTTCATTATATTCTGCGAATGTTTCGCCGCCATGTTTTCTCTTTTATTTACATTCCTTATTTGCTGTAATCGTTTCGGCGTTCCGTTTCTCATTTAATTTACATTAATTATCCATCGTAAACGTTTCGTCGATCTGTTTTATATTTTTATTTTTTATAATAGTTTTAGTGTGGTTATAAAATTGTTGACTGGTGGATGTTGATATAACTTCATAAAGGCGTTAGCAAATATGTATCGATTTCAGACATTAATCACTTGAAATGATACTAAGGAACCATTGTAAAATATACTTTAAGTAATATTGAGAAACCAAAGCTCAAATTGGGGAAAAGTAGCTGACCAAAAAGTAAATTTTAATTCGAGAACAAAAAAAGAGATAATGATTATTAATTAGAAACTTTCTCCGTTTTTGGCTATTGTATCTAAAAAACATAGCCAATGATGATTATTAGTGTAAATATCTCAAGAACCGTGGGGCCTCAACTAAACATGAAATTCCATCTTTTAGCAAATTATGACATCTTCTATTTGTTGGAGAAAGTTCATTTACTTTTTACGGGCGTATGAAGTTACATTGTATAACGAATTTCACTTTCATTTTTAAAGACCTATCCAAAGAGATATATAGAACAAAACGAATCCCACGTTATGTTTTTCTTCGTTTTATTACATATTAATAATTATTTCCATTTATCTGAAAATTTTGTAACGGGTACGTAGTTTCCATATTTTAAACAATTGTCTAAAGTTTCAGGCTGTAATTGGTTTAATGAACTTTTGGACATAACGGACTTATAACGTCCGTAGCTTGACAACGGAAGATTAAAAGTCATGAAAGAATATGTGACGACGGAGATATCATTGTATATAAACTTTTGAAACAGATTTTTTAGTATAAATTATATAGGAGACAAGTGACACGGTTTTTTTAGCTGAAAATTGTTATAAAAATCGGAATCGTAACATCGTTTTTTAATGAAGATAAAAATAAACGAGTTTTAAAATATGAGAACGCATTTAAAATAGGTGTACCGCTTTCTCTGTATATTAATACCCTTGAATGTATAGTTCAATATCCAGTGGCTACCAAACTTTTGGTATAACTGGACGGCTGCAAACCAATTTATACATACGGGTTCTAGAAAAAGTTTTGCTTGCATATAGTTGCAATATAGGTAAAAAAACAGTCAACAAGAACACTATATCGTGTTTCATCAAGCACGAGTAAGTGATTTCATTCTATCATCGTATTAGTGTAAGGCAAACGTTGGCAGGATTGAAGTGATAATTGTTCGCATAACTATAAAATTCAGTAAAATTTAATATATTGTATCATATCACATATAGTTAAAATAATTCAAACACTTGTATAAAGTAGCAAAATCAAATATTAGGAGAATATTTGTATAAAAATATTCACATATAATTCCCAAAATAATATAAATAATTCACTTGAATGTAAAAAGTTTTTCAAATTTTCAAGAAAATTTCCTTTTCCTTTGGGAGGGAGTGAAGTAGATACATTTGTCAGAAATAAAACAAGGTGTAAGATTTCATACTTTTCTATTGTTTTCAAAGATTTTTGATTGTATCAATGATCATTATCTCGTGACGCATTATGGAAATGATCGTTGATGTAATAGTCTTGGACCTTTGAAGTGGTTTATAAAAAGGAAACGTTAATTCCATTTACATAACAAAATTAGGAAGGGGATATTTGCTTACAGTGTGCAATAGTTGCAATTTTTGTGATACGGATAGCTGTATTTAGAAATAAAACGACACTACGGTTACGTATTTATTTAAGGTTCAGAATTTTTGCTTGTACAAAGCCTTCTTAAAGTTCTTTTTGACTTCAAATACAGATGAGCTTTTTTTTGTTTAACCCTTTTGCAACTGATGTGGTAGTCTAACGGACACCATAAAACAAAAAAATGTCCCTTGCGAACACATGCCTAAAGTTACGATTCCAGCGCACTGAGTACCTTCATTTTTTGTCTGCAAGGGGAAGTGCGCATCAGTAATTTGCGACCAGTTGGGACGAGCGCACGTGCCGCTATACAGCAAGTAGGGATCTACTTGTCTACCACGTCAACGTTAAGGCAAGTGTCTGTCAGTCTACCAATCAGCAAAATCGAAAAAAATCCATAGTGTCTAATAGGCTGCTGGTCAGTAAAATTGTTTTCATTAGTTTTGTATTATTGCTTTATTTTGTAATATTTTCTTAAAATGACCTTACTTTTTTAGATGTCTCACTCAAATAATAAAAATGTTCGCAACTCCAAGAACGAGAGCTAGTGTTTCAAAGTCAAGCCCAACAGATAGAAGAGAGGTTAGAGCAGGAGTCATGAATTATGCGATTTCGATGACGAATGTCGATACCAAAATTTTCAATATGAGATCGATTAATTAGAGGTCGATGAAATAACTTGCGATGAGCAGCCAAAACTTACTTCTGAATCAGAAGATGTATATCCAGAAACGTCTAGTGCTGCACCCATCTTTCAAGGGTAAAAATGGATTCTTTTGATCAAGAGAGGAGAGCTGCAGAACTACCAGAACAGCAGGTCATAACATTATGCGATTACCAATCCGCCTAAGTACTTCGAGTTTTGAAGGGTATGTCGAATTAAGGTTGAAGTTTTTCGACGATTTTATGTTGCAAACAATAGTAGAATACACAAATCTCAACCTCGCTATTTATCGGAACCAGTTCAAAAAGGTATACGGATCGAACTCATGGATACAAATAAGACTGGAAATAAAGTTTTTATTGGATTTCTTGTTTGTTCAGCTGCTTGAGATTCGACGATTTATCTACTCGACACGACCGTTTCAAACAAGATACGCTGGCTCCAATATCTGAACTTTTCAACAAGTGTTCCTCGAACTGCCAGTTACAGTATTCTCCCGGTACTTAACTTTGTATTGGCGAGATGTTATTGACGTTTCGCGGACGATGCAAATTCATAATTTATTTGCCCCAGAAACCCGCTAAATATAGCACCAAAGTTTTAATTTTAACAGATGCTCGTACTTTTCACACTATAACGCCTACATCTACCACGGTAAGAATTCAAATGGTATTAATTTGAGCAAAACGGAGAAAAAAATGACAGTACCTACTAAATCCGTTTTGAGGTTATTGCGTGTTATACAGCACAAAGTTTGATAGTAATTTATGTTACTTAACAGCTGGGAACATATATTACTATCAAACCCTGTGCTGTGTGTACTATTTTCAAAAAGGCGCTATTACACGCATGAAACCGATATTTCTTTATTTATACATGTCTTTCGCGAATGAATAAAGGTTACTTGATCAGATAACTCCTTAGATTGTGTGGCAACGTCATTAATTCAACGTTGAAGAAATAAAAAATATTCTTTTTTGGCAAAAAATGATAAAGGATTGTTTCGATCGAGGTGAGTTCTATGTCATAGTCGTAAGGCGTTACACTATTTTAACATGACATATTTTCTGAAACGGACCCGGTTTAAAGCAAGCCTCACTTAGAAGAGACACTTTCAATTTACAACATTGATCTATCTTGAAGCGTAGGAAATCGATTACCAAAGCAGTTGAGATAAAGAATTTACATTCTTTTCAAATATTTACTATACTTTAAAAAAGAAATTCATTGATGAAAAAGTTTCAAGAATATTATGCATTCACCAAAGTCAAATAATTTTATTGAAACTTTATCAAATACAAATTTCACTACTTTAAAAATTTATTTTAATTTTAATCAGTAATTGTGTATTACAAAATTCCAATATCTATTAAATGGAGTACTTCACTTTGAGTAAACGCCCCCCACTTCACGAAATGGCCTTGTCACGATTTCCACAATAAAATATTGAACGTAGACTTCCCACGTTCATAACAGTAAAGTCGTATTTATTATTTGTATCGTACGGAGGTATACAATAAGGCTTAAAATAGGCTGTAAAATAGCCTCAAATTGACCCGAATATTAAACATAGAAACAAAAAATTAAATTAGGCAAGTAGGTCGGTAGAGCTGTGCGTGTGAGTAGCTATAGAAAATCCCATCTTTCGACCCTTATCACAATTTTTTGACAATGTGCACAACAAAACGAGCCAGATATTAAATGTGAATTGTCGGTGGAGTTTTAAAAATATTACGAACTTTTTGCCGAAAAATTTTTGTTCTTTGACGGGCTTTTCCTTTCCCCCGTATCATTTTTACGGATTATGACACGTTAATCTTTTTGTTTGAAAGGAATGTGATATTTTTATTTTTCGTGTCTGGGGGAAGTAAGTGAAAGTTTTGGTTATGTGTGGCGCTTTGTATCTTTAATAAAATACGAATACGCTCCGATATCGTGAGCTTGATATCTCACCGATATATTTGCAATATCAGCGGATGGCTAATTAACACACAGTAAAAACAATAACGTTAATTTCCTTCTAAAAATGTCTATAACATTTGAAAATAATTACATTAATTTTAAAAATATAATTAACATTATAACATTATTATATTTACGTGCATATTACGTGCAAATTAATTAACCTTTACGTTAGAAGTCTCATTAAGTTGTATTTTGGAAACTATAATTATTAATGACATTTTTAAGGATTTATTTAAATAATTTAACGTTTTTAATATTCTGCATATCTGCCACATGTACTGAATGTTATAAATGTTAAATTATACATACAGAAGCAATCTCTTCCAGTCAACCAAAATGATAAATTTTAAGGTCTGTTATTGGGTAGACTGCAAGAAGTTACAAATATTGCAGTCAAATAGAACGGGAGTGCGAAATCACAAGATATATAATTTGAAGATATTTACCAATGATACTTTCCTAGCATCATGATTAGTTGATTGCATAGTTTTACCGATTTTAGGTAAGAGGTAGAAGAAAAGTCTCCCTTGACCAAGGCCATGAAGAAAAGTCTCCACTTGACATATATCGAATTAACCAATTAACATATTTAAATATACATAGTTTTAACTCTGAGATTCTTTACAACCAATTTTGTTAAATAAAATGTGTTTCAAATTATAAAAAAATTATGAAATTAAACAAAAATTGAACTTTAAGTCTTAAGTCGTGTTCACACATCGATAGTTTCGTGTTTATGTCTATATACACATATTCAACAAGTTGTCAAACAATAAAAAAAATTTAGACAAATTTAGAAATTAAAAATTTCTTATTAATTTTGGCAAAAAATACGTCATGATACATTAAAAACATGATTTTTTTCTTTACCGATAGAACACGGATATTTTTTGTTACACTTTTTTACAAGTTAATTCCAGAAATTGAACAAGGATGATAAATCGTCCAAAATATACAATTTACATTGCGTAAACCATTACTTTAAAGAAAATCAGATAAGCAAAACTTTATTCTATGGAAGGATTTCGAATCATTTGAAGTGATCCAGTAATAAAAGTTTGTCTCTTCAACAATTCTCATAATATATAATCATAATCTCTTCTCTCCCTGAATTAATTGTACTAAGAAGGACACTAAAATTAATAAAAATTCAATATTTCATATCGACGTAAACAAAAACGTAAAAAGCATCAAACGTAAAAAAACAAGACAAAACATAAAAAAGTAAGACAAAACGTAAAAAAGTATCAAAACCAATAATGGAAAGAAACAATCATTGTAATAATTTTTGTAATAACGACGTAAGCAAAATAAAAATTATGAATAATTCGTGAAGATTAATATATTTTTGGCATTTATATAATATTTTATTAACCTTCGACAATATGGGTCGATAATACCGATCGTAGTAAGCACTTTTTGTAGTAAGCAGTTAATAGTAAGCAGTTTTTGTGTTAACAACATGTGCCGAATGCCAGAAATAAATTTATTTTATAGCCTAAAAATATGCGAAAAGAAGAAATATTCATATTCACTATATTCTAAATATTTCAAATTAATTATTCATTCGTCAATTTGATGATTCGTTTACATTTTACAACGGTAATGGTCGAAGGCGGTATTGGGATATGCTTTTTTCGAGTAAAGTATTTCATATGAAACGAAAGAAATGGCAATCCTCTTCTTTCTATGCGAAGAAGAAGTAATGAGCAAGTGTATCATTATGCATGTGTATACAAGTATATGCATGCGCGCAAGCTTTTACCTTGACATTCGTCGTTATTTGAATTGATAAGGAAGTGGCTTATTTTATATACTTTTGTGCAATTTGTCTATTTGTTTAGATAATTGTTTTTAAAATTTTTATGTGTATATATTTTTATGTATATCCAAGCGGTATATGTTTGGTTTTATCTTTCTTTAATTTTTATATGCAATATATAAGCGGTGGTTTTATCTCTTTAACTGGTAATATCTACCCTGTATACTGAATTTATACTTTTATTACTTTCTGGTCGTATATTGCACTAGTTTTCTGAAATCCCCACCTGGACATTCCGACAAATAGTTGCACGCGAAAAAGCCCTCTGCTCTCAAGTTCATCACAACTATTTTTTCAGAAACGATTGTTCAAATTTACTATGTCACATAATAAAGAAAAAAAAAAGATATATATATATATATATATATATATATACATATATATATATATATGTATATATATATATATATACATATATATATATATATATATATATATGTATATATATACATATATATAAATATATAATTTTTTCGCTCTAGGTCCTGTCAGCGCATATTACGAGACCCTCATGTCTGCTGTTATCCTCCAGCAAATTATCTTAGTTTCTAAGTATTATTAATATTTTATTTAGAATTAATTAGTTAATCTAATCTCGCAGATGCCGTATATAAAATACGAAGGCCTCTCTCTCCCCTCTCGGGGACGAACCTCACTCGGCTTTCCCCGCTCCTTCCGGTTTGCGGCTTTTCCTGATGGATTAATTAATGGTACCCAACTTTAAGGGAAAATTTTAATGATGGATGTGCTTCGTATTTGCAATCAAAAATAGGTTCCGCGGCCTGCTTGTGAATCCGCGCTGTATTCATCCTTTCAACGTGGATTAAATTTAGGAATATATGTTTGATTAAACCGCGTATTTGTGCGATCTGGCGTGGATTATAGGTGGAAGTGACATAGGAAAATTTAATTTGGTTGAGGGCAAATAAATCAAAAAGAATTTATTTCTTAAGCGTTTGCTGTATCTAGCGTTTTGTTATTATTGTTTGAGAAGTGTACGGTTACGGTGATGTAAACAAGAAAAGATATAATTACCTATCTCGCGCATCTTTATTGAAATCCTGAATACAGAAATGTGCTGAATTAAATAGACTCAATATCAAAGCCATATAATTAATTGTATAACCATTCTACAATATTTACATATAATATGCAAATAAGTTAAAAGTTACTAGCGAGACACGAGAATCCTTAAATTTTTGAAATGTAAAACTTAAGTTCCGATATCAACTTCAATAAACAAATATTCTATATTTTTGTTGAATTGTGCAATAATATGAAAGGAAACCGCATGATTATTTTGGAAACATGAGAAACTTTCGATACCGTAACTTTTAACACTTTGAATTTTCCTTTCTATATCAACTTAAATAAACACTTATTTTATCTTTGCTTGTAGAATCACGAAATATGTTTTAGAAAAACTAAATACGTGGGTTTTATCTAACAGTTATTTATTCCAATATCAGTAAAGACACACTCGTATAATCGTCCATAGTTTTATGGTTACCGTACCAAACGTATACGAACGGAACCATTTTGTTATGGCAATGCTTTACGTCCATCCACCTATCCGTGGATCTGTCAGATACTATATATTCCAAACGAAATAAAGACTTGAAATTTATACAAAACATATTACTATCATACCTAAAACCATAAAAAGTATTAAAAATTAGTTAAAATTATATTTTGTGGGAGTACGGAAAAACATGCAAAAAGAGGTTGAAGAAAGGATTTTCTCAAATGGGATATGGGCCGTATGGTGGGAAATCACTTTATAAAATTGCCGTTTTAACCCCATTTTCTTACCTGGTCAACCTTTAAGACATCCATTATATGGGAAACTTTAATTTGATTCTAAAATTGATAAAATTCCGTACTTAAACAATAAACACGCAAAAGAACCAAACATATGAAATTTAAAAGTTATTGTAATTATATTGACCTATTATTGAGAAATAATTAGTATATTTTTGTTTGCAGAAGATTTACATCGCAAAATATTATCATCTCTAAATAGTTTAACAGAAATACTATAGAGCCTTAAATATTGATAAATGCCTAAGTATAGAAAAAACTCTCATAGCACGAGTTCTACTCGTATTAAAGAGGTACATTTTTATTAATTAGTTATTCAAAGATTTAAATTCCACTCAAAGATTGTACGAATTTAAATGTGTGCAATTTACATTTGCTTTGCAATTTACATAGTATAATTAGTTTTCATTTCATTAAAAAATTACTACTTTTTCTAAATTTCTATAAACAGCAAAATGAAAATTCAACGGTTTGAATAATTGACGTGTTATACGCGTTATATGTTTCAACAGAACATTATATACTTTTAAACCCATGTTGTATATTTTTACATTACCACAGGTTTAACCATTATACAGCTATAACCGTTTTATTCCTCAATTACATCGCCCTTGCGTGCTTCACATTTCACAAGTATCAGTTAAATTGGTTAAGTGAACGACCATATATTGCAGCTGGCCCCGTTTGTAGCTAAATAGTACCATATACAATACGTTTTTGCAATAATTCTCCAGTTAATAATAAGCAAATAATAAAAGAAACAAGTTTATGCAGCAATTCTTGAATTAAAAATAAACAAATAAGATATATACGAAAAGCGCAGACGGCTCTATCCCAAAGTATTTATTATCTGTTTCGTTTCGTAAAGTTATAAAGAATTTTTGTGAATATTAAAAGGATTGGCCTAGAAACCCAAACTCGCTCAATGATTTTTTATACGAGGAAATGGTGGGAAGTCGATTATTCTTAAAAGTGAAGGAATACAAAACATTATTCTTATTTTGTATCCTTTAAATATTTAGAACACAATTTTTGTGTACGTATTTAAATCACAATTCTTACTGGCGCTTGAATTAAGCATAAAACTAGCAATTTGTTAAGGTATATTTTTAAAGAGAGGTTCTTCTTCAATGGCACGATAGCCAGGTGAAAATTAATTTTAAGGCAGTTAGAACACTTCAGTTTTGGAATGTCTTGAGCATATCGGAGTGATCAGAAAGATTTTTTTTATTATTCTTATTTTGGTTTTATTGAGTCAGGTCCAGTATAGTACTTTGATGTATGTTTCTTCATGCGTACAATTTAAGATTTAATCTTCTTCGTCACCTTCCCTTAATTTAGATAGCGCCAAAAAAGTTCTAAAACTTTATTTTTCTAAAATTACAATGTTTCTTAATTTTTTTAGTTTAGTATTCATATTTCTTAGAAGTAGTTAAGTACATATGTTATTAAGAATTCGTAAAACAGGAGATTTGTTTTAGTCTTAAAAATTTTGTTTCAGATATTTTCTGATTTTATAAAAACATCTGTCGACTTAGGAAATTAATAGTTATTTTATCGTCCCGTACTTCAAAAGGAAAAAAGACCCTTTCAGAATCACTTCGTTCCTGGGAGTGTCACTTCTCACTCTTTCGGTCTCTTAAGACCGACAGACGTTCACTTCCTTGTTCTCAAGGACGCGTGTAGGTATCAAGTTGAAATTACTTAGGTTTAAGTCAACGAATAAGACCCCTAAAAATATGGCCATTTATGCCGCATGTTTTGACACTCGCAAATAAATCAAAACATGTAGAGTAATTCCCGTTGACCTAGAATCATTAAATTTGGCAAATACCAAGGTCTCATAGTGCAAGTAAATAAAAAATCTTTAATTCATATTTATATCACATAAAAACAATTTTTTTTTTAATTTGCTCCTATGAAAGATATAGTGGACAAATATATCTTCGTTCTAAAAAATTAAAATTTTATAAATAATATGATGAAAAATATTATAGGAACATTATGTAACATAAACTATTCGTAAATGCCTAAATATGTATGGAACCCTTGTATTTCGATACATTTACTGGTGCTTGGCAAGTTTTTTCCGTATAAAATGATAATCTGAATTGACTTTATGTGCAATACAATTTACCTACTGGAACAAATGTTCCAGTGGGTAAAGAATTACGATTTATCGACGAGGTCATTGATTATTTGAATACTAAACCTATCTAAGACAGATGTCTTAGGTCAATCAGCGTTCATAATTAGAATTATTTGCACGTTCTTAATATTACTAAAATATATACGTTTGGTAATACAATATTTATTATTATTGGTAATTAAATGATAACGTGATGCTTAAAGTGTTAAATAGTTAAACGTGTCACACGTTTAGTTTTCTTTAAAGATTATTTAATACGTGAGGTACCTTTTTGCGTATTTTGACGAGTAATCTATTTGGTCTGGTAGTGATCAAGGTACATAATTTACTAATTTTTAACATGATACCGTAGTGCAAGTTTCTATGATAATTTTAAACTTGCTCTCTCCGTGTTTTGAAATGATCTCCCTCTATCTACTAAAACCAGCTTGTACTTTAAAATAATTTGCTTATCGTTGGCTTTTGAACGAGCACTATGATTTGGACATAATTATGTTATTAAGTTTAATTATTCTGTTTCCATTATCTTTGATCGTTATCATCTATATATTTAAATGTTCATATGTTTATATACACATGCTTGTAGTATTTGTTGTTTTGTGTTTATACTAGTATTAATTGATCTAAATATCATTGCATATATAAGTACTTTGTGTAGTATTTTTGTTTATTGTAATTATGTCTAGTTTTTTTTAATAATAAAAAAATTAAAAACATTAATAGCAAAGTGTGTAGCCAAAAATTGGACACTTAGGAATGCTCTCAGGAAAGTTGCATAAGCTGGACAAATTAACGTTTTGTTTTCTTTACATTATTAATTTAATTTTGTTTTTATATCTACAATTATGTAGTAATACTTGTGTATTAATTGGTTTCGTCTTTGTTTTCATATGGTCATTATCGTTAGAAATATCTTTCTAATGTCAATATTTTTATTGCAAGGTCAAAAAACGAACCCGTTAGTAATACTCTTTTTCACAAATAGTATTGATTTTATGACAATTTTAACTGGAAAACATAAACGCCTTATAATTCCCTTTTAATATTTACCAAATGCTTTACGCAGTAGAAAAGCATAATGTTATTTCGTAACCGAAATTAACATAAATTGTAATTCGAGCTGACAAAAACCAAATACACCTTTTAAAAATATTTTCGAATGTTTTACGTTATTTCACTTAATCCTTGGTTAAGTGAGGCACGGGCCTCAAAGAAAAAAAACGGCACAATTATAAAATTACGCATATACCCGTACGTCTCCCAGTCTGCCCCGACCGTTGTTTTTTCAAAAACCGTTTGATATAATTGTTTGGCGTGCTTAATTGCATGAATGTAAATAGTTAATAATAAATGTTAAATATTCACAAAATTTTAAAATCGGTGGTCATATGGGATTTATCAGTTGCAAGAGTAAGTTGAATAGATTCCGAAGCTATTTTTTGTGGAATTTTATGTGAGATAGTTCTAGACATTGTTGAATGTGTCTATAAAAAATATATATAAAAAATATTCCCCGATATCAAAATTACTAGAAGTTTACCGCAAAACTGTTGCATTCTCAATTACATTATTTCTAAGAAATTGACAATATTTAAATATCTGTAAAAATATGCTGATAAAATTAAAATATATAAATACTTTCATAGAAATAATATTAAATGTTTATATGTGCCTAAATGTGCACGAAGTCTTCCTAATTTGGATGTAACTCGTACTCAACAGGTTTTATTTATTTTGTAAGTTTTTAAAATATTCATTTTAGAATAAAATTGTCTGCAACGCCCATTTCAGTCAATCTATTAGATTTAAGATTATTTCTGGACTGTATATTTGGACAGATGATAAAATTACTCAATACTCATTTTGATATTGTTGCATAATTATATGTCTAATATTCACGAAAACGAAGCAGAGCTTGAAGCTAAAAACCAATAGAAAATAATAAACCTGAATTGATATGTGTGTGTATATATATATATATATATATATATATACATATATATATATATATATATATATATATATATATATATATATATATATATATTGTATATAAACGAGTATCCAGAAGTGTACGCACCAAAACCTTTTAAATTTTTTTGGCATCTTGCACTCAGAAAGTATGTTACTGTTGTTTGCACTTGCTTAAGTCCGCTCACACATTGAATGCTATACGATAAAAAAAAATTTCTCAAATTCACTTTAATATATATGTCAAAAGAGAAATCATATAAATCATACATAGTAATCATGAGGCAGTCGAGTGGATGCTTTTCCTTTATTTTTTCACAATTTATGAGTATGGATGGAACGTAACATCGATATTCTGAACTTACCTAAAATTTTTGGAGCAATGGAATCTGAAACACATTTGTTTTGAATAAGGTGTATTTGAATATAAACGGAGAGATCATTCAACTTTCTTTATATATTTTACCGAATGGCGGTAGTGAGATATGAAATGTATTCCTTTGTTATAGTTGCCTGCCAGTATTTTAATTGTAGATGAGGAGAAATACGACATAAGTTTATTAAGTACAGAAGGACAACACTTACGACGTATGGTTTTATCACTTATATTTGTATGTACACATAATACATATATACACATAACAATAGATTCATTGCTATTAAGTAACACTCAAATAATAGCTGTACATGCAAGCCTTTTATTAATTATATTACTTTGTGCTGTAGTGTGTAGTTAATTATTTTCATAAATCTTAAGTTCTTGCTTTGTTAATTGGGGGTAATAATCGTCTTTCAGTTAGAAAAAAATGAATTTGATGTATTTTTTGTTGTTTGAATATTACGTTGTCTACTTTTAATTAATAAATAACATTGAAATATATCACACATGTTCCGGATTACCATAGACTATGTAGTGTGTACATGTATTGTATAATTTTTAAAATAAATTTAATAATTTTTATGAGAAAAAGTTGCCGGGTCCGCGCGCTTCCGTGACGAACGCTGGAAAACTTTTACAGAGACATTAATACTACTTATGGGTGTACTGTAAGTAGTGAAAAATTTTAGGAAAAAATCCGCATTTATCTATCTATAATCGATAGTATTTATCTGTCTCTTATGGGTATGGAGTAATTTGGATAAATTCTCATTAAAGTAAATATCATAATAATTTTCAACATTATAATTAGATAAAAATTAACCCTAAGCTAGTTAGGGAGTTAAAACAGTCAAAGGAGATTGAAGAAGAAAAAAAGGATTTTGAAAGTAGTCCAAAGGAGAAATGACGTTCGTTGCCTTGTACTGGGAGGGGGAATAGGAAATTGGCGTGGAAGTATCAAAAGTGCATCATGTCGCGGCACATTATTTTATTTTTATTAATTAAAGTAAAAACTATGTACGAGAAAAAATATATATTTAAAAGTCCTTAATACATAACATAGTTGCACGCAAACAAAGTACCGTTTTAAATCTGAAAATTGTTGCATATTTTATAATCTGCATGAGTAATTTAAAAGAAACTAAAAAGTGTTTAACGTGTTTGACATGTTCTTGTACGCATCGCGTACATTATCATATTTTAGTTAATTAAACAAAAGTCAGGACTGCTTTAATCAAACAAAAAATGGGGTGTGGCTGTGTCATGGACACGGTCGTGTGTTGTAGGTGAATACGTCTATGTAAGCGTAGAAACCATAGACGATCACACACATCACACTTATGTATGAATGGATTATTGACAAATGTCATAGTGAAACGTGCACTAGCTGCGGTCCAATGTGTCTTCATAATCAACGATCGAACACAATCTATGCCTATATAGTCCGTTGTCGATGTCATTCTTTCAACAGCCCTAGCTACAGATGTACTGGCACCGTCGTTGATCCGCTCGACCGCATTCATTCTCTTACGTTCTCGGTACTGCTTGACTCGGTCATATAGTGTTTTATTGTTACCATGTTCTTGAGAAGCCCTTGCAGCCGTATACGATCTCTGTATTTGGTTTTGGCTTTTCGACGCGTATAGGCCGACATTATATATTTTTGATAATATTTTTGTATTCTAACATCTTATTATATTCACTGTCACTACATTCAACTAATGTTTTATATCCAATCAATAGATTTTGATGACATCTGATGAATAAAACTTGAACGAACATCGTACTTTTACCGAATCAAAAGTTATACTAATTGCAAATCTCGGTACGCAGCAAAATAACTTCAAAATGCGGCGCTTCCCCCTACACCGCGCGCGATGCGTCACTGTTCTCGCTTATCTTAATGAATTCTTTGATCCTTTAGCTATCCAGTGGTATAATTTAATTTTTGATGTAGAGGATAGATTCGAAACTGCAACGCCAAACTCTATCCCCCGATTTTGTCTTTTGGATGGCCCTCGTATGGTAGCAAATATAAATACGTATTCACGTCAAAAATAGGTTAGAAAAAACTTTATTTACAAATAATGATATAATTTTTTCCCAAATAAAAATATTATCTAATATTTCTTCTTAAGGTAAAATCATCGCGAATTTCTCATTAAGTATAAGATCTCGAATCATTACAATGATTTGTCTATAACCTTAAATATACCTAAATATATATATATATATATATGTGTGTGTGTGTGTGTGTGTGTATATATAAAATAAATACATATTAAAACTCCTAAGTAGTTTCAAAAAGTGAGGTGGTGGAGATATTTATTTCTCATTTTTTCAGCATATATATTGCACTTAAAATTGCGGAATAATATTTTTGAAATCCTGGTGACCAGCGTTTAAAAAATTATAAAATACGACACGTGAAAATAAAATAACAATATTTTAAATTGGTAATTTCCCTAACATAACAATGTTTTGACTGAGCGGTAGTAGAGGCAGAGTAAGCGGTATTGAGATACGTGCAGATTAATAAGATTTATAATTTTTGAAAATTAAACAGATGTGGTAGACACTTATGCAAATAGATAGGTCTAACTAGGGTATTTTTATAAAAGCATACTCCTTTAATGCATTATGAAAAGAATGCTGAGAGTGACATTTTACGAAAGCCACAAAATTTTTACAGAAAACGTTGCTCACTATGCAACTAACATTTATAAGAAATCGACACCATGAAATTACTTACTCAACTTATTAGATTAATTAACAAAATTAATTATCATAGTTAATTTGACAGAGTGAGTGAGATGAGTGGTCCATCATTTTATTTTACTGCTGGCTTTCTACTTTAAGCCAATCAACTGCCAGACCGTTTTCAATTCGATATATGTATATATATATATATATATATATATATATATATATATATATATATATATATATATATAAATATATACATACATACATATATATATGTATATATATATATATTTATATATATATATATATATATATATATATATATATATATATATATATATTTTAAATTATTACCTTATCATTTATTTAATATTTTAAAGTTAAAAAATGCTATCAATTTTCGGCATATTTATTTATATTGATTATTAATTAAACTTTCCTTGCATTGTATAGTAAATTTAACAAATAATTATAAACACATATTTATATTAAATTGAACTTATTGTAAATCAATTCAATTTATATTAAATTAAATTGATTTACATTTTTAAATTATATTAAATTTAAATTAAATAATATAAAATCTATAATATCTGCATTTATAAATTCATATCTTTAACTAGAAATATATGTCAAGTGTAATTACCGTCAGTGTGAGAATAACCAACGTAACATCATAAATAATTATTCTCAATGACAAGCAGTTGTACCCAAAGGAAGTTCAAATTATTTGCAATACATATTTGCATAGAAACAATGAACAGAAATAGTGGAAATAAATCAATAAATATGCCATCGTAATTTTGAGAAAAATTAATATTTTTGAGAAATATTCATGAATTAATTTTGATTTTGAGATAAATTATCACGGCCTATAATACTTGCTACCGTCTTGGGCCGCTGCCTTGAACCACAAAAATAATGTTTTAAAATTTATGTCACATAACATTATTTTTTATTCAAATCACACTTTATTTTATATTTTTAAACTGAAAATAGAATTCTTCACAATTAAATATGTTGGTATTTTGGCATCTCTGTGCATTAGCCTCATACTTGCAAAAGCGAAAATCTCTCCAATAAGGAAGGTATGCTACATACATCCATTTCATATGACTCAACAAATACTCAATCTAAACTATACGCATAATATAAACGTTAAGAATCAAATCTTTCCTTTGAATGTAACATCCAAAGGAAATATTTGACTCCGAATGTATATTTTGTGCATATGGTTTATATTAAATATTTGTTGGGTATACCTTAAGTTTATATGGTTTTTAAATATATTACATTCCATTTGCTCACAGGTAAAATAAATGAATATTAAAAATTAGGGTGACAGTAAATAAACACCTCAAATCATCTCGTCATTGTTAGTTTATATGGTAACCAAATGGAATATTTCCAATTATTACCCAAAGCATGACTTTGTTTTTTTTATTACAACGCAAGAACCTGAAAATAGCTCTGAGAGTTGACGTGAAGTTCATTTAGTGTTTATTTGAAAAAGTTTTTAATTTTTTTCTGAATTAAGTATAGGTGGTCGCTGTGGAGGAGTATTACGGAGATTTAAAAAAAATTTCTTTGACCATTTCGACTTGGCTATGATTTATTTTAATTTCAAACCTTAATTTTGGTCGCCAATTCGATTAGTAATAATAGTACATCCACAAATCTTTCAAAATCGAACGAATGCGGATAAGCAATTTTTTAACTGTTAAAGTCGATAATAATACTAGTTGTTTTTGAAAAAGAGTCGTAATATGTAGACACAAAGACATAAAAGTGTAATTATTAGAATTCCTGTTTAGGGATCAGTAGCAAGATTGCAAAACAAATTATGCCATTGTCCTGTCCGTGTGGCTGTCTATCCATTCCTGTTAGTCATACCTTTTAGTTTTTACAGTTTTCAACCTGTTTCCTTGAACTTTAGCAAATGGATTCTTAAATTAAAAATTATAATTAAATTGAAGTCAATTCATAAAACAACTTTTTTAGGGTAGTTCTTCATGAAAATAAAATCTAAACAAATTTTTTTTGCATATTCCGTCGAATTTTATAAATTTTTAAAACTGCATCAAAGTTCTACTTACCATTTGTTTTATTTTAAAGCTTCGTTTTCGAAATAGTAAAACACAAAGTGACACACAATATACCCGTTTCTCAATTAATATTTCAACCATGGGTTCCAAAAATCTAAAAAATGTCGAAGTAACTAGATTTTTTTATTAGAAATTACAAATAAAATAATTTGGTTTAATTTGCAACAATAATATTATTACATCCACAAGAGAAACATTTGTTTGCAAGTGTACCAGACCGAACAATTGGTTCGGCTTTTTAGATGCAAAACACTAAATAAGAAAAATGTTGCGGACCATGATGCGACGAAAAATAATAATCTAACAAAATAAGTAAAAAAAACGTATCTAACATAGTATATTATATATATGTAAGTATAGTATACTAAAATGATTAATATTTTTTTATATGCGTTAATGATAATTATTTGTTAGACACTCAGCAAAATGTGTGTCATATAATAACAAAATATACCTATTTAAGTTTACATAATCTGTAGTTTTTTTTTTGTTCTTTATGTAACAGGATATGCCAGAAAAAAATAATGGTAAAATTTTCTTTGGGAACAATGTTCAAAAAAATTATTCCGGCACTATGTTTAAATGTATTATGTGTAAATTGTTAAACATAAATATGTAAATTTATTTTAACTATAGTTTTGGGTATTTTGATACTCTATGTAACAACATAAGACAAAGAAAGTGAATAATGAAATTATATATCCGAAAAATATGCAAGTCATGACAGTGTACGTATTAGGAATTAACTATTAAAATACACGTATATAAGTAAATATATAGGGAAACTATACTTTTACGAATATTTGTGCCTTTTGTGTAACCGAATACGACAGAGCGAGTGAATAATGATTTTTCTTTTAAGAGGTAAATTCAGAAAAGTGATTGGATAGTTAAGGTAAACTTTTTAGTAACGCATTTAAATAGGCATATGTATGTATGTTTATCTTGTCTACAATTTTATGAATTCTCATACTATTTACGTAAGAAGATTCAACGAATCTTGCATAAGATATAAAGCAATATTATAACCAGAAAAGTATTTGATTTAACGTACATTAATTGGATATCCCAAACAATACACTTACAGTAGTAATTAATGTAGAGTAGCAAAGGTGGACTCTATTGATAGAGTAGTAATATCATCCAGTCAATTATAACAAAATGAAAGCATTTTAATCTGTTTAAATATTCTTAAGTAAGATCAGGGTGATGAACATGTCTATGGTGAATTAAAATTAACAGGGATATTTCACAAAAGTAGATTTTTGTTTTAGAGGGTGGAAAATAGTGAATATATTTGGGTATTCTACTGAAAACAAGACAGTTAATACCATTTGCACAATGTGAAAATGATCATTATCCAATTATATCTTTCTGTAATAAGAAAAGAGGGAAACGAAAAAACGGAAGAAGTTCTATATTAACGTAATTTATCAGAGATCAATTAATGAGAGGACCAGTATTATTTTAATACAATCGCTATCACCACGGGTATGCTATCTATAATTTCACAGTGCCACTCGGTGTACATGTCAATCTAGTTCAGAGGACAATCAGACTAAGATAATTAATATTTAGGCGGTAGTGGCTTACTGCTTTGTAGCGATCGTAAAATTTAGTAAAAGGGTTAAAAAAATGTTTGTGTATAAATACTTTCATGTATTTTGATTATTAAATAAAAATGTCAATTAATAGCTAGAAGGTTTATAACATCTTGTTCTCACTGACCGTCTCCACGTCGCTAAGGATTGTGTTCATTTGGAGTTTACTCACTGTATTATAAAAATACTATCTGACAATATTTGACCCTTTTACGAAAACTATTTAACACATTACAGCGATGAAAGGTTTTACCTGGCTGAAGATATTAAAAAGGTCAATAACAGATATTGTGCGACTTGGACCTTACGCATAAACAACCTATGGCTATAAAAAACTAAACTAATAAAAGATTAATTTTATAATTTAAGCTACCTAAACCATAAAAATAATAAATATGCATCGTTCCTTGTTTTAAAATTAAAATGATAAGATGCAAAAAGCATGTTTAAAGCAAAAGAAAATTTCTAAGGAATAATCTTTATAAAAAGAATAATCATTTTAATATACATAATTTAAGGATATTAATAAACAAATAATCTTATTTATTTCAAACGGGTTTAAAAATGTAATTAATTTTATAACACATAAAAGCCTAACGGTGTACTTGCCGCTATCTTTAACGATATGCACTCTTTAAAATACTTAAAACTTTTATAAAGTAACACAGAAACAAAACTTTTATTACATGTAAATGTATTGTTCCACTTCCCCAACTGATATTATTATTGTTTCAAAATTGTTACTTTTGTGTCGAAAATTAATAAAATTTCATGGTCAGCATTGATTTAGACAACATTAGGAAAATATGTGACTGAAATAATGCGGTGGAAGTGGGGAAGGGTGATTCGCCAGAATTGCTTGATTCTATCTCAAATTGCTGAGTGACGTCACTAGCATGTTAATTTTAGAAAGTGGATAATTAATTTCAAAAAGTAACCTTTTGATGTATATAATGAAAGGTATTTGTTATTTTTATTTAATGGGAAAAATTATATATTCCATGAAACCAAAAAAAGGATATATGGTGCTTGAAGAGAATACATTTCGCACGGGAAAGATTAGAAAATAATGCAAACTGATATTAATAAATGAGAAATATAAGATTAATATAAAAATATTCTGGTAGATTTAAAATTTCGTATAAAATTCGATTGATTTTGCTATTATTCATCAAATAATTTAGTTTTCATGACTAATTTTAAACAACATTTCTTTGTTTTTCGTGCTCCGTTTTGTGCGGAACTTTTTTCCCCTTCTCTATGCTTCCAACCGTTTTTCACTTTCTTCTCTTTTTTAATTTTGTCTTACATTTAATAAATAATAAAAAAAGTTATGTGTGCACCTCTGTGTTTATCAACAATTTACCACTATTTAAGAGAAAAATTAATTTTATTAGATAATTGAAGTGCAATGAAATATAACACTCGTGTAGCTGCAATAAAATCTTCACGTTATGCTTTCAAGCCATAAACTGTAAAACGTTTAAAACTAATGAAATTCTGTGTGAAAAGGAAATCTATGATTTCACAAGGCTATATTATTTAAACACACAGATTTTTATACGAACTTTTTCTATGGTAAGACATAAAAAAAATAAATTAGGTTTGGTTGATATTATTTTTATCTAATTGCTATAAGCTATACATGAAAGTGTGCAATATGGCTGTGTTTAACTTTAAAATAAACTATTTGAACCATATCCAGTCAATACAACATATCTATGACATTTTATTCAAAAGATTTCACGTAGTATGCTTTTCACTGGAAGAAATTTCAAGAAATGCACCCCAATTATTTATATATTTCTTTTTATAAAACTCGAGGGATTAGAAAAATAAAATCATGTTTACTACAAAATAATACGACAATTATTCATTTGAATTTAAATTGTTGTTTTTAAAGTTTTTAAAAAATAAACTATTCTATTATCAGCTCTGATATAATATGATTATCACGCCCTTCAAATATTATTTTGTGTGTAAACAGACATATTTTTATCTTGGCGTAACATTTTGTTAATTTTATATTATAATGGCTTCGATAACTTATTTTTCAAATCACAATTTATATTATTGAATTTCAACACAAAATGCTACACTTAAATATTTAAATAAAATTTAGATTAAATTTAGAGTGCTAGAAAATATTCTTAACGCTTACTATGAATTCGCTTAGATCAAATGATTGAATCTAATCAAATCTTTAAGCATGTAATTAAGAAATATATTTAAGTACAAAATAGTAAATAAGAAAATTTCTCAGATGGTTCATACTTATAAACTAGGAATACATGTGCAATCTTGAAATTTCAGAACAATCACTTAACAAAGTCCAGCGCCTTCAAGATTTCTGTATCTGTTATATTTTTAATGTCAAAAAAGGTAACATGTTGAATTTAAGCCTGAGATGGATAGAAATACGTAACTAGCAAATTTTTTACATTTATTCTCTGCTTACGGAATCCTGAAGGGCCTTCTCACTTTGTTGCCTGATTTACTCCCCTATCTTCTTATTTCCTGGGTGTATATTCTGTGAATCTTCACCTAAGCCTATTTTCTAATGCCTATTTGCTTTCTATGAATATTTCACCGTTCAAACTGCCAAGTTATAGAATAAACTCGATTCTGATATAAAATTTTGAGCGACCATTCGAGCAATCGAAAGTTTCAACGCATTCAAGTATTCAAGTGTACAAATCATATCTCGCCTAACTAAATGTTTCATATTCATTTTCCTTACATATTCCTCACTTCATATTTTTGTTTCTTTCTTTACTCTGCAATTGTACCCTATAATCTATAAAGAAATATAATATATGCAATTGGATTGTTTTTGTCTTGTTTTCTCAAAATTTATTCATCCTCTTTTTTCAAAAGATTTACTTGTCATCATACATTTTAGACATCTTGTCTTTTGGTTGACTCGATTGTTCATAAATAAATAAATTAATAAATGTCTTTCGCCTTTTAGTCATATAGTAAAATTTTCCAGTCTGCCTATACTAGGAAAATTTTCCAATCTGCACGGTTTATCTGTGTATAATCTTTGTTGTTGTTTTGGTACATTTTTCCGAGTTTCTGACTGGGTTTAAGTTTTTTGATAAAATTTTTAATGATTTAACATTTCACTGTATGATTATTTACTTACGAAGTTCCATATCTACTTCATAATCCATTATGAATTTCAAATATCTAATACTAACTTAATAATTAAATCACACAGATGGAAAATTTATTGTCACGGAACCGTACGTGGATTAAGGTGAATTTTCTATATTTGTCACACTTCACCGACTAATATGGAATCCACACGGCCATAAATATTTAATAAATCCCAATATATTTTAATTAATGTAGCACATGTGTTATTGCGAATATTACAAAAATTATGAATTCTAAAATAATAGTTATAGTTTTAAACTATGATTCCAAAAAAAGGATTGTAATTTTTTTACAACCTTTGTGTAGATCCCTGCAACTAGTCCTTTCCAACGGTACCCCATACCATACGAGGAATTTCGAAAATTTATTTTTTTTATTTTAATTTGCCCCATAAATTTTCTTTATAGTTTATGAATTTTAGTATGCTTTATTACTTATGAAAAATTTCTAGGTTCAAGCGGTTCCTGGGAAAATCTGTTTTAACTGAAGGACAAATGGAAACATTAATGATGTTTTAAGTGTTATATTTTTACTTTTGAAATACAGAACCTTAATAAATGTTTCAGCATTATCCTTATACATTTACAGCTTATATATCTCAAGTTATTAAAAACTAATATACTTTTCATAGCCATTACACTTGCTTTCACAAAATTATTTTCCAGTACGTTTTGTGGTGACTGCAATGCGTACCTGAAATTATTTCAAATAATCTTTGAATGCGCTATTTCAACTTTTTACTGATATATTTCATATTTTGGGCCATATTTCATTTATTATAAATACTCTAAACGGAATTGGCAATATAACAATGCGTGACAATTTTTGAGGATATTTCATAACAATGCAAGGTAGTGTTAATTGCATCGGTTAATGATCTCCATTTATCTGCGTGCGTGCATAGGTGCATGTATGTGTGTGCCTGTGTGTGCGTGCATGTTTATGTGTGTGTCTGTACATATACACGTATATATTACATGTATTCAAAGGACGAGACAAGGAGAAAATGGACATTCTTCCACGCATGCATATACAGATCTATGCAAGTGTAATCAACCAAGCATGTGTCTGTCTTTCATACAGGTAATTCTCTAATTTATAAAATTTAGTAAAAATATTGAATTACATGAAAATTATCAACTTTTCTAAAAAAAATCTATATAGATTTTTTTTTGTCTAAGTTTGCAATCACAGTGAAAAAAATTAAATTGTTCATATACGGCACTTCAAATATATTTAGTTCCAAGTACAGACTAACCAGTGCAAAAAATAGACACTGTCTTTGTTAAATCTGTACACAAATGTAGAGTATAAAAGACGGAACATTTATAATATTCATACATAAGTTTATGAACATCAAAGTGACTAGGACATGTAAATGAAATGTGTGAAAATTCAAAACCATTTAAAAAAAAATAACTCTCAATGTTATGAGTTCAGCGAAACACTGAATATAAGAAAGAAAAAGAGGGTGACTGTCGTAAATTATTACAGCTTTTTGAGATAATACGATATCCGAACTTTGAAGTCCACATTGACGGAACATATCATATGTGTAATTTATAACAGGTTTTGGCAACTTTTACTGGAAACGACATTCCTTACGTATGACGTTTGTGAACAAGGCTTTCCAGAATGTTATCCAAGTTCATAAAAAACTACATAATAAAACTGGATTTGATATATAAAAATATGGTCATATATTGTCTTTGTTAATCTCATTTAATTTTCTTTTAATTACTTTAAGTTTTTTTATATATTGTATTTATGAAATAGTCAAATACTAAATATCGGTATTTATTTGAAAATTTGGTCAGCAACTGAGTTTTGTTAAACTTATAAATTTTACGCCAAAGAAAAAAATTTTCTCAATGTAAAATAAACATTATAAATAAATATATAAGAAATTCTTTAAAGAAAACCATACAAAACTCTAAATACCTTTCCTATTATTTTTAAAATAATGATAAATCTGCATAACGTTTACAGTAAAATGACAAGTATAAGAAAAAAATCTAACGTACGCTTAAACAGATAAAACTTAAATGTGTTTCCTATTCATAAAAGAAGTCCTTTAGACTCACTTGGTCTCAAACATTGCAGTATTATTTGTACTAATCTCTCGGTACATAAGACTAAATTGCTTTAGACCAATTTTTTTAACAACCACTTAATTAACAGATAAATGAAAATCTCCTTATATATCATAAATGGTTGTTACGTTTTGTTTTGAGTATATGACCTTTGACCGTTAACCTTTACTATAAATATTTCTTCCGAAAAACATAAGTTTCATAACACAAACATCTATTTCATTTTCAAACTTATGCTAGTAATATCCTCATAATCATTTTAATGTTATTTTTGATGCACTTAAAAAATAAAATTATTTTGTATGAACATAATGAAATTTAATTAAAATTGCTTCTCGTTCCCACGCATAAATCAAGTAAACAGGAACAGAAAAAATACAATTACTCTATACGAAACATAAAAAATAATGGCGGAAAACAAAAAACGTATTAAATCAACTTTTCCGTAAAAACATTTCCGGCTTTTCAGGCGCACCTCGAACTCAAATATAATATATTATTTGACGTAAAAATCGTTATGCGAGAAAATACTCGTACGTAATTTTCCTGTAGGGATGGGAGTTATGAAACAAGTGAAAAGGGCGATTTATCCATATTTCTGCGATAGATATAAAAGTTATGTAATTAAAAGTATGTGTGGTACTATTGAATTAACATCAGATAGGTTCTAGTTTTTATGTCAATATTAATAATGCAACTTGGCTTCCACATATTGTGTCTTCGCATAAAATAAATTCTATGATGACAATAAGTGTTGAATGCATCTTTTCAAATACTTTGGTAGAGTTGAGTGCATCTATTATGATTGTGTAAGAAATAATATGCCAAGTGCAGATATGTAAAGAGAGATATAGCCGATTATATTGAGAACGTTGTATTGAATAATTGTGTTTGAATGGTATGAGGTTTAATGAAAAAGACAATAAATATTACCCAATTTGTTTGTATTTATTTAAATTACAAAAGTGTCTTATTTACAGGGCTTTGTAACCAAGTTGTTTGAGTATTTCTCGTTGAGTTAAGAAGTTAAAACTTATCATATTCATAGTAGATAAGCTACAGATACCTGAAAAAATTTAGTAAATTATAAAATTAAAATAAAATTAGTTATAAAAATTGCATAGTAAGCATGCCTTTATTTCGTCTCTTCTACAAATAAATCATTAACATAAGTGAAAAGGATACGAATTCGAACCCAGATGTTACTAAGTCCAAAACAAAATATCTTTTGGACTAAAGTGAAAACGAAATCTTATATAATTACTGAAAAAAAATTATTATAAACTTTTTCTTTAACAATATCCTTCAAAATTAGTCACGAGATCTGTATATTTTAAACACTATCTCTAAATCTATCGTTTCCAAAGGTAATTATTAAGGACAAACTATTGAAGTTATTTTTCGAAATCATATAGGCAATGGCAAAATTATATAGATGGTTGAATTGATCTGATAGAAATTCTTAATACCTTGTGAAAATTAATGTCATGTGAAATATGTCAAATGTCTCCATTCGTTTAATTTTATTATTAGAATTTTCACTTCTCTAGTAAGAAGTGTATCGCCTGGTATACACTGTAAAGTAAGGTACGATATATGTTCTGTTCTTGCATTAATTATTTTTCAATACAAGTGAAAGTTTTATTAGCACATTAATTATCGACGATGTGAACATCGTGCAGAGTGAAGAATTTTTTTTTCATAGCTTCTTGTTATTATTCCCATAAATATATATATATATATTTCTAGTTCCTTTAAATATTTCTACTTAACCTCTAGTTTTCACTATTAATATCGAAGTAAATTTATGAATAGATTGCGTATTGGTTATTTCTAAAATACAGACCCAAGGTAGGAAAATCTTAAATAGCTATTTTATCAGATAGCTTGGAAAATAAGATGGGTAACTTATTTTATTTATATTTTCAACCCCATTTGTGATAAATCATAATAAACTAAAAATTCTAAATGTAAAAGTATAACTTTTGTTAATATGTTATAAATAATCTTGGACAAAATATTTAAAAAGAATAATAAAACACGTTATTCCCAACTGCTGTCATTGAGGTTGTAATTACAAAGAAAATTAAATGCTAGACGTGTAAAAGGGTTGTAATTAAAAGATATTACCAAGGTTATAAAATACTTCTCCCGAGAGTTCGTGTAGCTTTTTTCGTCTATTTGTTAAGAAAAGTTTTAAGTTTTGCCGCTGTGGTTTGTTGGGTTGATCACAAGGTATACGGCCTTTGGCGGGATGACGCACCGCGGGGACCCGGGTTTGATTCCCGGCCGCTCACCGAGCATGGCTTTATTGGTTTTTTGGTTGGCTGTAAGAGATTAAAGTTGATAAATAAATGAAATAAATAAAAATTTTAAATGAAAGCGATAATATAAATTTCTATTATTTTTCATCATAATATTTGTAAAATGTAGGAATAAAAGAAAGGAAAGCGCTTCCCCTTTTCCTTTCCCAAACTCTGATGTTTTATTGATGTATTATTATGTATTACACTAACTTGTAGTGCTAAAATGTTGTAACCATCTGGAGCATTTATTCCATAACATTATATAATAATAGTGGAATTTTTTCAGTGAAGATTTAGCCATTGGTGGCTTCCTGTTCTACTACGTAGCTCATCTACGTACCCCGTTAAGGAATAGGAGCGTCTATAAAGCCCTACGTCGTTTTGTGTGGAGGAGAATCTCTGTCCTGCAATAACATGCACGCAGTAAACAAAATCCAAAATTGCTACAAAGTGTATATACAGGTAAAATTCAACAATGACTCAAATAACTGAAGTATAGGACATTAGTATAGGACAACCCGCCCGCATTTTTAACCACCACTCAATTCTTGGAAAATTGTAATTATTTCCAGTGAAACGTAGCTTTAGGCAGAATATTTAATTTGTATTTTATATAATTTCCACCGCGAAGAACGAAGCAAAATTTTATCAAATTATATCCAAGTTTCCAACTGCGCTTTTTTAGAAGACACTATTCTATAGGTAAATTTAAGAGTTAGTAGTAACTACATAGACAAAAAGACACGAAAAAGTTATAAAACAGACTTAGCTATATAGTTTTACCTCTTCGGAGGAGTAAATTTAATGAAAAAACCTTGCCGTGTATAAATTGTTCATTTGACTTACTAAGTATATACATTACTTATTTCAAGGAATTTTTATGATTTGTCCCGCAATTTTATATGGAAAAATAAAATATTTACAATGAAATGTTTACAATATTTAAAAGTGTTGTGTGCACGATGTTGTGTGCCGTGTTGTGCGCGAGTACACCAACTTTTGGTGTGCTCGAAACAATTATGGAGTATCTAGAGAAAGATGTTAGACTTAAAGTGGAGAGTAAGACTTACATCCGCTCGATGTGAAATTGAATCCGCTCGAGGTGAAATGAAAACCGCTCTTAAAATATAATTTTCCAGTTATATGTTATATGTAGAATTTACTAATGACGCCCTTTGTTAATCGATATTAATAAATGATGAAACGGTTTCATAATTTGATTTAATAAATGTTCAATAAATATTAAAAACAAGTAAGTCTGTTTCTGAATTGTTAAAACTTAAGTTCCTTAGTTTAATCTGCACTGCTAACCTAATCATATATCTCTTCTATTTAAAGAATCATTGTAGCTAAAGTCACTCCTAAAAATTATGTATAAGACCAGTCCTTACATTTTCTAACTAGCATTTTTAATAACTTTACTATTGAAGTCGGAAAGGCTCATAAAAAAACATGATTATCAGGTTATTTGATCATCCGAGTAATTTTTTTAATAATTGCAATATGAATGAATATGTTAAATTATTAATGAATTTCATTTCTATGTTACCCTTTAGATTTCTTTGATTTAATGAATTCGACTTTCATTCATGGTAAAATATATGATTTTAGTATTGTTTATTTTGAGGCACAATTTTTCAAATTATTGTTAAATGTGCAGATATGTAATATTAATTATATTTATTTAATTTCTCATTGATTTGCATTTAGAGACTATATTATGTAAACTTATTTCATTATATAAGCAATAAAATGCATGTGAGAAGACAAACCAGTAAAAGTTATTGTTTTATCGGTTTCAATCCCCTTTCTAATTTAATAATGAATACATATTTTTATTGAATTTCTAAAATAGCGACAAATATTCATGAAACGTAAAAAGTTACGGTACGGAAATAACTAATAAAACGCATTAAGGCATATTTATATGCAAAAACATTTCCGGCCATTCCCACTCTCCCACGACGGAAATATATTAAACAAATTAATTTAAGCGCTTGGCATAGGATTCGTTATGCGAGTCGAAACACTCGTAATGCGTCGACTTATAAGCGTTCCGAAACGAGAGAATAAGATCATTTGTTTGTTATATCGCTCCCGTGGGACGAAAAATATAATATTCTAATATTACTTTGATTCAGTCATAACGAAATACAAAATTTATGTGTATGGATTTTTTTTCATTGCACATTGGTGAAAAACGGCTTTTTAGATATTTTATATTAAAAAGTTTTATTATATTTTCTAAGAATCCACACGTGCCTGGTAAATGTATGAAAGAAATGTTTATAAGGCGATATAAATATTATATTAATAGTTTAATCACATAAGAATGAATAGTAGTGCGCAAAGAAAGTGTCTAGTATTGATAAACGTGATTTGGTGCTTCAAAATGAGTATATAATTTTATTCATTGTTATCGCAAATTTAACGTGGCTTCAGAAATTATTAATAATTGTCATCATAATGTCTTTATTAACTTTAATGCACAAAATGAACTGCTTGAGTAATAAACACTACTTTTTACACTTGTATATATATATATATATATATATATATATATATATATATATATATATGTATATATATGTATATATATGTATATATATATAAATATATATATATATATATATATATATATGTACATACATACATACATACATACATACAAGATGCCCAGGAATAAATATCGAACAAAGAAAGACGTTATTAGTTGACTGAAAAACATGACTTTTTTTCCAAAAATTCCACATAATATTCATAATTATTTGTCAATTTTTTCATACACACGATACATGGGCACATCACTCAGCACCATATACGGTATATAAAGTAATTTATACTTAGCTAGTATTTCATTTAATTGATTGGTTAAATAACATGAAATTTAACTATTAACACGTTAAAAAAAATACTATTAAGTCACTCCCTCGCGTTGTAGACTTTTTTTCATATTTATAAAGTGTTACACAGAAAAGTAATTTTAATAACAAGTCATTTTCATATTTATAAAGTCATTTTCTAATTTATAAAGTGTTAGGCAGAAAAGTCATTTTATTAACAATTACATCACAAAAAAATTTATTAATTAAATTTTCATATAAAATTGTTTCACTAATTTGTTTAAGAATTCTTAAGGGAGATATTCAAAATGGTTTCCGTTTTTTTCTACACATAATCACAGTCTCTTTATAATTGAATTAGTAACATTATTTACCATTTGAGCATTTCTCTTAATCGCTTCCGTCTAAACACATCATTATATCATAATATTTAGAATGGGAAAAGCGCACAGTTACAGACATTATAGTTATCAAAGCAATAATTAACAAACAAAACGCTAATTCTACAGAAAATCGAAATACATTGAATGTAAAAACGACACGATATATTCAAAGGATGGCGTTTGACGCAGAGTTGTATACCTGTGCGTTTGCACAGGTTAAAAACTACGGGTTAAAAACTCTGCGCCTAACGCCTTTCTTTCTCAAAATGGGGGTAGCGTTTATTGGTAAAAGGGGTCGCAATTTGTCTAAATAATAAAACCTGCTTACAAAACATTCATTTATCAAAATTGTTGACGAATAAAGTGTTTCAGAATTGAATATCAACAGGTATTAACAACATGAAAAAATAAACTTATAACGAAATTTAGTTTCAAATAAATTAAATTCCATATTTAGGCACATAATGGCGTGGGTATAGTGAAATAACAATATCAGCTGTTTGGTACATTGAATAAAAGAATATATGTAAATAACAATATCAGCTGTTTGGTACATTGAATAAAAGAGTATATGTAGACTTTTATTCAATGTACCAAACAGCTAATATTGAAATAACAATATCAGCTGTTTGGTACATTGAATAAATTCTACATATACTCTTTTATTCAATATACCAAAGAGCTGATATTGAAATAACAATATCAGCTGTTTGGTACATTGAATAAAAGAGTATATGTAGACTTTTATTCAATGTACCAAACAGCTGATATTGAAATAACAATATCAGCTGTTTGGTACATTGAATAAAAGAGTATATGTAGACTTTTATTCAATGTACCAAACAGCTGATATTGTTATTTCACTGAGTACTCTTTTATTCAATGTACCAAACGGCTGATATTGAAATAACAATATCAGCTGTTTGGGACATTGAATAAAAGAGTATATGTAGTGATTCGTTAGCGGAATTAGGTGTGTTAAAAAGTTATGTGTAATATTTTATTAAATCTATTTTTTGACGCAACATTTTTTTTTCAAGTGTGAAAAATACATTAATTATTCGTGAAAAAAGTGGTCACACTCTATTGTCAACTAAAAGTTCTAAGTTTTTAAATATGATTGTGGCAGTTTTTCATAATGAATACAACGAAACCGTTACAGTATCACAAGTTTAGCAGCCGTTACGTCCGTCCGTTTTTCTGTGAAGGCTCCTTCTCCTATTCTGAGGTCTATAGTTTTACATTGCTCTAATTCCAGTTTCTGGTTCAATAAAAAAAGATATGATCCTTTAAAGCATATTTATTATTCATGCAGTAGTCTTACTCATTGATCATCAAAACGTAAAAGGTACTTCCGGTCAACCTACGATCTTGAAGGATTATGAGATAATGGCAGTACTTATTGCACAAATACACAGAAAAAAACAAAAAATAATTTATTTCTATTTATGTATGAAATGATATCCTACCATAATTAGATTTCTTTTTAAGCCCGTGAAAGATATAGTATGAAATGCATTTACGTCGCTAAGTTTTATATTTGTAAATAGTTTAATTGGAAATGATATGTTCTCTTAAATATTTGGAAATGATATGTCACTAATTGTGGGGCGGTGGAGTTGTATTTATACGAAACTAATATAATGTAATACGTTAATTGTGTATCAATTGTTTAGGGGTTATTGTCGTAAAACATTTCCAAAAATAGTGCTGAAACATTTTCAAATTGTGTCATTTTGGTGCAAGTATCATCCCACTTACAATAATCATCGGTATCGACTGAAAGAAAAATAATGGAAACTGATCCAACTTAATTAGGCTTTTTAAGCTAATGATCGTATTTATAAATACTGTTATTTATATATATTTACCGCCAACGCATATATCTGTTTTTTTTCTTGTTACTCTAATACGATAGAGTACGATATACTCCTATATCGTAGCAAGAATATTTTGTAATTTTTAAATATATTATTCTTCATTTTTTTAACATTCAATATTTGTTTGTATGCCTCACTTACATAACTCTCATTTGATACTCACACAATGCGCTTTAAACAAATAAATAAAAAGTTAATCAGATTCCGCCAAAGGTTTAAGATTTCCTTTCCGAACTTAAAAATGTACATAACAATTATTTTAGCTGAACATAACTACAGCAACATGCAAAACTTTTGGTTTGATATTATTACTAATTGTTTAACAATTACCCAATACAAAACCACACCATATCCCAAAAAAATGGATTCTGCCCTTAAAATCAATTAAGTAATGAATTGTTTCCTCAATTAGATTATAATTAATACTATTAATTATGAAGCTATATTGGTAGGTCATTTTATAATCAATTCTCTTTGTGATGACAGTTTTATCTACGTGTAAATCTACGTGTACTGAGTTAAAAAAATGTCAAGAGATGGTATCAATTTAATACAAATAAACACATTGATCAATATCAAAGTACACAAAAATTTCACAAAAAATGTAACACGTTTATATTTCTTTAATTTATGAATAAATCAGAGATGGTTTTAAGAAAAAGCTCCCTAATATTCTAATATTCCTATTTGAGGTATGCTAGAACAAACAATGCAACATTGTAACAGCTGAAATAAAGTTAAGCAGGCATTTAGTATTCATGTAGAAAAAAAAATCACGTTTCAGCAGACGAAGCGTATCAGTTATTTTTAATATATCTTTGATGCTTAAATTTTAAGCTTGAGGGTAACAATATAAATATTATATTATTGCTAAATTCTAAGCAAGTATATAAGATACATAACACTATATATTTAATTGATTCCATTTTATTTTCCAGCAAATCTTTTAATTACCCAAGATAATTTCCTATTTAATGGAATAACAAGTTATTTATTACTCTAAAATTAGCCATCCCAAATAATAAAGTCTTTCTTGGCGGGTATTAAATAAATTTTAACTAAACTTAAACACGGTTACAAGAAAACTTTTAAATAAACTCTTGAGATCCGAGGCGAGGTTCACTCCTTCGACACAAATTATGAATTGGCAATAAAGTTATTAATCAATTGGCCAATCGAGATCATGATATTGATTGATATTTAAATAATTTAGACTATTATCTTCCCCGCATTAAAAAAAACATCAAACTTGTACAAGTGAATCTACATACTTCACCTAATAGTACGTAAACACACGTTATCGGCATATACATACGCACCAAGTAAGTTTTTCTATGCGTATTGTTTTTAACTTAATTTTTTAACAAATAACCCAAATATAATTTTTCGAAGCATAGTCTATCGTTTATACATATTTCAAATATTCCTTAGAAAATCTTAAATCTACACTCGAACTATTTTTATAAATTCAGAAGTAGAAATGCTTTGAACCTCTTTTGTCGAAAAAAATTAATCAAAAAGAATTATATCTTTTCCCAGAAATACTATTTTTAACGTTACACATTATTGTTATTGAATTTCTGGTAAACATTTTTATTTATATCTGTTATTAACTAGTTTTTTCCGCGGTTTTTTCTCGCGTGGTAATAATTATATTTGTGGGCTGAAGTTATAATACGCAGATTTATCTAGAATGATTAAAGGAAATTAAATATTAAATATTTTTTATTTTTCTGACTATAAAAAATAATATTAAAAAGAACAAATATGTTTTTTAATTAGAAACTAAATTGAATGATTCGGTTGCTTCTTCACAATGGGTGTTGAGCGATTCAAAAAATCACATCGTTCCGTTGCTACTTTGCGATGTTGCTTCATCATTCCCTTTGTATACTTTTTCAGTTTCAAATAAAAATTTCCCAAAATAACTAAATTTTTCCATGTATGGTGTTAGATAACTTTTTCTGTGCAAAAAATCACTTCCATCTGTTGCTTTGTTGCGATACTAAAAAAGAAAGAAAAAATATTATTTAGGTTTATAATATCAATAAGAATGACATTTCTTAGACTAAAAAGTAACTTATTTCATTTCCGGATACCTTTTTTGCGGAAAATAACGCTAATCTGTTACCGCATTTTAATGTGAAGGACAAAGGAACACACCTTTTCATTCATAAAATTAGTTAAGACATCCATATTTATTGTTATTTATTATGGCAAAAATAAAACCATTGTCAAAAATAATAAAAGACATTAAAAATGTTTTATACGCGTCTTTCGCCGGTGTTGCCTATTACTTTCAAATTAAATATCACCAGTTAATTGGAACGGATTGTTCGTGAAATAATAAGGCCAATGACATGATTTTTTTAATATTCATATGTAAAATTTATTATTAATTGAATTAAATTTTTTAATATATATTTCACTTTCTCATTATCTTCAAATCTAATAAAAAAGAAAATGAAGGAAAAAACTTGTGTAGTACATTAAAATATAATCGTTTGAGGATACGTAGTAAATGAAATAAATTATTTATTATTAATATAATTGTTCGTGTTATATATTGTCTAAAATGCCTTTCACAGGAATGAAAATATGAATTTCTTGAAAATATTTTGATTTGATTCTGTAGTTCTGTACTTTATTGGCCTTTTTTAGTTATTTTTATAATCATTTATTAAAAAGTCTTCCTTCCATCAAAATGATTTCATTGCAATTTTTTCTATAATTATTTACCTGCTAATACAACACATAAAACAATCTTGAAATGGCCTTTTAAATCTTTTTCGTTACCACACAAGAGGGTATTTATGGAAAGAATAATTTGATTTTAACTTCTTGGGGAATTATTATGAAATACTAACTAGAAATTTTAGATTGAACATCAGATTTTTACGAACAGCAAAACTCCAAGTCATAAGAAATGTTTTTTGGCAAGTTTCAATTTTGTTTTTTCTTAGTAAATATCATATTTTATTCACAACGTATCGTGGTTGGTATAATTTTGGAAATCTGCTCTTTAAGATATTGAATTTTATATTAATTTTATCAGCTTTCTCAAATTTTTATTTTTTGACGTTGGATAAAATGGCACTTGTTCGAAACCTGTTTGTATTGAGCATCAGATCACCAGAAAGGTTAAGCTGGTTCTGTTTATATCTAATTGGTCCAAATTGGATTATCTATTTTGCTTATTGGGAGTAACGTATGCCGTAATCCATTTCATCCTAATATTATAAAATTGAAAGTTTCAATGAGGGAATGGATGCATGTGTATTGCTCTGTAATCCTGTAGTCTCCAAAGCAATCTACAGGAAATTTGATACAAATAAATTTAAGCCTATATTAAGATATAGTCATTATTTTCTATGATTTTCATTAAATTCGTACTTATTACGGGACATTGTCTGAAGAAAAAATTCTAAAAATTTCCATATACGATGCATAAATACTCATATATACCCAAATATCATGCTGTCTTTAAAAAAAAACGAAAATTGAATTAGAAATATTCTACAAAAGTCAGTTACAAGTAAGTCCAAGAAAAATACCTGTCAAGTATGTTATCTGAAATTGTAAATATTAAATTTTTATTCATCAATTTACTAATGGCCCTTTCCGGGGTTCAGATTGGCCTAATTAAATTTTATGAATAAGTTTTTTGATTTCTTTTTTTTATTATCTAGTCCCGCCTTTATTATAGTTAATAAAAATTAACAATGTACCGTAATAACGGAACAAGGGTGCTCCTTTGTCCTCTGCCTCAGGTTTGTCTAAACTCAAATACATCGCACCGACGTGGTGATAAACATAAATCTAGATTTGTTCACTTCCAAAAACCTTTTAATTTATTTTCAATTACTAAACTTATTTACAAAATATGAAAGATCAATTTTCATCTATGTAAACTATTTACATTTTATCTATTTACTTGAAGGTACTATGATATTTATTTAATGAAAATTAATAAATAATAAACTTACTCAATTTTATCTCAAGCATTATTTTCATAGCCAACCGTTTAATATGGCTTATGTATAAAACATACGTAAATGCGATCGAAGAATTGTTTTTTTAATTTTTAAGACCTGCAATTCCTTACATATATTGTACTAATAATTATTAGTTACTAGGGAACAGAAACACTAATATTTATTAGTTTATTTGTAATTTTTTTTCCAGAGTTCATCACGAAAACGACCAGACCAATCACTTTTTACCCAATTAGGTTGATATAGTAAATCTCAAAAGTTATTAACCATATGTGAAATCCATGTAGTCTGCTAATCTGGATACATCATACTGTAAAAGTCATATAGCAATCAGATTATTAGTTTCTGAAACCTAGATCAAAGTAAAGAACTTAACAAAATAAGAAATAATTCTACAGAACTTAAAAAAATAAGAAATAATTTGTTCATTTAATTGTAAATAATTAGAAGTTTCCTAGCACACTGAAGAAGAAATTTCATTGACACCTCATTGAGGGTATTAGAAAACCATCAGCATATAGTGGACAGTTAACAGTTTAACTAAGGGATCAAAAAGTAGAAAAGGGAAGTGGGAAAAGACCATATTCGGGAACACAAACGATGACACCAGTCCACTTGAAGTAGTTTTCAGAAATTTCATCGAGTGTTTATGACTATGAAAAGAGGACTTGAACCAATCAACGCGCAGTTGTGATTGATTTAACGATTTAAGCCGATACGTAAAAATGTCTAAGTCCATGGAGTTGTGTTTTATATTGGTTAAAGTAATAACAAAGGTAGTTTCTTACTGTGAAAACTTTCAACTATAGTTTCTTTTGAACACGCTTTTATTGATGTCACTTGTATGCAAGTAACAATGTAGCCATATCTTTCAATTCAATTTTCACTTAGTTTCAGGCGTCCGAATAATTTAAAATTTTGCATATGTATCAAGAACCGATGACAATACAATAATTAAAAAAAATAAAATCCTAACAAAAAAACACAAAAAAAACCTTTTTAACCTTAACAATTTTGAATACAAAAATGTTGTATTAATACTATAAAAATAAAATTAAGATTAAAAAAAACTAGCAACATGAATGGAAATATCCTAATAAATAGAATATTTTATTTCATACAGTCATAACAAACAAAATGTAAAATACATACAATTACTTACAAAATGCGCTACATTATAAAAAAATAAAACCAAGCGAATCGCAAATGTTTTCACATTCAAAGATTTCGTATTTTTATAATTAATAAATTAAGATATCGGTCCATAAAATAGCAGATACTATGGAATAAATAAGTATATAACGAAGACCCTGTTAATAGTATATATGTTGGCGTTTTAAATTAATCACCAAATTTTTGACTTTAATTAGACAAATCTTATTACAATCTTGATTGAAATAAATGTTTCGAATGTTTTCGGCCCGCATTCTCCTACAGACTGCCGGTTTCCCATAAATACGGACATAATTAACTGTCACTCATAATAAAGCATTACTTCCTTCTTACTCGCGAATTGGAATTGTGCGTAAACTTTTTGGGTAAATTTTTCGATGAAAAAGGATGAAATAAGGGCGAATGCTTCTGAATCTTAATATAAACTACACGAATCTTGCATGCAGAAGTTAGTATATGCATTTGCAGCAGTCTTATCTAAATAACAAAAGCAGTATTCCAAATATATTTATATACAAGCAAAATAAGTGAATAATATGGGTTGCGTTTGAGCTCTGGGAAATAATTGTTTTTTACAAAAGTATGTGAACGATAATATGTACGTATAATTAAACAGTAATGAGAAAAATAAATATATATTTACATATGAAATTTTTTTCCATAAAAATAGTTGTAACCTGTTACGTATATGATACAGACTACAAAACAACAGTTTTTGGAATATTAATCTATTTGTCTGATTGTATATTCGTCTATCAAGCAAAAACTAATGAACCGATGAATGAAATGATGAAAATTTGGCATTGTGCTAACTTATAAGGATCATAATAAAAATACTTTTTTACGGCGGAAAAATCTTTCATTCTCGCAAAAAAAACTGGTTCGAACCAGCATTACACGAAAGCTATAACTCTACAAATATTGACATACATTTCTACAGTGACAAATAATTTTAAGTAGGAATAAAAATTTTAGTAAGAATTAATTTTTTTTTATAACATCTGTTCGAGTTTGTGGGGTCATAGAAAATAAATATTTTTCATTTATTAAAAATAAGACCTACCGACGTGAAATTCGGAATGAATTAAACAAAAATAAATATACAGGGTTTAATGTTTCTGAAAATAATATATATACAAAGTTTAAAGTTAAAAGGGTTGAAGTTGATATAACCGAAAATTCTAAATGAATCATTTTAATTGTAAAACCGGTCCCTACAATTGTTAAAAAAATATACATAATTTGGCTGTTACAAGCATAAAATATAAAATATATTTTGGTATTTATTGGTTATTTAAAATAGAATATAAAATTTTATTGTGATTTCATTGAGGACTACAAATAGCTTGATTAATTTGAATTTTTTTACAGAATTGAACTAATTTCTTATATTCACTAATTATTGAATTAAAAATGACTTGGTTTTGTTAATAAGTTCTGATTCCGTGTTGATATTCTGTTATAAAACTTAGATATTTATTTTTATGAAAATTAATTAAAAATTTGGTATTTTGCATAAATAATAAAACAATTAAAATATACGTACATCCAAGTAAGTTATAGATAAAATATTATACTATTTTTGGGCATTACTACAATTGAAAAAACAAGTTAACTAATACGACATATTTATTGATATTGACTTAATTAACTGAATTGACACGCTGTTTTCGAAAGTATTTTATTGACTAATATATTCTAACATATTTTAATTTGATTGATTAAATTGCAATGTTGATTTGTTTAAGCGTCCTATAATTTAGTTTTCTTTGTTATATATTAATATATATTATATTGATCTATTAAATTTTTTAGGAGCGTTATCGTATAATTTCATCAATTGCAATAACTCAATTTGTGTAATTAAAAGGTTTTGCTTCTGATTCTTTTAAGCGATATATTTTTTTTATCAATTGTACATTAATTAGATTAATTGAATTGAGTCGTTGTTTTTAAGCTTAACAGACGGCCTCATTTTATGTTAGCTAAATTTTTTTCTTCTTGGTCTTGGCTTATTATTATTCCATTATTTAGATGATCATTACTTGGTCTGATCAACAAATATTAATTTTGTGTTTATATTTTAGCTTTTTATAACTTTAAATAAATTTGTTTTATAACAAAATACCTAAAAAAAAGAAAAGTAATTTAGCTCAAAACTCAAGTGCGGCTAAAAGGACGCGGTTTGTTCGTTCTTTCGAAACTGACGACGAGCGTCAAGCTCGGTTACATACGATTCGAAAACACAACACTGAGTCTCGAGATTCAGAAACGGTAATGCGGCCTGAATCTCAATTAAGCTCTTAACGTATCCGAAATATTATCTCACGATCACTGCGGAGTAACCAGGACGTGAAGTACAGCTAACTCGCGATAGAAAATATCATGCAGAGTCCCGTGCTTCAAAAACAGTAATATACCATAAATCTTGATTAAACTCTCAACGTATCCTAAATGTTACCTCACGATCACTGGCATGTTATACAGAACGTGAAGTATGACTAGCTCGCAAAAATAACAAGGCTAAACCTGGGCATGAAAGATTTTTTTAAACCCAAGTTTACTGAATTATGACTACATTCTTACTTTTTATTGTCTATACTGTTGTAAAAATTTAGTGCCACAACGCGGATGAAGTTGCGACCACTAGCTAGTTTAATATGAAATAATAATTTCAACTCCAAAAGACTTTAATATACATTGCATATGACTGTTTTAAGACTACAGGAGCTTCTCTTCTAGTTGACCATAACAATAGGTTTTAAAAAACTGTTTATTTGGTAAACAACAAGAAGTGTTACAGTATAAAATATAATAGCGAACAAAATTAATAAATGATCATAATAGTAAGTTATCATGAACCCTTTAATTCCCGCTGTGCTATTTTTAGAATCTTACATTTGTTTGTATCTCCAAACTATAGCATTCACAAAGCGAGTCGGACATTGTTTATTGTTTCTAATGAAATTTGCATTTATACAAAATTATTCTATTAAATATATTTTTTTTTGGTAGTCAAATATATTTACGTAATTTTAATATATTTTTTTAAAATTTAAACCATTTTGTTGCGTTAAAAAGAGCATGAGGTTTATATATTGTATATAAAAAAATAACTACTTAGTTCAAAGTATATAAAACAATTCAAAATATATAATAACAAACCAGTACACAAAATATATTTTGGAAACAAGTTATGTGATTTCGAAATAAACCGTACAACAAATATGACGCTGGGAATCGTATTTATTATTTAGCGCGAAAACATGATCAATCCTGTGCACGAGCAGGTTCAAACTTGTCCATTATTAATTTCTTGCGGGTCTTGTATTTAGATTAGTTTATAAGTTTACGTCGAATACAGTACATCTCGTGACATGGCTGTGATTTTATATCGATATAAATAAATAAATGAGTGTGTGTGTGAATAATTGACAAAAGTTAAATAAATATATATTCTGTTTGTTTTATAGAGTAAATGGTAAAAAGTATACTTATTTATTATTTGATAAGTATTTTTATATATTTTATAAAATTTTTACAGATCATGGATACAGTGAAAAAATACAAAAAGGCGTTGAAGGTTTCCGAAATCGTTGAATATTTTCAAAATATCGAAGATTCTAGTGATGAAGATATGGACGATATTGAAATTACTATATTGCCTCTAGACGAAGTGGATGAAATAACTCATATCTAAGAGGGTCCTGATGATGATATGGGAGTTTTGCCGATTTCAGATGTGGCCGGTCAAGCGGAATTTTCATGTACTATTGATAACGTCGAGGCTGATCATCCTATATAAGTCGTATCTCGAAGCAAGACGGTGACTTGGTGTAAGTGTAACCCAGTTTATTCTGAAACACAAAGCGAGTCGGATACTGCTAAACAATGTTTGGAAAACATGATTACGCATTTGGAAAGAAAATCAGCTGTAGAGATATTTGAAAAATTCTTATCTGACGAGATTCTATAATATATTGCGAACGAAACAGTTACCTATGCCAATAATTATAAAAATGATTTGAACTTCAGTCTAACCATGGAAGAGATAAAAGTTTTTATAGGAATTTTATATTTCTCTTCGTATCACCACTTGCCTCAAAGCAAACTTTATTGGTGTAGAGATGAAGACGTACACCTTCCATTTGTTAAAAAAACAACGTCAAGAAAAAAAAATCAGATCAAATCCTATTTACATTTCAATGACATCTTGGAAATTGATAATATTTATAAAGCTTTTAAAATTCGTCCATTTATCGCTAAAGCTAATGAATCATTTCGAAAGTTTGGAATATTTGAAACCAATTTAGGTATTGATGAAATGATCGTCAAATACTTTGGTCATAATGGGATAAAACAATTAAAAAAGGCAGACAAGTGAGGTTTGGATACAAGCTTTGGGCTATATTATTGTTATAACTTTTCACTATACTGGCAAGGATAAGTAATGATATGGCAAGGATACTCAAACATCGAATATTTATTTATTTATTTATAATATTTTATGTATAGTACGTGTGGTGGCCTAATTGCTACACGAGCAATCACTTCCAGTCAACCAGACAAATTTATATTAAAATTTAGTTAGGATAGCGATGGTTTAGGCTCAAGGGTACAAGGGACATTTGCTTGTGTACGGATCCCAACGCGCATGTGACATATTTTGAATAACTTTTTCAGTAGCATGCAATCAGAGCTACGGGCACAGTAAGGGAATATAGAACTATAGAATAGAATTTAGAAATATCCTGTCATTCCAAAACAAGAAATGAAAAAGAAATAACCAGGTTATTCCGATTATCGTTTTGATAAAAACAATGAAATATTATGCGTAAAATGGCATGACAACGAGGTAATATGTCTTGACTAATTATGATACTGTTGAAAAGGCGAAAGTAACCACAATTCAGCCAAGACTTATATATAATTACAACAAATATATGGAAGGAGTTGCTCAACATGATTGGTTGATTTCTGAATATCCAATTCGTTTCAGAGGTAAGACATGGTATTGGCCTCTAGTCATCAAACTTTTAGATATGTCCCTAGGAAATGCATGGATTGTTTACAACCAGAAATACAGATGAAACCGTCCCTTTGCTACATTTCAAGCGAAGGATTTGCTTTTCTTGGATGACAAAATCAGAAGACAGGGCAAGTAAACCTACTTTGAGGTCTTCCGAAGTTTTTATACAACCAGTCAGATTTGATAATTTTGGTCACTACGTGATGAAGATAGACAAAAGCGTTACCAAGGACACGGTTTTAAAAAGAAATTTAAATTTTTGTGAAAAATGCGATACCTTATCACACGAAATAAGTTTTTATAAATCTATTGATTTTTCTACTTTTATTTTTTAAAATGTTTTTGATAATGGTTTCAAAATAAAGTTGATTTTCTTATGATTCTGATTAATCTTCATTTTTGACCCTATGTCATATTTATAGGACAGACTGTTACAGCAAGACATATTTTTTTTAAATTTTATTTTATATTACTTTTATTTAATTTATTATGACCTTAATTTAAATATATGAACAAAAACATCCTATTCTTTCGATGCTTGGGAAGTAATCGGTTAATAAAACAAAATACAAGTTATGTAATAAGAATAATAACAGAGCATTAGCATTGTTTCAGAAAGATTAACATTTAACGAATATATATATATATATATATATATATATATATATATATATATATATATATATGTATATATATATATATATATATATATATATATATATATGCAATTATATAAAAATTTAAGTGAGATATTTTTTACACCTGATGGATATTGCGAAAAAAATTTAATCCCTTTGTATCTACAGCTAGAGTTTCTGTATGTATATAGTTTACTCATAGAGTCGCAATTTGTATAACTCCACATCTAGTTACTGTCTTAAGTGTGTATAGAACAATATTGGCTTATGCAGAATTTCGTAAACCAATATTTCTCCATATAGTGGTCTTGTCATTTAATGTTTCTGTACGAAGGAAAAAGAAAATCTCATAAGATCAAACACTTTTGATTTTTGTCCGTGGGTCCCAGCCATTTTTCTCAGAAACTGCACGATACAGAAGCTTGAAATTTGATATAATAGTAACTCATATTGATCCGTACATATCTAAATTAAAATATTCAGAAATATTTCAATGGACATTTCAGGGGGAAAAAGTACGAAAGAAAATCAATTTTATAGTTCTATATAGAGTATCGCGTATTTAAAAAAGGTAAAAATAATGGTTTCAAAAATGTTTTTTGGAAGTTTAGATATATTATCAAAGTTATACTGAATAATATGCTAATTATTGAAAAAGTTAAAAAAAGTGTTTATTTTCTACATGGAATTCTAGCAATTACAAAGTGCTACCAACGTAATATTCATTCGATCAAAAAAACATTTTACGTTGATAATATTACAGGTCATTTTTATAAAGACAGTTGAAAAGCAAAATGATGTAGAATAAAGCCATTTAACAGATGTTGAACACATCCTCACCTCTTGATTATTCAGTTATTTAATGTTTTATACATAGGCGATAAGCTGAATTTTTCGTAGTTTCTATGGTAACGGGATACACGTAATATGAATACCTCTTTAGGTATTATATTATATTCGATCAATATAATACCTAAAGAGGTATTCATATTACGACCGATCGACTTTAAATGACGACTCAATCATAATTTTGTAACATCAACGTTGACTTAACTTCTTTGAAAGATTAAACTCCAGATAGTTTTTATTAACGGGACTCAGTGGTTTAAACTTCGCTTCGTAGTTTAACTGCGGCAATGTAACCGACCGGTTATATTTTGACGTTTTGCCGAGCTACTTAGTCAATAAAAATCATTAGTGTAGCAAACCTACACATAAAGTTAAATAAGTTTGTATAAATTGAGTTTATTATAATTACCATTTGGACCAAACCCAAGTTTGTAAAACCCAAGTTTGTAAAAAGGTGGCTAAAACTGCAATTGATTTTACGGCCATTAAGAAGAAACGAGAGAATGCCCGCAATCTAATATATCCACAACATTTATTCGAGTTTTCATCATTTTCAAGCTAAAGTCGAAATCGTGAAAAAAATAACATTACTGAAGTTTATAATTCAAATAAGAGCAATGATACTGAATTTAAGAACAATTGTTGGGAAATCTATGATATTTTATACCTGTAGAAGATATATCAAATAACTGGACATCGGATTATATGCACTATTAAAATGCCAAAATATGCATGCAAATATGCACTAAAAAAGGGTGAAATATGCACAGTAAAAAACCATTTATAATTATAATTTACGTTTATTCATAATTTATAAGTTTTAATTATAAGTTATAAATGCTGCAGAAAACCTAGAATAATATAACTTATTTATTATAATTTTTGTGACAATAAACAATAATATATTTTTCCAGGTTTTCTACAGCAAACTTGTGACGTTTGTCACTTAATATCAATTTATAGGCTGAAAATGACCTTTCGACGTCAACTGTCGTTACCGGACAGAACTTGAAATTTGGCGCCATTCCTGCAGAGACCTCTTCAGGAAGTGTTTGTCCGGTGCCGTTGATAAATGCGTCAATTTTCTTTATTCCGTCAAGACCGGGGTTTTTATACAAAACTGCATTTAATTTGCCACGAACCTTTTGCGATATTGAACTCGGAAAGGCGTTACTCTGTTCAATCATTTTTTCTAATATTTCCAAGGACTTGCACAGAGGAAAGTTTTTAGTTTCTAATGTTTCGATTGCATCGGGTATATTGCTGAAATATTTTGCAATAAGAGCAATATTTTTTTTATTGAAGGATCCTCAAATGCCAGCTGGCTTAAATTGATTGCAATGGCATCTGATCTGTCAAATGTTCCAACTACTTCTTTTATAGCATCAAAATTCTCAGCATAAAACAATACAGCTTTTAACCAAGTTCCCTACTGTGTTAATATTGGTACTGGGGGTAGTGCAACGTTTGGTAGTTTCTCTTTATATGCTTGTACTCGTGATGGTGCTTTTAAAAACCCTTTTTTTGTAGAATAAATAAATTTATTTACTATGCCGAACTCATTTTTGGTTTCTTCCGCCAGTCGATGTAATCCGTGGGCTAGGCAGGTGATGTGCAGCAATTTTGGATAGAATACTTTTACAGCTTGATCAGCTTTTTCCATATGTGGCGCACCGTTAGAGACAAAAACACATATTTTCTCATCCATAGAAGAATCGGGAAATAGTAATTGATGAAATCATTTATGAACCGGGCGATAGTTGAATGGTTTGTTTTTTCTAAGACCTTACAAGCAACTAAATGGGGAATAGGGGGCTCTTTAGATAATTTTCCAACAATTAGATTCGCTGTATATCGTCTACATGAATATGTCGTTTCATCAGCCGTATTTCACTAAGTACTTCTTCGTAGATAGTTGACACGTAGTTTTTTCGAATTGTGGATTCTTCAGGAATTATCTGATTAGTGCAATACTTCTTAAGGAATTTTCTACATACTTCGTTATTTAATTGGTGGAATGGTATATTGTAAGCAACAAAAAACTCACATAAATCTTTGTTGAATTGTATTTTGTTTGTAGTATCCAAATTAGAAGACGAAATACGAGTCAGTAGTTGTTGTCGACTTCTTGTAGGTCTCTGTTTTGCAGCTAAATGGGAAGCAGTACTCACATGTTGATCAATTTGATATTGTTTTGATGAAGGTATTTGCTTTTCGCAAACTTTGCAGAAAATCACAGTGTCATCAGTCGTAAATTGATCTGGGTAATTTTTTATCCAAGATTCCATTAAAGTCTGGGTTTTTTTTCACTGGCGGCATTATTTTAAAATAAAATAAGATCTTCGTAGATAGATAAACAAATACAGCGAGACAAAAACAATTGAATGGCTTTACGCGCGTGAGTGAAGCAGTGAGTGCCGTACGCCCTTCCCCACCCGCACGCCGCATCCCGCCAACACCTATCAAGCGCTGACCGCTGCGAGCCAGTAGATTGGATTCAATGCGCTCGCTGAATGTGTGCGAGGCGAACGCATCGACCTGTGGCGTCGACGGCATAATACAACATGTATAACTAAATGTACCAAAATATGGAATAATGCTATAAAAATAGAAATATATGCATTTGCATATGCAAATGCATGTAATTCGATGTCTACAAAAAACAAATTTACATGGAGAAAAATAATAATAATATTTATAAGCAAATTGATAGAGACATCTACCAATAAACCTACATATACACTTAAGTGTAAAAAGAACTCTCATGGCTCGAATTCTATTCGTAAGTTTTGTTTTTAGATTTTATGGAATAAATTAAGACACATTACAAAGTTTATTAACAATTTTTGTTTGAAAAATGGCGATGAAAGTACATTTATTGGTTAACATTTTAAAATATAGGAAACAATTAAAATCAATAAAAAATATTGCTCCAATTTCTTTTGAGCCTTGTTTGTTTCACTACAGACAATTTTCCGATGCCTTATTCGGTCGGTGTTATAAACAGAATTGGTACAGAAATATCTAAGGCGAGGAACATAAAATAAATTTATTTTTTTATAAATATGTTCGTGACAAAACACTGATTAATGTTGCAAATTTGTTGCTTTAAACAACAAAATATAGAAACATATCAAGTACAATAATTTATAAGTTATATGTAATATAAGCAATAACTTATATGTAGAATAAGAAAAATATAATGATAAACTCGTTGAAATATAGCATACAAAAATAAATCTGAAAAGATAAATTTGGAGCAAGTATCATATCGAATATTCCTCGAAATTCTACCCCCAATAAAACAGTCCAAAAATTATTTTTGTGTTACAGCCGGTAGCAATACGAGTATAATAGAACCAAGGATTGCATTGGCCACATTTCACATTTCTTACTGTCACAATTACTTTTTTCTCTAAAGGTTTCTTCTATAAACATTTTCTTCCAGGAAAATCTATTAGGTTTTTCACAGATCTGTTTCGTTTTTTTTTCCATTTTCTCACCTTGATATTTATTTTCATTGTAATGAAAATATTAACGAAATAAATACTTGCTTAAGTCTTTTATGACTAGAAGCTATTATAAGATTTATTAAAACGAGGATAATTTTTACTAATAATTTTTTTTGTACAAGTTGATCATAAATGCAGTAAAAATCAGGGTATAATATTCTTGAAAAAACCTAAATTTTGTACCCATAAAGAAATTGACTACAAAGCAAATTTAAATTTAATGCAATAAAAATAAAATGCAATGATTTCTCAAAAATGCCATTATACATTTCGTGGCATAGTTATTTAGAAATATTATTGAACACGTAGAATTAAAAAAATCCCTTAAGTATGGAAAAATTGCAAAGTTTAATTATAGTGAAAACAGCGGCTCTAGCATGAAACTTCACTTGACTAACCATGTAACTTCATTTTCTATCAAAGTACGATCCTTTCTATCGGCGGTAGGAAACTTATTTACTATTATCGGGACATATACAGGCTTATGGTACAATGAATTTTAATTTCATTTTAAAGGAGTTATTATATAATGAATAATTAGAAACTAATGCTACCTTACATATAAAGTGTTACTAACATTATTACGTATTGACAGAGATTTCCATTCGTCTGCAGAATTTTCTATGGTCACATGATCATAGGATTCCGATGATTACATGATTATAGAACAAAATTGTAAATTAATTTTCGGGATTTGTTATAATTTTGGAGCTGTAATGGTTCTATGGGTGAACAAATTTTCGAATATAAAGCAAATATAACGTACAGACAATAAAATATTAACGAAAGAATATGAAACAATAGATGAATCGAAATATTTGAGTAAGTAGTTTTTGAAAACATTTTTTTTATCTTAAATCACATGCAAGAATAAGATAGTGACGATATTGCTCACAGCTAATAACCATTCTGAGAATCTGAGTTGCAATGTCTAAGTTTTTAAACATAACGTTGCTTGTAAAATATTATAACTTACGGTTTTCCTGTACGCTAATATAGTTAAAAGTTTAGTTCAAAATTCAGTCATAAACAAACTTTTGCTGTTCCTTAACTACATGGCTGCATCCCTTTTTATGCATGCGGATTCTTGAACAATTTTGCAGATAGCTGCAAAGGGAAATATGAAAATAATGTTAAACCACATAAAAGTGAAATTAATAAGAAATCTGTATAGGACTACTTCAAAAAGGAGCATAACATTCCACTTATAATATAATATTATTTGAGGCAAAAGTTGGTCAGATTTAATTTATGGGCGATATATTATATTTAATAAAAAAACCTCACTCTAGAGTACCTTTTAGAATTAATGGAGCAGATTAATTCTAAAACGTACTTTAGGTAATTTGTTTGATTTAAGGCATGATCGAAAACTGTGTAAAACTATGTTCGGATATAATATTATGGCTGAAAATGGTGAGAAATTATTCTAGTCCAGTAACATTCGTATTTATAGGGTAAGTATCACTGTTTACATAAATATAAAACAAATTCCACATGAATGCATGTCGAAAGCATGAAAAAATCACTTGATTTTTTACGGAAAAAACTTTCGAACATTGTTTTGGCGAAAGATGGTTCTGTTGCGTGAATAGTTTCTTTAGGTTTTTGACTAGACAAAAGGTAAACAACTTGTCACAATACGAGGATTATGTACACAATTATGCATTTATGAACATTGAACGGTAAATAATATTTCTAATAAGTATTTAAACAAATTTAATGCTTTAAGTGTATATATATATATATATATATATATATATATATATATATATATATATATATATATATATATATATATATATATATATATATATATATATATATATACATATATTACCTACTATATTTTTACAGGCGCATGTTGCCGAAAAATATACAAGTCCACATAGAAGTAAAAATAAGTATTTTTTTATTTTTACCTTCAATTATGCTTTAAGACTTTCCATTGTGCCGACTTTCAAGATTGTAGGTTTTAATGCCAGTATTTATAGTAAAAATACTCTTTAAATGCCATGTCTCTTGCGAAATCAACAAACTTTAATTTTTAACGGCAATGTAAAACCATAAGCCTCAGTGTACGATATTAATTTCAACTTGATTTCTCAAACCGTTTCTAAGAAAAAGAGCTTTGACAGATAGGACGGACGGACGGAAAACCAAGTGATGAATGTTTTAAACTATACTGTTTTAATATAACGATATAGTTTTTGATACTGTAAGGCTAAGAGGATGGGGGTAAAACACAAAATATTAAAATCGAATACGTACACACTATAAAATATAAGATTTTGATTAAATTAAAAACTCTAAAGGGTTAATCAATTTAATAAAAGGATAATGTCTTAATTGATAACATTACCAAACTTACATTTTCGTGAATAAAAAAATTACTTTTAAACCCGATTATTACAGTTATAATTCAAGGAACTCACATATAGATTTATTCAAAGCAACATAAAGATTAAAGTCTATTTTATTAACATTATTTGAAAAATTCATGTATGATATTTAGGTATAAATTTTGTTTTGGTAGGGCTGTTATACGAATGCACAAATTATTTAATTTATTATTTTATATCGAAATAGAATAGCTGATACTAGAAATTGCGTCATGGAAAATGTTTAGGACGTCCGAATTTTCCATTTTTTCCCCAAGAAAGTTTTCAAATATCATGATTATACGCGTCGATCTGTTGCTACGCGACTGTACTCTGTTCAATCAACCTCAGGACCTCGCAGTACCTGCCATACTGAACGACGCGTTAGGTTGAATATTTCGTAGTATTTGAGAAGATAATCTTGTCTAAATGAAATTTTCATGAAAATTCGTAAAATTTTCTAGATTAAATGAGGGAATAAAAATCGACATATATATTTACAAGTGAACGAGTACGAGTAAATATACATTTAAATTCTCACATATATTTAGACAAACATCAATCTCTTTTTGCTTTAGGCAGTCTGCTAAAAAAACAAACAATATATATATATATATATATATATATATAAATAATGTAGTATTTAATATAAACATTTGCTTTAACTTCTGCAATCCAATCCAGTAAAATAAAAAAGAGAGTAAGATACAAAAAGTGCCGTGCCAATGAATATTTCGCGTTTCAGATATTTCACATACGGCGAATGCACGTTACACAAATTACGCATACGGCAAATGCATGTTACACAACGTGACAATTTTTATGACTCAGACATCGATAAATAAATTATATTGTGTTAAAGTACACGATGTTAAACGAGACTCGCTTGAAAGATACATAGCCACTTATTCTACATTTAGTCATCATGACTTTACTGTAGTAGCTGAGTTAATACAATTCATTGTTTTCAAATTATCACCATATTAAAATAAAGCACTCCTCAAGCAGAGGAAAGTAATGAACACGTATATTCATATAAAGTCCATAGGAGAAAATCCTCATATAAATTCAATGAAATTTCAAATATTTTATGAATTCATCGTGATCAATTAATTTTATATAAACCTTATCAATCACATAATTTTAATACCTTAATAATTTATTTAAGTTTGTAATGTAACACAAAATTCCAATATCCATTAACTGGAGTGCCTCACTTTGAATAAACGCCTTCTACTTTACGAACTGGTTTTGACACGATATCGCTAATAAAATTTTGGCTGTAGTCTTCTCACATTCATAACTATAAAATCGTATATAACACTTGAAATGGCCGTGGGCATAAAGACGCACTTAAAATGAGCCGTAAAATATATTATTTTGCCTCGAATTGACCCGAATATTAAACATAGAAACAAGAGAAATTAAAAAAGAAAAATAAGATATTAGAGCTCGGCGTGTGTGTACCTATATACAGTCCCATCTTGCGACCCTTACCAAAATTCTTTTGACGGCGCGCGCCCTAAAACGGGCCAAATGTTAAATTTGAATTGTCGGTGGAGTTTTAAAAATATTGCGAATTTCTAGCCGGAAAATGTTTGTTCTTTGCAGGGCTTTTCCTTTTTTTACTTATATCATTTTCACGGGTTATGACACGTTATTCTTTTTGTTTGAAAGGAATGTGACATTATTGTTATTCGTGTCTAGAGGAAGGAAGTAAAAGTTTTGTAAGGGAAGGAGCTTTTTTAGATTATGAAATACGAGTACACTTAGTGATTGCTGCGTTTAACATCTGAGTGATTATATTATATATATATATATATATATATATATATATATATATATATGTGTATATATATATATATATATATATATATATATATATATATATATATATATATATATATATATTAAAATAGTTATTAGAAAGCGACCTGAAAATCTGCTCGTGATAATAAAATATATCTGTTATTAATCTAATCAGCCTGTTTTTAGTGGACTATTATTACTTATTTATTTATCTAACGACGTTTATCTACAGTACATATGATAAACTTATTGCTTAAGGAACGATTTCTTCCAATCAAATATAACGATATGTTTTAAAAAATCACTAGACTGTTTGGGAAGTTTCAATATTTAATATAAAGTGTATGTGCGTAAAAAAAGAACTACAAAACCAAACTAAAAATGACAGTGAGAGGTTAGATGTAAAGACACAAAATATTGGAATAAAAACTTTGACGTGGAATGGGATGGCAGAACTAAAGGTCAAGATGCAGAAAGACCATGATTCAGGAGAGGTAAAACTTTTCCAATCTTGAAGACATTTATCGCGGATATTTTCCTGGTGTCAGGACTGGACTAATTCTAAAGTTTTGCTGCTTGGAGAGCAAAGGACTTTTTGTAAGACATAGATGAATAGTAAATAAAATGAGTAAGCTTTCAGAATATAGTACAACCCAATGAGCAGGAAGAAAATTTGGACTCTAAGACACTTCACAATCAATTCTTTTAAAAAAATTAGTTTGCATCAAAATGTGTTTCATATTTCAAAAAATGTGAATGTGACCAGAAATTAATAATTTATATCATCGTGTTCACACATATATAATTAATTATCTATATCTACAATAAATAATTAAGTATTAAAAATATTAACGTAATTTAAGTATTTAAAAGAAAAGTGAATAAGTCATTACATATCAAAAGGATAAGTTTTTACTTATATATAAAATATATATGACTAGGAACCCTCATATTTTCATATTGTCTGTCTCTTCATCTGTATGTCGCAGCCATTTTACTTGCTATATATCTGAAATTTGGTATGGTTATACATATTTATATGAAATGAAATCTAAACAAATAAATTAAAGCTGTAAAATAAAACTATTTAAGAAAATTTTTATTTATTCTACATGGAATACGGGTACTTCTACTTATATAAAAATCAAGAGTGCTTTCTTTCCACGTACCTTATGTAGGGAGGGACATAATTAGTAAGTTCTTTCAAAATTGTTACCAATTTTTATTGTTAGTATGTCAGGAACATTTTTCGACACAGCCCTTTCACGAAATATTAAACTTTAAAATTATCATTTTCGTTAGAGTTACGTGTCCCGATATTTCTAAATATCTGAAAGTTTTCCCAATAGCAATAAACACATTGAAGAAATATTCATAAATACTATATTCTTAACATTTATAAATAATTATTTATTTCTGTATTTGATGTTTCGAATAAATTTTTCAACAATAATAATCGAAATTGACATTGGGAAATGTTTATTTTTTCTGTTTATAAAATATTTTAAATAATGAAGTTTATTTTAGAAAAGAAGAAAAGTCACTTCCCCTTTTTTGATGTTACGAAGCAGCGTTCAGTAAGTGTGTCTATGCTAGTGAGTATACACATGTATTTAGGCAAACACACATATGTATATGTATATATATATATATATATATATATATATATATATATATAAATATAAATATAAATATATATATATATATATTTATATATATATATATATATATATAAATATAAATATAAATATATATATATATATATATTTATATATATATATATATATATATATATATATATATATGTGTATATATATATAGAGAAAGAGAGAGAGGGAGCGTAATGCTCTCCAAATATGATGGATGAGTGAGTAGAACTCAGCCGAGTGCCTCTAATTTATTACGAGTACATTTTGCAATTTTTGGTCTAGCATTATCATATAAAAAAAACTCGATCTTGTTGACTACTCAATTTGTTAACTAATAGGTTCAATTGTTCCAAAGTGATCTACAATTAATGCAGATAGCATTACTTGTTAATTCTGGAAGCAACTCCTAATAAATAATGCCCTTGATATTCAACCAGCAGCTGAGCGTCACTTTTTTGGCACTTATTCAGATTTATTCATTTTTTGGCACTTATTTCCTATTTATTTCGTATCAACTCTGCACTACATGTGAACTTTTTTCGATTCGTGTAAATGTGTTTCTATGAACGAGTCGTTAGTCGAGGATTATCCCCAATTAGGCGTCGTAATCGTTGAACGTCCAATTCAACATGACGTCTGGTACGGGATTCGACCTCAAGATCGTAGCTTTCATTCCTGAACTTTCTCAACCAAATCTTTGTCGTCACGTAAGACACCGTGGACTCGCCCATCGCATGACATATATTATTTGTGGAAGTCTTTGCATCGTGACCCATATGAAATTTGTAAAATTCGTAGAATTCGTATTTGATATCGATTTAAGTCCATTATCTTTTATTTAATTAATTTAAAGCTTCGACCCTGTAGTCAACAGACTACACGGCCCATTTATACCCTACCGTAATTCCTTGTAGAATTTTCGAGAACTGTTCTAGAAAAATCCCGTAGTTGCGGCTAAATACTAATTAGCTTTATAGATATACATATATATATATATATATATATATATATATATATATATATATATATATATATATGTATATATATATATATATATATATATGTATACATATATAAATATATATATATATATATATATATATATATATATATATATATATATATATATATATATATATATAGCCTATGAAATGAGGAACTCAGAAGAAATAAACCTGTTGAGACAGTTTAGTATGTAAATCGTGCATGGTACAAATATGACATTCTTAAATATCAAATCATCTATTTTGCTTGAATTTCTTTGCGATATTAACTAAAATAAATAAAATCGGCCATGTAAGTCTTACTTTCTAATGCACGATATTACTTGTAAATAATAAAATATTTTTAAAACCCACGCAAACGCGGTCCTATAATATCAGTTAACCAACGATAACCGTACCAAGATCGCATACTGTAAAAGTAGTTCTATACTTTATTGCCTGCTATTTTACACTAAATGTAAAGACCATCAAGTAATTCGGGTTGGGGAATAGTTGGTTACAGGACGCAGGTATGTACTCTCATTAACCTAAATTATTCAGCGCACATTACCATACCCTCACGTCGGTTCTAAGTATTATTAATATTTTATTTAGAACAAAATAGTTAATCTAATCTCGTAGCCGCCATGTATAGAATTCCAAGACCTCTCACACCCCTTTTGGGGGCCAACCTCAAACGGCTTCCTCCGCTCCTTCCGGTTTACGGCCGTTCCTGATGGAATAATTAATGGCACCCAACTTTGAGGAGAAATTTTAATAATGGGTGGTGCTTCGTATTTGCATTCGAAAATAGGTTTCGCCGCCTGTGTGTGGATACACGCGGCATTTAACATTTAGGTGCGGACTAAATTTGGGAATAATTTGTTGATTAAGCCGTGAACTCGTGCGATCTGGCGTGGAATATGTATCGGCTGGAAGCGAAATTGGATAATTTCATTTGGGTGAGATAAGAAATCAGATAGAATATATATATATATATATTTATATATATATATATATATACATATATATATATATATATATATATATATATATATATACATACTAGGCGTTTGTTGTATCTAGCGTTTTGTTATTATTGTTGGTGAAATGTTCAGTTGCGATCATGTAAAATTGAAATAATGAATATATGTTGTGTTAGATAAATGTGAAGTCAAAGGAATTTTAAAAATACAAACGTTTTGAATTAAATAAGGTTACTATTAAAATAAAATAATGAATTTTATTACTGTTCCAAGGAAATTGGTAAAGTAGTTTTAAAACACGAGAGACGTTTTCGCTTTAAGATTTTAAAATATTGTATTTGTGATCCAGTATTAATTTCAATAAACCCTTATTGTGTCTTCATTTGCAGGATCACGAATGTGTTTTTGGAAAATTAAATATGTAAGTCTCATCTAGCGTTTCATTATTTCAATGATAATAATGTACTGCCATAATGGTCAATAACTTTCAAGGTGCAATGGTGCTGTTTCAATGGTACCGTCATGATGGTCAATAATTTTGAAGAAACCGTATCAAAAGTATACGAATGGAAACTTTTTGTTTTATTAATTTTTCTAATTCTTTTCTTTAAACAGTTTAAAAGAAATGTTACGTACTCTTAGATGTTTATATTTACATAAAAATATAGAGAATTCTGATAGCACGAATCGAACCCATATTTAACAGATTTATTATTTGTTAATTAATTTGTCATTCAACGATTCAAATACCATTGAAAGATCGCACGATTTAGACTAATAGAAGCTGCAATGTGCAATTGCTTTGTGATTTACACAGTATAATTTATTGATTACTTGATTAGAAAAATTAAAATTATTTTGACAAAATTTCAATAAATAGCAAAATAAAAAATTATTAGTTTCAATAATTACCTGACATGCACAATAAATGCTTTCACCAAATATATTGTGCCTTTATATTCATGTAAATTTTATTTGTTTGTTTAGAGATAAATAAATTATAACCGTTTTATTTGGTTGTTAACATACCCAGTGATGCCTTTCATGGGTAATGTTTAATTGCAGTGTGGCTTTGTTCGTAACCAATCTGCAATATGTACAATAAGTTCATGCAGAATTTCACAAGTGAATAATAAGTAAACAATGATAGAGGAAAGTTCAAGCAGCAACTTTTGGGCTGAAAAGAAACAAATATTAATATAAAGATACAGAGTGCCCTTTCATAAAATATCATCTGTTTTATTATGAATTTCAAAAAGAGTTTTTGTTCATATGTAAAATGATTGGTTTAGAATCCCAACGTCTATTTTTATTAGTACCAGGGAAGATACGAAAGGTTATCTGTTATATTTAAAATAATTTTCCTAAAACAGCTTAGAATAAACGGTTTGCATATGTAAATTGAATATAATCCTCATTACCGTTTGAATTGAGTTCAAAACTAGAAATTCGTTAAATATGAACTGCTTGAAATCTGTTAATTAAAACTTTAATAAGTAGTTCATCTTCAATAGCACATCTCTTTTTAAGGAGATTCCTCCGTAGTGAGTTATTCTTGGCATCTTCCAGTTTTTTGTACCAAGACTTTGAAACAATTTTCGAGGCAATCAGCCCACCTAAGTTCGAGTCTGCTTCTAGGTTTAGTGCACAACAGAGCAGCCAAAATGGTATTCCTTCAAATTAAATATGTGGCCCACTTTATTCGTTCAATTTTATTATATTTAATTTCATCTTTATGTCGCCTGTATAGTAGGAGATTTAATTTTTTTCGCCATGTTTCATTGATCTGCATGCCACCAAAAATGCTCAAGATTTTTTTTTCATAAATTTAATTTTTTAAGTTTAACATCTATATTTCTGAGAAATATATGAGCATAACTCTTATTACAATTTTATAAAATAGGACTTTTGTTTTTTTTCGAAAATTTAATTTCATATATTTTACGGTTCTATAAAAACTTCTGTGGCTATGGAAATTTGTTGTTGCGTCAGGTTATCACTAAGTTTAATTCAAAATCCAAATGAGGGAAATTATTCATCATTCATCATTAAAGAGATTAATAACGTATATATGACATTGATAACGTATATATGACATTAATAACGTATATATTTTATTTTACTACTCTAACAGATATTCCAATGGCTAAAAGCGATTATTGACAAGCTATAAGTGATTAGTATTCATGACTAGAACTAGTTGCGCCTTATTATTAATACATGATTAATATTTTATTGATAATTTTATTACTATTAAATTATTGGTATTTAAACAATAATGAGATACTCAGGATGTGCAATCGTCGCCGCAATTATTCGCTGTGTCCTCTTCGCATAATTTTCAGTAAGCGATTGCCCTCATATTTTCACGAGAAATTTACTTTGTTTGGCATTGATCACGTCCATATGACACGATTAAGGAAGCATAAACTAATACCGAAATATGGATATTTACATATATAAGGAAGCATGAACTAGTAATAACGTAATATGTATATTTACAATATTTTTCATTTTGTACTATCCATATGTCTGAATATTTGTGTGTGCATACGTATGATAGACGTTCAAGTAAGTGCGAATTAATTTTTTTGGTTGCTTGATACGTACTTAGAGTAACTATTGTGTGATAGTATAGGGCATTAGCCGAAAACCAGCCGTACTGGCGATACTCCCCTCAAAGCTGCACATAACGAGCTAATAACCATTTTGCGAATATTCTCTTCATTATTAATTAAATTTGTTGTTATCTATAATTATGCCGTAACACTTATATTTCTACTGTATTCGATCTTTTTGTTTCCTTAACATCATTATTCACAAATAAAGTAAATTTAATATTTTTATCTCTATCTTTTTAGGGTTCCGTATCTAAAAATATTAAATTTAAAAGATGATAATAGGTCTGCCCATTTTTCACACTGGTTTTTCTCTGAAACCACTTGACTTAAAAATGTATAATTTACACATATCTTAAAAGCTTGAACACTTCAAACTGAATAATTGAGAAAAAATTCCATTCCAGGTATTTTATAAAATGTGGTTTGTAAGAATTATTTGTTTCATTATTTTGGGTAGTATATCAGTAGAGACAAACTAAAAAAAATTTTAAAAAATATGGTGCACTTTCGAAACTATAGGTTTCAAAATTATAAAAAAGATAGGGTTTTAAAAAGCATATACAACATTTCGAGCGATTTTTCTAGACAATTTAATCTTTAAAACGTTCATAATAATAAATACGTATTCTCTCCTTAATTACATTAGATATTATTAAATATTTATTGCGCTAAGGAGTCGATATTAGTGATGATATTAGTGAAGTAAAGTAATTCAATTTCAAACGATATTCGGAACCATCAATACGCCAGCCAAAGATATCTTTTTACTACAATAATATAGTCAAAATTGAACCTTCCATAATTTTCTATAATTTTTCCTCTTCTTCTATTATTCCTATAATTTTCCAATAATTTTACGTACTTCGTAAACACAAAAGTTCCGTACGCGAAATTTGGTTATTAATTTTTCAATTACTCTTACTTCTTCGTTTAATCGTACTTATTACTTAAAAGCATTAAAAATAAATAAAATTTACAGAAATATTTTTGTAATAATTTATTAATCTAATTTGAATTATTAATTTGTTAAAAGTTTAAAAATAAAAAAAATCATCCCTATGAGATTACTTACGTGCTTTCCGTCTCTAATTATCTCGGCCTTTTTTTTAAGAAAGTCTTTAATATAGAAATTTTACATATTAATCCGAATAAATTTAAATAGATAAATTTAAAATTATTCACTTAATAATTTTAGATAAGCGTTTTTCAATTAAAAACGCAAATTGCAAAGATTTCAGTGTTCTTAGAAATTCCTTTAAAGTTCACGGGAAAATTATAGCAGTAATTAAAAAACACGTAGTTTTTCAAAATATATATTTTTGCGCCTGTAGGATGTATGCTAGGCAATATTATAGCATATGGATATAATATAATATCTGGAAGTATTTTTAAAACTGAGATTTCTTTTAAATATTTATAGGTAAGGAATTCATTTATTATTACCTTCTGAAAAAGATTTTTATTAAAATTTATTCCTTCGTATCGCCAATTTCAGCCAACTTATGACAACTTAGACATTTGGATAGATAATAGAATTATGTTACCAAATACCCAACAGATACTCAAAGAAAAAGAAAAGAAAAGAAAAAAAAGGAAAAAATATATATATATATATGTATATATTTATATATACGTAATATATATATATATATATATATATATTAATAAAAAAATATTAAATGTTAAGTTTGGCCACCAGCGAATCCGTCATCTAAATTCATCAATGTTAGCTCATGCGTTAGCCAAATAGAATATGTTCACTGTTTGACAAAACATGACTGTGTTTTACCATTGTGACATGAGATCATCTCCTCACATGCCCTCGTGATGAAATAGTAGCTATGCTATATAATGCAAAGTTATCCCATTTCAATAAAGTTTTTAACAATTACGAATTTGATAATGGAAATCCCCTGGAAAAGATAATCCGGGATATAAAACAATCCCTAATTTCAATATTCGGAAGCTGAGCTAAGTCCAAGAAATTCTCAACATTTCTTAGTTCTTTACTCACCGAAACTTATCTCGCGCATTCTGTACCCTATCAAAATTCTTAGAGAATTTTTTTAACATTCCAGAAATCACAGAAAAGGGTAAATTATTATTACAGTTTATTAATTGTTACCCTAATAATTACCATTGTTAAACTCAATAATGTTTATTTAATACAAAAATATTAACTGATATAATAAATAGAGATTTAGAATATTTCGATCACGTCGAAGGGCTGATTAGCAGCTACCCGTATATTGCATTAAGAAGGTGATTTCTACATTTCAATTTGCTACTTAATTGAAAACAAATATGTCACAGGTTGTTAAAGACGTAATGAAAAATGTATATATATCTAAATATAATATTATCTGTATGGTGTGCGAAGATTTAATGTTTTGATAATATATTTTTACCCAGATAAGAAGATTATTTCACAACTGTTTACTTAACTTCCTACATTAGTTTGTTGCTTTTTCCGAAGTTTGTGTATAATACGTTTTCCCGCAGTCATCATCATCATCATCATATATATTAATACGCTAAGGTTAAGATGTTACTCTCTCTTTTTAGAAAAACCTCACAACTAATCCACATAAATTATATATAATTTTATAGATAATTTCTTGCTCTACCGGCATCCATAACTATAAAATTGATTATTGCTATTGTTTTTGCCAATTAATTAATTATTAAAATTATATACACAAAACAGCAATGCTGCCATCTAACGGCTCAACGTCAATATGATTGACGGTCGTTAAAATTTTTGTTTAATTTCAAATCCACTCACGTATCAATAAAGTGGCGCTTTAGCTCAATGCTTTTGATACTTGCGCCTCTATGTCAATTTTAGTAAAATATTTGTTTGATCTGTCATCTGAGCTTCATAATGGAATAAATAATGCGAAGACTTCGCACGGGTCACGCTAGTTATTGAATTAATTAACTTGTTGAAATAAAATAACCTAATAAATTTGGAGTTGAATTTAGCTTTAATTCACTGGTCGATTATATAAGAAAATTCAAACTTATTTACCGAAACTATAAGCTTAACAACATTTTGCAAACCATGCACTCGTGAAGAGACGCGGTGTACCATCTAGCATAAACAGTAGACTCGTTTCCATAAAATTGTCTTTTTTTTTTATTTCTGTGAGCCTAAACAAAGCACATATGGTCGCTGTAAAGAGAGTTTATTTTTCAATACTTAGCCATAATTAACTTGAAGAAAACTTTTGTTAAATTTTAAAAACCAATCTGCGCTTTATTATTTGTTAAGCTGAGGTTGATGCAGTGAATGTAAGTTAAAAATCAAAGTATTTCGATATACTTACGTAAATATTTTTAACAATTATCTTTTTCTATTATTAGAATAGAAGCTAAATATAAAATCGTAGCGAGCTTTAAATTTTAAGTGTAACAATGGATAATTAAACACGTGTATTATTGAATTAGTTGGCAAATAACATTTAAAACTAGATGCACTGGGAAAATAATATTCGAGCTATTTGTTTATTATGATGAAAATTGACTTATTATAAAACAAAATGAATAATAATGACATGAAAATAATACAATATTGTTATCCATGTATTTAAAATACCAATATTAAAAAGCAACAATTTTATCAAGAAAAACACACTCCTTAAATATTGACTTTTTTTTCGAGAAAATGAAAAATTTCGGAGTTTACCAGAGATAATTTATTATATATATATATATATATATATATATATATATATATACATATATATATATATATATATATATATATATATATATATATATATTCGCGCACTGCAATTCATTTATGGGAAAATCATCTAAGTTTTTAAATGATTGATATTAATAAGGTAAATATATTTTTAAAACTTTATTATAAATTGAAAAGAGTAGAAGTCGCCTTCAAACCTATTTGATATATAATAGACACGGGAAAAAGCAAATATTAAATGAGAAACAAATCACAAGAGGACAAGTTTTTTAACTATTTCTCCCGTAATAATCGACCAAAGATCTACGTATATATGAGTATAAGTAAAAATATGATGAATTTACCGAATTTAGTGTGATAATATTCATTAATCTTTATGCCAGTGTTAAATTGTCTTATTGGTAATTAGTCGATGAAATAATTAGGCTTAGTATAGTTCAATGAATGTATACACCAATATACATTTAGGGATTGCTCTTTTTAACATTCTTTAGTTCACTAATAATTTCACTATGCTTGTCCGTCCGCCTTCTGTATCACAGCGCTACAGCTATGCCATTTTTAAATATTTTGCAAAGTATAGGTAAATCCAAAGTCTAAATTAAAATGTTTTGAATTTACCGAATTTAGTGTGATTTTTAAATATTTTACGATTATATTTTGCAGGCTTATTCATTTATTTAGAAACTAACTAAAATATTACATGACATTTTTTACTGTATATCAAAGTACAATTAAAAACGTCCTGTAATAGTTTAGATAGTTTTATTATTCTCCCGCGTTGTCGCATTTCTCTTTTTTCAAACGTCCGTTTTAAAAAATTGAATGAAATTAAAATAAAATACTAATATTACTCCACTTGAAAATTGTTTTAATTCAGTTATATTGAAACATTTATAAGATTTAAAATATAATCTCTTAAAAATATGCAAAAGTTACCGACATCCTTGTCGTTATTATTGATCACCACTAAACTTTCACCATAGTAAATTTACACACATCCACAGTATGATTTAGTTGAGGCGGAATATAAAATTGAAGTGGTCTATATAATATGTGTGCTACTCGAACTTGCAGAAACAATTAATGAATTATCTATTCGAACCTTGCAGAAACAATGAATAGTAGATCTAAGTTGGATGATGAATAGTAGATCTAAGTTCAGACAAGCTCATCTAAGTGGTGTGATAATACCGGTTTTGATATCGTTTACGTATTCGGATCGTTCTTTAATATACCGAAATACTCACATATTTACTTCAAGGTCGAAATATTAAACCTTGCTTTCAATAAAATACTTTGGATTTCTATTCCATATATTTTACCCATCGGGCCTCTATATGAACACTTATGTCCAAGTGGTGTATTAATTTCGCGTAAGCGCGACCCTTTCACGAGAAATAATAAATTCGAACAAAAAATTTATAGATTTAAAATTTTAGGTGGCACCCTTAAAAATAATATTTCAAATGATACCAAACTCTACATATGGAATGAATTTTTTCCAGGTACAAAATTTATTCTCTTTTCAAAATTTCATATTGAATTTATTAATTGTAATTTGTACGAGTTAATACATTTAATTATTACGCAAAACTTCAAGTTCTATGTTAAGGGATTTCGAATAAAAACAGCTGCGAAATGCAGACAGATGGACATGTGAGTGATGTTAGAAGGATTCCGTTTTTCCTATTGAGTTATGAAATCTGAAAATTATAGAAAACTTTACTATTGTTAACGTTCTCAAGAATTTTTTTTAATAATTCTATTATGAAATATGAAGATCAATAAGCTAAAATTCACGTTTCTACATAAGCGGTCTTTTAATGATTCTGCCTTATCTTTGTAGATAAGAAACCCTAATTGAGAGAAGTTCAGACAAGCATGTATTAAAAGTTTTACATATCATGTTCACTTTACTACCAAAAATCAGATACAAAAATAGGTTGCAAATTCAAACTAAAAATTATTTCCACTGTCCTTTATCTGTTTGTCTTTTCATTTTATTTCTAGTGCAAAAAAATTATTATATAATCAATAATTATATTTATACTTTGTATACTTTTAAATAATTTATTTCTTTAATTCTTTACAGATTTCCATTTTCGTAAGTCTAACAGAATGTATTTTCAAATTATTCATTACACATGTCGTAAAGTTAAAAAAAATAATTGCAAATCATATTTGGTAGATATCTACGCAAGTCGATGAGAAAAACAACTATGTACTATGCACAGACTGACAGAATTCGAGTCCAGTAGTTTTCTTCTGTAAGGTTCGTAGCTAAATTGCAAAAATTAAAACCTTATAGTGTCCTCATTGTCGTCCATCAGTCTGCCCGTCCCAGACATCGACCATTTAGTTTCTATCGGCAATACTAACATGAGTGCTGTTTCTGATATGTGGTAAAGCGAGTATTAGAATAGGTTGCACGAGTGTTATCATTGCTAATTACATGCAGTGTCACAATACTTTATGTACGACCAATAAAGTAAAATGAAGTATGAAGAAAAGAAAGTTATTAACCATGAAAAAATGTGACTTGGTGTAATGAACTTGATATAACTTAATTAATATTTGATATACTTACTATTCATGATTATATGCTTTATGATACAATGTCATTACGATAGTAATTATGCAACTGATAGCAGTTTCAAAATTGGAACTTTACGATACGGGAGTAGATGACAGAATTAAAAAACTGAGTGCCTCTGTGGTATAGATCTGGCTTTTCGAGAGTCAATTATTTTTTAAAGCATATATTCATGGTAAAAGTTCAACTTGGGTAACATTTCTTTTTTCCCTACCCTCACTACTTTCATTGCGTAATCCGCATTAGTCCACATTTCAAATAAGTAGATATCCTATTCGCGATACGAAGTTGGCTCTGGCTTAAAACCAATCGTGGTTTTCATTCACGACAAGTTCGCCGGAATGTTCCTTTTGAAACATTCAATTTTTTTTCTTACAAGCGCTTCTTCGGAGTCAATACATCAGTTCTTCTGGATCGCTAGGAGAAGCACCCAGAAAGCAATACTCACAATCGATAAATAGCTAACATTTTTTGATTTGAATATTTGCTTGTACTCCCAGCTTTTCTGAGACCTTAGTTCCATTTTTTGTTCTATGTCTGACGCAAGGTACAAAATAGCTTTCATCATTGGGACAGAATTTTTGTTTGCATGCCTCTTGCAGATTTTTATAAATGTGTATGCCGTCAAAATGGATCTCCGAAGTTCGACTCATAATGCGCTCTCTACTTGCAGAATAGTGTTGCGCTCGATCTCAAAACGATTTAATGCCTGATGCTTAATGTTGTTTAGAAACAGATTATTTGCATTGTCAAAATTATTTTGGTTCATATCTGGACGTTGACATTCATTGCCATAATGTTCATCAATTTTACCAAAAGTTACTTTGGTTTTAAAGCACTTTGGACGACTTGTGTAGTATGTACTTTGAGCATGTCGTTTGCATTTTTATTCCTTTATAGACTTACCTGTGCTTTTGTTCCAAAGTGTCTTGTATAACGTGTATTGCGGTTTACTGTCGTCGAAAGCGACTACAATCTATATGCCATTGCACTGTTACAATATTTGTTCACGTTCTGATGATTTTGTAATGTCACGTACTGGAAATTCATGAACAGCTACATATAATGGTAATTTAAATCCAGAATAGCTTTTTCATCTGCCATCTATAAGTGGAGCCACAAGAAGATCCCTTTGCAAAGACTGTTTTATTTAGAAGTACCAAGCTATTATACATGGGATGCGTTATATAAAAAATGTTACTGACGAAAGCTAAGAACGCCAGTGCCAGGACATGATGCCCGATTATGTCAGGGCGGGTACTATATCTTTGTTTACACGAATTTCAGCTAGAATCAAATAAATTAAAAATATCTTCCCAGTACAGCCAGGTACATCCAGAAATATTATGCCTCCTTGTTGTTTTTTTATAAAAATAAATTATCATATCATATGCTCCTTTTTAATTTTGATTTAATAAGGGTTTGTTGCATTAAATATAGCTCTGTAATTCATCGATGTCAATTTTGTTTCTTTTAATAATTCACTGTTCATACCATCAAATTCACTTCGTTGAGGCGGTTGAACATCCAGTTGTATTAGTGTTTGATTGGATACCTCGAACAACAATCTAACATGTATCTTCCAGCAGTATAAGAGCTTTGTTTAAAATTTCCTCATTAAAATTGATTTCCTAGTCAGGGTGTTGTTGTCGGAATTCAGCCAGGATATCGTCGCTCATACTTTTTCAATATTTCAGCCATAGTCGATTTGCATTTGTCGGATTACATGTAGTTAATACAATTGCAAAGAGCTTACGAATTTGATTTGCTGTTGCCACTTGTACTGCTTCGTTCATTGCTAATTCCCAGTGATTGTCGTTTTCGAATAGACCTAATCGTTGACATGCCTCTTGACAGGTTTCGCAAATATAATTATCGACAGTTTTCAAGTCTTCAAACCATGTTGGACCACGAATATAGTGAAGCAATAGAAGCAAATAGAAACATTCAGCATTTTTTGGATGCACCGTATAAACTCGACCTATCGCGTTACTTTTAAATACTCCATTATGTCCTTGCACTGGCGTTCTTAGTTTTCGTCAGTAAAATTTTTTATTTGATGCATCCCATGTATAATAGCTTGGTACTTCTGAGCAAAGCAAAGTCTTTGCAAAGGAAAATTCTTGGCATAGCTCAAAAAAGGTTATTAAAGTTGTTCGTGCTGGTGGTTCCATCGCAACTTTTTCTGCTGTTTCTTTAGTGAAGAACATACGTTGTCCGTTTTCTAAGTGAACAGATAAATGAACAACTGAACTATAATAATAAGTTAACAATCCTTATCATATATCGGGAAACTCAAAATTAGCCAAACTGCTTCATTAATATTTATATAACGACCCATTTGACACCGTACTGTTTCATCGTGCTCATTTTCTTTAGTCACAGTAAAGACAGCCACATCACTACCCTTGCTGATATACTTGCATACGTATTTGATGGATTTAACAGAACTACAGCATTCTACATTGATATGGGCTTTGAACTTTTTAGACAGAAGTGGATTGTATTGAACTACCCATTGATTATTAACTTCAATTCTTTCATTGCTTCGTATTTTAATTTTTGCCGTAAATAGTCCTTGTCCTGATAATCGACGTCTGTGCTTCGGATATTCATCTTTGCTTGTTATTGTTTCGTTTCGCAATAGTTTTGAATAATGTTTCGTCCATTTGTTATCTTTCGTGCATGGAGAATTTCTTTTTAATTCGCCATAAGGATCGTGAATCATATTTTTCACTATTGTATTACATTATATCATATTTTTGAATATTTTTACTCGTAAAGTTTAGGGTCTTTTTCCGGATTTGGAAATTCAGCTTTTATGATATTGTCTATTTGATCCGGTTGAATTTTGTTTCTAAACCAAATTAAATTGTGAGAATGTGGCAGTCTTCGTCTATGACATTTAATCGAAGCAGATGGCAGCGCCGAATATTTGATTTTTAACTACGACATCAACAAATACAATGTCGATCAAAAGCCGCCTGTTCATATTGTAATGCTTCTTTGATTTCTAGCCAAGAAGAGTTACGTGTAAATATTATAAATAAATATGTTCGATCGTGTTTTCTAATGTAGGTCATAGTTTCCTACCCATATTTATACATACGACGCGGAATTCCAATTAATATAGACGGCAAGATGACCAATTTTCCCACGTTATCGATGTTTCCATCATTCATTACTGCATTTCTTAAATGGATAAATTACTCTTCTACTTCCAGCTTCCGTTGATTATGGCAAATAAATTGCAATCTTTCCGTTTCAATTTGTTATTTCGTTCATTTACTATTTGGTGTTGATTAACTGATTGACGATTTTCAATTGATCGTACTCTAATTCGGGTTTCTTCGTAAAAGTTTGTTCTTTGTTTTTCATTTTAATTTACTCTTAATCCTTGCACTACTTCTAGAAATCTCGTAAGGCGTTCTGTTCTTTATTGTTCTGTTTCATTTTTACCTGCTACTTTAATTATTTGTGAATCTACATGAAATTTTGTGATCACTTTCTTACGTTTAGGCATCTCAGTTAAATAAAATATTAATATTAAAAAAATAATATTCATTCTAGACTTTTAGAAAAATTTCTCGTCGATCTTCTCTTGACCTTGACCTTGACCGCTACTAGGAAAACACTGTGATGGAAACACGCTGAGCTCAAACTTATATACCATTGACAATCGAAATTTCTAGTTCCAGAATAATTTATGATTCCAGAATATTCGATGCTAAACTGTTGATCATCACTTTAATTCACTGATAGAATATCCACCCTTGACTTTTAGAAAGATTTTTCGTTGATCTTCTCTTGACCGCTGCTGAGAAAACATTGCGACGCAAACACGCTCAGCTCAAACTTACATACCATCGACAATCAAAATTCCTGATTCCAGAATATTCGGAAGTATTCGATGCTAAACTGTTAAGAATCACTTGATTTCACTGATAGAATATTCACTCTTGAGTTTTAGAAAGATTTTTCTTTGATCATCCCTTCATCGTTGCTGAGAAAACCTTGTGACGGAAACATGCTAAGCTCAGACTTATATACTATGAACGATCAAAATTTCCGGTCCCAGAATAATTTCTGATTCCAGAATATACTGATTAAGATTCAAACTATTTCCAAATAATTTATGATATTTGAAAATGTTTTAGAACTTTCTAGAACGTTTTTAAATTTTTTAGAAAATTTCAGAGCATTTTGAAACGATTAGATACAATGTTAAGTGATTCACAACATTTAAGAGTAATTTAGAACGATTTCAGTTTTTTAGAACATTCCGGTCCATTTTATAACGATCAGAGTCAAGTTAAAGTGATTCACAACATTTAGTGTAATTTAGAACGTTTCACAACACTTGAAAGTAATTTAAAACGTTCCATAATATTTTATAATTTTTCAGAACATACCAGAACATTTTAGAACTATCAAAATCATTTTCAAATTATTCACAACATTTGAAAATAAATTTAGAACTTTTAAGAATATCTTAAATTATTCTTCTTTACATAACTTAGAATTTATTATTTTAAATCATTCTGAAGCATTAAAAAATAGTTTAGAACATATTAGAATATTCTACACCAAAGCAGACCATCGTGGAACATTTTAGAAATATGAGATCATCTGAGGTCTTTCTAGAATATTCCGGAATATTCAAGATCGTTCTCGAACATTATGGAATGCAATGTGTTAGAAAATGATTATTACATTTTTGCCACAAACCCCCACCCATTTCCATCCACCGGGACCATACCCCCTTACACACACCAGGAGACCAAGGAGCATCGGCCACGAAAACCTCTAGCGGGTGGCAGTAGGTGATCACGGTGAAAAGTTTTGTGTATATATATAAATATATATATATATATATATATATATATATATATATATATATATATATATATACAGTGGGTTGCTTACAAAGGATGGGGCATTTGACCACGCAGTGTGCCGTGGGAATCCGGGTTCTATTCGCGCTAGCTCGGTTTAGATTATATTCGCTCGACGAGCGGGGCGGACTAGTTTTTTGGTCGGTTGTGTATCAACTGTACTTGTTAAAATAAATAAAAAATAAATAAATATTCAAGGTAGATTTGTATTGGATGTCCGGGAATCATGGATGCTAGGGATAGTGAAATCACATCGAAACTCAAAAGTCGATATCTACGCTGCAGGTAATAAATATGTATTTCAGTAAAAATCATCTAAGAGTAAACGAGATAATATATCATTAGTCACTAATATCAAACTGAACTTTCAATATGATATGTATATTGCTATACATTAGTTTTTTACTCTCTACTGTCCATACAATTCCCACAATTCTTTCCTTTTCCAACCGGAAAAATACAACGTGCCATGAAAAAGAAAACACCGTACGCATTACTCTTGTGACTGTAATGACTGTATCAAAGTAATTTTTAATACATAATTTTTTATCCCACGGCTGCGATAAAACGAACAAACGACCCTATTCTCTCGTTTTGAAACGTTTAGTCACCGGAGCATTACGAGCGTTTCGATTCGCATATCGAATCCCGCGCCAAGTGCCTAAACTAATTTGTTTATTATATTTCCGCCGTGAGAGAAATTTTTTGTGCATAAAATTGTTCTTTCATACTTTTTATTTTTATACCGTTTTTTTTACTTATCATTTATGTTTATTACCATTTGAAAGTTAAATTACAACATTATAATCGTAATTCAACATTATAATCGTAAGAACAATGTTCACTTGTTTTATAACCCCCATCCATGCAGGCGCGTCAGACATAATCATATCCCTATAGACATATCAAAAATAATGATAAAGATAGCTTCAAAAGGAGGCCAGATGACTATATTTGTCTCAAGGGCTAAACAGTTATTTAAAGGGTCGATATATTCGATATCATGAAAATCGTGGTAACGCCGTATGAAAAATTCCAGTACTTTGTAGATTTTCTAATAGGATTTGATGATATAACTGTGAAATATAAGATCATTATTTAGAATTATACCGAGATACCACGCTGATTAAATCCTTTTAAATGTAGTTCCCCGCATTTCAGTATTACGCACAAGAGGGACACCCAAGCGGAAGTGAGAATTATTGCAAATATGCTTACATTAAAATTTATATTTTTGCTAAGACTCCATCGGAAAACTCAGTCGATATCACTTTGGAACAGCTTACTATCAGATTAGCAACTAACATCTAAAAGAGTTTTAAATCATCGCAAACACAATTCAAAGATTAGTGTTGACAAATCATTTATCATAATGAGAAACGAAAGTAGGCATTAATTGCAATATTGACTAACTCCAGATCAAGTAATGTGAGGTCAAGATTTGTAAATTCCAAAGCGAATGTATTGTTTATGAATCAAAACATAATTGGCGAAGAATTTTACTGCAGGGGAACACGTTATTAGTTCCAAAAATTCTATATTGGAATGTCATTATAAACGCGGTGAAATACCTTTTTAAAATAAAAATAGGCTACTTTAACTTGACGAGGTCGATCTAATTCCCTAGCCACAAAACCACAAAATTAGTAAGATCAGTAACCGTGTAACGTTTTGGACGGAAACCGTGCTGGTAGTCCTTCAGCTGGAATTTGAATTAATAAATACTCGTACATACAGCGATGCAGAACATTTTCGAATACTTTAGTAAATGAAGATAAGACTGCTATATCCCTGCATTTTTTTTAAATGAATGAATGTGAACGCTAGAGACATAAAATGTTCAAGAATAGTTTACTGTTTAAATATGTTTCGGTTATACCTTAGATTATCTCAAAGGTTAACTCGATTTGTTATTAAAATGAAACATATCAAAAAAAGTCTTGCTTACCGTATTGTTAAAAAAATTAGAAATTTAATCTTTTCTCAGCAATACTCTTTAAATAAAACATTTATGAACGTTTTGTTTAGAATTCATTTTTATTTAAATATGCCATTAATATATTTCACACTTACTGGTATTTAATATTTCAGAATTTAAAATATATTCAAAGCAAGACAAACTTACATCATTACAGACATTAAAATTTTTTTATGCAAATTTATCGCTGGTCTTGCCTATTATTTTTCAATTAGAAGAAATGATTCGTAAAGTAGTGAAGCTATCGATACGGATATCTTTTTAACACTTCTTTACGTTTTTATCATTTGAAAATAAGTTGAAAAAGAAGAAAAATTACAAACGTATTGTATGTAAAAATGCGAATATTTAAGGGTACATAATATTCCTAATAAACATCATAATTATTTCACATATATATATATATATATATATATTATATATATATATATATATATATATATATATATATATATATATATATATATATATGTGTGTGTGTGTGTGTGTGTGTGTGTAGTTGAGTTTAATTAAAATATTTCAGTTCAAACTTTACGTACGTGTTATTTTCGAATACTTTATTTTTTATTCATTTATCGTCAGCGCACGGCGGCTTTCTGGAGTTGCTATTGAATAATTATTAATTATACGTGTACCGCGTCGGCAGTAAAACGTGGAGATGAGTTAGCGGGGTGCGGAAAAGGTAGTTGTCCATTTTGCGTTCAGTTGTCCCATTTATACATTCTTGAATAAAAAGAACTGATACTAGAATCATTAGTATTTGGAACATTTGTATTTTGTAAACAAAAGTAATAAAAAGTGTCATTTTTGCTGTTCACAACAAAAATATATTTTCCTTTTTTATTAGAGGCTATTTCATTTTTACGCAATTTGATTAATAAAATATTTTTTATTATTCCGTTATTTGCATTTTTTAAATATTTGAGCCTGCATCTTATTCAATATTAATAAATTAAAAATCTATTGAGACAATTTTAGGTATTGGCCATATTGAAATAAAATTATGAACGGGAGCGATTGAAAGAACAGATGGGAATGTCAATTAAAACAAACAAGTTAAGGAAACATAAAATATTAGATTGAGGTGCTGGTAATTATTAAAGTAATTTATTAAAAAATATACTCATATATGGATGATATAATCTGGATATAAATTAACGTGCCATAATTTAGCGAGGCTTAAATGGTAGTAATTTTGTATCGCGCTTTTTGATATAATTAAGTCTCATTTTTTTTAAAAGCCATTCAAGAAATAATAATAAAAAATACTAATGGTCGCCCAGTGGTCGAAATTCGACAATAACGTACTTTTCTAAACACTTTGTTGAAAATATTAATAAGTAGGTAGCAACATTTTCCTTTTGCAATAGGTGTATTTTAAACAAGCTGACAGATTCTTCCTTTTGCAACGAGTGTATTTAAAGCGCAGGTATCTATTACACAAAACATATAATAAACGTTTCTTTACCTTAACATACACTCCACAGACTTTTTAAAAAAATAACATTTAAAATCACTCAAAATTCATAGCTCAAAACTTATTCCGAAAATATGACATTTTAAAATTCTTTAGCGATAATCTCCACTCTCTGCGACTACTTGACCACAGATTATTAAGTGTTTAACTTTGAGGATATAAACGTAAACAATGAATCATTCACTATTGAATGTAAATAAATGAATGTTTTAATGTAATTGTAATAAATATTATATTTAAATTTTAAGAAGACTTATTTTAATCTAGCCAAACCGAACAAAATTTCGAGATGGAGACTACTTTAAATATAAAATTGCTTCCATAAATTGTACTCCGTACGTGATCAACAGTTTCTCGTTACAAACAGTTTCCCTTACGCTCAGTTCTTACTGCCGTTCAATTGTATTCGTAAAAGTTTCCTGGACAAATTTTTAAATTCAAGAGTCTCAAATTTCGGTTCGCAAATTCAAAAAATATTGATTTTGAAAACTGGATTCTCGTCCATAGTGAGGGTTTACGATGCATAAATAATATGCCGAAATGTGTAAATTTTGAGTCATTACTTTAAATTGCGTTGCCAAAAAATTAGGATCTTCCATATCTATGGAAAAAACTACACCCTACTTGCAAAATTTTGTGACAATAAACGTGTACATCCATTGACCATCAAATGATTGCATAACCTCCCTTCTTGGTTCACTATGAACGACAGAACGTGGTATGTAAATGCGTCTTCAAATCTTACGCATATTTATAGTTTCGATCATTTTCAACTTTAGTCCGTATTTTTGGTTTTATACCCACGTATGGATACTATGGTATATTGGCGTGGAGCGCTTCTGAAGCCAATCCCTACTCTTCTGCGTTCTAAATACGTAAGTTTAGTCTAATAAAGATACAATGGTCAGCAGTTTTCCGACTACAGCACGGTGGTACACGGTCCTAAGGCGGGTGTTCAAAAATTGATAATTCGAAAATAAAGCATTATATTTTTCTAAAAATTTGAAAATAATTTCATTACAAATAAAAAGGAAAACAATGTTGAATTAAATGTAAAAAAAAATACAAATCAATGTTTATGTTAATTAATATTAAACATTATTAATTTCCATATTTCGCTTTAAATAAACTAACGGCGATGTTTACTATAATAATACAATTATTTTAAAACAAACGTAAATAAATAATACAAAAACAGTATTGAAATTGTAGAAAAACTCTGCCTATTTAAAAAAAATAGTAATAAAACTACACTCAGATATTCTTACGAAATCCGTTAAAAAATTTTCTAAAATACTAACAAACTTAATACTTGACTATTTATAAAACCCTTTTTCTTTCAGGGAAGCTTCCTTACGCTGGTCTGACTGTAATAATAGTTTATTCATTTATTTGGTATTAGTGAGATCCCGGACAGATAATACTCCGATATACATTAATGCATGCTTTACAATTTATGAGCCATGCATTAGTACTTTGTGGACACAAGCTGGGGGATTGCACAAATGATATTTTTGTATCATAATTAGCGTGGTTTCCAGACCGAATTAGCTACATGGCTCTACGTTGATATAGTATCTCGAAGATAAAGCTTGTAAAAATATCTGATATCAAAAGAATTTTCGCTGAGTATTTTCGTCGTTCGATATTCCGCTTCTGCCACTTCGTGGTTTATTCACAAGCCTAATCGAGACCTAAACTGATTTTCAACGTACAATATCTTATTAGCTAACATTTTTTTATCGTCGTCTGACCTAATCTACAAATCTGTTCCATTAGAAAGGTGAAGGAAATACTCAAAGAAACGAATCCACAAATATAAAATATTGTGGATTCGTTTCTTTGAGTATTTCCTTCATATCTAATAGAGGTGACCAACCGGGATCAACAAATTTTCATCACTTTCTTTTCGCAAGCACTTCTCTATTTCATTCATATTCTACTTATTACTATAGATAATATCCAGTTGCAAAGAATGCTGGATGTTGAAAATGCGTTCGTCTAATGTGAATGTTGTCAGCTAAATGGAAGCCATCTTTACTTTGTAAAAGATTTATCGTTCTTAGATACAATAGAACTTTCCTTCACAAATTCGAAACAAATAGGTTTACAATATCTTGTAGAATAGAGACAGGGATTTTTCCACAAAATTTTGGTTTCACTAGGTAAATTGGATACTAACTACAAAGGAATGTAAGGAGTCACAAGTAAACTACTATTATCATCTAACTCGCTATGACCCGTGCTGACGTCAAAACCCTACTTCCCAATTAAAGTTAAATTATCTGACTCTACTGAACATCATTTGAAACAAATTTTTCTGACTCTAACATTCACGAATCTATGGGATCTAATCAATTTTGCAATTCGATTTCCGTTTTTGATTTCATCACTACCAAATTGATAGGATATTACTTTTACTTACCTTAAAATGCTCTGATATGATAGTAAAATTAACTAGAAATCTTACAGTTAACATAGTGCAACAAATATTGATATTTAGTGAGCTTCGCTTCCACAGAAAGTGATCGAATTTTATCTGCACTAATAACTGTTGATGTTCATGCATCCGAACTGTTGAGTAATGCACTAACTACTGAATCGTCCACCTGAGATAATTCTGTTAACCGTCTGCGTTTTGATCTTGTGTTAAGATCACTAAAATCTTTCTTTGGTCGATCGAAACCAAAGGAAGACGTGATAGGGTAAGCTAAATCACATTCCGTTCTTGATAATACATTACATCAAAGAAATAAACTGTCCATCACACTTTTTGAATATTTTTAAGCTATTACAATTTATAAGTTTATAGTATTTCGGGACACTTTCACATAAATTAAGCACACTTTTACCTAATGACTTATGCCTAAATTCTCGGTATTTTGTCAAAATTGCCTAACAGCACTGATAGTTTTTCTTCAGTATGACTTTTACTGATTCATAAGAAAACTTCAGTGAATTAACTAAAAAGGAATACAAACACTTTAATTAACATTTTAAAAATCTCGAAGATGTGCTACGAAAGACGTAGCTACGCGTTAATTTAGGAGAAAGCCATAGAACCCACAATGAGAATTAAAATTACTGATTCTTCGACTTATGACCCATGAATGGAACTACCATACACTGTCCTTGCAACACCATATTCATAATGTATAAGGACATTCTCACGCAGCGGATAAGTAAAAAGCTTGTGGTTTGGAGTATGACAAATAAAACAGTCCAAATTGCTTTGAAAAGAATAATAAGCCAAGTCATTATTTCTTATATAGCAATTTAAATTAGAAGCACAAAATAATAGTAATGAGTGTCGAAATAATAAGAACACGTACTCGTAAATGGTAAAATAGCAAATTAAGGAAATAATTTAAGGCAGTAAGACCGAAAGGCAAACAAATGAACGACAGTAAAATTAAAATAATTATATCTCACCACTTCAATTTAATGTTCCTCTTTCTAACATAAACAACCTGAAAGAATTTTTATACCACTTTTTTGTTTATTACTGTATTATAACTTTTCCTTTAAATGACGTTTTTGTAAATAACTGTTATATCTTTTTGGTTTATATACCCGGTATATCGAAACAAGTTTATTTTTATTACGTGCTATCATTCTAATAAACACCAACTCCAGTTACCATTATAAATAATGTTTAAACTGTGAGTAGATATTATTTAGTGTCTCATTTTATTTTACTAAAATCACGATGAAGAGTTAACAAAAAGAAAAAAATTAGTGTTAATTTTTCCATGATAGTGCAAAAAATGTAAATTTTCAAAATAGTCTCATGCAGATGTTTTTATTAAAATTTTCCCAATATAGAAGTCATAGATTATAAAAGTTTATAAGATAATTTATATTTCATCTTATCGCACATTTTTATGTACAGGGTTTTGTAAAGTTTTTAGAATTTTTTAGAATTACACATTCAGTAAAAGTTTTTAAAAATTCAGAATTTTTTCTTAATTTTTTTACTTGCGGTATATGTTTCCCAGTTTTTATGAAGATAAACTTGATATAAACATGGACATTTGACGTAATGGTAGTTAATTCTTACTTTGAACTATGAGGTAAATTAATTCTCACCTGTCGTAAATTTAATGTCCAAACAAGTGATTATTTTCATAATTATATATTTTAATTATTTTCTACACAAAATATCTTTGCGCTTTAATGACTAAGGTTTGTTTACTTTCTCAAATCTTTATTTCTGAAACAATATTTGGCAAAATGGTCATATTGATTAAAATTGATTGGATATATCACTGACTAATTTTATCGGTAAATTTGTTTTTACCTTTTATCGGATATTTGGTTGTTGAAATGTTGATGTAGATGATTGATTTGTTGGCAAAAGTGGTTGAATAAGTAATTACAATTTTGATTCACCTGGATTAAGACTTTGACGATTGACTTTCATGACATTTCAAACATTTTCATTTTTAATCAATAGTACTGGATATAATAAACTAATAAGTCTACCTCGGATTTAATTTGCTTACTTTCATTTTCAAGACTGGTTTTTACAAAAGATGTTAAGGCACTTGTAGGAGATTAGAAAATAAAATTGCGAAGAGCATATTACTATTGATTGTCTTAAGTTTTCAAATTCATGTTGGCTTATTTTAATCTTTAAATTGATATTTAATTGGAATTAAACCAAACTTCCTGGCAAATCTGATTTTTAAAAAATAAAATAAATATGAGACTATTATTAAAATATTATTGATAGAGTCCGAATGGGAATCAAAATATTTGTCCAACCTATCACTGATTTATGCCTTTGTTACTGATTTATGACATTCATAAATTCTAAAACAAATAATTACTTCTGGTCCTTAATTCCCATTCAATTTAACATGTTGATTATTTCACAATATTCCTTAAAGTTATCTGCCATAAATCTGCCAATATGGTATTATTAAATACGTCCGATAAAACTAAAATGTTTGGCAATGATTATGTGCTCAGACGACATAAACCCTACGTTGGTCCACACTTTAGCCTTCACGAGGATTTGAATATTTTATTTATATTTTAAATAATTTCTGATACAATGTGAAATAATATTTAATCTAAGTCATATGAAAGACCGTCTAGATTCATATCAATTATAATTTCGAAAGGAAAAATAATCCTAAGATTACTCATGTGTCTATCTGTGTTTCGGTCAAAGTTGTTTTTCTCAAGAACAACTTGAGGTAAACTTCAAATTAGGCACAGTAATTGATACTTAATAACCCGCATATAAACCATTAGGTAACAGTCAATTATTTACATCTGTACTCTATTCAATGTGAAAAGAGAATGTTTACAAACAATCAGAGTCCAGGTATTATAAACTTTTTCTTACATTAACATTAGTAATTTGATGTTAATTTAGTTAGTATTAGTGATTAAATGATATATTTTAATTACGTAACTTATATTATATAGGTTATATTTTTTACATTTAAGCAAAACTCAGATAAGTAAGGTGAAGTGTTTCGAACAATTTATAAGTATTATTGTTAAAACGAACTAATGTAAAAAATTACATAAAATACAATATTTCCCAATGAAAATACAACCCATATATACAATTACACCACAATGTATCTGACCTTCACACAGATATCCAAAATATTGAAATATTAGTGTCAACGAGGCCGGCCTTTTGTTTTGTTGAGAAATAGTATTACAGAACATATCATATCTATTAGGGAACATATTCGCAGAACACATTCATCATAAATTTACCTATTACATTGTAAATCAACATTAACAATGTTTGTTATGTGCCCAGACATTTGTGTTTATTTTACAGTGATATGACGGCAATCTTAGTATTTTACAGTGATAAGTATTCTCGAAATGCTGTGTAGGTACTGTCCTTAGAACAATATTCGCCATTTTAATTACACTCATACTTAAAAATATTACATATTATGAAACATATAATAAAAATAATATAATGTAAAATGATTTTATTAAACGCCAAAAATTTGGAGAATGATAATACTGGGAATTTTTGAAATATTGAAAAATAACCAGTCAGTGCACCTCGCGGTGTTTAATCGTCATTACGTTGATAATTGTGGCAAGCAAACATTTTTTATACGTGGTATACATAAAATGCCATACGTGGTCATACAGTAAACAAAAACTATAATAAATTTCCTGAATCTATATGCCTTTGGACAAGAAGTGGAACCCTTGTGAACATATAAATAATTAATGTCAAATAATTAATGGCAAATAATTATAATAGCTGTGCGCTCGCATTAATTCAGATTTGTTAGTCCTACGTCCATTTATATTTGGCCACATCAATACAATTGCTAGGTTTTGTGTTTGTGCAACAGGCAGACAGATAGATAGTCATACGAACCCGCATCACCCACATTCTCATTCTGATATCCTATTCTTTCTAATATAATATCCTATCCAATGTTTTTCAGATTATTCAAATAGTAAAAAATAATAAAAATGTGTCAATTTGAAATAAATATTTAATTATTTGCCAAAGATTTTGAGATGAGGTAAACATTACATTTTCCGCAGTCATTGCTACCTATATTACTGTTTAAACTATCTATACGAAATTACAAATGTAGATATATGTTTTGTTTTCAGAATAATATTTCAATTATTTTATTATTTTCTGCTAAGTACACTATGCCGCTCATAATACATTTTCTTTACGTAAGACTTAAAATGCGTCATTACGAATCACTGCGAATGCACTATAATATACATAATTACAATCAAGGCTGCGTTTTCCCATATTAGCGTAGGTTAATTCAGCAAGATATGGCCTGTTCGATGGAACAACCAACCTAAAAATGTTACTGTCTTTGCAATAGATGTATTGAGTTAAAATTGGTGAGCGATTGCTACTCAAGCGTGTAAGTTGCTATGTACATTTTTTATTGAAAAACAATTAAAAGGTATTTTTAAACTTCAAATATTCAATTTACCTCGAATTTTAATACGTTGATATTTGATGTTGTAATGTTAATATTTTTACAAGTTATTATGTTTTTACTGTTTCTTCGTTGAATACAATAACCTGTGGATAACATGACAAATTCATAAGTGGCGCTAAATTTATAGTCCAGATTATGCTTACACATCTGATTATCTTATGAATGACAGTGTTATTGATGAGGTTTCAGTGATGCCTGAGATTTCTACATCTGAACGGATTCAAGAAGAACTATCACTAGCAAAGCCTTCGCAAAAAGACACCGTAAAATGACAAAGTCCCTGACTGATAAGTGCCTAGATATATTACTGCTTATTAACGTTCAGGAATGGTAAAAAAAATGGAAAGAAAAGTAAAAATAACAAGATAGTAAAGAAAAAAAATCGACATTACAAAGCAAAACAATTCATTTAGATTGAAGTTCTGAGGAAGAAGAAACGATGGAATTAGCCAGTGAAAATTCCGGTCTCCAAGATAATATATATGACTGTATGGGATGCAGCAAAATTACTACGAGATTAAAAAAATAGAAGATTGGATGCAATGTATTTTTTTTATTAATTATGGGTGCATGAAAATTGCACTTCGTTCAACAATTCTTGCAATCCAATTAGCAAGAAAGTGAAGAAGCAAGAAACGGATAAGAAAAACTTACAAGGGAAAAAAGAAAAATGTAAAGAAAAAGGTAAAAGGACACAACAAATGACCCAGAAATAAAATGACCATCTTGTCTATATATATTGGTACTACAATATGAAAATATTGTAGTACCAACACTTATTTGAAAAGGAAATAACATGTCACAATATTTGTTTAGTTATCTGTACGCCAAATATGACATAAATATATTTGAATATAAGGCCATCAAATCTAGATATATAGCAGCGTAAGCCGACATATTGTCGCTATCTCACTCTAACGCCTTATAAAATTAAGGAATAGTATATATGCTATTGGCTTTTTCAGCGTCGAAATTTGATTATTTTAACGAAATATTTGAAACGCGTGCTAATTTCGCCAACAAATTTAACGTGTAAAATTTCAAAATTCGTTCCAGTAAAATAAAGGTGCGATACTTGTATTTTGAAACGTTCTTTATAGTGAAACTTTATGAACTTAATGTTTTGATTATGTATATAGTTTTATATTATTCCAGGTATAATACAATGAATTTTATGAATAATCAACAGCTGATCCAATACATATTTGTGCCAACCATATTTTAACTGCCCAATTTGATTGTTTGTAAAAATTCTCTATTAAAATTCAATGGATTATAAATTTTATTTGGGGGAGGCAAGATTAGGTAAAGGATTTTTTTTAATTTTTATAAATAGGATATATGTAAAAGGAAAATGTTTCCAGTCTTATTTTTAAAAATAATCAGTTACACATTAGGAATCAAATGTTTCTTAAAAAAGTGTATTAGGAATGAAAAGAGTGTTTAGTTTAATAGAAATATTATGAACCCTTTAATGCCAGCCCTTAAACCCTCATATGGCGAGTTCTACTTTCTCATGTTTTGTATTATAATTTGACAAGATCAAGTTAATGACCAGTTGATTATTGGATTACGACAATACGTAGAATGCACTAAATATTTTAAATAATATTGCCACATATATGTGGAGTGCTTGGTACTAACATACTAGACTGTTCATTGTCTCGATAATAATAAGTAAATGAAACTTAATCAGGGGACTTTTTAAACATTTTTTTGCTTCTTAAATATTTTTGTAAATGAAGAGTCGAATGAAGGTAGTAACCAATAATGCCAGGGATCATAATGAATAAAACACTATTATGTGAACGAAATATCGACTGACTGAATATCGAACGAATTACCAAATGGAGAATTACTATTGAGAGCTTTTATTAAAAACCCATTTAAATATTTAATAATTTTCATATTTTACACAGACTTCTCTTTCATATTTATCTTCTTTCTCATAACGCATTTCACCTGCTCACCTTCTCATGACATACATCTTTGACCTGTCCTTGTTTTATTATGTAATTAGCTGACCCGGCGAACTTCGTAATGCCTCCGAGTCCATAAAAGTTTTAATTTAGTAACTGAATTAAATTGAGTTTTTTATTAAGTTAAAATGAATATTCAAAATTAATTAAGTTCAATAAATGTTCAATTAAAAATGAAAACTACTTTAATCAAATTAAAATAACATTAAAATCACGACTTTGTAGTCATCACTTGGCATGCTGCGATCCAACGCAGTTATGAACAACCGAACCAATGTATGATATTCATGAAGTAGTTGCTGCAAATCTTGAAGAACTTCTCTTTTTATTGCCGATTCCATCTTTTGACACCAATCAAGTTGTTCCTCCACGCTGCCCATGAAATAAATTTAAATGAATTTATGCTATACATCTTCAAGCAGTTGCAATAATCCAATTCGATTGTGAATTTGGCCTTGGATCTATAAAGTCGAAGGCGAAGTTAGTTTTATTAAATTATGATCACTCTAGCAGAAGTTACCTTGAATGTCAGATTGAATCCGCGTTCTTTGATAATGTTTGCTCCAAATGAAGTCATAGATATAATCATAAGATTGAATATTTCGTCTTCGTATTTATTTCATGAATTTTACACGAAATCTTAAATGGTGTTATTTCAGCGTTTATTCGCTGAAATGGTTAGGGAATTGAAACATTTCTAATCATCCCGGATTTCGAAGCAAAGATTTTCGTCGCAAAGAGAGAATGAAATCATTTGTTCGTTACGTATTATAAATTACGAAACGTGGTCGCAATTTGTGTATTTAAATATGCAGCATAAATCATAATTTGAAACAATATTTATTTTTCAATAAGAAAATATTGACCATAAATTATATAGTGAGCCTTTGAGGTTTTATTATTGGTTTTAAAATTTCATTGAAATAAACATTTGTCCAGGCAATTAAACAACTTTTTGAGGAAGTAAACCTACCATTAATTTAATTTAGTATTCCGCTCTTATTTATAAATCATATTTCAGTGTTGTTTCTTATTTTTAAAGATAGAATTGAAGATTTTAAAGTTATTTTCCCCATTAAGCGAGTTTCCAATATTCCATTTTGAATTACCGTTTCGTATACTTACCTCGAAATATTTATTCATTATACACTTTTATTTTACCCATAACCAGAGAATTCTCAGAGCCGCATATAGAATTATTTTTTTCACTTCTCTTCCAGAAAAATTGTGTCAATTAATAATTTTTTTTGGATAAAGGTGTAACAGATTTTCCATTTTCATGAGTGGTTTGGTTTATTCATTATACATAACTATGGAACTTTCAGAGTCACGCGAAATTTTTTGATTATGATATTCATTTATGGTATTATTATTTGTACTTTTCTTACACAGAAAATGGGTCAATTGTAAGTGTTTTTGGATTTATGTTAACTAGTCCATAACAACAGTTGGGCACATGAAATCAAATTATTTTTTTCTTTAATTTTTATTTTAAAAAGCGCTTGTTAAAAAGTTGTGAAAAAATATCATTTCTCCGTTTGTTTTCATGCGGAATTTCTAAGATAAATACTTAGTAAAACTAAGATGTCTTCAGCGGGGTTCATAAAAAAGGATTTCATTTTAGAAAATTATGTTTGTTTTGTCTTTAATTCAATGATGATAAATATAATATTATCAGTAGGTTATACCGGTCAATGATTTAAAGGTGTTGCCTTTATATTGGTACCTTTGCTGTTGTTTTTTCAGTACCTGTAATATTTTTAAATATTGGCATAGAATTTTTCATTAATTATCATATCATTGATTTATCTACCGACCGCCGGTGTCCACGTACAGAAAACTTATATAAGCTCCTCATTTTCGTATATTCTTCATCTTTCAATGAATATTCTTTCCTTCTTTAAGTTACCAAATGATAAAGTTTGTTTGATCTCAATATCAGATGTATCGTAAATTTTCACTTTCAAAATTAGTCTGAAAATTTTTACTCGTGCTCTTCTCCTATTGCCCATAAACAATTTTCTTTGAACCTCGTCTCGTCATTTTGCTTTCCCACGTGTCAAAACCAGGCCGTTTTTTAAATATTTATGTTAAAAATAACTTTTCAATTATTAAATATACTTAAAAGTATTTAGTTCAATTGCAGTGCGAGTTGTATCCTACCTAAAAAACTTTTTAATTTTTCTGTGTATTATCTTTTTATTTGTATGCGGCTTACTAGTGGACATGATTTCATACACACACACACACATATGTATATATATATATATATGTATGTATATATATATATATATATATATATATATATATATATATATATATATATATATGTGTATATATATTCTGTACTATACAAATATACGTATTGTACCGAAATTACGTAAAAACTACCATATAAATCGAATTATAATTTTTAACATTATAAATTAAGTAGGGTATTTATCGTAATATTATAATAAAATCAGACTAAAAAGTTTGAAAATAAAATAAATTATCTACCAACTCTTGCGATAATCATGACGTGTTAATTACTATCGCTAAAGACCGAGTAAACAATGGATTTCACAAAGTAAATAAAATTATGATATCGATGAGCTCAAAATATATGTCTTGTAGTACGTTTAAAACTAACTACACAATACAATAAATACGCCTGCCTCTAGTATTATGAATTTCCTGCCATTCCTCAATTTCTCAAAATTCATTTATTTTGAATATTGACGCTAATGTCAAAGATGGCGGGCTTTAACCGTGGATCAAATATAAAAAGGTATCTTAATTCTCTTTAAAATTTTCCTTCTGTGGAAAATGAAAAACACCTGTCTCTCTTATTTCTTGATTCTTATCATCCATCAGTTTCATTATTTTTATTTTCTTTTAATTTCCTTCTGTCCCATGATCACACTTTTGTTTAAACAGAAATACGTTTTACATATGGAAATATGGGTTCATTACACATACTATTTTAATAATACTAATATTTCAAGGCAAGTGAAGAATATCTACTTGTAAAATCTACCTCCTAAAGGTTAGGGAGAAAAGCAAATCCAATACAATATTTGCCTTACTCAGAATTATATCAAAGTAAATTTCAAGCAACTGATTCTCTTTTTAATAATTTAATACATAAAAAGCTTTCAATTTGCAATACCAAACAAGTTAAGATTGACTTTTGTCATTGTGAATATTTTACATATATTTGAAAAAAATTTAGACACCGTGTCCTCTTGTTTACTTTCAAAAAATAAGAAATTTCAATAAGAATTTAGTCTGTATTTTATAAATATGTTAAAAAAATCAAAACTGAAATCCTGATTTTCGACATGTAAGGAATTTTGAATTGGGAAAATAAAATTGAAAAAACTCAATTTATAAAAGTAATAATATTAGAAGTATACTGCAAGTATATTATTTTGAAATATTTATTAAAATTTAGAAATTAACGGGCTGCAATGTAAAACTTGTGAAAATAAAAAAATGTGAAAAATTTGAACAATTGTGTCTTTAATAATCATGTTGATTGCTAATCTTTCCTTATAATCGGTGATACACAATGAAACAGTCTAATATTTGGAAAGTTCTCTCAAAATAATTTGATTACAAAATTAATAGCGGACGAAGGTTTGGACAAATGGAAGCTTTATATGTGTATGCACACCATTCTATACACTGACTTTTACACAAACTAAATAAGTCTTGTTTCAATAGGAAGCTGTTATTGTGTGCTACAGCACCGGAGCGCTATCTTATTTGCATGACAATGAGAGATGCAATATCGACGCGCGTTACGAGCAATGCAATTCTCGTACAATGGCTTTAAGGGAAATGAAGCTCTCAAATGAAAAGTCGTAGGAAGTTTTCAGAGTAAAATAGTTTAGTTGATAGTGATTGCAACCATTGTATCTGAACTGGCAATGTTATATCCAGGGGTTATGACAAGAGGGCAGTATAATATAATTTTTTTGACGTGGGTATGTCTATAAATTTGTATCTGGATTTCCCCGTCGTGGGAGCAGTCCAGAAAATCTGATGTCAATCAAATTTTAAAACACATTTTGGTAATATAATTTTGATTCTGTTTTCTAAAATCCAGGGTTCAAATCAAAGTCAAGTGTTCAAAGCATTTTTACGTAGAGCGGGAATGCAAACTTATTACATATTAATTTTAATTTTTAAAGTTTTTTAAGCTACAATGCTGACTTAAGTCTCTCTCTATTGATGTTCTTAAACTATATTAATTTTATGATAAAATATTAGTACATAATGGTTACAGGGAAGATGTATTTAATTGAAGTTGAAAATAAAGGAAAGTCAATATGATGTCGACCGGTACTTTTCTAAATAGTCGTAATACATATGATTTTTGACGGCGCAACGCATCAAAAGGGTCCGGTTTAATTCCCGGCCACTCCTCAAGCAAGGCTTTACTGGTATTTTAGTTGGCTTCAATATATTGTTTTCGTATCTGCAAGTTCGCCATATGTATCAACTATATACACTTAATTACGTACCTAAAGAAATAAATAATATTCAAGTCAAAACATAGAATTCGTGCACAATTGAAAATACTTTCTTAACAGATACATATTTCTATACCTAGGAAATGATCAAGTAAAACGACGCAGTGAACGCAAGACAGTCGCGGTCTCCGAACGCGTAAACGACAGCGCAAGTACGCCTGGATTACGACGAGAGAAAAAAATGTTCAAAGTTTTTAATTTTTGAACAGTTTTTCTACTAAAAATATTATACATGAACGTTAAAAATAAATATCAAAAAACAAAAAAAACCTGACCGGATCTATACCGTCAAAATCCATTTTTATTGCTAAATATGCTATAAAAATATTACCTCCTAGGTAACATTTCACTTATATGTGCAAACATTTAGGATAATATAGACTTAAAAGACGTTTGAATGTCGAAAATAATCCTTAATTAGAACCTCCCAAAATTACCAATAACGTAGTCCGTTATTGGTAAAAGTTCTATCTCCAAACGAAATTTGACCATTCACTAAATATTGCGTTAATGAATATTATAATAATATTTGCATCGAAAAAAACAATATAAAAATTTTATAATAATTATGGGGCAAATAAAATTTTTGAGATAACCAGAAATTATTAATATTAGCTATTCAATAACTAATTTGAAAACGAGTTTCTACATTTCATCACAACTGTAGGAGTTTAAATATTCAAACGGATTTCTGTACACTAAGATACGTTTAATATCAAAAGTATTTAATTTATAAACTTCTTATGAGGACCGTACAATGTTCTCTCTCTGTGAAGTGATGTCCTCTATAAACCTAAAACATTCTTAATAATATTTCCATATTTATCACGTATTGGATGCACGTATTTCGTTATGATTATTTGTGTTTATCGTTTTTAAAATAAAAATATTCTTGTTTCCTATTAATCTGCTTCATGTTTGGCCACTAAAGTCAATAAGTAATCCCAACTAAAATTATAAATTTTGATAACCAATTTTTAGTTGAATGGATGTTTATAGTCTTATAATTCCATAATATCTGAATGAATCTACGTAAAATTTCAGCACTAGAATTGATTGTAACCTGTTTAAATATTCATTTTTGCAGTTATTATTTTGTGATGAATAATTTTCTGCAAAGAAAATTCTGTAGGTATGATTTTAGAATACATTAACTTGTATCGTATAGCTCGTACTCTCAGATCCAAGCATCGTTCTCGTTGTATAGCATAAACATTTTTTCTCTTTTATTACTCAATCTGAAGCATATATCTTTTATGGTATTCGTTAAGCTATTACTTGACCATGTAATATTACTTGCACGGAAACTTCTCTAAGTTTGATTTTCGTATATAGTAACTCCAACTCTGTATTTCGTATTCCCGGTTCTGAGCATATTTCTCGTTGTATAGCATAAAAAATGTCTACCTTTTATTACTTAAATTGAAGTACCCATCTCTTTGATAGCAATTAACTTATTATTTTATGATGTGATATTGTCTGCAAGGAAAGTTCTCTAAATTTAATTTTAGAATATATTAACTCGTTACAAAGCACGGGTTAATATATTCTCATATTCCCAGTTCTGAGAGTGGTTTTCGTTAGGTCTATTTGATGACATAATGTTATGTAAAAAAAAATTCCCTAAGTTTGTTTTTTAGAAAGTAATTACTCGTATCGCCTATCTCTTATTCCATATCTGAGTGCGGTTCTTGTTAGATAGCATCAATAAATTTCTTTAAATTTGGTTTCAGAATATATTAAATTGGTACCGTGTATACTGTATCTCCAGATATGAGTGTGGTTTTTGTTGAATAGCATAAGTAAATTCCTACCTTTTGTTACTAAATTTGAAGCATTTGTGTTTTATGATATTCATTAAGTTATCATTTATTGGAGTAATATTGTCTGCAAAGAAAATTCCTTAAGTTTAATTCTAGAATATATTAACTCGTACCATGTGTCTCGTACTTCCTAACTGGAGTATTGTTCACGTTGAGGATGCAAATTGGTTTTGATAAAATTGAAGTTAGAATCTGGATTAATACATTGGTTATATTACTGCAGTCTACGCAAACAATGTTATAGGTAGTTAATTAAAACCAAATTTTAAGGAAAATAAAATAAAGTAATTAAAACACATCTTCACAAGTTTCTGTGTTTAATACGAATAGGAATATTTCAGAAAAAACATTTGCTACCAGACCAAGAGGGCATGATATTTATTAACTAACCCTAAATGCTATCTTAAAAGAGGTTATATTTACGAGAAATCAAAGGGCTAAAACTTATATTTTGTTTTGAAAGGCATGAGAAATGTACTGAATGCATTTCAGAGAACTAAAATTTATGTTTAATTTTTATATGGACAAGCAAGGGGATATGTTAAAGGGACATAAAATTAAAAATCATAAGTACGTATAAATATTGCAATAAAACGGTTAATGTGGCATTACTTATTATAATAAGAAAGAGAGAAAAAAAGACAATCTTCATCTTGGTACAGTTACGCTAATAATTAAATGCCTTCCAATATAGCGAAGAAATGAAAACAACTCTCCATATGTAAAAAAAACTGTCTACCTATATCGCTCCTTCGCTTAACAGAGAGTATCTGAGTAAAGGTAGACCAAAGTTTCATCAAGATCGTGGCTTGTGCCAGATATAAATATATAAGGGAATCATAAATTTATTCGTTTGTCATTTTATCCCAATTAATGTATGCATTTGTTTTGCATAATAATGTTAGCTTTATTACCGTAATGACTTGAACTTGATATGAGGTCTGGAAAGTTTCTGCATTAAGTCATTGTGGCAAAAATAATACATAATAAATACCAATTTATATCCGTTTCGTTTTTCATTTTGGTTAGTTTAGGTATTTATATCACACCACGTCATTTAATAAGTAATATGAGAGACTGAGTTCCAAATGGAAATTTTTACAATTCAATTTCGAGTTTCGAGTTGATTTCGTAATATCTTCATCGTTACTGGTTTTCCGATACCAAAACTAAAAGTGGGTGCATGAAGGAAGGATGCAACTTGCCATAATACTAGCTTAGACAAAAAATTGATGTGGTAAAAATGGAAAAAAATCGCCAGAAATCTATATTACCTATAAAAATGCACCTTCTAACTTGCTTTCCATTACTTATTAGTTTAAAATATTACTAAACTATTTATTAGATATATATTTTTGTATGACGTTATTAATATAAAGTCGTAAACAACTGAATTATTTTGTAATAGAAGTCGACTAGGTGGCTCCGAGTTTTTTCACTGAAATATTGTATTTTCTATTAAAATAAAATGTGTTTTACTTTAGACTATAAACAGTATTTTTATGAAAACTCTACGAAAATTAAATATGGTGATTTCATAGGTATAACGAAATCCTCTAATCTTATTTTCATATGGGTAATGCTAAAGTCATGTAATTGACATGACTTTAGCAGTATCGCGTTTGCTTGAAAAACCTGTTATCATTTTTTTTAAGATTACGTTTGCTCTTTACCTAATTAAGCTTGAGAGTTGTGTTCATTATAAACGCAGCATGTTTTGCAAATAAAAAGAATATCAAATATTGCCAAAAGCCAAGTTTACAAAATAAAAAAAGTATTTACCATAAATATATTTATACATAAATATCAAAATTTTTTCATACTACTCTTAATTAGTAGGTAAAATTATATTTAGCAATCATGATGACTTACCATGAAGAGTTTTCAACTTCGAGTTTTTTAAACTCATCAAAATTATTATTCAGAGTTTCATATATTTAAACAGTTAGGATCATGGACTGTCAACACTCTCATGTTTGTTGTTGTCATTGTTCTTATTAATTAGTCCTTAGATTTATTTTTCAGTAGTCTTGATGTCTAAAATTAAGTTTTCATTAATTTGAAATTGCATATAAAATGTTTAAATAAAAAGAAAAATAATGAAATTACTAAACCTGTATTAAAATTTAAATCCATCCGTTATTCCTTTTTCTCTGGTATGTGTTAAATAAGAGTTGCTAATTATTAAGTGTAAAAAAAAAACTAAATATTTATTTTTAATATAATTTTTAAATGTAGCAGAACATATCAGACTTAACGTACCGAACTTATAGCTTCATTGCTGTACAGAATTTTGGTTAATGTCACTAACGCGTAACTAGCGCAGTGCGTCACACTGCACCACAAAAAATGTTAAGTCAACTTTGGAAAATCATAACTACATAATCGATTTGTTTTATTCCATTCACTTTTTTAACCATAATTAACTTTGTAATTAATATACATGTTAATTATTCCACTTTTGGATTAATATGAAACTAACTCCATCGGCTAGGATGACAAAGAAAATTCATTTATATAATTTGCTTGATATATATTAAGCAAATTCACTGGTTCAGAATGAGCTTGTCCATTGATTCAATTGATTACGAAAGAAATGGTAGGATATAAAGTATTAATTTAAAACATTTGGAGGAAAGTTCACACAGGAAGTTCATCAAGAGGACATTTGCTTTTTGATATTTATATCTGGTAAGTCAATTAACAATAAAATATTAAGTATCTTTTTTTAAAAGAAAATACTTAAGTTGCAATATTTAACATAACCTACTGATGAAATATTTCTATAAACCTATCACTTTTTTTGTATTTTTAGTGTGCTTATTAAATTTTATTTAATTTCAATTTATGGAGCATGTCAATATTTGGTTTATAATGGTGTATGGATTTGTTTGTTTTTTTTTTCTTGCCATTAATTATTTTTACACTCACTTATTCCCTCGATCTTACATTCAAAATAGTGAAAACATTCATAAAGGTTGTATTGTTGTGGGATGTAAAAGATTACGGTACTAATTTAATGCTATTATATTTTACAGTAAATTTTTCTTTGTCGCATGTATTTTTCGAGATTTTATGTTTTAATTTTTTATTAATTTTTTTTTTATTAGTATGACTTTACATAAGGGCTGTATTTGGAATTTTATTGTTTTATTGCTCTGGTAAGATCTTACCTACTCTAAATTATGAAATAAATTGTATTCCAGGTTTTGAAATTAACTAAATTCTCTTAGTAATCCTGATTACACTCTTAACATGCTTATTAGTAGATATATACAATTAAATATAAAAGAAAAGAAGCCCTTTTGTAAATTTCTCTGAATTATTTATTTTAACAAAATATTTCTTCTGTAATATTTATGTACGAACATATAACAATCAGTAATTAGGAAGTATTAGTTCGACATTAATTAATAAACTGTTAATAAAATGATAATTCAAATATCATATAACTTTGATTTTGTAATTAATTGCGTTATTAAACCAAACTTGTCTTATATCTGAGGTATCATTTTATAAAGGGGTAAATTAAATACAGATTACTAGAACCAAGTATTATAAATATCATTTAATCTAAGTTTTTATTTTCCTTCACATTCCACCTGAGCACTTTGCAATTTAAGTGTTTTACTCTAGCGATGTAAAATTTTCCATACCGGTTTAGCTTTATCTACTTAAATTCTATTACTATTAAAACGAAGATGAAATCAATATTGTATTTTGAGGCTACAAGGATAGAAGCCAAGTGTAACCTTATACCTAATTGGACACGAAAAGAGTGTAAATGGAAGTCATGTGAATCTAATTGAACATTTTTATATATGATTCGGAGCATTATGGCCATTGTATGTAACCATTTAACGCTTAGTAGATATCAGGTTACGAAAACTTATTAGTAAATAAAAATACGAATTAAAGAAGATTCATAGGTAGACAGATTCATAGGTATTGTTTGTCCGAATTGATCAGCTTAATACCGCTTTAATTTTTTTTTGTCGCAAAATACATAAAACGTTTAATGTGCCACGAATACTAAATACCTATATTAAAGACTTAATAATTTAAAGTGTAGTTTTGAAATGAATATTTCAAATATTGCTCGGAAGAAAAGACATTTTAATAAATGTTTGAAACTAATAGCGCATTAAAAATTATGTATCCATTAATTTGTTAGATTTACGAGTAAGTATATTATTAAAATATTGGAAACCATTGGGTTCTGATACCAGGGAACGAATGCTTTCATATAATATATATATATATATATATATATATATATATATATATATATATATATATATATATATACACATATGTATAAATATATCGTTGGCTATAAAGGAATAAATTGTCGTTGAAATAAAAGGTAAAACACGTCCTTTTTCTCATTATGTGCGAAAAAAATCGCGCATTTCGTACGCAACGCGGAATTCTTTTTAACACATCACTACAACAGTGGACTGATACGCGGCAGTGGCGGCCTAAGAATTACCTAAAGTATAAATTTTTTTCTCTTAAACAGGTGTTTAGTATTATTATATTCTATTCTAGTTTACTAACTATAGTAACAAAATTATTTTTTAAAAATAATTAAATTAATTAAAAATAAATGCAATGAATATTCTATAATTAGCGTAACTAATAAAAATGGCAAAGTATTTGTAAAAAAAAAATTAATTTCTTGTTACAAATTTAGCAATTCATTTAAAAAAGCAATGAAAAGTATAAGCAATTTTTTCTCAACCATTTTTATGCTGCGAGCCACGAAAACAAACCAAAAAGTTAAGTAAAAAGTCTTGGGATCTCTTTACTGTACTATAAAACTTAGAATAATATTTAATTTAATTTAACATTAATCATTTTAAAGGACTTTAGGCTTAATTAATACGCTATAAGTTTATTTTTTTTATGTTGTTTTTACCTGTAATTCATAAAAATTTTAATATTGGAATGTTTGGAATGCAGATCTTATCATTTGGACAGATTGTGACCCCTTTAATAATAAAGGCGACCCCCAGTTTGAGAAAGGACTGTGTTTGGCGCAAACTAATACTTATGTGTTTTTGAACAACCGTTAGTTAAACGCAACGCGTTTTTAAACGTATCGTGTCGTATTTATTTTCAAGATATTTCGGTTTTCTGGAGTATTAACGTTTATTTTCTTTATTCGCGTATATTATGACATGCTGATACTAATTCAATTATAAGAAGGGCGCGGTGGTATGTTGAACATAACGGAAACCATTCTGAACATATTTTTAACATTTCTTAAAGAATTAATTTTATATGAACATTATATTAACAAATCTGTTCATGAAACAATTCTTGCTGAAGTAATTTTTCTGTGTAATACTTTATAAATGCGAAAAAGTTTTGGTTTGATTGGGTTCCGCGAAACTACAAAATGAGTGAGTACAATTAATCATAATATTATTTATTAAGTTTTTGATAGTTATATTTCATGTTATTTAAACAATTACTTAAACGAAATACTCACTAAGTATAAATTAGTTTATATATGTCTCCTAGGGCGGCTTAGCGGTCAATAACCCGAGCGGTCCTTAAATAATTATAAATATTATTTGGAATTGTCCGGAAAAAAGTCATCTATTACATTTTATTTTGACAACAATCAACTATTTTTCAGTCAACGAATAACGTCTTTCCTTGTCCTATATTTTTTCCGACACACCGCGCTTATATATATATATATATATATATATATATATATCAAGAAGAATTATCCTATAGTTTAAATGAGACAGTAAGTAAATTAGTATTAAAATATGTGATGTTTGAAAAGCCATAACTTTTCGTTGCATCGACATAGAACAAACTTAACGAATAGATAGAAAGATGCACAAAAACAATCTCCCAATTATAAATAAATTCCCTTATTCTTTTCATTCTGAGACACGGAACCCTAAAAGTAATAATTTCCTTCTTCATACCATATTCATAATGTCTCTAATGTATAGACTTGTTTAACTTTATTCTTATGTAGAGATAACAACATATGAAAGTCAAGAGGTATATAAGTTTAAAAGTCAGCATGGTACATTTTAATATCAATCTATTTTTTTAATAAAAAGTAAACATTTTTAGTACTGACGAAGCAAGACATAAATTGACTGAAACATGTATTTTTGAACCCTGTCAAACAACATTTCGTTACGTATTGATTTTGGATTTTATTGTAGCTAGCCTTAAGAATTTTTGAATTAAATAAACGAAGTTTTTCTTTTATAATTTAATATATAGTTTATCACTGATAATATTTGATGAATATTTGTAATTATTATGCCAATATTAACTAGGATCATTGCAAATACGAAAGTAAGATTATTTATTTTTCTCATTTTCTTGATGGAACTTAATGAAGATATATGGAAAAATTAGCTTTGAATTGTGGTTTTCCTCGCGTCAAAAAGCATAAAAATAGTAAATAAAATGTATAATTATTACCGTCGTGAAAATATTTGATCATGACGTTGGAGGTGGCTAAGTAATATGTTCTCGGTATGCACTTATCCCTAAAGGGGTATTTATTTCATCATCATCATTATAAATCGGAAGATGTCCACCATCTAAAATATACTTTTCCATTGATTTCTTCAAAGATTGATGTGCTCCTTGCATGCAGCGACTTACTATAACCTATACCAGGGCATCTGTCAACCTAGTGGGGGACAGCCCCACGCAGCGTTTTTCGGTATATGATCAAAATTAAGGAAGTTTCTTGCCAAATGGTCGTCCGTTCTGGGCTTTACATGACCTTCTCATTGCCACTTAAGCTTGTTAATTTAACGAATTATTGTGGTAACCGTATTTTCATACGGACTTGCTAATTACGGAACAAATCATATGGAGAAACCCAGAACGAGACCCTTTCCGAAGTCCATTGAGCGAATCGAAATTTTAATCAAGGCAATAATACTTTTTTTCATATGTCGTTACAGGCGACACACACTGGTTCAAGACTTTATATTCTAACATGGGGGTTTTTTGGCATAAATAAATGGTAAAATTTCCGTAATTCTGCTCCGCCAAGTTGGAATTTTTATTGAATCTTTTTCTGCAAGTTTTTTTTATTGGAAAAACGATTTTATTTTAATATAAAAAAGCTTTCTGAACCCGTTATAATAAATATCATGAACTTAGTTTACAGAGATTCCAGCAAAATTGTGGATATTTGTTTAGAAGTTCCATCAAGAATAGGAGAAAAATAAATAATCTTACTTTCGTATTTGTTATATTCTTAGTTAATATTGGCGTAATAATTAATAATTTTCATCAAATATTATCAGTGTTATTATAAATATTATTGATAATATTTCTATTCTAATATTGATAATATTTATTATAAGTTATTATAGATATTATCCATGTTATTATTTTTATATATTTTACAAATGTAATTTTTCGTAGTTTCTAAATTTATATATATCGATAAAGATGTATGGTAACATAGTATGAGTTATATTCACACTTAAAATTTTTTTGTATGTTTTATGTTCGCTTTGCTCTTTGCAGATTATATTGGGTAGAAGTTCAAATATTAAGTTGTTTAAGCAGATCCCATAAATAAAATGAAGAAACGAATCTTAATATTATATTGGAAAATTGAGCATAACTGTATAATTACTTGCACTACACTGATATTATGTAAATATTATCATATCTAATTGAATAGACCGTTATTAATTTAATAGTACATTCGAATTAATACTATAATAAAAAATAAATGATATTAAAAACATATCAGTCTACACACTACAATAACTATATTGACGTGGTTATCGTACCGTTAATCACTGACGCTAACAAACTTGTTAACAAAAGACATGAGTTCACAAGGTAAGTCGCTTGCCAGTACTTCGTTAAGGTGATCTTATTGGTGAGTTCGAAAATATTTAAGTTTTAAAATGTGTACAAAAATAATTAAATGAAAAAATAAAAATGTTATGGAGGATCTCGCTTTAATTGTCAGTGGGTTTATGAGATGGGTTTATTAATTGATCCAATTCACAAGTCTCAAACATATACGATAGTAAAACGCTGTTTTCTAAATTTAATTATCACATAACAACGAACAAATTTTTTTCATAAAAACGTCTTACAGTTCAAATATTTATTCAATTAATTTAATATACCCATAATACGGGGTAAAGCAAAACAATTTTATTTCCAAAATCCCTTACATGTCAGAATAGAGAAGAATATTATTAAAACAGTTTTTTAATAAAAATGTTTATAATTTTTAAGTTCGTTTTAATACTTAACATATAAAAAAAATCCTCTAGTATTTCCAATACCAATAAAAATTTAAACTTGTTAGAAGCAAGCTTAAATTTTTTTTTGGGAGAAAAACGTATGTAGACTTATATTCTCCTAAAAGGTCTAGAATGTTTAGAGGTCATATGTAAATATTGAGTGATATTCATTAATTTGCATAAAATCTAGTGTAATGGTATAAAACGCGCAAGCAAGTCGCGGCAATCATGCACGTCAAAGATTATCTCTGGAACCCAGAAACAAGAAAAAGGTTTTTAGTTCAAAATGAAAATATTATGAGGTGACGTAAACGTATTTACATAAAAAACGTGACCGTGTCTCCGACATAGATACACCCTAATTTTTAACATCAACTTTTTGAAACACTCGAAAGGTAATAATCGGCAAAATAAGAAAATTGCTCTTCAGATAATCGCCAATATCTTTGACATTCTGTCGTCATAGTTTTATGGTAAAGCGCATAAAACTTTGGCTTAACATTTATTTTTAGTCTCACTGTCAAATAAAATAGAAATTAAAAGTACAAATCAAAGGATAAATTACAAACCAAATATAAATTGAACATAGCGGAATGGCAGTTCGGAAATATTTACACGAAGTGCCAAATTAAGTAGTACACATAAATGACGAATTTTAAAAAGTAAAACGTTTTATTTATTTACCTCTTTCTTAGCAAAAGATTGCATGAATTATAACAATATTGTGCCTTGATATCAACAGTAGTATAAAAAGCGCGTTAAAGAATTAATAATGTAAAAAATAAATGTGGAAGTCACTGCGCAAAAACTGGAAAAAATAAATTTTATTGACTTCTTGGGACAAGTCGGTATTACGTGTGATTTTGAGTATAATGAATTCATAAAAATCGACGATTCATTGTTCCTTATTTTAATTTCTATATACCTAATTTTCCTTTTTTTCTTGCAATAAGTTCACATATGTATATTATATACTTTCGAAATGTATTTTTATGTATTTCAATTTAATGTCACACGTTACAAACATAGTTAAAGTTTAGTTTTTCACATTACAAAATATTCATTTTATGATCAAATAATGCGATGGCAATTTAAGTAAATGAAATAGTTTGCAATGTATGAATTACGTAAATTAATTTTGAAATTAAATATGAAATATATGTTGGATAAACATATACTCTGTTTCACCTCAGTATCCGTCACATGGAAAGTAATTTGTTAAGTTAAGCAGAATAAATAGGAAAAAATATTTACTTAAGTATGTCTTATCTTGTAGTCTTAGTTAAGAAGTATTGGCATTTATTATACTTAATGCCTATCTTTGTTACTCAACAGCCTGTATCTATTTACTTATAATTTAGAATATATTAGCATATTTGGACTTCCCCGACGAAATGCAGTCAAACAGGTTCCCACTAAGAGTCCAAATGATTTGTATAAACAAAAATCAGTATCTGCACTGGTCTGCTGGAAAAACTTAATTATTAATGAATGTTTTGCTTGGGTTCCAGTTAAGAGATTGTGCATCCTGTTAGCAAATATTACTGTTTATTTGTATAAAGTATTATAATAATAAAATTGCAAGAATCCCCTACCTTTTACTTTCTTCAAAAGGTATTGCACGTTCCCGTTTCATAATTATTAGCTCAGACATAATTCTTCATAACGTAATACACAAATTACCCTGCAATTTTAAATATATTCTTTTTTTAAGTTGAATTACGATATATCAAACGATGATCCTCATTATATACATGTTTTTATACTTGCTATTCCAGTGATGTTTTTGAAATACTTTTTCGTTTTCTTTGGCACAAAATATAAAATATAAACCGTTATTCTCAAATATTTCCTATTACCTATTGAAAATTCCTATTCGTTTATTTAGTCACTATTAGGGTGAAGAGTTTTAAAGTACAATTAACATTATAAAAAATGTAGATGATAAAATAATATAGCAGCTTCCAGTTTCAATATTTGAACTTGTTAACAAAATCAATATGTAATCAAAATTTACAAAAAAATGTTAATTTTATTTTTGTGCGTCTATATCTCCGCGACAGGTAGCCAAATTATATTTTCAAGAAAGTAATATTTAAATTTAAATAGGAAGAATTACATTAAACTTTCGTATGCTTACATCAATTAGTAACCTTTTCATAATATCCATCTTTTAAAATTCAATTTGAAGGAAATGAGAATAACCAATATTTTTCATTTTCCGGAAAATGTTTTTTATTGTGTATAAAGCCAATATTTCTCAGATTAAACAAATATAACATGCCTTGTATTAAATATGAAACATTCTATTATTTCTTCAAAAAAAGGATGTTTTTATTCAGACCAATATCTCTTTGTAATTTTGAAACGTATTTTTTTCCAAAGGGTAAGTTAACATTATTGGTAAATAAATATTCTCTTAAAATTTAATAAAACAAGTGAACACATGATTTGTATAAAGTTCCTTCGATTTTTTTGGGTTTTTGTATTATAAATCTGGGAAAAAAGTGAGTGAGCATTGGTGTACATAGGAACTATGGTCAAAAGATAGATAAATAAAGAGAGAAAAAGTGTTGTAGAGTCATTTAATTTGTAAATACACAACTAATTCAATTTTTCATCATGAGTTCTATTTAATGTCAAATACACGGTATTATCTAAGCATCACAGATCTGAAAAGCCTTCAGAGACAATATCTTTTCTGCACTTCTTGAAGTTTTTTATTTAAAGAGGAGTGGCACCATATGCTTTTGGATTTTAATATTTTGAACGTATTATCTTAACTACATAATGACACTTCCCAATTGATGAAAAACAACCTGTCAAATATAAGTAGAACCAAGACAAGTTTTGTATACATTTGCTTCACAAGGGTATGTCTGTTAAACTATTTGCATTTACTAAATCTGTTTAATGCATAAAAACGCGACCTGTATTTCAAAAATGATATTTAGGACCATCGCAATTGTTTTATTGAAACCTTTAAGTCAGATTTTACCAACTCCTTTTTTCATGATTTTTGATTCAATAGTTTTAGAAACAAGGGGAGGTAGACTGCATCATGTATTTTTCGAATATTTTTTAAATATGCAATTTGGAATAAAATAACAAGCCCCTTCAAATAATATATACAATATGATACACAATATGGAACAAATTGATTACTTTATTTATCTCCTGTTTAATCAGTGTGTGATAATTTAAAAAAATTAGCTGTTGAAAAATATGTGATAATTTCTGAGAAAATAGTCTATGTGACTTACAAGTGAGTGATCTTGGAAAGGTTCCATTTTTCATATTGCAGTGTGAATTCCTAAAATTAAATAAATGCCTATCGGTCTGAAGTTTTCAAATCCAGTTAATCCCAAATTTTATGGATATTATTTTTTCCTCAATATTATCGTCTAATTTTATAGACGTGCCATATTTTAACAGCGTCAAAAACAAGCATTCGTTAATAAATAATAATCAGTATAACTACCAAATTCTTTAACGTCTATAACGGTTTTAGATTTCGCATGAAACTTCTGATTATTATTATTAAACTGGAAATTTTTGAGAAAATAATGTGAGATAGTTCAACACTTATGTTTTGACTTCCCGAAGGAATATGTCCCCATAGTAAATAGACCCACCCTAAACCTTCAATCGTGTAATATTCAAAGCTCTAAACCATTCATACACATGTGGTGAATTTTTGAACTGTGCAATAAGTGTTATTTCAAAACAAAGCAGTTCTGCGAGCACCATTGTATTTGCATAACAATGAGATTTCAAATATTGACGAGCTTTGCAAGGAGTATTGTTCGCATAAAACGACTGTGGAGGAAATGAGGACCTTCAGCGCAGAGCTTTCTATTATAGTAAACTATTTTGATACAGAGCAATATATTCTACTATACTGAAACTTCTGGAATAATACATGAATAGATTAAGGTGCACTTGGTAAAAGAAAAGAAAAAATGTGTTGAAGAATTGAAGTTAAGATTAATGCATAATATTTTCAATAAAATTTCATAGTGTTTCCAATAAAAATATAATAAGTAAATGTCATATTTTTTGTAGATTAGGGTATACGAATATGTCTACAAATTGTGACTAAGAATGTGTATTTTCTTTATATAAATTATTCTGTACATTAAATCTGAGTATATTTAAAGGTCTATTAATTGTTTTTTCATTGAACAATGCTAGTTCATCATCGATTTTTAAAGATGGTTAAAAATATCTCATAGTTTTTTACCATTTTTTTGCTAAGTTTAATGTTTAAAATCACCTTTATGAACAGTACATGTGTATTTTGGTACTATTATATGCTTTTCATACTATGAAATTTTAAACAACTTGATCTAAAATACTGAAATGCAGTGTCAAATGCATTTTTCGAGTGATTCGAATGAAATGAAAAAAATAATACTTGAAATTTCTTTGATAATAATTATAATTAGAAACATTCTTATCCTACCACTTTTTAACTTAACACTGAGTTAAAACTAATTCGGCAAAAGTTAAAGAATCGAATCAAGTTAATCAAAATTCTTTCGATTTTTTAATTATTAGATAAGGTCCTTGCCGGCGATATTAGTAGTGCACAAGGAGGGGGGTTACACTTCGCAAGCTAGGTCAACCCGAACGGATCTCTGCGCTTACTAAATACTTCCATCACATTGGTTTTCCAATTTTTAGTAGTATCATATTAGGGAAAGAAAATTGAACGGAGTTAAGAAATATGAAACCATGAAATTTAAATATAATTTGTAAAAAATTTGACCAAGTTGATCAAACATTTTAAAGGGTTTAGTATCGCATCTGTCTTAAAATAAAACCAAATGCATGAAATTTAACAGCAAAATTTCGAATTTTGTGAATAAAAAGAAATAAAGGAATATTTATATTTTCTTTATTTTAAAATTTGTAGAACTTAGATCTAGAGATAGATAGACTGACAAATTTATAAAGGGTCCATTTTTACTATAATGGAAATCTAGAAAGTTTTACATTTTTAATTTTTTAGTCCTAGAGGTAAATAAAAGCGAAGATTTTTTAATTTTGTACGACAAGTCTGAATACATGCTCAAATCTAAATAAGTTTTTAATATAAAGAAAAATTAATACTTTGTATTGATTGCTATGAGCCATTGGACAACTGAGATTTAAAAAATTATATCAAAGAAAATTTCATAAAACTTATCCTATTATACTAATTTTTAGTCTTGCCGTGAACGTTTAAACGAACAACTAATAGCATATGACATTTATAATTTGTAATCACCTGAAAGATACCCTTGCTTGATACAAGCCTCCACGAAAGGAAACAAAGATGGATTCCATGCCTTTAGAAGGGGCCATCCAACCCTGCGTCTTCCGATACGTGGTAGGTATTCGAGAGTTTTCTTCAATAACGATCATCAATTCTGCACATTGTATGGTGTACCCTTTGCTGTATGTCCTACCCTAGGCTATGTACTGCCAATCTTCCAAAAAATGCCAACAATCTAACTTCTCTACGGATCTCTTCATTATGGTTCATATATTGTAGAGAAACTTTGAACTTAGCTCTTTCTATAACTCGCTAGTGACTTGTTATATATTTACGGTGCGAATAGTAAGGAGTATTGTCCTACTCTTGTATGTTATTAATAGTAAAAAAGAGATGTCGAAGACTTTCGTCTTCAAACACAGATATTTTAGACGAGATGATTTGGTGGAGTCTTCCGAATGCTATTTAGCTGAGTTGGCTTCTCGGATTGAACTCTTCCTCGAAATTACATTTAACAGACGGATTAGTTTGTTTTTTGCACACAGTAATCAGTACTTTTGTGGTCATTGCCGCTGTTAACAGGTGTATAAAGTTGCAGTAATATTTATATACGTTGCCAAACATTAATTTTGAAGCATTTTGTTTCATTATACTTAATAAATTATATCTTTAATTATTATTATAAGTATGAGGTTTCGTACCACAAAAGGAAAACTGGAACCCGTTGTGAAATTACTTGCCCTCTCGTCTATTTATCTTTAGGTTGTCACAACTGTTGTCATCAGGAATCATTTGGGGTAAACTTATGTAATATGGTAAAGTAATAAAGCATGTTAACCCGCATATATAATGGAGGTTGGATCCCACTTAGAAGTTCATCATGCGGAATTTTTAGAAAAAAAAATTAGGTGATCAAATTTCATTTGTTCTGTGGAATATCAACTAATTTATTATCATTTTTTCCAATATTTCTAAACTATCCTGCACAATATTCTAGCTTTTTCCAGGAATATTACTAACAAATGTTAACATAAATTGCTTTGGAGATTATATACAATGGGAACTTAGAATCTAGTATGGTCAAAAATTTTATCAATTAGCATATATATCAATAGTTAAAGATCAAAAGTGTTTATACCAAAATTGGAAAGGAAACAAATAAAGTAATGATTTTTATAAATTTTATACATTACGTGGGACACAAAAGAGAAAAAAATTATAAGGATTTTAAAGTATTTTATTTAAATGTTATGGTTAGTTCTTAGATATGACCGAAAATGTACTAAAATGTATGTTTTAAACCCGTTTGCAGGACCCCGGTTTTAAACACGCTTGCTATGTTTTAAACCCGCAATTTGTGAGCTCGGTTTTTGCCTTCTTATTTTGAATGAAAGTTTAATTTGTCTAGAAAATTAAAAAAACATTGAAGACTACTACGGGACCATCCATTTGTCTAACTACTTCATCCAAATTATTCTAACTACTAAATAAAAAATTCATTAACACAACTTACAAACTTTTCCCAATATATGGTAATTATATTAACAACTCTTGCCGATGTGTGTTAACTACTCTGATAGCGGCTACTTATTTAACTAATAAATTTTTGTTAGCACTCTCACCCATATTTACACTTTGATAATTATTTGTGGCCTATTGTTCTTTCAAAAGTTAAAGAATGAATTGTTAAAACCTATAATACAAATTTTAATATTAAATAAATAATTCTTGTTATTTAATAAAATTATTTTCGTGTTGTTAAACCCTATATACCCTATGTACCACTAGTATGAGTGTAAACAGAATAAAGCAAGCTTAGACTTATTTTTTTATAATAACCGTGCGAACGTTTCTCAATGTACATTACATAGGTATAAGCAATAAGGGAAAATGTGAAATGTTCTGGAAATGCGATAAAATCCTCGAATTCTTGTACTATTGAAGTTAAGAAAAGTGTCGCCGATAAGCCTGATGGATGCTAGTGAAGAAAATTGACGTCAGAGATGGATGTAAATGTGTTATTAGATTTTTGCACGGAAAATGTTAACGTTATACTGCCTAAACTAGAAAATATGCAGCGGTATAAACTGTTTTTTGTTATGTACATTACAATTCTAAATGGGTCCTATGTGTTTACTTTCATATTAATTGATTATCTTTCTTATTCTGATATTTATGCCTTTTATTAAATTAGGTTTTATTGTTCCAGTTTTTGAAATTTATTTTACTTCAAAATCCCAAATTTCATTTAATCACATCTGATGGAATCTTATAAATTAAATCATTTTTTATTTACTACGTATGTTTCAATAGTTTAATTCATGTTGTTTTAAGTTTTTCGTATTTTCTAATTTTATAGTTTCTTGCAAACTAGATAAGAACGGAGCCTCATTAATATGACAACACTTGCCATATGTATGTCAGACGCTTCCAGCTCAATCATACGTATATCAGATGCTTCGCTGTAAGGGACTCAAATATTAAAGAATTTATGAAACTGATTAAACTAGAAATTATTCCTACAGACGATATTACATACGAAGTGTTGCTGAACTAAAATTATTTCTACCTTGGCGTGGGGACTCATATTGGAAATAACCTTCCATTATATTAGAAATAATTATTAAATTAATTTTTTAAATGTGTTCCTTAAAAGAAAATAATTTAATATATTGTCAAAGTGGAAAAGCTTCAACCTATTTCCCTTTAGTTACATTTTGATAAGTGTGATACCTAAATTTCATAAAAAAGAATTTCTAACACCACGTACAACTATAGTTATTTGTAAGTTAAGACTAATACAACAAATACTACAACCCACCTCCATCATCATACGAGCTCATTGATAATGTGTACATATCTACATATATATCTATATATACACATATATATATATATATATATATATATATATGTATATATATATATATATATATATATATATCTATATATATATATACGAGTATATATACAATTATTAAAATTCCGTGGTTATTTCCTCTATATTTGGTGTTTTTCGCACATATAGTTACCATACCCATCAAATTTTATTACAATTGGATTATCAAATTTCGTTTACTTTTTATTTCAGAACAATTTTATTTTCTCGGTTGTAACATACGTATTAATGGTTTTACTTTCAGGTTTATATAGAACAACACTATCCGCTATGCTCAATTTCAAAGTGACAAACATCTCAGTACATTCCTATCAAGACAGCAATATCCTTAACGAATCGACCTATATTCTATTACGACCTTCTTGCTGTAGACCTGCTGTAGACAACCGTAGACACGAACTTTAAAGTTCATCACGTCGACACCACAATACGCTCCTATCATTTAAATGGGGCAATGTGTAACCGTAATTACATTAGTTCCTTCATCATTATGCTCAGCAGACTAATGTTAGATTCCAGTGACCTCATAACAAAGTTATGTCTTTCTATTTCATTGTACTCGAATATAAGGTTTGTAATGTAGGTAATTTAAATGAAAAGTGGGTTTAATAAGGGTCAGTTCTCTACGTCATTGGCTTGATCGATATTGAGCAAATTCACTAATACGGAATGGGCTTGTTCAACGATTCGGTCAAAAGAGGAAGAAGTGCAAGGAGAAAAACTATTATTTTAACATGTTTGAATGAGGATATTAGGTTGTTTTTTAGGGTTCCGTACCTCAAAAGGAAAAATGGAACTCTTACAGTATCACTTTGTTGACCATCTGTCTATTTATCTGTGTGTCAAGACCTTTTTTTCCTGGAGCCCCTAAGCAAGAAAACTACCAAATTTAAATGGTCAAAAAGAACAAAAGAAACAAAACACAAAAAACATGTCAATAATTTAACAAATTATCACACTTTAACTGAAAATGTCAATAAATAGCTTAGACATGCAATTTTTCAAAATTAGGTAATCACATTCGAGCACACTTAATACCGAGTTTCTATGATAAAAATACGTTTGGTCCAAATGCCACTGAATTGTTTTATATTTTGTTAACCTTGGCTTTTGGTACTGATGTACGAAATTTCAAATTTAAAAAATGGGTTGATTTAAAAAAAAACAATTTAGTCAAAATTCAAGTAAAAAATAGTTGTCTTAGAATACTTGGCTATCATGGTATGATTATATAGATATAATACGTATTATTGGTACATGGAATAAATTATAGTAATACATTGAGAAAAAGACCCATAAATAATTTTCATTTAATTTTTTGGGAAGTGCAATGAACGGATTATTGGAAAGAAAAGACACGTGAGTTATAAAACCATAAACGTAAATAATATTATGTATTTAGTATCTTATGAAAATCTGTGTGGTATATTATACGACTTCCACGTAAAAAAAAATAGGTTACGAAAGTTGTAGTAAAATGGAACGTGTATTGACGAGCTATATCCAGTGAAAAATTATCAACATCCTGTTTTCCACATTGGATAGATTTTTAATTCTAAGAGTCTTTCTACAAAGGTCGTGACTTTGCACTCTTTCATTTATAAACGTGTACAAGATGTAATTATAGAATTATTAAAATGTCTCTATACTTCGTGCTCCATAAATTCATCAAAGCGTTAATAGATGGAAGTTTTTCAATAGTGTAATTAAAGATTTACTGAAATTTCGCCACAAAGTAGAATCATTAATGTGATTTCAATACATCCTGAAAACCGAGGGAATATTGAACAAATCATTATGTAGAGATATGTTGAAGCTTTGAATGCCGAATAATTGTTGTATAAATTTTTCTGTAGATTTCAACATATTTCAGCGGCAGAGGAATAGCTCACTTCACAGAATAAAGTAACGTACACATTCTGAACCTTCCTAATAATAAAGAAAAATCATGTCAAATAGTAAAGAAGTGATGGTGTTTAACAATAATAAGATTAAAATAGGCGAGAGAGCTGATATTAATAGTAAAGAAGACGCAACTTTTCTTGAACAGTATTTTATTTATAGCGCCTGTTTTTCAAACCTGGAATCGTTGGAAGGATTGTGTTGTGTAATATATAAACTGAATTTTTGTTTTACGTGTAACATAATCCTCTCTTAAAAGTATAACGTGACAAATGAAAACTGTAGTCTAAAAGATACCTATCAGCGGTACAAATGTTATTCCCAGTGTTAATCCAGCAACTTCTTACAATGCATAAGTATAACTACAATCCTAATGAACTGCAAAATATAACATGCGTAATAATAATTCGTCAAACTAATTAAACTTGTGTAAAAAAAGGTCTGTTTAGCACAAAGATTAAGATCAATGCGGCTTAGTATTTCTAAGAGGAAATTATGCATTATAAACATTAGTCATTGAGAAAACCATAAAATTTTATAGTGAAGGGCAAGGTTATTTGAAATCCTAGTGTAAATTTTCTGATATACTATATTCTAAAACTAGAAACAATAAACAATAGGATTTTATCTGTTGGCACAGACTAGATATACTATATTCTAGTCTGTGCCAACAGATAAAATCCTATTGTTTATTGTTTCTACAATTTTTTACTTAATGAAACCAAGTCATTAAAATCTATTTAAAATTATTCAAGTAGATTTTCCTATATCCAAAACGACGCACCTATTCATCATTAGCGTAAGCACCTCCAGTCGCTTTGTGAAGCCTCTAAATATACTAGGCTGATAGTGTAATTGTTTTGAGTTATAAACCTGGCGGCTAAATTTACTTAAGTTTTGTCTTATTTTTGGCTTAGGCATATTTTTGTCGTGTCCCTAATATGAAAATTCACACAAACGGTTCTCATCTGTTTTTAATTCTTTGTAATTTATTTTTAATATTATGATCATTTTTCAGAACCTGTTTAAATTTTTACGTTTTCTTTATTTAATTAGTGAGGTTATTGTTTAATTCTTACGCTTTGTTGGCAGATACTAATACTTTTTATCTAAGGTTGCATTTTATTATTTATTTACGACTGTTAATATTGGTTCAATAAGTTTAGGAAAATATAAAAAAAAAATGTAAAATAAAACGAATTAAATAAAATATGAAAAATGTTTAGGCTTCAGTATTTACAATAGGTAATCAGATGAATGTATTATTAAAAGATTCAAAAAATATTTAATCATTTTCAATTAAATAAATAATTATTACACATTTTTCCGTAATATCTTTTAAAATCGTCAATAGACGTGAATCACAATAATTTTATTTAAATTTTCTAATCAAATGCTAAAATTAAAATAATAATTTTATTTTCGAAAATAAAAACAAGTAGTAAAATGACACAAGTCAATGAAACGATTTTATTTGCAACAATTGAAAATAGGAAATTTAATTGAGATAAATTGAAAAAATTCAATATTCTTATTCTTTGTAAAATTTATATTCATTTAATATAAATTTTAAGTTTATTACTGTATCTAGGTTTTTGTAGCATTCGGCAACCATTAGACTATCTAGGTTTTTACGTGGAAATTTCAGTATTCAGTTCAATATAAACCTATTATCTAGGAATTACGTGGAATTTTCAGTATTCAGTTCAATGTAAACCTATTAAAATCAGATATTACGAGAAGAGCAAGATTGGTGTTCAATAAAAAATACTCTCTAGTACAGTCAGCATTGTTTCTGCAATCTTGTAGTTGTTACCATATTTTTCATCATTTTTTAACATAATCTTGATATATTTGGCACAAATTAATTTTAACATATTTACGAAAAAGTGAGTTTGGTAATCTCATCTTTAAGCACCAGAAATATAAATATATTAAGGTGTAATAGTCACAAAATAGAATAACAGGATTAATAGGAAGTTGGGTACAGAAAGCTAAAAAGACATTTAAGTCTTAAGTTCTAAACTTTTATCAGAACAAAATTTTCTGAAGTGTACAACAAGTAGTATTTCGAAATGAAACAGTCACCACAAAATGCACGGTATCTATATAAGAATGAGAAATCAAATATTGACGAGCAGTCCGCATGTAAAGAACATGAAGGAAATGAAACATTATAGTGAAGAACTCACATTTGCCAAAGTGAAATAATTTACTGTATGAATAAATGTAGTTGCAGTCCAGGAAGGAAATGAGAAATACGTTTTAAATCTAAAGGTACAACCAAAAACAGCCAGCACCAAAACAGACAGCAATAATTTTTAAATACAGCATTGATTTTTGATCAAATCAATAATATTTTTGATATTTACCAAAGTCCTTTATTAAGAGAATGACCTATCAATTGATAAAGATTTGTGACCTATCAATTGATAAATGCTCGTGGATTGCCACATAAAAAAATAACATTTAAATGATTTTCAATCGAAAAAGGATAAGATCCGGAGAAGATATTTTGACAATTATTATTTAACAATCCACGAATTAAAGCTATATAGAAATAATTATTTCCTCTGTTTATAAAAGTTGTAATAATTTCAGGTAAATTTCAATCCAAGCATTCTTGAAAAATACTGGTTAAAATAATAAAAATCGTCAAACATGGAAAGAGATATTTACTACAAAACTTGGAAAATTATAACTTTTTCTCATCGCATTTATTTAAAATGACATATTAATACTTTTTAGGTAAAATAAAAAAATGCACGATAGAATCTCCACAGTGGCATGATGTCTACAACGGTACATATTTATAGCTAGGGATATTTGTTTCTAATAATTTGGAGAGTTTTTCCTGTTTAGCTATTCTCTCATGGATATATGTAGTTTAGAATGATTATACATACTTATAAAATTGTGAAACAAAATGTTTTAAAACATTTTTTACGTGTAAACTAGGAATGATTATTTTATGCGCATACACAATTGTGTAGGCTGTAGTTGAATAGATCTTTAAAGATTATTGCGGGTAAGTCAAGAAAAAAATTCAACGCATAATTTACTATATAATAAGTTTCAAAATAGTAATTTTGTTAAAGTTACTCATCTTCATTGCCTCGCTGCTAAATAGTTATTTTTGAATATGTGAAAAGCGTGTACAATAGTAAAAGATAAATCACGATTGAAAGAAAATTTATGAAAGCTAAGTACGCCCTATTAGTTTACGAGTGATATTCTACAATCTTACGGCACGTACTTGGGTTTATAAAGAGTTCGTATTAATTCGTTTAAAAATAATATTTAAAAAAAATTGTGTTTAATATATCCGTAAATGAAACAAATATATTAAGCAATATTTTTCCTGTATTTACGTGGTGAAGGAAAATATTATTATTAGTAAATTCTTTAATAGATTTGGTATGTATCCTTCAATACTCATACGCCTAGTTATGACTCTTAGAGTGTTAGTTACACAATTTTTTAACTAAGGTATTCTTTGGAAAATTCACATCTAATGCACAATATCAATTAGGATTTCCACACGTTCTGTTATTCTATACCTGAAACAAGCTAATTCTTCAAATAAGGTGTATGTCATATGTATATATTACGGCGTTCCTTATATCAATGAAAGAAAATTTAAGTATATCGAAGTGCATACCCTTTTATCCTTTTTAAACTACTTAGATTAGTATAATACATAAATTTATCTCCCTACTTCAATATAAACTCGTGCCGACAGGAAAGTGAAATTTCTGAAAACGACTCTTTTTAACGCTTTCGATTATGTTGCTAGATTAACTGAAACATTTAAATTTTATAAATATATTAATCAACAAGCAAGTCTAACCAAAAAGTAATTTTATTGAACAAGAAAATAACAAAATTTCAAGTCATTTAGGATATCATTACAATGACTTTTAATGGTCTCCTTTTTAAAATCCGGATACATATATCTCTGTTCTTGCACTGCGTAATCCACATTCCTTTTGTTCTTTCTCTGCAATGATCGAACCATGAAAGTCTTGCATAAGTTTTATATCTCTTTCAACTATAACCTGTATTATTGACAGCTCTTAAAAAACGAACCTTCCTTTTTGCCTTCAAAAAGCATATTTTCTTCTCACGTAGAAAGGTGTTTCTGGGGGAAAATTTTATCAATATTTAACCGAGAAAATAAATTTATGCACTTGGCAATGACCAAATTACACCTTTTTTTTACTGCGATAATAAAATAAGGTAACATTATCATGCTTAGAATATAAACCGGAAAAAAAACAATGTAAGAAACAAAACTATGTATTTCCACTCACCATGAAAATAATTACATATATATTCTTTCAAAAAAACATATCTCTTCCTAAAATCATGCAAATCCTCTCTTTGTAAGATCAATACAATATTTCCCTTGGTTTTTTAATCAACTTCAGTGAAAAGAAGACAATTTCTTCTGACAAGTACCAAATGTGTTAACTACACTCCTTCCGGGTTGCTATAAAGATATCCCTCTAACATCCTTAAAAAGCACAAATATTTATTTAATGCTTCACCGTCAGGCTGCATTTAATTCAGAATTTCACAAACATAACCACAATGAATAAATAAACATATTGCATGACTCGTTTATCCTTGGTGCATATTTTGAACTGAAATTGTAGCATACATACTTGCTGTTTGACGAAATCGGTGTATGATTCAATAGCAGTAGGATTAATATTGAATATATTTGGCGTTAATTAAGTAGAAATTCATTGTTACTTAATTTTATTCACAATATAATAAAACTACGTAATGTAGTATTATTTCTACTTTATTTAAATTATTAACCACGATCCAGAATTCTTTGTATGACAATATCTTCAGGTGGACAATTTGTAAAGATTGTAAAGAAAGTAGGGAAAATGTTTTTCCAGTTGTCTCTAAATTTTTAAACAGTGAGTTTTCAGGGCTGCCTTTGACTCGATGGATTTTCGTTTCAAACATGCATCTTAAGACCAGGTCGTGAACATGATAAGGGTAACGAAAGTAGCAATGTTCTTTCTAGTTTTTGTTCCAAAAGTATACAAGCTCTATTCAAACTCTCTGTATTAGACGCATTGGTGTCACAGCACGGTACTTATACTTTATAATCATAAAGTTTGACACAATTTTAGCTTGCTTTTGGCCAAAAACATTTTTCAGTTTTGGTGAAGGAAGAAGTTGTTCCTTCTCTCCGAATAAAATAAGAATTGGCAAGTCTTCTTTCTTAGAACTTTACATTTTTCATCTCAATGAACGGTAACTACTTAATGTGAAAATTTTATTTGGATTTTAGGGATTGCGCTGTGTCTTTTCCACTCTGTTTTGGTTAACTACTATCAAATTAGCTACTATCAAATTAGCTTACTATCAAATTAGCTGTGTCTGCTTCTCCGTTTACATAGAATTCGGAGAAATAAAAGTTATTAGGAATTTTTTTGTATTTTTTCTTTTACTTTTTTTCTCATAATTGTATGAGCATAAAGTTTCTTAAAAATTCAAATAGATAACGTTGGCAGCCTAACCATTTCTGCCCGTTCTGATATTAGCGTGCACAACGAACGTAAGATATCAATTGACGTATCATTTTTATTTGTGAACCGATCGAAATGAAACTTAGCTTAAGTATTAGCCGAAACTAATCTAAATACATCATTGAAAATGCATTTAGATGCATTTTATTATTTTATTTTATAATTAAATTAGTTTAATTTATTAATTGCTGAAATTAGTGTGCACAAAGAAGATGCGAAAAGATAAACAGACAAGTAGACAAAAAATCTGAAAAGTGTGATTGTAGGCTTAGTAGCGTATATTAAGTAGGTAGCACATAGTTTTATTTCAAAATATTCAAGTTAAGACAGAGTCAGTTATATTACAATTCTATCGTATGTGTAGTTAAAAATAGCAACATTTCTTTCAAACACCAACTTGTATTGTCCCAAACGTTAGGCATAATAAATTCTTTATGTTTGAATATGTAATTCGACCCCGACCTACGTAATCCCTTAATGTAAAATCACATACATAAAGCAAACCCTTTATCCGTTCAGTTTCAACCCAACAACAATGGAAATGATAACTGGGTCTCTCCGACGATAATAACTTTCCTTTCTGACCAATGACCTTTGCAAGACTGGAAGCCAATCGAGCAAAATCCCTTATATTTTACCTATACAAACAGGACTTAATCAAAACAAGTTCTTTTATTATATTTCGGTACCTATTGAATAGAGAGCTTTCTCTTTAATTAATGGGAACTTTCGGTGACTATTGTGGGCGAGATATTGTTTTGATTATATATATTTTAGATTGCCGAGATGTACTGGGAAAATCAAATTGCTCATGAATAATAATTATGATGCTCTGAGATTAGTGAAATATCATAAAGGGTATGTGACTACAATACACATATCTACAATAAAAATATAGGCGTATAAGTTAATTTTGAAAAATCACATGTTTTTTACACTTGTAGTCACATACAATCTCCTCATGTTTACTAATCAACGGCTATGAGAATAATAAAATGTGATGAGGTGTATGTGACTAAAGTTCTAATATGAAAATCATATGAATTTTCAAAATAAGCTTATACTCATATCATGAGGGTGACCATTTTATGTATAAAAGTGAAGATATATTAAAAATTGTGCAGTGCAGTTTGATTTTGAAGTTTAGTTTCGTTAATATAAACTTCTAATATTATTTCGTTAAAATATATAACACCCGGCCCTGTAATTCTGCATCCAAAACTTATGTTATTTGGATATGATACAAAATATACGGTGTTTTTTTAAGCTTCTGGAAATCTTCTAAACTTTTAGGTTTCCATCCCTCCAAAGATAAAAATGTAACCTGCGTAAAATCACTCACTTGCCTGCTTGTCTCTCTGTCTGTATGTCTGTCACAATCTTTATCTTAGAAGTGGTTCGATGTGGAAAATTTAAATTTTTGACTTTTCATAACGATAAAGCACATTAATACGTTTAAATATGATAATAGTTAATATTGAAAAATATTTGTTCGGAAATTTTGCAGGGTAATTATTTTAATTTTTAATACCTAGAATAAAAATGGAGGGAATTTTATAAGGTTTCATAAATTATAATTTTATTAATGATTAATAACAGCCAATGGCGTGTTGGACATGCAGTGTAGGATTGTGTGCAGTATAGGATTGTGTACTACGTGCAGTGTAGGATTGTGTACTCGGTACGTTTATATCCAAATTTTAATGTTATAATCAATATTTAAAATACCCCACATAGCACCATGATTGTTAAAGAAGGAATAATATAATCTAATTTGGCAAGGAAAATTTTAAATGACGTCAAAATCGAAAATGTCGTCAGTTCCACGTACTAAATTACTTTTTATACTTTTTTGTTACTGGAGAACGCTTGGTTATACTAGCTAAAAGCCAATGTAATACTGGATTCCTAGCGTTGCTGGAGAACGCTAGGTTACAAGCCACGCAACGCCACAATTTAGTAGCTCGTAAATCCAAAAATTAAACCAAAGAAGTTTGTTATTAATAATGTAATTGCAATATTATTACAGATACATACGGGTTTCCGATTTGTATTAAATTTGATTAGGCTTGGCAATCATTTATTTTTATTTTACACACACTCATATCGAAGTAATCATTGCCGGGTTATAAATAAATACACAAGCGAGTTTGTTTACATGCACATACGTACACACAAAAACGCAATACATACACACAATATTCTTGGTTAACTTTTGTAGGAAAGTAGTTTGCTGCTTAAGTGGTACAGCTAATATATTCTAGTTTTATAAGCGACACATATTTTCCAGATAAAACGACCATAAAAAAAACTTAAGGAAATCACCGAGGCACGCCTTATCGCTTTGACAATAAAAATGTTAGAAATATCTTAAACAAAATGAATTTCTAAAAAAGGATCATTATATAATGTCTACCTGCGTGATGATATAGTACACTATGTGATGATATAGTATATTGGAATAACTTTGTTATCACTTTTTTTTAAATATTCACTAAAATATTATGTCGTATATTTCGGATCAAAATTTTTTTTTATTTTCATATACATAACTAAAAGTTTTATGGAAAAGAACATAATTCAGCTTGATTATACTAGATATATATGCAATATAACAAGGTCATGACTTGTTTTCTTCCATGTCGGAAAATGAGATGTTTCTACTAATAATGTATACCGATTTTACGATCACAAAATCTATCTGCGTATTTACGTTAAATCCGCATACATGTTGTTTTTACTCATATATATATATATATATATATATATATATATATATATATATATATATACATATATATATATATATATATATATATATATATATATATATATAACAATGCAATATATCATATGACAATGCAAAATTACATATTGAATATGATTGTTTAATTGACCAACATGACTATTTATTATTTTTCACAAACATTACAGTCTTTCACTTTCACTCAGACATAGAATTAATTCTACTTTTAATGACGTCAAAATATAAGCAATTTAAAATATTTGTTAAAATACTTACGCTGTCAAAGAGAAATTGAGTTGTCGGATAAAAATGACATGCATTCGGATATAAATATTTTTATATTTGAAATGAATTCTAAAAATCGTGGAAATAAACTTAGAAAATGTCAAAATTTACGTCGAAATTTGGGGAGGGATAGTGTCAAATTAGGTATTTTAAAACAATTTCATTACGAATCTAGTAGAGAGTTGACAATTATTAGGGGTGTACATATAGGATTTATTGCACCAGAACATCTACATTAATGGCGAAGTAAGAGAAGTAAAGTAATTTTACTTCTTACAGAGAGATACTTATATGAGAGAGACAGCAACGTACTTGGGAGCTTTTCTTATTAAAATACTTCTTTAATTCTAGTCATTACACGTACTTTTTATTTTAAGTGACAGTTCTGAGTTCTATTTTCAATTTCAACAGGTTTCTCCACAGGTTTCAATAATCGTACAACGCAAAATGCAGAGTTAAATTTCAGCATAACATCATCATTTTCCACATAAAACATCGCGTGTGCAATCACGCCCTCAAATAAAACTTTCCCCAACTTCATCACTCAACATGCAAAAGTAACCGAACTAACAAAACTAAAAGCACCTACTAACCGAACAAACAAAACTAAAAGCACTTAGCACCAAATCGCCACGAACAACACCGAATTATATTCGATGCATTATTGTAATAAACACGAGGAAGTCGAGACGAATCATGGCCTCAAACTTGAATCGCTCTTACAATGGATCCTCCCGAACAAGAGACGGCAAAAATACGTTTGAGAGAACTTCCGGCGAGATCAAAAGTTATATTTACAAACGCGCCCGCGACTGGGGGTACGAAGGTGAGGGGAAATTGGGCAACATGGGTAACTCTAGACAGGAATGCGCTCAAATAACTCAAACAACTACTTGTACAGCGTGAGTATAACTCATACTATGAAGGTACGATACACACTTAGACGTACATAGACATTTAAGTGTACGTAGTATTTCTGTAAAATAACTAGTTATTTTTGCAGTTTATTTAAGTAATTTGTGTGTATGAACTTTGTACAAACCCATATATATATATATATATATATATATATATATATATATATATATATACATCTATGTAAATATACACACGTACATATATATTTAAATATATATTGTTATGAATATTTTCAAATATTAAATAACAGTTATTTAGCTTGTAACACGTAACTAAACAATAAACATATCAAGCTTAATATTTCGTAAACCGATCCCTGCATCCGAAACCTGTTCATGATATACCGCCAATATATTTGAAAGATCTATTCAAGGATGCCCTACAAAATAGGACACACCAATAAAAAAATCACACCTTATTACATGTAGAGAAGATCCACTAATCCCAATTTCAGTTTATAGAACTAATAGTATGCAAATAAAACAACACAAGGACATAGTGAAACTATAAGTTTGGCTACAAAACCATAAAAACAGGATGTGCGATTAGCTAATTGAACCATATGCGGAAATACTCATATTGTAATCTATAGAATATTGAGGCAACAAATAAAGAAATATTGAAATTAGAACTGTAATTTTAACTAAAATTAATATTCCTTTTTAGAACTTTAATAAATAACAATTATTAGATTATGTTTTCAAAGATAAATAAAAATTATTTAAAATACCATTTTACCTGCGACTTTATCGGTGTGATGTTTAAGCAGATTTCCTGCCCTCTCTTTTATATCTAACGTCGTTTTCCATAGATGTAAAACGTTAGATATAAAACCTGGAACTATAATAAAGAAAGCCATTAGAGAGTTGTTAACAAAATTTATAAGTATTGAATATATTTGGCTTTAATTTTGTAGAAATTCAATATTCACAAATAAATGAAACTACGTGATATAGTATTATTTCTACTTTCTTTAATTTCTTTACCACTACCTAGGTTTCGTTGTATTACAACATCTTCAGGTGGGATATTAGCTAAGATCGAAATCGAAAGAATCTTTGCTAATATCCCACCTGAAGATGTTGTAATACAAAGAAACCTAATTCATGGTAAATAAATTAAAGAAAGTAGAAATAATACTAAATCACGTAGTTTCCTTTAATTGTGAAAATTTATAAGAGTTTTTCTGTTTTCTTTTTTGCCAATATTATCTTTGTATTTTGCAGAAAAAATCTGATGTCTTCTCTCGCTGTGTGCTATTTCCTCCTTAGTGGACAGATGAATTTAAATAAATATTTCACATGTACATTACTACATAAAAGGCAATGATCACGAATAGCTCAGATTTTTTTGGTTTATTGAACAGACTACTGTTTAACGGCAACATTTCCTCTATAACCAATCATCACAAATATGTAAAAAAAATTTTGACTTTCATCTCAATACATTTTATAGTATTATATTTTATGGCTCCATATCAAATATGTCAGTAGAAGCAGCAACGCTAATTGTTTTGTAACTCAACGATAAAGTTACAGAAGAACAAAATTTACAGAAGTTACTAGTTTTTATTTCTAACTCGCTTTATATCTAACGTTGTTTCCAACAAATATATCTAACGAGGTTTTTCCTTCACAGAAATTCAAAGATATTTTATACAGATAAGATTATATTATCTTATGCATAAGTTATAAGATTTGACATTTAAATTGTATTGTAGGACAGGGCGACTTATAACAATGGTAGTCCGGCAATAATAAAATACAGCACAATAGTTAAATTTTAATAAGATATTCTACTGGTTTAAATTACGTTAGTAGCGGCTTTTTAATAATAGTGTATTTACACACATGTTATCTTTTAATCTAGAATGTATATTATCTATTCAAGACAGTTGAGTAGGTTATGTGTGAAAGAAAAACCAACAAATAAATCTTAATAACTAGATAACTTTCACTTTTATTACATCGGTAGCAAAGGGCGTACGAAGATATGTGACAGAAAAATTTATTTTTATCTGCCTACGGATATAGAATATTACCTCTGCCTTCTAAAAAGAACATACTCTCTGTTTAAATGTAGTTATAAATATTTTTGAAGCGAAAAAGTCTTTAGGCGCGACATGCGTACGTTTTTTGAGCACTGAACCTAACTTAGCCGTCACTCTTGGATTCGTGATCCTGAATCGCGTAAACTCGGCTCCCTTCTGCATCGATAAAGGGAGTTCACTCTCTAATACATAGTGCATAGTTTCCAAAATTTTGTTTTACTTTTATTAATATTTTAATTGAGTATAATTCAATATAATAGAATCAGGGTTTAATATTATATTTAAGAGTAGTTTAATATAACACGCGTGTGTTATTGTATTTTTAATTTTAGTTTTCACTTCTATCATGTAGTAGTAAGCACACATCAGTATTTTTTGTCGATCGATTACGATATGTGAAATTACACAATCGACTGTTTTCACACCTATTATACTACAAGGTACATCTTAATAACATTGTCACCTAAGCGCTTGGAATTCTTATTAGTGTATTAATTTGTGAGCCATGAAAAATTAATTTTTTTTTGTAATAAATTAGTGTATCTAACAACTTCATTAAATTTTCGTTAAAACTGAAATTATTTTAGTTATCAGTCACTGCATAACTCCACCCAGTTCGTCAAACTATTCCAGTCATCGAAATCGGAAATATATCAGCAGGGGTACTCAGAATAGCCAGTCGATAAATAAACCGGCATCATCTCAAATTTATGTTACATCTACTATCATTACCCAACCCCTATAAATTTTAACCTATTAGTATGAATAGATGTAACTAATGCACAAAAACAATTTTGAATCAGATGTATAGTCCCAGAGATCAGTGCAGATAAAATGAGAATCAAACAAGAAACTTTTTGGCTTCGTGATTACTCTGCTACTATGAATTATACCTAGGCACTTTCTTATAGTATGGGATCTAAAATCGGACTTTGTTTCAGAAATAACCGGACAAATGAACAAAGACACTTTTTCCCCTTACATATTAGCATAAATTATGTATACATTGTTTTGATGTAAACCTGATTTTAAATAGTGTAGATACTAATACCTTCTAATGTGTATGAAATGACATTTAAAATTACAGGTAAAAAAATTCTTCTATTTTATAGAGTTAAATTTTCGGCGACAGTCCTCTTTTCCGCAATTCGTTCGTTGCTGTATTTTTATATACTAGTGTGAGAAATATAAATGTCTGTATACTGTCTTTTTACAGGCATTTTCTTAAGGAATTTTTGATATTCTCGCATAAAGATTTGTTGATAATTCTCCAACCATTCAGTAAATGAACCGTAGACTCGTTTTTGAGGTATTGAATACTTTGTGCTTTAAAAATGTTATTAAAGCACGATTATAATTGTATTTGTATAGAATATTTATAAACATCTTAAGGTTTATATTAATAATTGAAATAACTAAAACATTACACGAGTCTAATTTTATTCGTTTTTGTACATCTGCATAATACAATTCTTCAAATCAATATAACAAACAATTTGTAAACCTCTTAATCGGTCAATTATTAGTTAACATAATATAGATACGTTTAGTAAATGGACTGTCAGCACGGTTGTGTGGCATCGCACAGATATGTGTTAAAAATGTAACACGAGGTCTATTACTCTTAATTGTGTACATATATAATATAATGCATTAATACGTATACAATTTATGAACTGTTCAAGGGGTAAGTTTTTAAGAGAAATAACAGAAATCCATATTAAATAAATTTAATTATAATTTAAACAGATTGATGTTTGCATAGGATAAAACTAAGCGATGTCCTTGAATATTACATTTTATGTTTTACATAAATTATTTTAATACAATAGGAAACCTTTAAAGCTTTGACGCCTCCTGCTTATGTCATGATATGCCAAGGACATGGAAGGGTTTATACGCGTTTTAAGTTTTAATTTAAATCAAGTAAACAATTTAATTTCAAATCTCATTCTTCATATATCTTTCGCTTAAGCTTTTAATAATTTTATTATGAATTTGCTCTCAATATGTTTTCCAGTACTTACTCGCAGAATTAAAATTTTAATTACTTTAAAATTACATATTGGCAACACAACAAAAGAAAAATGTTTTAAAGCGAAATTGTTTCCCGTCAAATTGTAATCCTTCTTTCCATAGTATTTTTTTTTCTGAACTCCAAGAGATAGGAAAATTAATTGCAGTCAAAATTAATTTAAGATATTAGTTATTGTCTACAAAGAGGATAAACTAAATTTTAATTTAAAACATGAAATTAAAACGAAATTAGCACTTTAATGGATTAACATATTTAATAACAATTTTAAATACTAAAACCGATGAAGTGCAAGTCTGGCTCGCGCACAGGGGTTTCCATACGTCGGTTGAAATGAAATTGGTATAGTTAATATAAATAACACTTTTAAGAATTTTTTAGCACAATGAATATTTAATAATACCTAATATCCCAAATATAATTAGGGCAATTTTTTTAACATCTCCATTTTTTAATACCTTAAAAATATGATCACATTTCTAAATTTGGATCTCGGATCTCGTATCTCATTTAGATTCAGATTAATGATGGTTCGCGACCGGCACAATTTTCATGTTTATTAATATTTTAAATAATCCACATGAAATTCCTTACTTTGATTACATATTCACGAAGTTATTAAATAATTAAAATTTCTCTATTGAAAATTAAAGTTTAGATAAATGCAGGGGTATACATCATTAATTTTTCACAAGAGCACCGTATTACAAAATTAAGTGCAAAATCCTGAAAAACCTAATTATTTCTTTGTTTTTCAGTAAATGGCAAGAGGAAATTACATTAACGTTTACACAGATGATATTTACGTAGGGTTACTTTTGGTTCCGTTCACAAATTTTACGTTCATAATATTGGAGCTGAAGGAAAATTTCAAAGTTTAGACTATTAATCGCACATAAATAATCATTAAACAATCAGCAAAACGTTTCGATTAATAAGAATCGATATTTGCCGCAGGATCAAAACAATTAACATAACGAGGTGAGTTTAATACAAAAGTTGATTTGCAGATAAATGGCTTGGTAATATAAAAAATCTTCTAAGCTTCCAGTCAGTCTCGGCGGATTTGCTTTTCGAAGTAATATTTAGGCGGATGAAAACATTTGGTTTTGTCATATTTGTTTATGGTTTGTTACCGGAACACAATTTCCATATCAAGAATCTTTCCTGAACGCGAAGCTTTAAATATTCAATTCGATGCATAAATGATTATATTAATTTCCGGTTTTCCATCCTCTATCCTTAAGGCTATCATTTTCCTCTTAATGTAATTTAGCAGATAGAAATTCGAAAGATATGTTCTATTTTTTCTGTAATATTTGCTTTAATGATTACTTCTGAAACATCTTCCCTGACTCTTTGTTGTGGAATTATTAATTGTATAAATGCTCTCGATTTGTTCAAGGTTCAAAATTTGTTCATATAATAGCACTTATTCCATATGCCGGTTTTGTTAGGTTATTTACAAATATTAGAAAAATAGAGAAGGGTTTAAGCCTCGAATATTTATTTAAAAGGAGCAAACACTATTTAAGTACTGTTAACATGAGAGTATGTGTGGAGATATGTTTATTTATAGTATGAATATTTTGTCCCCCTTTAAAACTTGTTTTTTTAGTACGAATAGACATCAAATAATAACGTCTGAAAGATGTATTTGCAAATGTTTTATAGTTTCACCTACACTTTGACATATGCGCAAATTAAAATGATACGATGGTAGAATATAGATTTCCGATTGATACAATTATTGAAACAATTTTGATTGGCATAATAATGAATTAAAACAATGAAGTGTATTTTAGGAATATTAATTCTTTTTACTAGTTTGTGCTAATACATACTCATTATACATAATTTGCTTTTTGCAGCTTTACCCGAAAGGTTTTAGGAAAGTATATACAAAAATTTGCTGCTAAATTTAACTTCGACTCTTGTTTTTATTAGAGTTTTATATAAACTGCTTAAATTTTACAGAAATATCAATTCTACAGAATTCTCAATCTTTTTGGATTCTTCGTATAAGAAACCCTGGAAATGAAGGCATTTCACATAAAATAAAAAGAATAACACCTCAGCAAATTTTCTGTTTTCATATGCGAATATATTTCGGGAAATGTTACTTCTATTTCCATTTTTTTTAAAAATGCCGTCTTTATTCCTGAATTATTCATACATCTTTCTTTCGAAATCCTCTCCACGTCCCAATACGGTACTCTGCCATCTCACCGGATTTATTACCTTTCTGATACGGTTTTAGCTAGTGTTATTACCATGAATAAGGGAAATTTTGAAACCTTCGTCCGTAAATTTCAAGTAAGCTTTTTACCTACACTTATATTTTTACCACTTTTTTAATTTTTGTTTTCGCAAATATTAAGTTTATAGATATTAATACGTTCTGGAAATAGAACAATTTGCTTTTTATGTAAATAAAAAAAAATACTACCTCTTATAAAGACAAATTATTAAATAACTTAAAAATATTAGTACCATACTCGTTGTTTTTTTAAGATATTGGGAAGAAAAACAATTACGCCACAATAAAAATAATTTATATTTTTATAAAGAAAACGTACAAATACAAAGTGTACGATCTCTTCCTAAATATTTAACTAATTGTAAAATAGATAAATTTATTACTATATATGAAATTTAATTGCCTCAAATATACTGCCTCATAACTACTAACCCTGAATCGAAAACATGACTTATTTTTGTAACTTAAATTTTATACCTTTTTGTAATTTAAATTTTGGACATTAAGTATGCTTCAAATCAGAATTAAATTAAATTATTATGAAAAAAAACAAATGTATTAACAATATTTAAAAAGTTCAAAAAATTTCGTATTAAAATTCTGGTTCACAATTATTTTCAGACCCTTATTATTGTAAAAAGTTACTTTGTAAATATGAGTTAAAAACCCATTAGATATGTTAAAATTGTTTAAACGGAATCCTTACCAAAATCAAATCTAATAGATATGAAGCAGCCCTAATTTTTTTCCAAGATCGATTTTTTTTACTTAATAATATGCAAACAATTGCAAATTTATTATTTGTAATAGTAACATGACAATAATTTGGATATTTGAGTGAAACGAGGAGAGATTGAACAGGTCAAGCGATGAAAGGCAAAGTCAACTGTTATAACTAATTTATTTAACAGAAAGCTACATTGATCGATTCGGTATCTTGAAAGAGACTAAATTACATCCGCAAAGGTGTTGATATTTATATGAGCGTTCTAAAACATCTGATAGATATAGATATTTGTACTAATTAATAATATGATTAGGGATTTTATGTGGCTGCTCTTTACTGGAACTTAATTGGATATATAATTTTAAAAGGAAATTGTTATATTTCTATTTTGGAAAACAGATTGGTCCCCATGGATATTTTAAAAGAGAACAAGGAAGTGTGATATTGTTAGTCTGTAAACCATCGACGGTTTAACATTCTGTGATACGCAGCTTTGTTATTACTGTATTATATTAAGTCGATTTGATTAAATTTGCTAACGGATATTTCATTAATTTACTACTTAGGACTATACAGACGGTTTTATTTATATATTTTAAAATATTTCAAACAAATTTAATTGCATTAAACTTTTTGATATTTTGAAAAACAATATATATTTTAGTTGAAAGACAGGGAATAAATTATCACTTTTATCTAGAAATACATATTAGAAAATTATAAGACTATTAAAATTTAATGATTTTGGTGAGCCAATAAGTTGTTTATCATATAGTAGTTTATCTTAATAGTTTATCATGCTTTGTTGTAAATAATATTAAGATTACTTAAGATGTAATTAAATAAAAATTGAAAATAAGTTTTTCACCTCCGTTCTTTTATTAAAAAAAATGAAGTCAGAGTTCTCCATATCAAAATATTCAATTTCAAGTTTAAATGTCAGGATAAGCCGCGCTCACGTGATGTTTACTGGATTTGAAAACATTATCCGAAATTAATTCCTTTATGACATTAAGTCTTCAAATAAAGGCAGTTTAGTTTAAAGAACCTATAAAAACTTTCTTTTTACTAATTCGATCCAGATCGTCATTTCGGAGTTCTTAGTATATTAGAAAAGCGTACTCTTGCAAGAAAAAAATCTTCACATTGGCACTGTTTTTACAACGGTGAGCTAATCTGTCTTATAAATCTGTTTTTTTCCCTATTCAAAGTAGACAGTTTTTACACAGACTTGTAAAACTTTTAAAACTTGTAAATTTTCTCCATACACCATGTTTTTTCACAAATAATGAGATATATAACTATAAATGCCATTAAAAACACAAATTTGTAATTTAATAAATTAGTTAATTTATGTATAGAGAGTATACGAAAAGTTTGTCCACTTAAAGACTAAATAATAATTTGAAATAATTTCCCACCGGAGGTGTCCGCGGTAAACAAATTAATAAGAATCACATCCCAATACTGGGACCGTCGAAACAGGTGTTACGTCCACTTTTATTTAATGAAATTTATTGAATGAAGCAGGTGAATATTAAAGGATAACTCGATAAAATGAAGGGAAACCAGGACCGCGAATTTAATTACAACTAACACTTAAACATTATTTCTCGGAGGTTTCGCAGAGTCTGTTTCGCTATTTGAGTCCTTTCTCATTATGGCTAACGGCATGGACGCGATTTCCTCCAGACAGGCATTCCGCCTCAGTGTATTAAGTTTTATGTTAAACTTTACGGTTACGGTTCATTTAAATTCCAGTTTCTCTTCACGTTAACACCCTCATAATTAATAATATTAAATTTCGATCGTTTTTCACTATTTATAAATTAAGTCCTTACATATGTTTAAATAAAAATACGTACGTAATTACTGCAATTTATAATCCTGTATTACATTAATAAAGGAGTTGTATTTAACAAGAGAGGAAAGAATGAAAAATATATGGGAATTATGGTACTTAAATATTTGAATTTAAAACTTGGTTTTCATTTAACTTGCTAAAATTAGTTTACCAAAATAGTATTGAGAAGGAAATGGCCCAAATTTCATAAAAAAGCGAAATAATCACGTTATTCCTTTTTTATACTTTGAAGAGACATTGGCAAGCCTAATACTGTAAAAAAAAAACAAAATCATAAATTTGCTTCCTGCATGTGTAGGGTTTTATACTCTATAATTATGTTTCTACGTGGCACTCGGTTTCAGGTAACAATTCTTTACGAAAAGTAGAAAAAACATTTTTATTTTTGTTCCCGTTTTCTGTAATTAGTTTGTTTTATAAATAATAAACTTTTGCCTAGGAATACATTTGGTTTGTCTTATAACTGCATATATTAGCTGTGCCCGCTATTTCTTTCGCGTGGAATTCTGAATAAGAAATTTCCAAGGATTTTTTGCTTTTAAATGTTTTCTCTCAGAAATCTATGTTCATATAAATGAATGTATATTATCACAAAGTTTACTAAAAATGCTGAGATGGCATTAGCAATACCATATCGTTATATATTTACTAAAACGCAAATAGATGACATTGGCAAGTCTAATATTGTAATACACATCGAATCAGGTTTTTTTCAAATCTACAATCTCAAGATAAAAAGTATCGTATATATTGCCTGAGGGTATAAGCCATCATCGTATCAAATTTTATCTAAAAATTCGTCCAGTAGGTTTTGCGTGACCGAAGAGAAAATTAACAGACCGACAGCAGACAGATTTTGCATAATTTTCTTTAAAATTGAAGCCTTTGCACTTGTTCTTGAGTAGAAATTCTTATATTCTCTTATCATGTCACGAATTTCACCGACTTACGTTGTTTTACTATCTTTTAAAGATTATTGTTAGTATTCTCAACTGCTACTCGCTAATAATTATTCTGAAATTTGTAACATTATGGGCAAAGCCATAGCTTAAAAATTTAATCTCGGCAAATATACATTCATTGTTATATTATATTATACAAGAGGAAATTCCTAATTTTTTACATGCAAGTCTACTGTTTAATTACAGCTACCTGTCACATTTACTGCAATTATCGTTTGGTACAGATTATGCGCTTTTCCCGCATAAAGGATTGATATCTTCTGTTCATTTTTTGAATTTTTGTGTCATTTTTGTTTTTTTCATATAACTGTAGAATTAGAATATATTATATATATATATATATATATATATATATATATATATATATAAATTTGTTTTTTTAAGTTTTCACGGGCATCCCTGCTAATACTACCATGTAAATATATGTAATGATGTCAAAATTCCGATTCTATCTTCATGTCTCCTTACATCTAATTATAAATTAGTAATATCGTCTATGCACCAACGTTTAGTTTAACAAATATTTCGTCTACCCAAATTTGGGAATGAGATTTAAAGGACGTTTAATTTGGAACTAAATATAAAAGTAGGAGCTAATCGCTGGGTTTTGTTCTCGGTATCGATTTATAAGTTACATTTCACACAATCGCCCATTAAATTTTCAAATTTAAACTAGCTTATGCGATCTATTATCTTGTAACCAAAAAAAACGAATTAGTTTTAATTATACGTAACGAAAAGTTTTAATATGACCGTGAAGGTATATGTGGGCTTTTAGTTGCATATAAGCTTATTAGATAGCCTCGATTTGAAATAATACCGCAAGGGACCTTTTCGGTATATTTCCCTACTAGTACTTTATTTTCTATTTATTATTAGCTTTCGTATGTCTGTATGCGTATTAAATTTTTACAAACGTAATAGCCGGTTTCAGAATTCGTTAAAAGTTCGAACGGCCATTATATTATTATATTAACCACTTCTATGAATATTTAGCGAACCGCCATTATGATGACACCTACTATGGATGATCAGTTTCCAATTAGATTTATGTGTATTGGACGTATATGGATATAAATAATTTTATATTAGTTCTTATTTTGTTATTATATTTATCTTGACACTCTTAACTAAACTAACTTATTTCCAAAATATATCTGCAAACGATATGGTTTTTAATAAATAGGCAAGTCAATTCATGATCTTGCTTTACTCAATGTCATGGTTTTGTGTAACTGCAAATCTATGTAATAGGATGTATAATCATCTAAACAATAAGGTTAATCGAAGAAAAAGCCTGGTTTCGGTAATATTATTTATGTCTCCTAATTATCCATTAATGAAAAAATAATTAAGTTAATCTGAAAAATAATAATTATTGTATCAAATTAGTGTTACGTTAGTTAAATAAGTGGTTTTAAAAGTCACTTAATTTAAACAAAATGCAATATTTTCTGTAATTATCGTCTCTAATAAACCATTACAACATTGGGAATTTATTTAAACCAATGAGTAAGATAAATTATTGCTAACAAGTCACACAGAGTTTATAAGCAGCATTTGAATATTTCCTCCTATTAATATTAGAAAGGATAATATTAATTTTGGTATCTAATTTAATGCTTTTTAATATTTTGATGTCTATGCAGATTTGGATTAGGGTACGCTCTGTACATGCATATATAGAGAAAGCGTTACTTTTGCTATATTCCCTCAGCTTTAGATGTGTTCACCTATATACTCTATTGACATTGTTACATAACGTTCAGAAATATAAGCCTGTTATATTTATTGCATAGACATTCGTAATAATTTACAAATATTTCGGAATTATTGAGAATTTACATAGTATAAATAGTATCGCTAAAGTTTTGGCAATTATTCATCTTTCTTTCCTTTTAAAGAAATATTTTAATTCATCAAAATATATCTATTATAATTTATAATTAAACACGAAAACCAAACATTTTGAAAAATTTTAAAAATCAATTGAAATATTGGTTCTGGCTGTTGACATTTTTTTTAAATTTACGCCTATCTAAAAAATTTTGTTCAAACCTATTTCCTGTGAAAATTAAGTAAGTATTGGAAGCAGCTCTAAAGTTGTAAATTTATTTTTCTTTTTAATTTAATGTATAATAAAAATTTTGTAAATACATATTTGAGAACAGTCGGAAGAGCTTCAAATAAATTATTCTTGTATTTCCGCTTAATTGAACAAACTTTTTTTTAAAATGCCCCAACCATTCTACGGATATATTTCAATCATCAGTTTTGTATATTTTTTATCTGAATTTTTTTTGCACTGGAGTCACTTATTTCTATATATTTCACTTACTCTGAAATTATAGTAACAATATTATATATAATTTTCGTTATTTGCTACTGTTTGAAAATGCCTTAATTTTGCATATAACGCGATCAATTTGGAAAATTCTAAACTGGCTGTAATGCTGTTTTCCTAAGTATGTTGATGGATAGTTTTTCTTTTAATTTATAACGGTAATCATTACAATAAAAAAAATTTGTTATAATGTACGATACCGTTTCGTTGAAACTGACGCAATACTTTAACTGATATTATTATTTAAGGGGGACGGTAAAAATAACATGGGAAACGTCAGTTGCGAAATTCCAAATAATCTATCAAATCAAGCCGGGCACTTAAATTTCCGAAGCAATTATCTATATATATATATATATATATATATATATATATATATATATATATGTATTTGTTATAATTTTTGCAGAACGTGGTTTTTTTCGTAATGTTATCTACATTAGTTATCTGTTCCGTATGAAATAACTGGCACAATCTTTCTAGATATTACGTAATAACTAAGTACGTACGTTGTTACGAATATTCGCAAAGCTTAATATTGTCAATATCCGAATCGGAAGTCAATTGCCAATATCGAGCCGAGGTTACCTAGTATTAGGAAGTGTTTTAAACTTGACAATGAAAAAATAAAAATATGACCGGAAACGCCAAATGGCGAAAGTGATACCGAAATTTCAATGCTAAATTTTTCATTACTTTTGCGTATTTTAATTACAGGAGCGTCCTGTACACAATGCAATATAACTTTTATAACTTTTACCCATTTAAAATACAGGCGTTTCAAATATATTTAACGTTACACTAAGGACTGAAAATGGACATGTGCATAATAATGACATTATCTTTTGATTTTTAGCATGCGGGAAAACTTTCAAATTAAAGTTTTTCTATTTCTCTCAAACACAAGAATAAAGTAATTTATTTTCTAAACTCATTTAATATCAGAAATATTAGAAAATATTTTTTTTTAGAAATCGTATTAGATGCTTCTTCGTTAGTGTCGTATTATTGAAGTAAAAGAAATTGAATTAAGGGTAGATAAATTAAGGGAAATATAGCGCAGAATCCGCGTAGTTAAGGACGTCAGCCTTAAATCTATGTGTTTTTGTCGTTTGTTTTAAATTTTTACATCTCAAATAAATTCAAGCGGCGAATTACTGCTGCGGATTTCTTTTGAGAACTATTTGGAAAGAATGAACTTAACATAGACGCGCGATGACAATCTTTTAACCATGGCGAAGCTCTGTTGAACTTATTCTTTAGTGATATTTCGCTTAACTGGTAACATTTTTAACGGTTGTAGAAGATGTTTAAAGATTGTTGAAAAATAAAATAAATGAAAAATTAAAAAAAATATTAAATAATATGCAATAATTGGTATTCAAATAAAATTATGCGAGTTGTGAAATTGTTCTTTCAGTTTGTTCATTAGACCAACGCATATATTTTTTTCCTTACTTTATGTTATTCAAATATACACTACGTATTGGGGTATTTTCATACAGTTTCTCAACAGTGCAAAATCAACCTTAAAGTCATAATCAATTTAAAAGCGGAAACATGTTATTATTCTTTGGTATTAAAAATAATTTTACCCACCGTATACTGAAATGGAGTAAGCAAGTTTTTAGAATGAATGAAAACAAGACGAGCTAAAAGAAATAGAAATATATTTCTAAATATTTTCAATTATTTTTTTGACCAAGTTCGTATCGAATTTAGGCGTCACAAAAATATAAAAAAAAATACTACATTTTTAAAAATTATTTATGGGTTACAAAAAATTAGATACAATATCAAAATAACTTCCCTAATTAGATATGTGCGGAAAAATATTGAAACTTGAAAGTATTTTTTACACATATTAACTCCTTAACATTATATTAAGCTTTAAGTCCCTCGTTTTTACTGCAACTCATTTCATAATGATATCTTTGATAAATGGTGCGTTTCGTTCTTTATTTTAGTGCATTTTTTAATGAAAATTTTGATAATTATCTAATTATATGTTCGATAATAGGACTTAAAATTGAACCAGCTATTTGTTTTGGTAGCTCTCTTTTTTTATTAGAAATGTTAGATATCCTTTTATATAATGTAATAAATAGATACCTCATTTTAACAGTAAACTACGTCAAGGACGAGTAGAACTCACACGACTTGTGTTTTGTACACATTTAACCGCTTATAAATATTTAGATGTAAATAGTATCTTTAATAAACTATTTAAAAATATTAATTTTTCTCGATGTAAATATATTGCCTACTACGTTCTTCTCAGGTTATGTTTTCTGTAATTTTTCAGTAAAATTTTCTTCTCTTTCTTAGTGTTTAAGCTTAGTGTTTAAAATTTTAGGTTGGGTAATTCGTAATAAATATTTGAACAGATTATTTATTTATATACCAAATATATCAATAATAATTTTTTTATTTTGCTTTCGTCAAAATTTATCATCAAAAACAGGTCTAGTGTAATCTAAAATAAATTCTAAACCACATGTAGTTTTTATTATTCCAAAACAATACTAATTCTTCTAATAAGCATTTTTTCACTATATTTGCTGCTGAATTGTAAAAAAAATAAATTATGACATCAAAATAAATCAAATAAATTGTGTCGTCAGTTTGCGCGTTAAAAATTTCCGTTAAAATGATTTCTATATTAATTCGTCCTTATAATATAATCTTTTGCTCTCATATTTATTTAAATTGCCACAAAAAATTAAACGATAATAGAATGGAAAATGCATAATTCAATTCAATGAACTTACTTAACAATTCTAAATAAGTTAATGCGATTTACGTAAATATTTTGTTGATGAGAAAATAAGTACAATTAAATGAAACTACGTGATGAAGTATTATTTCTACTTTCTTTAAGTTCTTTACCACGACCTAGGTTTTGTTGTATTACAACGTCTTCAGGTGGGCTATTAGCAAATAGCCCACATTTTGCTAATAGGTCACCTGAAGATGTTGTAATACAACAAATCTTAGGTCGTGGTAAAGAACTTAAATAAAGTAGAAATAATACTACATCACGTAGTTTCATTTAATTGTGAATAATGCATTTCTACAAAATTAACGCCAAATGTATTCAATATGAGAAAATAAGCATAAACAACCGTAACGTAAATGTAAAATGCAGTAAAGTTGCTTTTTGGTGACATAAACTCAAAGAAAATTTATACAAAATATCAAAAAATTATTATGTTAAAAATGCCGGCTTAATACGCTCTTTTCCACAATACTCATGATTGTTTAATATGTAAAATAATATCTTCAAAAGTTTTATTATATTTTGTGTTATTCTATGGTTCTTTTATTATAATTTTTATATAGTTCGGTAAATTTATACAAATAACGGAAAAATGGACAACTGAGCAAGAACATTATGATTTTACTCGGATCCTTCGGTAAAAAAATACGAAAATGAAAACAATGAGTTATTGGATAATTATGAATTTCATTTTTATTTTATAGACACACAGTCTTAATTTTTGTCGAAATACTCTTTTTGTCGAAATCCTCTTTTACATTTCAACTCTTCTATTTCCGCCCCCTCACCACTTGCTTGCTTCCGTCATGAAATGGAGGGCAAACAATCTATTCGATCCCTCAAGGACACATAATTCGTTATTTACTTACTTTACGTGTTCGTGTCCTTTTATTCTCACGTGACATCTTCTGAAATAATACCTACAACTGCGTTTAACTCAGTAACAAATAAAACCGACGCAATTTGAATTTCCCCTCGCACAAATATGTAGAGCTCAATTAAAATATTTACATTAATTAGAAAATAAATAATTGTACATAAAATTCTAGGATTTCATAACCGAACTAGAAAATTTATAGTTTTTGTCTCTTAGCTTTTCTGCATGCCACAGTGGTCTTACTTATAGAATATAAGTAGTACAAAACTGACACTTAACATGGTTATGCATGTTTATAACGCCTACAAATTTACGAAATAAAATATTCATATAAATATTTTTAGTCTATATATTCTACATGTGAAGCGGGGGTAATTTTTTATCTTCGCATATCTTAATATGTACGATGTTATTGAATACGTCTTTCAAAAATGTTAGAGGTAATTCATGAACATTTTTGCTGACATTTCAAATAATTATAATATTATAACAAGGCTACGGAAGTTACTTTTACATAAATTATGAAACGTTCAAAAACCTCTAGTAAGTACGATATTTGAACCTAAATCTATAATTTTTTAGTATAGTAAGCTATCGTCTCTACTGCAAAAGTCGCTTATATCTTTAAAAATATTTGTTCCATGCGCACTGTCATCCTCATATTTTTTTTCGAATAGGACTAAATATGTTCAAACATATTAAAAGTGTGTTTACTAAAACATATAAAAACCGGATTAAATATTTCGTTGTTATCTTCTGCGACTATTCAACAACGCTATATTAAACAAAGAACAGCAGTAGAAATTGCATTAAACTTGTTTATACAAAGAAAATATATGTTGGTGTTGATACTACATGCCAACCTTAAATAATCTTAAGAAAAAACGTTTGTAGTAGGTGTTTTACAAGGTCTTTTCCTTTACAGATTGAGGTGTTTTACACAGATTTTAAAAGTATGGATATTATTTTATAAATGAAAAAGAACAAATCTCTTTGAAATAAGCGTTCCTTTTACTACCGCCTACGTACAAATCCAGAAGGAAGAAATCCAACCTAAGATATTCACGTTCTCCACTCAAAAACCTTATAACGACCTTCAATAACAGCCGCGTTTTTCCCTGAATGAAAAATAACGAATATCATGTAATGAATAACCTTTACAAAGCTATTGATCATAATTATCAAAATTATGTCGGTTGTGTGTAAATGAAACAAAAATAAGAATAAAATATCTGCTGAGTGCGAATAAAACTTGCAATATGAATAGTTTCGTACAAATTTTGGCATTTGGAACCATTTAAGCATACATATAAAATATTAATTTGCCAGAACCAAAATGTATTGCAACGTATTATGTACTACAACTTTCACAGCTGTCAATAATGATAAATATTTCAATTATTATAAGAACTAGTCGGTAGTACAGTCGTTTTGAAAATATGGAGGCAAAATTTTATATTTTTGCGTATTTTTCAGAATGTCTTTATAAACATGCAATTTAAAATTGTGAAAAAAGTAATTTTACATTCCTCACAAGAAATTTAAAAAAATAGTCCATATGATACATAAAATGGGAAAAAAAAATTATATCTTTATTTTCTTCCCCTTTAATTGTTATAATATTTTAAAAAGTTGGCGCAAAATAAATGTGTTATTAAGATGTATTACTATGCCAACTTTTAAGTTTCTACATTGCAAGGTTGTTTAGAAAATAGACTTAGAAAATCGAAAAATGTAAATGTATTACCTACTATATAGTTTACAGCCTTAATAACATGAGGAATAATTAAAATATATGAAACCTAAAATTATTGCTCTACTTTTTCTACAACCTAAGAATGAGCTTCTGAAAACTCATATTTTTTTCAATATTATAAGACTGAGTAGTTTCGGAAGTACGGAGGGAAACATTTTTTTGCACATTACTCTGACGATTGTAAAAAAAAATTATGAAAAAAATATTTTTCAGAACTTCTTTACTGTACTTGTCAAGTGACACCCCACACTATATATGGGGTTGAAAAAAAATTAATTAATTAATTTTCCCTCCCGAAAATTTTGAAATGAATATTTTTATGTTTTATCAATTTCGGTATGAACGAATTAAAATGTTTTCAATTTTCTACATTTTGCGGTTTTTGACAAAAAAACGGTTGTGGTGCATATACGGACAGACACAAAATTGATTTTATAAGGATTTTTCCTTTTAAGGTACGGAATTCTAAAAATTAAGTAACTAACATTTTCACAAATTACTACTAGCGATCATATAAAACATTAAAAATTAAATTAAAAATCTATTAGCCGGAAATAGCCATATAGGTAAATTGTGCGATACCATAATATACGCATATGAAAAAATGTTTCGTTTCAAGTCCCTATTAATATAATAAAGTAAAACGTTGTCTCTTTCCTTATTTGTTTGTCTTTCTTTGAAGTTTAAAAAAAGTAATATTGCTAAACATCCAGTTCATAAATGTTTATTGCAAAACCTAATGAACCCTAATAAAAATAAAAATAAATTTTACTAATGGAAAGCAAATATACTTAATAAAACGTTGTCTGTTTCCTTGTTTGTTTGATTTTCTTTGAAGGTTAAATCTCTTAATGAATTTTAATAAAATTATATACGTTCATATTTTACCTGTTATAAAGCACTTATTATTTATAGTTTACTGTTTATAAAGGCATTCGTTTACCTTTGCGTAAATTTACGTATTTTGACTGGACGAATGGAAAATTTGCTACTTGCATGAGACATGGAAGATATTTTGTTATTATTACGCGGGTGTAACTGACAGCTTGTAATTAACAGCTTTAACGTAATATTTAAATAAATATCGCGATTTGTGGTCATAATAATTATTTATCCTTAATAAATGCACTAGATTATTTGGCTTAAGTTGAATTTTAAAACGTGTATAATAAATTATAAGAGTTTAAAATTACAGTTTAATCGTATTACACTATTCAGTACTTATCATTAAGAGTGGCAAATCCTTGGGTGAGAATTATAAGTATTTCTATAAAATATTTTTCTGCAATGACAAAACATCCTATACAATGTATGTCTAAAGCAGGATGGATTTTTATATAAAATGTAAAGTACATTATGACACATTTATATTGTATTTAACTTATCGCTATTTTCTTGTAGGGTTCTTTATTACCAGACAACAGGTCACATATGGCCGTCCATCGGTAATAAACGTATTCCGCATAAAATGTTACTCATAAATAATTTAAATTTTGGTATAGAGATAAAGCATATATATCCATATATATCTCGATAGGTGTATCTTAATAGCTTCCAAAATTACGCAAATATGTTGACAGGAAAATTTTAGAGGTGTGCAAATAAAATATTCCTAAGTGTTTTTTTAAAGATTTCCCGTATCGTGTGTAACATGAATCGAAAGAACTATTTGTAAGGCAACTCTGAAACTAATAAATTCAAAATTGAAGAAATAGGGCTATTAGATGACTACTTAAAGTTTACTGGGAAACTAAAGCGCTGATTCCTAATTGCATTCTATTTATTCATAATACATTAATGTGACAAATATGAATAATATTTGTAATAAATATTATTCATATTTGTCACATAAATCCCAAAATATTTATATGTGCCTAAATAAGTGCGGTACCCTCGTAATGCGATGTCTACTCATACTTAACTGTTTTATTTCCGGTTCTGTATCCAAATGTCAAAAATTAAACCTTAGAAACGGAACACCTAAACATTGGACAAAATTAACTTTAATTTATTTTTTTCTGTCGGTGAAACATTTTTATCTTCGCGAATTCCATTAAGTAGTTTAAAAGTTATTTAAAGGAAAAGTTTTTTAGTTCGGCTTGTAGTGAAATAAATTAAAATGTTTGGCAACCAATTCAATTTCACATGGTAAGTTCCATAGAAACTGCATTAAGTGACGTTGAAGATTCGTGAAGACAACTTATTCATTTACACAATTTGTATTTTAAATTTTATGGGATGCACCTATAATTCCTATTCGTATTACCTTGCTTTAAAAGTGTAAACAGAATCCAAAAGAAATATTTGTAAACAAATCCTGTGGAAACATAGTAACTCTTCCGACAAATTTTTGTTTTACTAGGCATAAAAGTATATAAAACTAGTGGTCATATTCTAAGTCTTGATGTGAAAACAAGAAGTAAATTCCAACTTCAGTATATCGACTAAAAATAAATATAATACTAAAATAAGCTAATAGTAAGTTCATGCAGTGATACGACATTCTTGGAAGTCGGATCGCAAATTGTACACACATTAAGTTAAACCAAAATTTTCGACCTGTGGATTGGAGATTTGCAAGAGAAATTCAAATAATTTTAAAATTTTAAGTATACTACTCTTGATACGACTACCTTGCATTCGATAAATATAACCTGCAAAAAAATGAAACAATTAAAATTACAAATTTTATTGAATATACGACTGAGGCATCCACCAAAATTACAGCGCCAGTGCACGAAAGTAAAATTACTTTTTTTTCTTTGAACGAAGTAAAATATAAACTAAAATAAAGTATCTTGATAATCTTAGCAGGCCTTCATAAATTTGATTTGTTCTTACTATTCAATCTCACGCCTAAATAACCATGGATATAAACTGGCATCCCTTTTATTGTGTGAATGCTTTTTATCCTAACCAAAACTAAAATTAACCAATGTCAAACACTCTCACCGCCTTCTCTTGACTATGGAGATGAATTTTGGTTCTTATTGAAATCGCGTAAATAAATTAAACCATTTTAAAATTTATGCATTCGCTACATTTTTGGTCTACAAAATCACACCTTATCTCTGATTACACAACGCAGCGGAACTAGATAGAGGTTTACTGCTGACGAAATTTGCACATTCTATGCTTTCTTTGTAATGTACTGAATTCAGCTCATAGCTTCAATTACCTTAAGGTATTATATTCTGGATCGTCAACCTCAGGTCATACGGTCTTCGAATATTCTTCACTGTTTTTGCTACCAAACTGTCGAATAAGTTAAATAACTTTATTTCGTCACTCCCATTCGTCACTCCTAATTTTTTCTTCTTGGTTTTCCCTCACCTATATTTTTGTAAATATATTTATAATAATTATTAATTATCTTTAATTTTTTTTTGCGAGCTTGTCAATTTATTTATACTAGTTTTTATTATTTGATTTGTTGTAATTTAATACACAATCTTTTGCCGTCTCACAAAACGGTGCTTTGGTTAACTCCAAGGAAACGCTCTTGTTAATACATTGATAAAAAATGAATCATTTTATAACATACTAGAAATGTCCTTGAATGTTGCACTGACATGCGAGTACTTAGATTTAATTTATCGATACGGATTGTAAATGGTCAAACATTCGTATTTAATTCCTATTTTTACGGAGTACCTTACTCTCTTTATAACCAACTTTAATAAAGAAAGCAGGGTATTTACCTAAAAAACGTGGCTGATACTAAAATTTTGAACTGATGCGTATTTGATATACAATTAGCTAGTCTTATTTACTCTTGTAACTAGGAAAATGTTGGATATATTTTCCACTTCGCCACATGAACTTCAAGTAACAGACTATATACATATTTAAGATTATAGTTTTTCAAATTCTATCCCTTTCACCTTACATTTATATTTTAGAAATTTTCCCCTTTTATTACTCATATTTTCATGAAAATTAACATTACAACTCTCGTAAATATAATTATGTTCTATTAATATTAGTATGAATTGTTTTTTTAAAGACATTTTACATACAATATGGTAAACTTCGAAACACAGTATAATGCTAAGGTGTAATTTGACAACAATTCATTTATAAAGAAATATACGATTGAAAATTCTTTTTTCTTCAAAGTTTCTTTATAGTATAAATTTATTACTCAGCTCAAAATCTCCGAAAATAACATGAAAATAATGTGTCTTGATTAATTAAATAAATATATTGACTTAAATTGTATCATGACCAGCCACATTTCTTAAATGCATACTGGCAAAAATATATTTGATCTAATAAAAGTATCTTTATAGCATAAATTTATTACTCAGCTCAAAGTCTCCGAAAAAAACATGAAAATTAATGTGTCTCCCTTAATTAAATAAATATATCGACTTAAATTGTATCATGACCAGCCACATTACTCAAATGCATACTGGCAAAAATATATTTGATCTAATAAAGAAAGTAGGTAAATAACTTTTCAGTCTCTTAGGGCCAAATGGAATTTAATTGCGTAAATGCAATCCTTGCAAAATTTAAATAAAATCGGTTAGTTGTGATGTAAACCCAATTTTTTCTTATGTCGATTTGTTTAATAAAAAATTGCAATTTATAAAAATTATAAAATTTATATTTTTTTAAAATTATAATTATAATTTATAATCTGATAACAGTTTCGGATAGTTCGGGTAAAACGATTCAAGAACGAGGAGATACCTGATAGTTCATTGAATGATGAGAAATTAAACTCAATGATACGACTGATTTATTTAATTGTTGATTAACATTTTTAATTAAAAGCCAAAGTGATCGTTTCAGTATATTACAGTAGACTAAACCATATTCGCGGAAATGCCGCTATTTATAGATAGCTCAAGCCTTCCAAAGTATTCAATGGCTAAAGATATTTGGGCTAAATATAAATACATAAACAATAAATGATACGGTTCGAAATTATGACTATTTGCTGATTATAATTTGATACATATTCTTGAAATTAGATTGTGATTATCCTTCTTGGGAAATCAGATTCGTCCTCTTGGTTATTTTGTAAAAAAAGAGGAATGTGTACCGTTATGAAGTCCATAAACAATCCTTGCCTTACCTCTTGGAATATATGTCTTCTAGACTACGTAAAAATATTAAATTAAAAAGATATTTAATTTGAAATCAAATATTTCATTAAATTCTTAACAATATTTTCATTAATTTCCAATGTACCTTTTTTCCAAAAAAAATATTTAATGCTTGAGAAAACAAACTAAAAGGGAATAGAAACGTGTTAAATAATATACCGAAACTTTTTTTAAAGTTTCATAGCTTAAAAGAAAAACGGAATGCGTATAAGATCACTTACTTGTTCGTTTTGCCATTTCTTAGAGCCGTTTTTATCAGAAACCACTTGACACAGAATTTCGCAAGGACTAACATTGAAATGTATTTATTTGGGAATTTAAATGGGTTGTGGGGTAAATTAAGCTATTTAATTTATTTTCCCCCTTCTCAAACTTCAACAAATTCTATTCAAATATTTATATGAAAATGTTAGGGTTGCGGGGATTTACCCAAAGCAATGTGCATGTGGAAGAACATAAAAACAAATTATTATAAAACAATAATAAATAAGACAGATCAGTCGGGAACTAATATTCAACTCCTTTACCCAATTTCTGAAGCGGTTAATGGAGCAGAAAATATGTCTAGATTGAACGCATCTTCCAATAATGTGTTGAATGAAGTGAATGCCCGAAAGACAGGTAAACGCTTTTGAACATTCGTGTCGCTCTATACATGCAAAATAAGCTATGACATCGTCCTGTCACGTAGCAGCTCTGAGCATAAGGTCTTACCAAATGCAAATTGTATGTATTATAAACGTTATGATTTAATAATTTAACAAAACACATGGTCAAAAACAATTCCACCCAAAGTTGAAGGAAATTACATCTCGAAAGATTTGTTTTTTAGGAAGTCTATATTAGTGGTGACTTATGATAAATAAAGTAATTTCATTTAAAACGTAGTACGAAGACCTCGGTGCATGAGTCAGACTCTTGCTTGACAAGTTTCTATTTTTAACATAATTAAGAAATGTTAACTGAAAAATACGAACAATATGAAATAAATTACGTGCATAATAATAAACTTTTATAAGATACCAACGGAAAAAATTTTATTTTCTATAATTTACACTAATTATAGAGATTATAATATTACACCGTGTGTAAATGTATGTTATATAAATTTGACATAATTACTCTTTTCTTATATCGAACCTATTTTAAATAATACAAGTACCTCTCTTGTGCGCTTAAATGGTAAATTTTAAATGAGAAAATTAAAATGTAATTAAATTAATTTAAATTAATATTTCGGTGAAATAGGCTTAATTAATTTACAAATTTTAAGTAAATTTACACAAAATTTACAATAAAAATACTAATAAATATGCACATTAATCTAAAGAGAAAAAAAAATATATAAATATGTATTTATATATATATATATATATATATATTTTTTTTTTTTTATTATAAACGTGGACTTTACCTACTTATTAAAATTCTAGTGAAAAAAGTTTTTCCGCATTGAACTCAATAATTTCCAGCAATATGTCTAACACCATTAACAAACAATTTTCAGTACGTTGAATAAATTACAATATCAGAATTTTTAAATTGTGATATGATTGTTTATACCGATAACATTATTATTGGGGAATTAATATATTAAACCATGTACATTATCGAAATATTCAATACCGAATATTTAATTGTACTACTTAGCTACAATTATTGATTTATCAACAATTACAATTTTGACTTATCAGTTTAATACTTAGCCGCTTTAATAAAGTAAATGGTTTGGAATAAGCCTAATTGCATGTATTGTGTAGTATATATGTTAGTCAAATTAGACTAATGATATCGAACAAATTTAATGACTATATCATACTTCAATAAATGTTGTAAAACAAATCAAGGTAGATATTTTAATCCAACATTTAAAAATAAAATGAAAAGAAGTCCTAGATAGGGCTCGTGAACCGGCATCAACTGAAGCCACATACTGGGTTCGAGTTCACCCCGATCAGTTGCTAGCTAAAACATCATTCATTGAAATTTGTCGTGTTTTTTTCTTCTGTCTATATTAAATTGTGGTTTCTTTAATGCTATGCTTGAAAATTACTTTTATATTGCAGTAAATTTGATCTAATATTTTTTTATGTACGACTGTACAAAATATTAAACATATTTAAAATGTTAGAAATTTATTTATTTATTTTTATATTGTTTTGACTTTTTGTGAAAATGTTACGATTATATATTAAATATTGACTTACTCGATTATATATTAAATATTGACTTAATTACATTGTAGCTTTGTTTATGATATAGAAGTACATAAATGAATGAATGTAGAACCAAATATTCACATAAAATAGAAACAATAATTTAGTGAGAAAACTTAATTAAACATTTAATTGATATTTCGTGAAATCTACACAAATTAGCAAGATGTATTCAGAAATTATACATATATTTATATATATATATATACATATATATATATATATATATATATACATATATATATATACATATATATATATATATATATATATATATATATATACATATATATATACATATATATATATATATATATATATATATATACACGTGTGTATATGTATATAATGGAAATAAAACAGTAGACCTAATAATTAATGCAGATTTTTCAAAATAATACGCAATTATTAAAATATGTCCTTCGTCTAATTAGCTTGTTGCCTTTCTCTGTAGTTTTTAACAAATAAATATTTGTGAACCATCTTTAATTCGTATTAAAAAATATTTCACACCCTGTCATATCAATGGCAAAAATTATGAATATATAATATTAAAGAAACAAATATCTATCATTTCTATTATAAATAGTGACGAAAGTGTTTATATTAAAGAAAACAGGAGCCTTACGATTGTTACCGGTCATAATAATAAAAGGATATAATTATAGTTCTGCAACTAAATCTAGAGTAATAGTTATTTATATCAGCTTTATTTATTTCTTTTATTCAGCAAAAATATATTTTCAAATTACACATACCAAAAATATAAAAATATATCTGCGTATTTTCTAAAACTCAGCTACGCTAAAGCGAAACCTTTGTGCGCTTGTTCCACTAAAGGCCCGTTGCTTGATCCGCAGGCAATATGTTTAATAAATATAATAAATAAAATTGCAGAGATGTAAATATATAGACGCATCAAGTTTTATTAGCTGATATTGAATAATATAGATAATTTCATTATATCACAAGTGACTGACGTGATACATAATTTGCAATTATTAATAAGTTTTTACATTTGAAATTAAATATGTGGAAGTCAATTGCAGTATTTTTTCTGAGATACTAAATTTAAAATTTACATAAATATCAGTATGTATCATGAATCCCTCATTTTATTTATTACTTTCCAATTATAGGCATGAACATATAGGTGAAGAGTCATCTGAAGAATCAACACCACAATGTTCACAAACACTGGTACCACGAGTGTTGGGTAAACAATAAGTTAAATCAATTTTTTTTCTCAAAATTAACAGAAATATTTTACATAAGAATATATTCTTCTGATTTAACTCCGATTTATTTTTACCTGCGACACAGGGACTTGATACATCCTCCAAAGCTAAAATAATTAGGTTACAGTAACGGTTGATCGTAAGTCTTTAAAAAAATGTAAGTAATGCATGATAATAAATGTTTCTACCCTTGTCTAAATATTTATTTATTTGAGTAACGTAGTGTTTCTAGAGTCTTGTATCCAAAGAAATTAACATTTTTAGAATTGGGCCTTCACCGTCAATTTTTTTGACAATGTGTAATTTAATTTTTGACAATGTGTGTAAATCGTTAAAAACCTTTTAAAGTGCGTTATGCCGAAGTATCTGACATCATTTATATTGTCAATTAAGGTTGTGATAACTGAACAGTTCCGGGCCCTTTACAATAGTAGAAAAGGCGTAAAAATGTTTTTACACTATTTAGATCTAAAAGCGATCAAAAAGCAAATTTTTGAAATTTGTCTTTACATAATTTATAAAATTTATGTCGATTTTAGTTATTAATACCGTCACACAATTTATGTCACATCATTTACAACGTTTACACCACTTACACACATTTTAGAAAAAAAGTGTTTTACCATCGATTACGGTTCTTTAAAACTAAATTTTACTAAATAAGACTATTATATCTTTATTTTGATAATTTTCACAATAAAATTTATGAAAGTGAAACAGTTTGGAATTAGTACGTAAAAATCTACATAAAGCAATAAGTAAAATGGAGTTTTTATCTACCGATTGGTACAAAAGAAGATACGTGGGGAACAGAGAGAGAATTATAAATGTAAATAGTGTTTTATGCTTTAGTATTCTCCTATAACTAGTTGAATCTGGATGGACCATAGTGCATCACCAAGTTCCGATTCCTACTATCAGACACTACATCTCGTATCTGAAGGGCTTTGCAACTTTTTAGATAATCACTATACTTAGTTGCAGTAAATGCTGGAAGTCTGATTTAGAGCTGGTCGATAAATGTTTGGTAATAACGTCTTCTAAAATCATATTTAAAGAAGTTTTCAAGATATTTGACAGCGAATTTTTAAACATTTGTAGCCTTGGTTGTTACTGAGATATTTAACATCAGATATATTTAAGATTTTTGTCTTTGGCAGTCCCCCAGATATTTGACTTCAGGATCGTAAATTTTGTAGCTTGTTCACCCACTCACTCACTGAATGATAACAAAACCTATACATAACTTCCAGAAGATTTGAAAACTTGATACTTGGTACATATGTAATGCAAAGATGTAAACGATAACTATTGAAATTGTTAGCAGAAATGGAGGCAAAAGTGTATGTTAGCATACCTACAATTTTTTATACATACGTGCGTAATAGATTTATATGACAACATATGGGTTGTAACAATAGATGTGGTTCTAGGAAATATTAAATAATTAAACGAGATATTAATCTTTTTGTTTAATATTTCTCTTCGAAATACCTCTTTATTCAAACTTGACATGTTTTTATTTAGAAATTACTACATACAGGCAATTTATTTTTTTGTATCAGTTTTCCATGCAGGTAGAAATGTTTTTAAATGTGGTAGCAATTAAATTTTAAACATTTACGAAATATGTTTTTTAATACAGAAGTTATTAGAAAACGAATTTTGTAAATAATACTATTGCACGGAATAGTTTTAAAATAACAAAACAGACACTTATTCAGACCACAATTTTAGAAATAAACAAACATAAAAGTTAAGTCGCCTGCACAACATATGACATTTTCATCTTTGGCTATTTAGGAATATAAAATGACAAAAAAGAGTATTATTATAGAAACAACTTATTTTGGCTTATTTATTAAAAAAATTCTGTCCAAAGTACCAATTGTCAAAAACTGTCAGGTTAGGTTTAAATAGAAAAACATAGAAGAAACTGAGTTACACACACAACGTTTGATAAACCAGTTATTTATACAAAGTTGACATGAAGCGAAAATCTGAAAAATTTTAAAATGACAAAAATGGAGTATAGAATAAACTTAATTACAGACGTGAAAAGCAAAAAGTCCAATTTTGTTATCTTTTTGAGGTTAAGGTTAGGATATTACGTAAACTTATTAAAGCTCGAGTTCAACATTATATGTTGTCTGTTTTTCTATAAATGCATTATAAATTCTTTTGAATGTTTTTTTGGAAAAAAGCCAAAAAATAGCGGTCCGCCACCCTTATAACAAAAAAAAACTCACTCAGAATCGAAAATCCAATTGTTTATTTACTTGTAACGGCTGAACCATTAGCTTTAGAAAATTCTTTGACAAAATATTCAAAAAAGCGATTAAAATGCGCGCTAAACGTGTATATATATATGTATGCAGTGTCCTGGAATAAATGTCGGACAAAGAAAGACGCCATTCGTTAACCGTAAAAGAATAAATTGTCGTTGAAATAAAATGTAAACGCTTTCTTTTTTTAAGTGAGTGTTAAAACATGATTACATGTAACTCTTTTTTACACACCTAATGCCGTTAACGCACACACACAAGCTCACACTTGCCGTAATCAACCACTAGAAGTTAGTTTATTCGTTAGTGAATTCAGTTTATTTGTTAAATGACATGGGACATGACTATTAAAACCATAATGAATTAATTATTAATTTACTCACTCATGTTGTAGCGGAAAACCCTCATCACTTGCCTTAAATAGTCTGTAAAATATGACAGAGAAAAAATATTACAATTAAATTTTGTTTACCAAACGTAAACCGCAAAATTACTTCACTTTAATGTTTGATTAGCCTTAAATATGTTATATTAGCCATCTTATTGTAAACAAAATCGCATTCTCCTAATTATGTAGGTAATCACTTTACCTATAATTGAAGCATTTCTATTAACCGTATTAATATTTTATTGAGCCTTGCGCGTAAAATTTCTTCATAACTCGATCGATATATAAAATAAACTTAAAGTCTGACCTATGTAACTAGTAAAAATATTTGTCTCTAATTAATTTCTCGCCTGTATATGGTAAACTATAACATCGATAAAACAATAATTTCAAATTCATTTAAATAGTGTAACTGATAAAGGTATTAAATTTCTAAATTTTAGCTCTGTAGTTTATTATACTAATTAAAAAGTACATCAAGTTCCACAAACACACACGAATTTTGAGCAATGCCTTGCATCTTTACTGAGAGAAGGTTTCTTTAAAAAGTGGCGTGACTGAAAGGGGCGGGACATCGTAATACTTTTTATGCTTTCTATTAGCTAATAGTCCATGTGGACTAGATTGGATTGACTAACGTGTTTATCTTCCGATATGCCAACCAATTAGAACTGATTCCTTATCTTAAATCGCAAAACCGACACGTGCGCAAAAAAAATAGCCAGATATTGCAAGGCTGCTTTATGTTATTAATTTTTATATCAATAATTTTCATTTTAATTATTGTGTATAGATACCTAAGATTGGATACATTAAATACATATTGGATACATAAATGTATGAATAAGAATATTCTTATAGATGTCAATGATTATACCAGATTCGAAAGGAATCCTACTAAGAAAAGGTTTAGGAAAGATAATTCTTTAATAAGTTTTGTTTTTACCTATACAAGAAGTAGCTTTAAACGTTGCATAAAACAATTGTAAGGAGCTGTCTTCATGCTGTGCAATATTCAATTCATAAAATTATGGTAGTATCTCGTTGGTTTCATGAGAAAATATAAAAAGTTGTAATTTTTAAAGAAATTTTTTTTATTGTATTGTTTTGTCTCTGCTAATATAAACATTTCTTGCTAATCAAAATGGTAATGAATAATTGTACATCAGTTTTTGGACCTTACGATGAATTAAACGTATATTGAATTATTTTTATTTTCTTAAGCCACAATTCTATTGATTTGCTAACGTGGCAGGAGCAGCCTAAAAATTTGTAAAGTGTCAAGGTTTTTCTCTTAAACAGACGTTTAGTATTATATCGGCATGTTATATTTTAAAAAATAATTGATTCAATTAAAAATAAAGGCAATGAATAGTCTATCATAACAAATAACAGCTGAATTGTATTTGAAAAAAAAAACAAAGTTTTAGCTACAAATTTAACTATACATCTGACAAACAATAAACAATTTAAGCTATTTTTTCTCAATCATTTTTATTTCACAAGCCAGGAAAAAAATAAAAAGTAAAGGAAAAAGCCTTACGAGGTCGTAAGCCTTTATAAGTAACTTTCAGTCTTTACTATATTAAAAACTTAAAATTATATTTCAATCCATTTAATAATTTTAAAGAAATCATAGCTTAATTAATAAGCTATAAGTTTATTTTTTCATGTTGGTATTATCTACTAATATTAAATTTTGTAACAATTCATTCTTAAACATTTTAATAAACGAATGTTTGTATGCAGGTTTTATTTTTGGACAGATTGCGACCACCCTTAAGTAATAAGCACGACCCTCGGATTAAGAAAAAATGGTATTTGGCGCAAATTATATTAATTTTATTATCTGCACATTTGTGACCAATATCGGTCAAACGCCGCGCAATGAATGTATGGTGTCGTTTTTACATTCGAATTATTTAAATTTTCTAGAGTATTAGCGTTTGTTTTTGTTTGATATATTATAATTTCTACTGTGCGCTATTAAAATTCGGAATAAAGATCTTTACTAATAGCCCACATGAAGATGTTGTAATAGAACGAATCCTAGGTCGTGGTAAAGAACTT